>JAAALK010000282.1:24945824-24980046 GCA_019279435.1 Zizania palustris
TCTCCTGAAATAGTGAGCACTCCACCTTGTGTGGGCATTTTGAGACAAAGGTAGTTGTGATGCGCTATAGCCCGAATTGGTTTAACATCCCTCGCCCGAAGATAGCATTGTAGGCGTAGGGGGCATCCACCACGTCGAAAATCACCTCCTCTACTCGGGCCAGCGGCCCCTCTCCGAAGGCAACCTCGAGGCCTACTTGGCCGAGGGCATCGAGAGGCGGTCCTGAGAACCCTTGAAGTGGCCGGGCTGCAGGGAGTAGATGCTTCTGGGGTATACACATCTGGTCGAAGGCTTGAACGAAGAGTATGTCTGCGGAGCTTCCACCGTCCACCAGGATCCTCCGAACATCAGCCCCTGCTATATCGGCAGAGATGACTAATGGGTCAGCATGGGGAAACTTCACCCCTACTGCATCGCTGGCTGTGAATGAGATGGGTACACGGGACCATTCTGGCATCCCTTCAGCGGAACTTGAAGTCCCAATGTGCCCAACTTCACGGACGTACTCACGGCGCTGTCTCTTGGACATGCTGCCGAGGGTCCCTCCTCCGGAGATGGGTAGGACCACTCTCTTGCCGCGGTCTTGCGGATCTTCGTGCCTTGGTGGTGGCATAATACTGGCCACCGGTAGCCGTAAGGGGGCTTCGAGGGCACCGACTTGGGCCACAGCTTGAACAGGCTCCGATCGTGCCGTAGGTGGAGCCCGGTCCGAAGTACCCCTCCTGGTATTTCGGTCAACGTATTCACCCCGAAGGGTCAATATCGTCTTGCAGTCCTTCGTGTCATGGCTTCTATTATCGCCATGCACGCATCAAAAATGACTCTGGCGCCTTCCAGGCACCCTTTCTTGAGGTACTGACGGCCCAGCCTTAAAATTTTTTACCTGCTGGAAACTGGCCGGTGCCTTCGAAGCTGAAGGTGCAATGTTTAGTACTTCCGAACGGAAATGCTTTTTTCCTCGCCTATACTCGCTAGGGCGGCTGTCTTGTGGAGGTTGTGGTGGAGCGGTGGCCTCTGGCTCCCTTTTGACTTCCCGGAGGGTGGGTAGTGCTGCCTCAGCTCGCCGAAGGCATCCTTCCACTGCCTTGGCATATTGCTCGAAGTATGCCATGAGCTGTGCTATGGATGTTACCGGCTTCCGATGGAGTTTGCTGAGGAGGTCGGGGTTCAGCACCCCTTCTCGGGCGGCATCAACTACCGAAGAGGTAGTAAGGCCCTTGATCTGTGACTTGGTGTGGGCGAAGCGTGTGAAGTACTCTCGGAGGGTTTCTCCCTCCCGCTGCTTTACTTGGAACAAACTTCCCGTGGACATTGGGGCCACGAAAGTGCCTTGGAAGTTGCTCACGAACTTCTTTTTGAGTAGTTCCCATGACTTGATCGATCCTGGTTTTAGGGACCAGAACCACCGGAGCGCCACACCTTCGAGAGCGAGTGGGAAGCATTTTGCCATGGTGCTTCGTACCCCTCCGCTTGCTTCTATAGCTAGGGCGTACGAGCGGGCGAACTCTCCGGGGTCCGACCCCCCGGAGTACTTGTGCAGCTTCGAGGCCTTGAACTTGGGGTCGAAAGGCACTCTCTGCAGATCAGGGTGCAATGGAGACTCATTGTCGAAGGACGCATTCTCGGCCTCTTCTTGGACTTGTATAACTTCTGGGGGGTTGCGGCCTCCATCGTCTGGAGGCCCCCTTGGAGTTTCAGTGGAAGCTTGAGTGCGGAGTCTGTCGGCGGCCTCCTGCCTCCATCTGGACACCTCCTCCTGAAGCCTGGCTAGCTGCGTAGCCTCGGTTTCGGGAGGGCCTTCGTCTTCGTCGGAGGGAACTTCAGGGTCTTGGCTTGCTGCGTAGTCGGTCTGAAGCATTGTAGGGGGGGTAGAGGGCCCCGGGGCGCTCGACGCCCATCGGTTCCGGCAGGAACCGTCGGATTAGCTGAGGGTCCGGCTCCGTTGGTCCGAGGGGACCTTCGAAGGGGACCTGCAGCTTGACCACGCTTCGGAGGCATGGTTAGTCGATGAGGTGTCTTGGAAATGGAAGGCTTCGAACGACTCAAGGGGGTCAAGGGAAGGCCTTCGGGCTGCACTAAGAAGCCCTTAACTGAAGGGTGCGCGGAATCTCAGGATTCCGAGGCTCCCCCCGTAAGTTTTCTTCAGAGTGCAGTCAGCAGTAGAGAACAAGCTTTTAGAACTTGGATCCCCACGGACGGCGCCAACTGTTGGCGTAAAAGTTACACCAACAGGTTCTTAGTAGTTAAGAACAAACAAACAAGAGGTTTGTGCTTTTAGGACAAACTTGAGCCTCCGTAAAGGATAACAACTCAAGAGGTCCGAATATATGTGTTTGAACCACTGGTTCTGGATCCTTCTTACAAGGTACAATGGGGGGTATTTATAGGGAGAAAGGCTTAAGGAATAGACCTATTTACCCTTATATTACAAATGACCTTCAGTATTATAAACAAGGTTATACACGGTAAAGTGCTGCAGGATAGATGGATAAGCAGGGCATCCAATCAGTCACATCTTTCTGCTTCGAAGCCTCCTCTCTCCCTTCGGAGGATCCTCCGAGACTTCGCATCGTGACACCCTTCGACCGTGCTGACGTATCATCGAGCATTATTCAGCCATCTTCGGGACCTTCTTAGAGCCTTCGGAGGGTTAACCTTTAAGTCCTGGAAATGAAGTAATTTCCCCCAACACTGAGTTACATAATATGTCGTGGAAACACCAACAGTTATGCCCTTCCACCCAAATATTTGGAGATCACTACAAGGATGGTCTTCATCCATATGGTACCATGTAGCAGGTGTGTTGACATTGTGATGCTCAGCGAAGTATACACTAGTGAAGTATGCTATCTCTTTCAATTTAAATTCTTCTGCGATGCAACCTTCAACTCTGGCCTTATTACCAACCATCGCTCTAAGCTTCTTCAGGGACCTTTCAATATGATACATCCACCTATATTGCACAGGGCCACCTACCTTAGCTTCATATGGCAGATGAACCAGTAAATGTTGCATTGGATTGAAGAACCCTGGAGGGAATATTTTTTCCAGTTTACATAAAAGCACCGGGATCTCTTTCTCTAGCATCTCCATCATATCTTTCTTAATTTCTTTCGCACAAAGTGTCTATAAAAATGGCTCAGCTCAGCTAACGCCTTCCACACATCATAATTCAGGTACCCACGAAACATTATAGGAAGGAGTCTTTCCATTATTATGTGGTAATCGTGACTTTTCAATCCATTTAATTTCCCTGTCTTCAAGTTCACAGCTCTTCTAAATCCTGCGGCGTAACCATCTGGGAATTTCAAATTTTTCAACCACCTCATTACTTGTTTTTTCTTTAGGTTTTAAACAAAATGGGGCACGTGGCTTGCCACCACTATTCGTCAACTCAAGGGTTGGTCGATTACAAATCTCAGCTAAATCTCTTCTCGCCTTTACATTATCTTTTGTCCTGTCAGTAAAATCCATACATGTACTTATAATGCTTTCACCAACATTACGTTCCTGATGCATAACGTCAATGTTGTGCATCAGAATTAGTGATTTGACGTACGACAGTTCCCATAAACCACATATGTGGGTCCAATTATGTTCGGTTCCGAATCCTACAAATCCATCCTCATTTTCATTAAGGACCAACTCATTCAGCATATCAGCGATTTCTGTACCATTTAAACGCCTTGGTGGTCCCTTTACAACAATGTTGTCCTTCTTGAAATTGTTCCTCTGTAACCTAAATGGGTGATTCATGGGCAAAAAGCATCTATGGCAATCAAAGTAACAAATCTTTCCCCCGAAGTTCAGACGGAAACAATCTGTGTCCTTCGCACATATCGGGCATGTCAACCTTCCATGACAACTCCAACCAGAAAAAATACCGTATGCCGGAAAAATCGTGGACCGACCACAGATACGCAACTCGAAGATTGAATTTTTGTTTCTGGTCATAGTCATATGCTTCAACTCCTTTCCACAATTGTTTTAACTCTTCAATTAAGGGCTTCAACATCACGTTTAGTCGTGTTCCAGGATGATCTGGACCGGGTATAATGAGACACAGGAACATAAATTCATATTTCATACAAAATGAAGGTGGAAGGTTGTATGGAATAGCAAACACGGGCCAACAAGAGTACGACGATGCTGTTACATTGAAAGGCGTGAATCCATCAGTTGCCAACCCGATGCGAACATTCCTTGCATCACTAGCAAAGTCTGCATCAAAATCATCTAGAGCCTTCCATGCCGCACCATCAGATGGGTGCACCATTACTTGATTATTCTCACGTACACCTTCTTTATGCCATCGCATATGTCTAGCGGTTTTCTTTGATAGAAACAATCGTTTCACCCGAGGTGTAAGAGGCATGTAACGAAGTTGCTTATGAGCAACCTCTGTCGTCACCTTCTCTCCGTCTTCATTTATGACCTCTACGAATCTCGGTTTACCACATTTTAAGCATTTCACCTCATTACTATGTTCTTTCCAGAACAGCATACAATTATCTCGGCACACATCAATCTTCTCATACTCCATACCGAGAGCAGAAAGCATTTTCTTTGACTGATACATGTCTTTCGGCACCTTATGGTTCTTAGGAAGGATATCGCTGATCAGATTCAAGAGCTCCTTATAACAATTGTTTGAAAATGCAAACTTTGACTTAATAGCCATAATACGAGTCACGAAAGCGAGAACGCTTACGGTGGTGTGCTCATGCAATGGCTCTTCTGAAGCTCGAAGGATGTCGAAAAACTTTTGAACCTCCGGTGTTGGAGGATCCTCGGGGTTTGATTCAAACTCCGGTCGTATAGCATCAACCATCTCATCCATCCTATCGTCAGCAACGCTATCATCTTCTTCTTCCACTACTAATACCGTTTTTTCAAGGCCTGTCTCGCCGTGAAAAGACCAAACTTCATAACCTGGCACGAAACCATATTTGCAAATATGCAATGACAACGTCCTCTTGTCTTGCCAACGAGAATTTCTGCACTTCATGCATGGGCACCTCGCGCCAGTGTTTGTTGTCAAAGCGAATGCACGATCAACAAATTTCTCAGCGTTGATTACCCACTCCCTCGTGTGAGCTCCACTTTTCATCCAACCACTATACATCCACCGTCGGTCGTCCTCAGCCATTCTATATGCAAAACATTCATTCAATCAAAGGGCTCGCAACAAACACACACCCTGGCCACCCCCCGCCTCCGCCTCCGGACAACGGAGGGGAAGTAGAGGCGGCCGAGCGGCCGACGACGCAAGGGGAAGCAGAGCCCACCGGCGACGCGATTCACCATGGCGTCCGGCGGTGACCGCCTGGACGCCTAGTCGACGCAGGCGATGCCGTGACAACCATGGTCTATAGGAAAAGATAGGTCCTAAACCCACCCAAGAGTGACCGACAAAACGTGGTATTTATGACGAGCCATGAGTCCGAACGAAATTTCAGCAGCATAACCCCGCTGTTCTCCAATTGCACGCCTGATAGTGGTGCAATGGAGAACAACAAGGTTATGTTACTGAAATCTCATTCGGACTCATGACTCATCATAAAACCACGCTCTGTCGCCCACTCTGAGGCTGTCCAAAAAGGGACAATTCCGGACCTGCACATCTCACACGCATGACACGTGTGAGACATGTTGGTCCGAAACGGGTGACGCATAGGTTTCGTTACACTATCTACGTTGTTGTCAAATAAAAAATTGCATACGAAAAGGAGTATATATAATAAAGTATATATATATAATACTAATCACCCAATGAAATCATCAACAAACCACAAATTAACACAAGAATATAATTAAGATCATATATAATAGCACATCTCATAGTAAACACTTGTAAAAGCATAAAATTAATTGACTTTTGTTTTTATTAATTACTTTGTGAATGCTACTTTACTCTTGGTATTTATTTTTGCAAACCTGGAGAAATCATTGCAATCCACTACGACAAAATTCACAAATCAAAAGTGAAGAAAATTCTTAAAGAAGAAAAATTTACTTGATAGCGATGGATCAGAGGTCGGCGGGCGGTGGAGGTCGACGGGCGCTGAAGGATAGTAGGCGGCGACGGGCGGCGGCCGGCTGCACATCGCATATGAAACATATTAATACACAATCCAAAGACATCCCCTGTACAATGCACAATGCATATAACCACACAATTGGTGGCCAGCTAGCTACGAAAGAGGTGGATTAATGTAAACTAGAATGGCCAACACACTTTTCACACTATATTAATGTAAACAACATGCATGTACATATAAATTACTCTAAAATTACTATGATCGGAACAAATTCTCAATTGTTTAGGAATAGCATTGAGGCTTCTCAATTGTATAGCAAACAAAAAAATAGCATACATGCACATTGAAACAAACAAACATTAATTTGCCAATATAAAAAATAGCATTGTCTCACCGAGACGGGTGGCACGGGCCGGGCAGCGACGTCCAAGACGGCAGTGGGGCGGATGGCGGCGATGGCCAGGAGGAGGCGAGCACCGGGTGGCCGAGGCGGCGGTCGGCGGTGCCGGCAGGAGGCGAGCGCCGGGCGGCCGAGGCGGCGGCCGGCGGTGCCGACAGGAGGCGAGCGCCGGGCGGCCCGGCGGTGGCGCGTGTGGGAGGCGGCAAGGGCAGGCGGCGGCGCCACGGGCAGGAGGCAGCGAGGGCGGGCGGCGGCGGTCGCGGGAGGAGGCGGCGGGCGGGCGGGCGGCGGCGGGCGGGCGCGGGAGGAGGCGGCGGGCGGAGGCGGCGGCGGCCGGCGGCGGCGGGCGGCCGGCGGCGGCGGCGCAGGCTGGGCGCGGGAGGATGCGGCGGCAGGGAACGGTTGTGCGCGTGTACAGGGAGTTAGGGCTCCCTGTACGCGCGCGCGGCTGGGGGAAAAGCCCCCTAACTTCCGTCGGCCAGCTAACTTCCGTCGGCTTTAATGCTGGCCGACGGAAGTTAGGGGGATCCGAGCGGCCGAGGAAAAATCCCCGCTACCTTCCGTCGGCCAGCATTAAAGCCGACGGAAGTTAAGTTAACTTCCGTCGGCTTGCCCAAAAGCCGACGGAAGTTATATTGGTCGACGA
This sequence comes from Zizania palustris, assembly GCA_019279435.1. Lineage (NCBI taxonomy): Eukaryota > Viridiplantae > Streptophyta > Magnoliopsida > Poales > Poaceae > Zizania > Zizania palustris. Next base: position 24,952,912 of record JAAALK010000282.1, read on the forward strand.
AAATCTTTTGTTTTGTTGTAGTGAATTGGATTAATGATTTGATGATATGTTATACTGAGCGAGAGATATTCAAAACTATCGATGATGATGTAATCATGAAGCGATTCTAAGCATTGAAAAATCATAAAGTATATTTACCTTATGGAAGAATTGCAGCAAAATAAGTTTTTTTATAACATTTGTTTGAATTTAACTATATATACATAATTATTGACTCTTGTAAGATATATGATTCATTTTAATTGTAAGATCTTAGTAGACTTTAACTTTAATTTTAGCCCACCCTTCATTTTTATGAAGGGTGGGCCACTGCCTGGGAGGGACAAGGTGCAGTGGCACATTCAACGGAGGCTACATTTTGTGCCCAGTGAAATACCGACTGTTGCCCCCTATCAAATTCTGTGACATCTACTTCAGTCGGCACTTGAAATACCGACTAGAGCTATTGTGGCATTCAGTAGACATTTGAAGTACCGACTAGAGTTGTTATAACATCCGGCCAGTACTTCAAGTGTTGACCGGTGCCTACTTATGTAATTTTTCAAAATCGCTATACAAATATAAAATTTTCTTTTAAAAAATATTATTTAAAAAAATCCATAAAAGATCGAGGGTGATGGGACGAACGTGTCTTCGAGGCCTGCAACGGTATAGGCATGGAGGGATGTCATGCATCATCGGTGCTGAGGAAGCGACCCGGATGTTACAGAAAAGCGGAGGCGGGGACGTGGAGAGAGGCGACGGCGGCTCGCACCGACCGCGTCGGCCGTTGCGGTCGCCACGGCGTCTGCGAGAGAGGCATGCAGACTGAGAGTCGTCCGTGGGTGAGAGAAGAGCCAGGCGGCAGCAGGCAGCAGCATCCACGTCGCATGCAGAGGCAACCAGAGCGGAATGTCAGGATAAACTGATACCATGAAAGCGTAGGTAATAAAGAGAATACTCACGCGGTAGATAAATCAATTAATAGCCAAAACACACGTACATATATGATCGATCGGGAGGATTGGAGGAAATGAAGCTACGGTATGCACGCAGGAAAAGATAACATGCATTTACGAATCGTATTACAATACGATATGCATCATGCATGGCGCAGGCAGGCAGCGCGAAGAGAAAATTTGTGGATGAACTGAACGATTCACCTAATCAAGATAGGATCGTTGAGGATAGGGTGTCTGGTCAATGGAACTTTCGCCCAATGAAACGGCAACTTCTTCAACCCTCCTCCAATGAACTGCAAGTCCTAAGAAACCAGCTGGTTGGCAACTTTTTGAAATATGTCCAGAGGATGGGTCCTGTCGAAAGCAAGAGGGTGAGCGGCGAGGTTGGCAATGGCGGTGCTGGCCTGGCTCCTCTTGGGTCAGCCCAGTCGTCGTCGTCGTCAGGTGCGGCCCATGGACTCCTTCTGGTCGATGATGCTCCTCTGGACATGGGAGTGCAGGGGGTTTCGCTTTTAGGTTGGAATTCCTTCCCCCCAGCCTTGTTAGATTTTGGGCCGTCCGGAGTCCCGTCTTAATCCAGAGGATATAATCAATCAGCCCCAGGCAAACACGTAGTTCCGGTAACTACGAAAGCTGAAAAAAAAACAGCAGCGATACTCCTGGAAAGTACAATTTCCACATGGATCAAAGTAAGTAAACAGGAATTAATTCTAATTCCACTTTTAATTTATTACTCTAGAAAAAATAAAAACATAATTCTTTGAATCTTTGATATCCTTCAAATCTCTGGTATCCTTTGAGTCTTCGGTACGCTTCGAATCCTTACGTGGAAGAAAAAATATGAGACTTTTCTAGTCGTAGGTAGGGCTACCTATCTAGTTTCGTGCTTCGGGTGTACCAGATTCAATAGGCTAGGTTATAGATGACAGATTTCCACCAATACTTCCGTTCGGACAATCACAACTTCTGCTGGAACGATTACGGAAGGATCTGATACAACGAATGCTTTTAATGGTCTTCTGATTCCGAGGGATTCCACTGGGATTTATGAGGACCTCCCGAGTCTAAACCCCATGGATTTTTCAATACGAAAGAAAAGGCCTAGCTTGCGCACAAGGTCCTTCTTAAACTAGAAATAAGTTAAATAATAACTAGAGACGAATCGTTAGACTACGTGGAGTAATGAATTCAACGATTCAAAAAAACTAACAGATGGATAAAATTACATAAGGAATCCTGGTCTCAAAGAAAAATAAAATGGGGATATGGCGAAATTGGTAGACTGTTGACACGAAAATGTGCCCCCGCACTCGGGTCGGTTCGACGATCAAAAAATGTGCGGATACTTAGAGACAAGCCTAAGCGTAACACAGCGCTGACGTCGCGTTCTGACTACCCTTAACAATGGCAAGGGGGTGGAGTCGCCAAGCAATCAAATTGTACAAAAATAATCCAATTAGTCGAAGTGTGTAAATAAAATAACCCAATCGGCCGAACGAAGCCTGATTGGTTCAAAGTATACCATCCAAAGGGTCACCGAAGGTAACCTTCGGCGTTTAGATTGGTCTGACCGAAGACAAGCTCCGAACAGATCGCGCCACGAAATCACCTCCGAACGACAGGGTTTGGCGCGAAGCCTCTAGCGTGACGAGGTCCGATGCGAAGTGTTCTGGTGTGACTCTGACGCGAAGTAGCTCCGATGTGAAGTGGTTCCGGCACGCGGAACCAACCAAACTGACAATGGCACGATGAATCCAGCACGGATGGATGAAGCGAAGACCTGCCGGAGGGTGCTTTGGTAGCATCCGAAATTAGCTTCCTAGCTCCGGAAATCGCCCTCCCGGGGTCAGATTGGAGTGAAAATCCTTGGCGAAGGAATTCTGAGTATAAACCCTACAAAAACACAAAGATCAAGTGTCAATTTGGCTTAGAGACCGAATTACCAAGTGTAGCCGTAGGAAAACAAATAGAACAAAGGGTAGCAATCTGTTACGTAGATTAACAGATGGTTCACATGCGAACCAACAAGGCGATAGCAATCTGTTATGTAGATTAACAGATGATTCATAGGCGAATCAACAAGGACTTACCACGGTTTTGACGTGATGCACGGTGAGAAACCATGTTGAAGAATATGGTTTTGATATTCTAGATGTGATGAGTGATTGTTAACGGAAGTCAAAGGAAGGGAGAGATGAAGACTTGCCGAGTCTGAGGCGCATGTGACTCAGGTACACGAGCAGTGAGCGATGGCCGGACAGAGGAGCCGCGGAGTCGGGCTGGCCTAATCCGGGTACATGGCTAGGAGCGGCAGATGATCCACTGGTCTGTTGACTGGGTTTAACTTAGGTACACGGGCGGCGAGCGATTGCCGGGCTGAGGAAGCTGCGGGGTCGGGTCGGCCCAATTTGGGTACCCGGTGCGAAGACGGTGGACGCTTTGTCAGTTTCGACGCAAAACTGACAATCTATGATTTATTCGTTTTTAGGATATTAATATTTAGTTTTTAAGTTTAGAATATTTTATTTGAGTCAGGTGATTTTTCTAATAATTTTTAGTAATTTTCAGAATTTATTTTAAAGTCAGTTTATTTTACCTGAGGGTAAATTAGTCTTTTCATGTATTAGGATTTGCCTATAAATAGGCCCCTATCCCCCTGGGGATAGATGACTGTTCTTCTCAGATTAATCTATAGTCCACATAGTCTATTCAGCCATCACTTTTCGATCTGCTATTTTTTTCGGTCGTCGCCGCAGCTGGTACATCGCTCTTCGGAGAGATTCTTTTTTCCTCCGTAGTAATCATCGCGCACAGTGCAGGCGGAAGGGAAGAAAATTTCTGGTGCGTGGATCCTGCACAGGCAGCGACTGCTACTTTCAACATCTTCCCAGGAAAAGGCGTGGGGGCCCAGGGCGGAAGCTGTGCTCCCTTCGGCTGTGCAGCAGCACACATGCTGCTTTTCTTTCACGTGGCGGTCAGCAGCTCGCGCGGTGGACGGAAAGCATCAGCGTGCGTTAGCGGCGAGCAGTGCATGCCTTGCCAGGTGAGCCCACGGCGGGAGTCTCACGGCGCGTCGCGTTGCGTGCAAAAGCAGCCGGCTGCAGCTCCTCTACAGGCAAAACGGCGATGACCGCGATGAGCTTAGAGAGGAAGATAATTCCTTTTAATCTAATCTACTATTTTTTAGTAGATCAGTTTTAGAGATAATCATCTATTATTTAATTAGCAAAAAATTTGTTTAGCAATTTCGTGTTAATTTAATCTGCTTATACAAAAAGTAAAGAAAAGTTTATTAGTTGCAGTAGTATTTTTAATTCTAGTCTTTACCTGAAATATTTTTAGGTTATTTCTGAATTAATTTTTGGATGATCCATATTTTATTCAGTTAATTAGTATTTTATTTTTAGACTGCAATCTGAACATTTTATTAAGATATTTAGTGGTTTTTATTACATCATTAAATATTCCTAGCACCCATTTTTATTTACTGCTGTGATTCCTTTTAGTTTAGCTTTAATATCTTTTTAATTAGGACACCATACATTTTTAGACCAGACAACTTTAATTCCAGTAATTTGCTTTGCTAATATTATTTATCTGGTTAAGTTTGTTTGGGTGTTGGGATTAGCATATAGTTAAGTAAGAAATTTTTAGGCGCCCATTCACCCACCTCTGGTCGCTACTTTCGGTCCTACACACGGAGAGTTTACGACGCAAACTCACAAAGATGTACTGTAGAGCTACTCCTAGGGCCCTAAAATAGATTAAAAGTAATACGATTCAAAACTAGGGTTTTGAGTTGATCTATGTCGATTGATGATGATTTAATCGCCTCACCCCTATATTTATAGGGGCTAGTCTTGACGTACCTGGCTACAACTCTAACTCTAACCTGATTAGGATTCGGCCTAAAACAAATAAGATTTTAATAGGGATCAAAACAACCCAAAACCTTAACAGATTCACCACCTAGGCCTACCCGAAGTGGGCCTTCGGCAGGCCTGCCGAAGTAGGCCCTTCGGGTAGAAGCCTGTCGGTGAAGCAGGTCGCCGAAGGGGCCCTTCGGGTTGAAGCAGGCCACCGAAGGGGCAACCGAAGCCCCATGTGGATGGACCTTCGTCACTTTAGGGCTTCGGCATGTGCGAGGAATTGCATATTTTTGACCCAAAATTACCAATTTTTAATATCTTGACAATCTCAGCCATTAATGTCATTTTCTACTATCAACACATGCCCCCTGCCTTTTAGCAAACTTAGTGAGATAAAAGCACAATGGGCTAAGGGCGATATACTACATCTCGGCCTTTCGGCACTTTAAGCGCTTTACCACACATACGGGAAGTACTTTTTCAAATACCTACCATTCAAAGCTCTTTGAAATCACTTTCCTTGCAAGGATTCTAGCAAATATGCATTACCTAGGGCGATTCCAACCACCCTGAAAGGACCTTCCCAACTAGATGACCATTTACCAAATTTGGGACTCTTAGTGCCTAATGGCAAAATCGTCTTCCAAACCAAGTTACCAACTTGAAACGATTTTTCTTTGACCTTTTTGTTGTAGGCTCTTGCTACTCTCCTCTTGTCTCTTTCTATTGCTTCTAGAGCCCTCAACCTCTTATCAGTCACCTCTTCCAAATTATCCTTCAAGAGAGTTTCATATTCATCGACCGATAAACCATCTTGCTCAAGAAACCTCAAAGAGCCTAGATCTACCTCCACCGATAGAACAGCTTCTTGTCCATATAATAACTCATATGGACTAACTTTGGTGGCACCATGCTTTGCAACTTTACAAGCCCATAACGCTTCAGAAAGCACTTCATGCCACCTTTTAGGAAACTCTTTAATTTTCTTCATGATAAGCTTAATCACAATTTTATTACTAGACTCGGCCTGAGCATAGTACGGCGAAGAGTTTATCAACTTAATACCATAGAATCCAGCAAAGTCCCTCACTTCTTTAGCAATAAATAAAGTACCTTGATCCATAGTGAGAGTTTGGGGAGTACCGAATATATGTATAATGTGCTTCAAGATAAAGTCAATCACCTCATTGTGAGTCATGTTCTTGAGAGGCACGGCCTCGGTCCATTTGGTGAAGTAGTCTATTGCCATCAACACGAACCGATGTCCTTTTGATGAGGAAGAATGAATTTGGCCGATGAAGTCTAAACCCCAATCTCGGGACGACCATGGTTTGATAATAGGATTAAGCCTTGATGCGGGAGAAAGCTGAATATTACCAAACCTTTGAAAAGTCTCGCACCCTCTAAAGTATTTGAAATAGTCTTCAGTCATAGTTGGCTAATAAAAACCTGCTCTTTTGAGCATCCAACTCATCTTTTAAGTCGACTAATGAGTTCCACAAAGAACTTCATGTACTTCACCTATAGCAACTTTGGACTGATCAGCATCTAAGCACTTTAAAAAACTCCATCAATAGTTCGGCGATACAATGTTTCATCAAGCAATACAAACTTAAACGCTTGGCGCCGAATCTTCCGATCAACCCTCATGGTAGGGTCTCTTAAATATTGGATAATTGAGGCCCTCCAATCATCCACTCGATTTCCCAGAGGGTTCGTAAATTCTTTACTCGAAGTGGCGTCTAATTTGTAAATCTCAAAATTCCCACCGAGCCCTTCCTGTTCCTACCGAGGGTCGGTCAGGTTGACCGTGCAGAGCCGATCAGACCGAATCCCTACAACGGAGGGGTCCAGCGCACGAAGGCCCATGACGCTTGGAAGGCTTCGACACGAGGAGCCTGATGCACAAAGTTCTTCGGTGGATGGAGGGCTTCGACACAGGGGCTCCGACACACAACACCCTTCAGCGGGCACAACACATCGGTTCGAAGCTCCTGGCTTTAGCTGACACAGAGACTTCAAGCATCGGCCTCCCTTGTACAAAAAATCTGTCTTTTCTGACTTGATAGACAAATGATTGCTAAGCCAAATCATTTGCAATTGAATTGGTTTCTCTAGACATGTGAGAAATTTTGAAGTCATCGAAAGTAGCAATTATGTCTAGACATTTATCCAAGTAGCTATTTAACAAACCATTGAAGCATTGAGCCAATTTAGCTACTTGTTGTACAACTAACAGAGAATCACCAAATGCATGAATGTGTTTAATACCCATGGAATCTAAAAGATCAAGTCCTAACAATAAGGCTTCATATTCGGCTTGATTATTGGTGCAAGGAAATTATAGACGAGTCGAGGTTTCAAAGCGCATACCACTAGGTGATATGAGAATCACTCCAACACCTTGGCCATTCTTACAAGCCAAAACATCAAAGTAAAGTTTCCATGGTACTACCTCAATTAAAGCGACATCGCCGCTCCAATTGACATCTACATGGTGGTCAACTATAAAGTTAGCGACAATTTGGCCTTTCATAGCTCTCAAATATTCATAAGTCAAATCATATTCAATCAAAGCATAAGCTCACTTGCCGATTCTACCACTTAGAATCGGTTTTTGTAACATGTATTTTACGACATCGGTTTGACAAGTGACGATACATGTGCTAGGGAGAAGATAGTGACGTAATTTGGTACATGCATAGTAAAGTGATAAACATAAACGCTCCATAAACATGTACCTCGTCTCGACGTCCAACAAGTGGTGGCTTAAGAATGTGATTACGTATTATTTTCCCTCCACCTCTTGAGTCAACACAGATCCTAACACGCTCTCCTCCACGGTGACATATAGCCGAAATGGTATTCCGGCCTTGGGAGCCTTCACCACTGGTGGTGATGATAAGCATTCTTTGATTTTTTTTCGAACGCGCGTTGCTAACTTGCCCCCCCCCCAAGTGAATTCGGCTTCTTTCTTTAACTGAAGTATGGGGACAAAAGCATCGATCTTGCTAGACAAGTTAGATATAAAGCGACACAAATAATTCATCTTGCCTAGCAACTTTTGCACATCTCTATTACATGCCGACGCTTCAAAGTTCTTAATCTTCTCAAGCCTCTTAGGATCAATTTTAATACCTCTTTCATGAATCATGAATACCAAGAACTTGCCCACCGACACATCGAAATCACACTTGAGTGGATTCATTTTTAAGCCATACTGGCACATTCTATCGAAAGCAACTCTCAAATCGGCTAAATGGTTTCCCATAGCAACCGATTTGACTACAACATCATCTATATAGACTTCTAGCATAACTCCTAGCAAGTCATGAAAGATCAAGTTCATAGCATGTTGATATGTAGCGCCAACATTCTTTAAACAAAAAGTCATAACAACCCACTCAAACAAGCTGACAAAACTAAGGCATCGAAAGGCTGTCTTGTAGATGTCCTCTTCGGCCATAAAGATTTTATTATAACTAGCGTTGCCATTAAGAAAACTTAGTACCTTGTGTCCTGAAGCATCGTTGATCAACATGTCGGCTATCGGCATGGGATACTCGTCCTTCGGAGTGGCCTTGTTCAAGTCCATGAAATCAATGCACACACGAATCTTGCCGCTCCGTTTCTTCTCTACAGACACGATGTTAGCAACCCATTCAGCATACCTGCATGGCTTGATAAATTCAGCCTTGAGTAATCGTTCTATCTCCTATCTAAATCAGTCATACACGGCCGAATTAAAGCGACGAGGGGGTTGTTTATAAGGCCTAAACCTGGGTTTGATGGGAAGCCGATGCTCCACGAGCTCACGGCTTATTCCGGGCATTTCACTGTACTCCCATGCAAAATAATCGACATACGACCAAAGCAAATTCATTACTTCGGCCTTTTCATTAGCCTACAATTTTTTTTACAAAAGTCGGCCTTGGAATACTACCATCGCCTATATCGACCTCTTTTAGAGGGTCGGCCGACACAAAACATTGACCTAACTTCTCTATTTCGCTAAAATCTTCAATGGCTTCAGCAATACCGTCCTTAGAAGACCGATATTTCTCTAAACGAGACTTTAGCCAATCAAGATTACTCTTACTAGTTGTAACACCTCAAATTTTCAAAGAAATAAAAATATCAATTAATATATTTTTCCTGGAATTATTAATTTTGGAAATACCTTTAATACCCTCCTTAACCATTTTGAACTACAACATGGATGAAATTGCCACACTAGGAGCTGAAAATTTTTATGTATGATCCAAAGGCCAAGATATGTTTTTGAGAATTTTTACAAATTTTTACCAACCTTGGAAGTAGCCCTATTATTTTAATACATTTTCTATAATTATTTTTAATTAGAAATGCGTTTAAACAGTAACGGACCTGTCTCCCCCCTTCTCTCCCTCCCGGCCGGCCCAGCCCGTTACCCTTGCCCGCCTCGGACTGACAGCCCAACCCCACCCGTCAGCGAGCCACTCTCCTCTCGCGCGCGCGCCCGACACCCTGGCCCCACCTGTCGGCGCCAACCGCCCCCTCTCGCGCCCAAGCCCGACCCCACCCATCAGCCGCCTCACTCACTCGCTCGCGCCCGCTGGCATGTGGCCCCCACCTGTCGGATTCGTCTTTCCTGCGAGATCCGCCCCCAAATCCCCCCCTCGCTGGCCGAAACCCTAACTGCACCTCGGATTCGCTCTCCGCCGGCCCCCTCTCTTTAATTACTCGTCGACATTGATTTCCACGCGTTCTCCCGACCGTTTCCCCCATTATTCCACCGCGTCATCGCCCCCGGATCGAGCGCACGCATGCAAGGCAGGAGCTCGCCGGCGTTGAAGAGAGGCTTTACTCTCGGCCTCCCCCGATTACGCCCCCTCTGCCCCCGCCGACGACCCAATTTAAACCTCGGCCACCCCCTCGTCCGGCCCGCTCGCACTGAGAACGAACCAGAGCGCCACATTTCACGTTTTAACGCCTCGCCGTCGCCTTCGCTCCGATCGCCCCTCGCCGTCGCCAGTGACCCCCTCCGCCCTAGCCAACTGCACCATTGTGACCGCACGAACTTCGCCAACCTCGGCCACCCCTCCGCTGACGACGAACCCCGCCGGAGCACCATCGCCGACGAGGAGCCTGAACCACTCTGTCGTCTACCCTCGCTGCCGGCCGCGTCCCGTCGACCCCTCGCCTCGCCTAAGGTACCCTCATGATCCCCGCAATGTCCTCTTTCCGTTTTAGGCCTTAGCTCCAACTGCCGTCGCTCGCCGTGGCCACTGGCCCGCTCGCCGTTGTCGGGGAAGACGACCGGCATGGGTCGAGTACCCGTGTCGTGTCGGATTTGATCCCGACCGTGCGATCGTGATCGGACGACGCCTGTAACCTCTCGTGCGCGATCTAATCCGCACCGTCAGATCTGGACGAAATGTTACATTTTAATCTCGCGCGTTTGTTTCTATTTAAAACCCATATTTAATCGAACCGTTCATCGCGTACCAGTTCAGCCTTTTAATCTCAGCCGTCCACGTCCACTTAACGCCCCCGCCTCGCCCTCGCGCGTTGGTTCTGGATCCAACGGTCCAGATTGGGCAGGACTACACGCACAGTGCGTGGGTTCACCGTGGGCCTGTCTCACCGTGGACCCGAGGCGATTTAAATTTAAAAATAAATTCCAGAAACTATTTTAAACTTGTAAAATTCATATCTGGCGCATTTGAACTCCAAAAATTATCATTTCAATTTCAGAAATTTTGTAATTTTATTCTCTACACATTAGTTCAATAAAAACAATATGTTTACTTTGGATTTTTCATGACTAATTAAATAGGTATTCAAATGCCCTTAGGATAAAAATGTAAATTTAAATATTTAAACTTCAGTAAAGTTTATATTTATTCCTTTCTGTTCATATACTGAAAACCACTAATTTGTACATGAACCTTTCATTTTAAAATTTATTAGGAGACTTAAAATGAGACTATCTTGGTTCGGTGGTGGCAAAATGTTGGCCACCGGAGGTTGCATAGGAGCTTAGAAATTGCATGCACGCCCGACAGCTTGTACGGGCTCCGGTCGTGCTGCCGGAGGGGCTCGGTCTAGAGTGCTTTGACCTGAGTTTCTCCCAAGATAGTCGCTCCGGAGAGTCAGTATGGACTTGCAATCCTTGGTGGCATGGCTTCTGTTCTCATCGTGCACACAACAAAAGAGAGTCGGGCTTTGGCCAGCTAGTTTACCTGGCAGCCTCGAGCCACTAGCTTTATTGCCCTGAGCCTGTTGATAGTTGGAAGGCATCTTTGGAGTGGAGGGGGCAATATTCAATACTTAGGATCGAGGGTGCTTCCTTCCTCTTCTCTGATCATGAGAACGATTATCGAAGAGGGCCTGCGGAGGACTCGGAGCCCCTGACCTCAAGTACATATTCACTCAACCGGACCTGAACCTCAGACAAAGGAGATGGTTGGAACTCATCAAGGATTACGACTTGGGAATCCATTATCATCTCGGCAAGGCAAATGTGGTGGCAGACGCCCTTAGTTGAAAATGGTACTACAATGCCATCATGATTCAGGACCAAGCTCCTTTGCTATACAAGGAGACGAAAAGGCTGAATTTAGGGATCGCCACCCGAGCGCACCTCGCTGCCTTGGAGTCAAGGCCTATCTTGATAGACCAAATCCGAGAAAAGCAGAAGGAAGACCCAGACATCTTGGAGATCCAGCAGAACATGAGAAAGGGTAAGGCCCCCAGATTTTCCGAGGACGAGCATGGTACCATCTGGTTCGGAAACCGGATATGCGTACCCGACAAGCCTGAGTTGAAGACCCTCATCCTTCAGGAAGCCCACGATACACTATACTCCATTCATCCTGGGAGTACGAAGATGTATCAAGACCTGAAAGAAAAATACTGGTGGGTCAGCATGAAGAGGGAAATAGCTGAGTATGTGGCCAAGTGCGACACATGCCGGCGAGTCAAGGCAGAGCATCAAAGACATGCTGGACTTCTTCAACCCCTCAAGGTCCCCGAATGGAAGTGGGAAGAGATAGGAATAGACTTCATCACGGGACTGCCCCGGACCCAAGCTGGTCATGATTCTATCTGGGTGATCGTCGACCGACTCACCAAGGTAGCTCACTTCATCCCCGTCAAGACAACTTACACTGTCGCCAAGTTGGCCGAGTTGTATATGACCCGGATCGTATGCCTTCACGGAGTTCCCAAGAAGATCGTATCTAACCGTGGGAGCCAGTTTACCTCCAAGTTTTGGAAGAACCTTCAAAAGGAACTCGGCACCCGGCTGAACTTTAGCGCCGCCTATCATCCACAGACCGACGGTCAAACCGAAAGGGTCAACCAAATACTGGAGGATATGCTTAGAGCTTGCGCTCTAGACTTTGGCGGAATGTGGGACAAGAACTTGCCCTATGCGGAGTTCTCCTACAACAACAGCTATCAAGCCAGCCTGCAAATGTCCCCGTTCGAAGCACTTTATGAGCGTAAGTGCAGAACGCCGCTGCTCTGGGATCAGACCGGAGAGTCGCAGCTGTTTGGGACAGATATATTGAGAGAAGCCGAAGAGAAGGTCAAAATTATCAGGGACCGATTGAAAATAGCCCAGTCCCGACAAAAGAGCTACGCCGATAACCGTCGAAGAGACCTAACCTTTGAGGAGGGTGATTATGTCTATCTCCGAGTCACTCCCCTCCGTGGGACTCAAAGGTTCAACATGAAAGGCAAGCTAGCACCCCGCTATGTCGGACCTTTTCAGATCCTCCGACGGCAAGGAGAAGTGGCATATCAACTTGAGCTGCCTCCATCATTGGCAGGAGTTCACGATGTGTTCCATGTCTCTCAGTTGAAGAAGTGTCTTCGCGTGCCCACCGAACAAGCCGATCTTCAACAACTCAATGTCCAAGAAGATTTGACCTACATCGAGAAACCCATCAAGATCTTGGAAACCAAGGAAAGGGTAACCAGGAGTCGTGTGGTCCGCTTCTGCAAGGTTCAGTGGGACAACCACCCCGCCAAAGAAGCCACATGGGAAAAGGAAGACGAACTGAAAGCCCAATACCCTGAATTGTTCGAGTAGCGATCCAATCTCGAGGACGAGATTCTTTGTAAGGGGGATAGGATTGTAACACCCCAAATTTTCAAAGAAATAAAAATATCAATTAATATATTTTTCTTGGAATTATTAATTTTGGAAATACGTTTAATACCCTCCTTAACCATTTTGAACTACAACCTAGATGAAATGGCCACACTAGGAGCTAAAAATTTTTATGTATGATCCAAAGGCCAAGATATATTTTTGAGAATTTTTACAAATTTTTACCAACCTTGGAAGTAGCCCTATTACTTTAATCCATTTTCTATAATTATTTTTAATCAGAAATGCGTTTAAACAGTAACGGGCCTCTCTCCCCCTTCTCTCCCTCCCGGCCGGCCCAGCCCGTTACCCTTGCCCACCTCGGACTGACAGCCTGACCCCACCCGTCAGCGAGCCCCTCTCCTCTCACGCGCGCGCCCGACACCCTGGCCCCACATGTCGGCACCAACCGCTCCCTCTCACGCCCGAGCCCGACCCCACTCGTCAGCCGCCTCACTCACTCGCTCGCGCCCGCTGGCATGTGGCCCCCACCTATCGGATCCGTCTTACCCGCGATATCCGCCCCCAAATCCCCCCTCGCCGGCCGAAACCCTAACCCTACCTCGGATTCGCTCTCGCCGGCCCCCTCTCTTTAATTACTCGTCGACATTGATTTTCCCACGTTCTCCCGACCGTTTCCCCCATTATTCCACCGCATCATCGCCCCTGGATCGAGCGCACGCATGCAAGGCAGGAGCTCGCCGGCGTTGAAGAGAGGCTTTACTCTCGGCCTCTCCCGATTACGCCCCCTCTGCCCCGGCCGACGACCCTATTTAAACCCCGGCCACCCCCTCGTCCGGCCCGCACGCTAGATCGCACTGAGAATGAACCAGAGCGCCACATTTCATGTTTTAACGCCTCACCGTCGCCTTCGCTCCGATCACCCCTCGCCGTCGCCAGTGACCCCCTCCGCCCTAGCCAACCGCACCATTCTGACCGCACGGACTTCGCCAACCTCGGCCACCCCTCCGCCGACGACGAACCCCGCCGGAGCACCATCGCCGACGAGGAGCCCGAACCACTCCGTCGTCTACCCTCGCCGCCGACCGCATCCTGTCGACCCCTCGCCTCGCCTAAGGTACCCTCATGATCCCCGCAATGTCCTCTTTCTGTTTTAGGCCTTAGCTCCGACTGCTGTCGCTCGCCGTGGCCGCTGGCCCGCTCGCCGTCGTCGGGGAAGACGACCGGCACGGGTCGAGTACTTGTGCCGTGTCAGATTTGATCCCGACCATGCGATCGCAATCGGACGACGCCTATAACCTCTCGTGCGTGATCTAATCCGCACCGTCGGATCTGGACGAAACATTACGTTTTAATCTCGCGCGTTCATTTCTATTTAAAACCCATATTTAATCGGAACCGTTCATTGCGTACCGGTTTAGCCTTTTAATCTCAGCCATCCACGTCCACTTAACGCCCCCGCCTCGCCCTCGCATGTTGGATCTGGATCCAATGGTCCAGATTGGGCCGGACCACGTGCATAGTGCGCGGGTTCACCGTTGGCCTGGCTCACCGTGGACCCGAGGCGATTTAAATTTAAAAATAAATTCTAGAAACTGTTTTAAACTTGTAAAATTCATATCTGGCGCATTTGAACTCCAAAAAATATCATTTCAATTCCAGAAATTTTGTAATTTTATTCTCTACACATTAGTTCAATAAAAACAATATGTTTACTTTGGATTTTTCATGACTAATTAAATAGGTATTCAAATGCCCTTAGGATAAAAATGTAAATTTAAATATTTAAACTTCAGTAAAGTTTATATTTATTCCTTTCTGTTCATATACTGAAAACCACTAATTTGTACATGAACCTTTCATTTTAAAATTTATTAGGAGACTTAAAATGAGACTAATCACATTTAAAACCCCTTTCTATAAAGGACAACCTTTCATTATAATTCCTTCTAAAATTATTTATAAAATAAATTTCAGAAACTTAACAACTTGGTTTCATTCAATTAAACCAATTTAAACCTATGTGTTTATTGTGTGATGTTATATTGTTTGATTGAATGTTGTATTTTATTTTATTTATAATGGGAAGACTACGACGCCGCCGAGGAGCCGAAATATTTCCCGGAAGTTCCTCCCTCTCCCCTCGCTGAGCAAGGCAAGTCACCAAACCAATCTTTTGAGCATATTGGACCCATGTTTTATTAAACTATTGCTAAAACACATAGGTTATACGTGCACTAGTAAAATGAAACCCTTACAATATATTTATTTAGGATCCCCCGACCTTGATGTGCAACCCAAGCCATGCTCTCTAGCCTAAACTCCTTGTCACCATATGATTAGTATTATTAGCTAGTGTCCAATGTATTGACACGATTGCTATAGGATTAAAAATGAGTCGTAGCGATTGGTTCTACTATATGATCCCCGTTATTCTCATCTTTGGAATTTTGTCGGTGTTGGAGTTGTGGTTGTGAGTGAATGCATGGTGGGTTCCGGGTGCAAGCTAGGGCATTGTCGGTAGCACCCGGGGCACTATAAGGACCGGTCTGCGGGGTCCGGTTCAATACACTTCCGTACTAACCACAAGTCTAATGGGTAAGTCCTAACTAAGGTATGGAGTGTCCCAAACCGAGGCCACCATTTGGAGATGGGTCAAGCAGCACCTGCGGGTGGCTTGTACCAATGTGGCGCACAAGGGGGTGCGACGTTAGCCGGGATGCGGGTGGTTATCGCTTGGAGCATTTCATGCTGAGGTTTTGGCACGAGTTCCCGTGGTATGGGTCATCTAGTTACACTTTGGTGTTTGGGATGAGTGCGTGCCTTGTGGGTACAGTAGTACATCTCTAATCAGAGTCATAAATCTTTTCGAAAATCCAAGCCCACGGTCAAGGGCGGGTTGCGTGACATCCCACAGTTAGATTACTTTTGATATGTATGTGCATGATGGTTTGACATGTAAGGACTGTTGTGCGAGGAGGTAAAACGTACTCCTCGAGTTAGATGACGTTATTGTTGTTCATGTTTACTTTCCGCATGATAAAATTTGACTACATTAACTGCAACAACTGAAAATGTACTTTTACGCACTTTTAGCCAATTATCCTTCCTTTGTTATTACCTTGCATTATTACCTGCATTTGCGGTGGCTTGTTGAGTACTTTTTGTACTCATACCCGTTGAACCCCATAGAGGATGCCTACTATGAAGACGGTCTGGAGTAGCAACCCAGTCAAGTGAAAAGATCTTGAAAAAGGCGTTCATCATGCATTTTAATTATCTTTATTATTGTTTTTATTAAACTCTGATGTAATAAATATGGTCTGCGTACCATGAATATTTTTGTATGTACGATTGTCGCATGATGAACCTCTTGTATTATTGTTTTTCTATGGAAATTCAATAATGTTCTGATTTCGATAAATCGGGGCGCCACACTAGTCATGACCACTAATTTAACGATAGTCATGCTACACCATACGGCTTTACAGACACTAGAACAAAATGTCTTTCAGACACACTAACAAAGTCATAATCTGAGAGATCTCTACCTGACAAAAACTCTACTTTTTCGTGGATGGCATCGATAGACACATCGGCCAAAGCAACCTGGGCCAAAGTGTCAGCTGGTACAACCTCCATGTCATTGTCGTCCCACTGAATGAGGCATTGGTGCAAGGTAGACAGAATGCAACAATTTGTGTGAATCCAATCACGCCCAAGTAATACGTTGTAGTTATCTTGTACGTCGACGACAAAGAACGTCGTTGGCAATGTCTTGTTGCCCACCATAAGCTCCAAAGAAAGTACGCCCTTGGCCTCCTAGCTCTCTCTGTTGAAGCCGTTCAGCGTCAGGTTGGTCCTCTTCAAATCTTATTCATATTTGCCGAGCTTATTCAAGAGAGAGTATGACATCAAGTTGATGGTAGCACCTCCGTCAATCAGCATCCTAGATATCGGCTTCCCGTCAATATGCCCCTTGACATAAAGAGGCTTCAAGTGACGAGTCGTATCCTTGGGCTTCTCAAAAACAACATCTCATGGGCCGAGGCTCAACTGAATGACCTCGTCCTCGTCTTGCGGTAGCGCAAACTCGGAGGGAAGTATGAAGATGTGTATGTCCATTGCCTGAGGTGCGGGCCCCTCAGAGATGGGCGTGTAGTCATCGTCGTCACTCGGAACGGGAGCCGGGTTGTTCGCCTCAACTGGCTTGGGCTTCCAAACTTGCTTCACGACTAGGTGAGGGTGGATTTCCTCGAAGATGGCATCTCTCTCATCCTCGGCCTTCTTCTCATGGATCTCTCGTGATCGCAGACGTTGCAGGCACCTCTTCTATGATTTGGATATACCCGGAGGTGCATAAGATGGTTGTGGCTTGGTACCGGGTGCCACAAGCTTGCTTCTAGGATTTTTGGCCGAACGGGAATTGCTTAGATCAGCCTCGGCTTTTTTGTGCTTTTCGAAAACATTTTTCTGCATGTTGTCAGTCAAACCGGCCTTACTGGGCTGATCTGACCAGGCCGTGTAAATTGGACCAGCCATGGTGGGCCGGTCGGACCGAGGTGTGCCGGGCGTCTGGGACAGGCCGGTCGGACCGTCCATAGTAGGCTATTAGGGGTCGAACTCACCCTTCGGAGGGCTATACCAAAGAGGAGGCTTGTTCGGCCGGCGTGGAGGGTTCGACCTCTTCGGAGGGTTTGACTGTCTTGGCCCTTTTGGCCAATTGTTTGTTTTTTGGCCCTCTTCTAGTGTTTATTCAGCAACATCTGGTATGTCACCTTCGGCTTCTTGCGAACTGAACCGAAGATGATGTGTCGACGTTCTTTTTCCACACTCCCACTTAAGGATTCTTCGGCATGAGCGTGCGTGTGCGGGGCTCTCCAATAATGACCGCTTTCCCTTTAGATGACTCAGCCTACTCTGGTCGAATCAACACCTTCTTCTCATCGAGGTCGAAAGTGTTCATGGTAAAGGTGTCTTTGTCTAGCTTCATCTTCAGACTAGAATCTATTTTCAATCGTCCTTCTTCTATGGCCGATTAAACCTGCCGACGGAAAACATTGCAATCGTTAGTATAATGAGAATGCGAGTCATGCCACTTGTAGTAGGGGAGTTTCTTTAGTTCGTCGGTGGTTGGGATGACCTGGCCCTTGGGCAACCTGAGAATCTAGCTCTTCAAGAGGAAATCAAATATTTTATCACATTTAGTCACATCAAAAGAGTATTTAGCCTCGTTGGGCCGACTCTTAGTGGGAGACGGCCGTAGTTCGGAACAAGTGATAGGTTTGGTCTTAGTGTTCTAGGCCCATTTGGCCGCATACATATCAGCCAAATCGTCCTCTTCCTCTGACTCTTCCTCGTTGGAGTGCTCCATGATGTGAACTTCAGGTTTAGGTTGTTAAATGTTTTAATGAATTTTTATCATTGGCTCGCCCTTCTTGGACCAGAGCATGCTACAGGACTTGGCTCACCTCTAAAAGTTTTTGGTTGTCTAGCCTCTCTTTAATTTCATAATGCAATCCGTTAAAAGCTAGATCCACCAAATCTCTTTCTTAAATATTAAGACTAAAACATCGGTTCCTGGTGTCTCTAAAGCGCTTGACATACTTAGAGACACTCTCACTAGATTTCTATTTGACCGACGTCAAGTGTGAAAGCCTAAGTTCTGTCTCGCCTGTATAAAAATAGTCATGGAATTTCTATTCTAATTTGTAACGCCCCGATTTAATAAAACCGGGAATTTATTGTAACGCCCTTGACCGTGGGCTCGGCTTTTTGAAAAGATTTATTACTCTAATCAGAGGTGTACTACTGTACCCACAAGGCACTCATTTCCCGCACACCGCAGTGTGTTAATGACTCCTGTCACGAGAAGCTCGTGCCAAAACCTTTAGCATGGAACACACCAATTTGATAACACCCTCTTATAGGTTTCATATGGTTTCCCAGTCACTTCGGGCCACACCATACACCCCTTGAGCCACGTCGGTACAAGTCACCCGCAGGTTGCCCTTTGCCCCCTCCACTATGGTGTTCCAAGTTGGTTTGATCCATACCTCCAGTTAGGACTTACCCACTAGACTTATGGTTAGTACGGAAGTGCTTTGTAATGGATCCCGCAGACCGGTCCTTATAGTGCCCCGGGTGCGACCAACCAATTCCCGAGCTTGCACCCGGAACCCACCATACTTATAACATAGCCAACTCCAACAGAGTCCAGAGACGAGAACAACGGGGAAATACATATAGTAGAATCCATCTATCTACGACTCATTCTTTTATCCTATAGCAGTTGTGTCGGTATATTGGACACTAGCTAATATAATATTGTATAGTGACAAGGAGTTAAGGCTCGATAATCATGGATTGAGTTTATACACAAGGACGGGGATCTAATAAATATAATGTAGGGCTTGACATTAGTCTAATGCAATATTATCCTATGAGTTATAGCGATAATTTATTAAAACATGGGCTCAATGATGATCAAAATGGGGGTTGTGACTTGCCTTGCTCAGCAAATGGTGACAGTGGAACCTAGGGGTAATACTTCGGCTCCTCGACGGTCTCGTAGTCTTCTTGATACGGAAAAATTAAACACAACATTCAATAAACAATAAAAACACCACCAAATATATACATACAAGTTTATGGTTTTTAGACAAGGGTATTGAAGCCTTAGTATGGTGAAGATGTGTTGGAAAAATATTAATGATTTCATGTTTAAGGATTTCTTGAATTATTTTTATGAAAAGTCAATTTATTCCTAAGGGGTTTTTACCCATTATTTAATAAGAATATTTTTTGCCAAAGTAACATACTGTTTTTAAGGCATAAATCAGTAGAGAATAAAAAGCTGAATTTAACAAAATTTGAATGGTGAAATTTGGAGTTAAAATGAGCAAGTTATGAATTTTTGAAATTTAAATCCATTTTTTGAATTTTATTTAAACAGAAAACAGTCCCTGGTCCACGGTGAACTAGGTTCACCGTGAACATGTGACTGTGTGTGTTGGCGTAAAAGATTACGCTAATAGATTCTCTAATATTAAGAACTCACAAATAGTGGATTTGTGTTGAGAACTATCTCAAGCCTCCGAATTGGATAATAACTTAAGTAGTCCGAAATTGTGTATTGAATAGCTGAGTATTCGATGCCTATTACAGGGTAAGAAGGAGGGTATTTATAGGAAAAAAGTCTAAGGAAAAGACCTATTTACCCCTTAATTACAACCAACATAGTGGAAACTATTCGGCACCCCGAATAGGGTTAAAATGGTAAAATCTACCCGGGGTAGGAAGATAAGGCAAACATCTTATCAGACTTGCTGTTTTCCACCGAAGCTTCATAGCCTGCGGAGGTACCTTCGAATCCCAAGCCGAAGCACCTTTTGGCTTAGAAACTCCACCACCTTCGAGCATAAGCATGAGCTTCGAAGCCGATAAGTTATCTTTGACCGTCAATCTCTAAAGTCCTGAGGGTGAAGTATTTTCCCCCAACAGTAGCCCCTCGAATACGCTTCTCCGATTTTAACCTGTATAGTAGGAAAGCAGTATACACAAGGAATATTTTCATATTCAGAGACTTAGAGAAATTTGAAGATGTTACAGCTATTCGAAGGGTATTTGGCCCTGAAGTATTCCTAATGAAAGCCTCGAACCAGGACTGTTGTGTGAACACTTCACGAGAAAGAGAACCGTTGCGGAGGCAAAACGTCGTGAAGAGTCGTTATGCCCCCAAAGAGGTAACGATCGAAATTTTACCGTGGACTCACACCGTTCCGCTTCCCGGGCCCACTCGCCAGCGACGGAAGTCGAACCTGCAATGTGAATGCAATCAAAACGCAATAGCTAACGGGAGGCTATAAAGGGGAATTGGAATACGCCAAAAGCTTTTACTGTGCCTGACACCTGAAACTTACTCTCTTCAACCTCCAGATCTCTCAACTTCCCGAGCGATTGAGCCATGGCGAGGACCAGCCACACCATGCCGACAGCAGCAAGTACTTTGGCGTAGAGGCAAGCTTGGGCGACTTTGGCGGCAGCGGCAATGGCGGGGGATCCGGGAGACATTTGGCCCAAGAATCCTCGAGAGCTCTGCCCTCCATCCAAGAAGAAGATCCCCAAAAGCTTCCTTATCGGCCAATCTACAAGCACCACAGAGTCCATTGAAGAGGTAGTGGACGGGAAGCTAGGACCTGGAATGAGGACTCATGTCCCCGGAATAGAGTCGACCCCAAGGCCACAAAGCGGAGAAGTTGTAGTCTTCGAAGCATTCTTCGAAGCTGGTCTGGGGCTTCCTGCCATCAACTTTTTGTCAGATGTATTAGAAATGTTTCATATTACCTTGCCTCAACTGTCCCCCAACGCCATCGCACGACTGGCCATCTTCGAATGGGCGCTTCGATCTGAAGGATGCGAAGGACGATCGGAGGTCTTCACCGCCACCCACGAAGCTATCTGCCAGCGAAAGCCACAAGATGGCCCTGGAGACACCAAGGTGATAACAATCTTCGGAAGTGTTAACTTCCAGCTACGGAGGGAGCACGCTCAGCACTTTTCGGCGAAGGCCATCAACGACCGATGGTACACCAACTGGATCCTCCGGTGGTTCTACACCGAGGTCAGAGAAGATTCCTCCTTCGCAGGACCTCTTCAAGAAATCTGGTTTCGGAAGGAGGCAGAAGTCACCCCGAACCAGAGCCTGCTCTCAACATGGCTAGGGTTACTAACTTCGATAGCCAGCCGCATGAGCATGCGAGACCTGGCCGAAGAGTTTATTGCGCTCTGAATTCCACCTCTTGGAGCTGACTAGCCGATAGCGTTCCAAAACTCTTCGAAGGGTGAGCTTCGAAGTCTAGGTAAGCCTTCGAATCTCCTACAATAATATGTTAGAAGAGAAATAACATACTTATAATATGCTACCTTTTTTCACCGGCCCCTCTGGCGTTAGCTCCGGAGCAGATAACGAGAGCCACCGAACGGGTGCTCGGAGCTCCTACGGTGGCTGAAAGACAAAAAGAATAGAGCTAGTGGGGAGCTGGGAACGCTCCAACAGAGTGTGGAGGGCCCTCGGCATGGTGCCTCCACCTCTGCCAGACTTCAACCCGGCCGGAGCGGCCCCTCGGAAAAGAAAAGCCATCGCCGAGCCCTCGAAGAAAGCCAGCAAAACCCCCATCAAGAAAGGGAAAAAAGTAGTCAAACCTCCTCCTCAGTTGGCTTCGGAATCCTCTGCTTCATCCCTGGGCATTTGGAGCTCATCCTCAGAGGACTCCGGGAACAAAGGCTCCGAAAGCAAGGGCTCCAAAGTCCAAATGGGAAAAGCCCTTGAAAACTATCTTCTCGACGATAACGAAGATGAAGCGGTGGACACAACCGGAGCCCCTGCTTGAGAGACTACGGAGGCGGACACGGCGCGCACTCCTGCGCCTGTCGCTGTGAGTTCGGAGTTGGAAACAGTTATCCCCAACTCACCCGTAGCCGGGGTGATAACAACGGAGGTCGAGCCGCTTGCAGCAACTACACCGGAGAGGACTTCGGGGGACTACCTCGATGAATACCTCTGGTTGTATGAAGTCTTGGAGGACCCAACATTTTACCTCAAGGCGCCACCGAAGGTAGACTTCGAAGCTTTTGCCTTTAACATTTCCTGTAATAGTTGTTACCCACAAATATTCATCAAGTACCTTAATGGTGTAGGTGCGTTGAAGGATAGCGCAGCTCCGGCCACAGATGAAGTGGCTCCGGCCACAACGGCTCCGATGGACATAGTGGCTCCGATAACTGGAGCCGCCTCGACCAAAGTGGTTCCAGCCGAGGAGACACCAGTCGAGGGAGGATTTGCCTCCGCCAAAGTCGCTCCTCCGGCCTTCGTACCAGGAAGGGGTAAAAGCATGACGAGTCTTGGACTCCCACCTGCCCCGATGGTGACGCCTTCTTTCAACGACCCTTCGACGAGTAAATCGGAGGAGGAGGCGACCGTAGATGACCGCCAGGCCTTGTCCTGGCTCCCTTTGTTGGCTCCCTTCTTGGAGCAATGAACGGGCCTCTGGGCGCTTCTAGAGCCCTTGGCGGAGAAAGGCCAAGAAGTCGTAAACTCCGACTTGGTCTCCGTCTTGAGCGAGGCCAGAGCCCTGGAGCTTAATCTAGCACTCAAAAGGGCTGCCCTTAAGGTATACCAAGTACCACAAGTGTCTTTAATTACAAATAGAATTACTTAGTACTTACTTGCTCTTTTTTGCAGCAATTTGTCCTTGCTAGAGTGGCAACGACTTCCAATGAAGTCGAAACCAATCGGCTCAAGAGGAAGGTTACTACCCTCCAGTCCACACTCAAAAGCTCTGAAGACAAAACACTTCGGCTGGAGGAAGAGCTCCTTGAAGAATGGAGGGATAGGGCGGCCACCGACGAAGCCCTCCAGATCGAACGACAGAGCAGTAGTGCACTCCGAACTTCGGCCCAAGAGGTGGGTCCTTCGGCTTAGTAAGTGTGGGCTATCTGCGTGGAAGGGCGGATGATGACGATGACCTCGCAGTAGCTCTCGTTCTCATCGGGGAAGAATCCGTGGAATGCAGGCTCGTGCTCGAATCCGAGGAAACTGACGAGCATGCGAAGCTCGCGGACGAATCCAGCCTCATCGCGGAGAGTCCCACTCATGGTATGAACCGGCATCTACAAAAGAGAGAAATTTTTGTAAAAACTCCAGAAGATGAGGTAGTAAGTAGTTTGTAAGAAAAATATGGTTAATATAAATCCTAGGGTCAGGTCTGTTTGGCTTCCTACAGTCAAGTCGGATCTGATACCATCTTGTAACGCCCAGATTTAATAAATCCGGACCATTATTAAAATTCCATAGAAAATCAATAAAAACAAGACGTTCATCGCACGACCGCGTACAATACGGCAATCATTCATGGTTCGTAGACCACATTAGTACAAAAGTGATAAAGTGAAGAGAAACTAATAAAATAAGGGTCCTAGATGAACGCCTCCTTCCAGTCTCGCCTTGACTGGGTCGCTACTCCAGACCTTCATCCTCCTCATAGTAGACGGGCTCTGGTGGTGTAAGTCAATGGAGGTGAGTACAATCGTACTCAGCAAGCTACCGGATGCAAATATAATGCAGAGTAATAACAAGGGAGGTAGTGGCTAATTTTATGGAAAAGCATATTTGTAAAGCAATTAAATGTGATCAAGTTATTACTACAGAAATGTAAACATGTGTATGCATCACCTTCTAACTCGAGGGGTACAGTCACCCCACCCTCGCTCAACAGTTCTTACATGCCATGAATAACTCAACCATTCAAACAATAGTAAACTAACTGCGAGAAGTCACACAACCCGCCCTTGACCGTGGGCTCGACTTTTCGAAAAGATTTAAACTCTGATTAGAGGTGTACCACTGTACCCACAAGGCACGCACTCATCACATACACCAAAGTGTAACGAGATGACCCATACCACGAGAACTCATGCCAAAACCTTCCATATGGAATGCTCCAACCCGACAGCACCCTCTTATGGGTTTCATATGGTGCCCCGACGCGTCGAGCCAACACCATACCCTCCTTGAGCCACGTTGGTACAAGTCACCGCAGGTTGCCCCTTGCCTCCTCCACTATGGTGCATCGAGTCGGTTTGTTCCATACTTCCGATTAGGACTTACCCATTAGACTTGTTGGTTAGTACGGAAGTGCTTTGCAACATATCACGCAGGACCGATCCTTATAGTGCCCTGGGTGCGACCAACCAATGCCCTAGCTTGCACCCAGAACCCACCATACTTATAACATAGCCAACTCCAACAGAGTCCAGAGACGAGAATAACGGGGAAATTCATATAGTAGAATCCATCTATCTACGACTCATTCTTTTATCCTATAGCAGTTGTGTTGGTACATTGGACACTAGATAATATAATATTGTAGAGTGACAAGGAGTGTAGGCTCAATAAGCATGGCTTTGGTTTACACACAAGGACGGAGAGCTAATAATATAATGTAGGGCTTGATATCAGACTAATGCAATATTTAATTCCTATGAGTTACAGTGGTAATTATGAAAAACTGGGCTCAATGATGATCAAAATGGGGGTTGTGACTTGCCTTGATCCGCAAACAGTGAAGGTGGAACCTCGGGGTAAGACTCCGGATCGTCGACGGCGACGTAGTCTTCTCGATACGGAAAAGTAAACACACCATTCAATAAACAATCCAAAATCAATCATACAATCATACACGTTTTTCTTAGATTAAGTAAAGGAGTTAGAGTCTTAAATTTTAGGTAATTGTTACTTAAATATTTAAGATTAATTTTTAATGAGATTTCTAAATTTTATAAATTGAACTAAGTATTTACCCTAAAGGGTTTTTTATTTTCCCTTTTTAGAGGTGAAGTAAAAAGGTATAAGACAACCTTATTGTTTTTATTGCAGTAAAAATAGTGAAATTAAATTATTAGGTCTTCTGAAGTTATTATATAAGTTTTCATGATATTTTTATAAAGTGTTGAAATTTATTATATGCATTAATTACTTATCCTAAAAGGGCATTTCAAATATTATTTAATAAAATGAAATGGGCAAAATGAACATTCTATTTTATTGTATTGAAAACAGTGAAATGGAGTCATTATGTCCTCTGAATTTAATATATAAATTTTAAGGGTCTTTTCTGAATTATTTAATGAAATATTAATTAAATCCTAAAGGGGTCCTTTCTTGAATATTTAATAAGAATATTTTGTGCCAAATAAACATATTGTTTTTATTGCATAAAAGTGTAGAAAATAAAAAGACAAATTTTCCATAATTACAATGGTCAAATTTGGAGTTAAATTGAGCAAGTTATGAATTTTTGAAGTTTAAACAATTTTTCTGAATTTTTATTATTCAGGAAATCAGTCTCTGGTCCACGGTGAACTGGGTTCACCGTGAACCGTTGACTGCGTGCGTGAGCCGAGCACGTGGCTGTGGTTGGATCCAGTTCTAGCGGCCATGATTTAATGAAGATCCAAAGGTCCATATTTGGAAGTACCGGTCAGCATAAGTCAATCGCCCATCCGGCACGGCACGCAGTGAAGGGGTAACTACCCCCTTCTTCTCCGACTCCGGCGGCCACAACGACGACCAAAACCGGCGGGCGGCGACGGCTATCTATCTAGGCTAAACTAAAAATGGAAAGAGGTGGCTACGGGGAGTCTAGGCATACCAGAGTTGGCGATGAAGGGGCAGTGGCGATGGTCGGCGACGAGAGGGAGGCGGCGGAGGTCCTCGGGTCCAATGGAGGCGAGGTGCTCTAGTGACGATCCGGCCCAACGGAGGTGACGCCGGGGTAGAAGAGGCGACGGGGGTCACGGTGGTGGCGACGGCGAGGGCGGCGGAGGCCGGTGGCGCCGACGAGAGGCTGCCGGAGGGGAAATAGGGGAAAAAGCCGAGAAAGAGGGTGGCGGCCTTCGGGATTGCGATGACTAGGGCTCTGGCGGCGTGGCAGAGTGCGGCGAGGGTGGGAGGCCTTATATAGGGGTCGCCAGCGGGGAAAAGGAAAGCCGAGAGGAGGAAACTGAGAGGGTTTCCAATTTTTCTCGAACGAGACTTTCCATGCGCTCGGGTGGCTTCCATATAGCCGAATCCGCGTGGCTTGGGGGAAGGGAAGAGATCACCGGCGTTTGGGGGAAAGGATTCCAGCCCCAATTTAGCGAATAGCGGTGGCCGACGGCTAAAATCGGAAATGGGGCGCTGGAATTGGAAGGGAGTATCCCCTTCCATCTGTGAAGAAGAACAGACATGTGGCCCCCACCTGTCAGCGGGCGGGTGTGAGGAAAGAGGGCGACAAGCGAGCCATGCTGCTAGCGGCAGATGGGCGCGGGTGGGGACTGACAGGCGGGGCCGGCTGACGCGAGCGGGTGGGGGAGAGGAGGGGATGCGCCGACCGGCGTGTCCCACTTGTGCAGGTGGGTGCGGCTGGCGGGTTGGGATGGGCCAAGGGAGCTTTGAGGGTTGCAGCCCAACAGCAAAATAAATGCTTTTCTATTTAATTTAATTCTAGAATTCATATATTCCGTAGAGCTTGAAATCATGTTCTAAAAATTTTGTAAAATTCTTTAAAATATTTCTGTCACTTAGGTTCCCTCATAAGTTTGTCAGTTTCAAATTTTGAATATTTCTCCCTGTTTTTCTTTAATTGGGTTCTTTTAACCTTTTCTTCAATTAAGTAATTCCTTT
>JAAALK010000282.1:24980146-25187708 GCA_019279435.1 Zizania palustris
GACGAGATTCTCTGTAAGGGGGATAGGATTGTAACACCCCAGAAATTAAAAGGAATAAAATAAAAAGAAATATTATTTAAATCATTTCTGAATTTCTTATTAAAGGAAAAATCCCAAAAGAACCCAAATAAAGCCAAACAGGGAGAAATACTTAAAATCTGGACTTGAAAATTTTATGAGATGAACTAGAGACCAAGATATAATTTCAGGAATTTTTACAAATTTTTATCACAGTGATTCAACCCTTAATCAAATAATTGATTTCTGGAATTATTTAAAATCAGAAATCAATTTTAATCCTAAACGGGCCGAAACCCTGAACTCCCTCCAGCAGCCTTTTAGGCCCAGCCCATCACCGCCCTCTCGCTGACAAGCGGGACCCGCCTGTCGGCGCTCACCTCCCCTCTCTCCTCCCCGCCCGCGCCCCGCCTGGACCCACGCGTCAGCCACCTTGCGCCCACTGACCGCCGGCCCCGCCTGTCTGCCCTTTCCTTTCCCGTTCGCTCACTGACAGGTGGAGCCCACCTGTCAGGACCTTCGTCTCCGATGGAAGGGGATCGCCCCCTTCCTTCCTCCCGGCAATCACCTTCGGTTCTCGCCGCCGGCCACCTCGATTCACCCAATCCGACCAGGATCACCTTCCCTGGTCACCACCGCACCCTTTCCATCCATGGCCGACGCGGTTTCGCGAGAATGGAAGCTAACCGGAGCCTATGGAATGAGATCGCCGTAGGGAGAGGGAAACCTTCGGTTTCCTTCCATTTAGGCGCCGCCGACGACCCTATAAAAGCCCCCGTGGTCGCCGCCCTTCGCCCACACCGCCGTAGCCCGAGCATTAGCCCTCCAGAGCGCCTCTGCCATTTTTTGCGAGCTCCTCCCCTCCTTCGACTCCGGCGAGCGATCGCCGCCGTCTCGGACCCCCGCCGCCCTAGCCACCACCACCGTCGAGTCGTCGTCGACCGCCCACCTCGGCATCCACTCCGTTGGTCGAGGACGCCGCCGGATCGCCGTCGCCGTCGACCACCCGAAGCCTCTTCGCCGTCTACGCTCGCCGCCGGTCACCTCCAGGCCCCCTTCGTCGCCACCGAGGTACCGTCGTGATCGCCATCCTCCCCGCGTTCCATTTTTAGCCCTAGCTAAGCCCTAGGCCCTCGCCGTCGCCGCCATGGCCGCACCCGAGCCCGCCGTCGCCGGAGACGAAGGGGGTACGCGCCCCTTAAGTCGTGCCGTGCCGGACGCAATCGAGGCCATCCGATCACGATCGGAGGGCCACGATTAAATCCCTTCGGGATTTAATCCGGGCCCTCGGATCCGATCGAAGGGGTATCGTGCGATCGCGGCCGTTGATCGCACTTAAAACCCCGGATCCATCCGGTGCGTCCACGTGTACCATCTGTCACGTTTTAATCACAGCCGTCCAATTTCATTTAAAACCTCCCGCCTCGCGCCTGGCCGCTGGATCAAGATCCAACGGATCTGGTTGATCCGGTCCACGCCACAGTGGCGCGGTCCACCGTGGGCCTGGCTCACCGTGGACCAGAGCCCATTTTCTGTTTAAATAAAATTCCAGAAATTGATTTAAACTTTGAAAATTCATATCTTGCTCAAATAACTCTAAATTTCACCATTCAAATTTTGTTAGAACCAGAATATTATTCTCTACACATTAATACAATAAAAACAGTATGTTTCTGTTACTTAAAATATTATTACTAAATAAATGAATAAAAATCCCTTAGGATTAAAATTTATAATACAGAAAATAAATTGGGAAAAATCCTAAAATATTAGACTTCACTGTTTTATATCAAACTCAGAATATTAAAATACTACTTCACATAAAAACACCCACAAATGATGTATGTTCCTTTATTTGGTGAATTTTATCTGTTTATTGAATGTATTGTTTATTTCCCGTATCGAGAAGACTACGAGTTCGTCGAGGAGCAGGAGTTCTACCCCGAGGTTCCTCCGTCACCCTTTGCTGATCAAGGCAAGTCATCGACCACCTTTGTGGACACAGTTGATCATTATTGAGCCCATGATTTAATAAATTATCGCTATAACTCATAGGACAATATTGCATTAGTCCAAGATCAAGCCCTACACTTATATTATTAGATCCCCGTCCTTGTGTGCAAACCCAAGCCATGCTTATTGAGCCTCAACTCCTTGTCACTCTACAAATATTATATTAGCTAGTGCCCAATGTACCGGCACAACTGCTATAGGATATAAGAATGAGTCGTAGAATAGATGGATTCTGGTATATGAAATACCTCGTTATTCTTGTCTCTGGACTCTGTGGAGTTAGGTATGTTATAAGTATGGTGGGTTCCGGGTGCAAGCTCGGGTTTTGGTATGTCGCACCCGGGGCACTATAAGGACCGGTCTGCGGGATCTGTTGCAAAGCACTTCCGTACCAACCACAAGTCTAATGGGTAAGTCCTAACTGGAAGTGTGGAACCCTCCGTCTCACGGCACCATAGTGGAGGGGGCAAGGGGCTAGCCCTCAGGGCGCCTTGTACCGACGATGGCTCAAGAGGGGGTATTGTGGAAACTCGACATGGCGAGACACGGTACGAAACCTATAAGAGGGTGCTGTTGAGTCGGGGAAGACCATATGGAAGGTTTTGGCACGAGTTCCCGTGTGATGGGTCAATCTCGTTACACTTCGGTGTAGGTGATGAGTGCGTGCCTTGTGGGTACAGTGGTACATCTCTGATCAGAGTAATTCAATCTTTTCGAAAAGCCGAGCCCACGGTCAAGGGCGGGTTGTGTGACTACTCGCAGTTAGTTTACAATTGTTTGAATGGATGAGTTATTCATGGCATGTAAGGACTGTTGTGCGGGGAGGTAAAACGTACTCCTCGAGTTAGAAGATGATGATGATGCATTCACATGTTTACTTTTCCGTACAAATAAAATGCTCACATTAAATGCTTTACAAATATGCTGCTTCCGCTAAACTAGCCACTATCTCCCTTGTTATTATCTTGCATCTATACTTGCATTCGGTGGCTTGCTGAGTACACCTGTACTCACCCCGTTGACTTACACCATCAGAGCCAGTCTACTATGAGGAGGATGAAGGTCTGGAGTAGCGACCCAGTCAAGGCGAGACTGGAAGGAGGCGTTCATCTAGGACCCTTATTTTATTAGTTTCTCTTCATCTTTATTCACTTTTGTATTAATGCGGTCTACGAACCGTGAATGATTGCCCGTATTGTACGCGGTCGTGTGATGAACGTCTTGTTTTATTGATTTTCTATGGAATTTCAATAAAGTCCTGATTTATTAAATCGGGGCGCGACACCATCGCAACAGCTATTTGCTCCAGGTGGTCAGGCGTGGTGTCCAGCATCTTGCGCACGATGTCGACGTCGGAGATGTTGTCGCCGAGTACGCGAAGGTTGTTGGCGAGGCCAGTGATGCGCACGGAGCAATCCTCAGTGGATTCCCCCTCCTTCCAGCTTAGCGCGGCGAATTCCCGTCGGAGTTGCTGGGCCTTGCTCTCGCGCACGCGCTCGACGCCGACCCGGATTGTCCTCACGGCCTCCCACGCGGCTCGCGTCGTGCGCTTGCCGCGGAGCGTGGGCAGCATCTCAGTTGGGACAGAACGCAGAATAGCCGCCAAAGCGAGACGGTCATCGCGGGTACTCCACTTCTTCGCCCTCGTACGGCTCGATCACATACCAGATCCCAGCCGCCTCCATGTTCACCTGCATAAGCATTTCCCATTCTTCATAGTTGGTTCGGGTGAGAATCGGGTACTGGACGTTGGCATTGGACTCCTTGACTGTGCGCCTGACGATGATCTGTTGCGCCGTTTGGCCTCGACGCGGCGTGGGGGAGAGAGACAGGTGGCGACGGCGTGGTGGCGTGTGTGTGCGCCCTCCGTGCGGTGCAGACTCCCCTGGCATTGCGCCTTCCTTTCAACCTCAGTGGCTCTGATACCAATTGTTTCAACCCTCGCCGGAGTTGAGGCTGGTCACCGGAGTCGAGGAAGACGAAGCAGTGAGCAACCACAGCAATCGCTCTCAATCACGCGCAAATGCAAAATGGATATTTTGTGCGGCCAAAACTTGCCACCGCATTTTTTGAGTTGATTACCATTAATAGAAGCAAAAACATCCCGGCCATGCAAACCACCACGCGCGCACCGCGCGCCGCGCTCCAACGCGAGCTGCGCCATCCCCCCAGCTTTAGAGCGTGCCGTGCGAATAGCTCAACTAAAACAAACTCCATGCGAACATGCGCACGTCTACGCGCCCAAGCAGTCCCGCATCAAGTCGGCGCTCACGCTGCTCAGCCTCAGGGACCGCCGCGTCGACCCCTGCCTCCTCAACGGGGCTGGCCAATCAGCCCGCAGCATCGTCGAGGAGCAGGTCGCCGACGGCGAGATGGACACCTACCTGGTCTACCTCTGGAAGGAGCTCAAGAAGTCGGAGGCATCCCGGTGCAAGAACCAGAAGCTGCCGTCGGTGGCCACGTACCAGTCACTGCGAAGCGGGAGGGCGGCATCTGACAACAACAAGTACTTCGAGCTCAGCGTCGAGACATACACCCTGGTGGCCGCCCTGATCGCTACCGTCACCTTCGCCGCCACCTTCACCATGCCCGGCGGCTACAACCAGACCTCCGGCACGGCCATCCACGCCGACCGCGTGGCGTTCAAGATCTTCGTCGTCTCCAACACCGTCGCAATGTGCAGCTCCATCGTCGTCGTCTTCTGCTTCATCTGGGCATGGCGTGACCCCGTCAAGTTCAAGCTCGACCAGCTCACGTGGGGGCACAGGCTCACCGTCGTCGCCTGCCTTGCCATGATCGTCTCCCTCATGACCTCCGTGTTCCTCACCGTCCTGCCCTCGGCACGGTGGCCGGCGTACCTGGTCATCACCATCGGGCCATCGGGGCCTGTACTCCGGCCGTCGTCGTCCTCATACTAGGCAAAGAGGTCATTTACGTCCCATTATGACCAACTATCAAAAGAAATTTTCGTCTATCACAAGCTTGAAGAAATTAATCTCTGTAGATTGATGTCTTGCTTGTGTAAACTAATTCATGAGAATTAAACTAATTTCTATAAAATTTATGTAAAATTATCAGCTGCTTCATGGCTGTTGAGAATATTTTCTTTGATATAATTAAGGCCCATGGTTTGCATTATCTCACGTTCTGACGGATCAGTGACGGTTTGTGTTGAATAAACAGGTGGTTTGTGTTGAATAAATAGGTTTGGCCTAAATTTATTTGAAAAATAATTTCTCTAAAATCTTAAAAACCCATCATATGAAGGGAACATGTGAATTTTTAGTACCACCTTGCTAGTTCTAAGAGAATGAGAACACTTTAAAAGGGGTGGTGCTCTCCATGCCACTAGACCCATGTGGATTAGAGGAGACTAGAAAAACACACACGCTCGCTAGGCCGGGGCCGAGGCGTGGGCACGCGGCACCTACGTGAATGGTCCACCGAAATCGGATCTGATTGCTTACGCAGAAGCGGCTTTCTTTTGCAGTTTTGTTACGGGCATAAATTATGGATCGGTTACGATTTCTATCTGAGTCGGTTACGAGTAGTGGAGATTGAGGCGGACGTTCTGATCACGCATCCTGTTTTCCTCTACATATATCGAGCCACTGTCTTTCTGCAAAACGGAACAGAACAATCTAGGGTTTTGCCGTTTTCTCTGTGTTGCGCCGCCACACGTAAACTACTCCGTTCTGTTCATCAGCGTGCATTGTCGATCGGGAGAGCAGGTCTCCAGAACCCGCCGCCTTCGAGATCTTGCGCCGGGAGAGGGGTGAATAAGGTTTTTTAGGAAGCGCTCTGCGCAACTGCTCGTGCTCGTCCACCACGGCTCGTCTTCCTCTACGCTCGAGCACTACCCATCGTCATCGTCCGGTACCACGCGTCGTCAACGTGGTACCGGTTCCATTTGCTACTGCTTATCCAGTGAAGAACCAGTATGTTGTATCTCAAATTTTCAATAGGATCGAATGTATTATGATATGATATGAATACGTTGTGATAAAAAATTAAAATGTTTAGATAAAGTTATCATGTATAGTGTTTACAAATTGGATATTTTGAGAGGAGGAATTGGAGTTTAGAGAAGAAATGAGATAGATTTGAAAACAAATTAATAATTACATTTTTGTCTGATCTTGAATTTTTTTGTGAACTAAAAATACAATATATATTATCTCATGTAAAAATTCAACATTTATTTAGTTTATTTTGCTAATTTTAATTCATTAAGTATGTTTGTAGGATTTAAATTGAAATAGGTGATATTTGAACTACAAGTGCCTAAAATAATGAATCAAAAATTATATAAAAATCATATTCATATTTCTTACTATATTTTGAGTTCTTATTAACTAAATTGAAATAAATTTTGAAAAAACTAGGTTACGACACTCTATCTGCAACGTAGACTTTAATAGATTTTAATTCTAAAAAATTCAAAACAATTCTGAAAATATTATACTTGAGATGGTGTTATGATATGATATGAAGATGCTGTGATAAAATTTTAAAATGTTTTGATAAAGTTATCACGTATAGTGTTTAAAAATTGGATATTTTGAGAGGAATTGAAGTTTAGAGAAGAAATGAGATAGATTTGAAAGCAAATTAATGATTAAATTTTTGTTTGATCTTGAATTTTTTTGAAATTCAAAATACTACGTATATTATCCCATGTAAAAATTATATTTATGTTTTTGAGTTTATTTTAGTCCTTATGCACTATAGTTTTATAATTTATATCAAGAAAAAGATTGTAAAACAAACAATTTTTTTAAAAAAAACTCTTTGCCGAGTGTCAAATTTGAGGCACTCGGCAAAGATTTGGTGTTTGCCGAGTGCAACACTCGGAAAACACCAAAAATTCCTTACCGCACTCCTCTTCCCGCAAAATTTCAAACTTGGTGCCAATTTTTTCAAAATTTTCACATTTTTTAAATACTCCCCACCCTCCATCCTCCTCCTCCCTCTTCTTTCCTCCTCCCTCCCTCCTTCGTCGTCGTGCCACCGTCGCGCCACCGTCGCGCCACGCGCTGCCCGGCCCCCGCCCGGCGTCGCGCGCCCTGCCCCGCCCCCGACGCCGCATGCCCTGATCTGGCCGCCCCCACCGCGACGCATCGCGTCCGCCAGGTGTTCGACCAAATGTGTGTACGGGACACCCGTCCCGTACTGCACATTTTTTCTATTTCCTGTTTTTTGTTTGTCGAGTGCCAAATTTTGGGCACTCAGCAAACTTTCCGTCAGACGTCTGTTACTGGATTATTTTTGCCGAGTGTCAAATTTGGCACTCGGTGACATGTTCGCCGAGTGCCCGAAAAAAAACACTCGACGAATCCCTAATTGCCGACAGCGGGTTTGCCGAGTGTTGTTTGCCGAGTGTGGCACTCGGCGAACGCTTTGCCGAGTGCAATTTGGGCTTTGTCAAGTGCTTGTAGCACTCAGCAAACCACAGTTCTCCCGTAGTGCTTTAGAGTTCTCCGTTAAACTTATCTAGCGTGCATTCTCTATAAAATAAATTTTCGATTTTTCAAAGTTCTTTTTGCTTCAAATAATTAAAAAAAAGGTGAAGAAAAGAAAATTTTTACACGTAGGGTCTCATACTTAGGAAAAAAAGAGGTAATAGGTCATCTATTTTAAATATGAGTCATCCGATCACGAGGATTAAACGGCTGATAAAATTTTAAGAGCACCATAAAAAACTCCATATATAAACCACTCATCTCATCAGGCCACTCACCTCTCACTGCCCTCTATCTTCTTCTTATTGACCTTTTTTCCTCTTTTCCCTCTCTTATTCTTCTAAACCATTTCAATTACTTATCTTGTTTTTAATATATTACATTTGGTACTCTTTATTATAGAGAATAGGAGCATTGGGAAATAAGGCGGTGACCATGGTGATGAGCGCAAAGAAAAAGAAGAATGAGAAGAGAAGAGGTTCGACAGAGGAGAGAGGTGAAACTATTTGTGAATAGTCGTGAGCTTGTTGCTGACATCAAGAAGCAATCAAATTCTATATACAAAATCTCTTAAACATATTCTCTCTAGGAAAGCTTTTATGGTTTTTTTCTTTCCTTGTCTCATCATGTATTTGTTACATGTATGTGTATGTATTGTAAATGCATTATGCGTATGTATTGATGTATACTCTAGTCCTATGGTTCGGTGCATGCAAAGTGGTGCGGACATGAATTTGTTACATGATATCTCTATGTATACGAAGTTATACATATTTTATTATCTTTTGACCATTTGCTTGAATGAATGTACATAGTTAAAGATGGATAAATGAATGTATTTGGAGCTCATTCGCATCTCTGACTTACCAATCAACTAGTGTTGTGAGCAATAGCCAGTTATTACTCGATGCATGCTTTGCACTTTAAGTGTCGATTCGTAATAAAATTAACACTAATACTCACTTTCAGTATTGGTTCGTAACAAAACATATACTGATACTCACTTTCAGTGTTGATTTGTAACAGAACCAACACTAAAAGTAGCTTTCATTTCCAACTAATCAGCAGCGGTTCAAAACCCGTCACTGATAGCGATTTTAACCCGACACTGATGATCATTTTTGCATTTGTGTTGTTTCATAACCTTGTGATAGTTTAACATTTTTGAAAACTAATTTTACCATAAATCATATTAATTTACCTACTATTTTTAGGATTTTTTTTCATTTTTATAATTTCAAATTTGAATTTGAAATGGTACCGGCCGGTCGGTATATGCTTGCCGTTCGCGGGCGGACCGTCGGCTACGACCTAGCCGCGGTAACCGAACGGCACAGCTAACTATGTTCGCAGCTAAGAGGGACCATTTTGATGGAGAATTCCGTGTAGCAACTAGCAAGTAAAGTAAAGCACTAGAGACCTAGCTTGGTTCAAGGAAAGGCCACAGATGCATGCACTGAGATGGCAGGGACACGAGAAAAGAATCCGCCGGTACACTACATTATTAATTTGCACTACAAATTACTCAAGATATATATCGCCATTATATTGTAGCCATACGCCCATACATCCCTCTCATCACGCACAGACAAGGGAGACATTAATTGATTAGAGAGTGAAGTGTTAGTTGCACCGTGTACGTGCAGAGGCTAGCTAGTAGCAGTAGCCGGTGATCGGGAGGTGGCGGCAATGGATCCGGCGTTGCACAAGGCGGCGGTGGAGGGGAGCACGGCGAGCCTTCGGTCGCTGCTGGTGCATGAAGATCGTAAGATCCTCGACTCCATTACGCCGATGGGCAACACCGCGCTGCACATCGCCGCCGGCCTCGGGCACGTCGCCTTCGCGCGGCAGATCCTCGCGCTGAACCGAGACATGCTCGTCGCCCAGAACATCGACGGCGACACGGCGCTGCACTTGGCGGCCAGGTCGGGGAAGCTGGACACCGCGAACATGTTCATCGACTACATGGACACCGCCCAACCAAGTCAGACGGAGGAAGCGGCGGATCCATTACTTTATCGATCGGTATATCACATCAAAAATTATATGTGCAATTTAATAAAAATATTTTTAATTGAATAAATAGTTATAGAATTTACACCGTAATTTAATATACATATAGTAAATAATATAATAAATCTTAAATTAAAAAACTAAGTTTGCATGCCGCATCAAAATCTCTATATGCAATTAGATAAAAATAATTTTATAATTAGGTAATAATTATTGCATTTACATCATAATTCATTATATATGTACTAAATAATATGTTAAGTCTTAAGTTAAAAGATTAAGTTTGTATACCACATCAAAATCTATATATACAACTAAATAAAAATATTGTATAATTAATTAAATAAATAATGATTAAATTTACACCATAATTTCATCTACATATATACACTAAATAATATAATAAATCTTAAATAAAAAAACATAACTGAGAGTGTATCGTTATGTAAATAGGACGAATAGAACTCAGCACCTAACAATCCAACAGCAGCACCTCAACCATTGAACCATTTTTATAATATGTATTTGTTAAAATTCAACGAGTAGACGGAGGTCCATCATGTCCTATCACAAATACAAAATCCATTTTTATATTTAGCCAAATGAGATTTTGAACTAATTAGTAGCTAATTTTTAACCGTAGTTCATCTAAATAGTCTAACTAATTATTAAACTAATTATTAGTTTATGGATCAACTAATGGTTAGTCATTAGTCCATAAAAGTGAACTAATGGGAGCTAATAGGAATTTTTACTCTTTTTTCATGCATTAGTCATTAGTCCACATAATTTTTGACTCTCCACGATTTTGAGTTTTCCCGTAGTGATATTATATTGGTTAAAAATACAAGTTGTGAATTCATTTTGAAAAAAATCAATATTTTGAACTTTTGTTTGATAATTAAGCTTAAACCATGTATTTTTGTGTTATATATATAATACTTTTGTGATATTAATTTTACCATTGTTGATATATATATGCATACAAATGTTATTCTACACACGGGTGTAGAATAGCTATTCTACCGAAAAATCTACTACTGAGAAAAAAAGTAGTACGCAATTGTTATTCTATTGAAAAAATCTACTACTGAAAATGATCGGTGTAGAATAGCGATCCCGTGTGTATATATATACTATTTTACTGAGAAATCTACTACTGAGAAAAAAATAGTACTCAATTACTATTCTACTAAAAAATATACTACTGAAAGTAGTATTCTCGTGGTCGGTGTAGAATAACTATTCTACACACGTAGTGTAGAATAGTGCTCCCGTGTGTGTGTATATATATATATATATATAAACACACCACATAAAATACCAAACAATAGAAAAGATATATAACTTTTGACTAATAATTAAGATAGATGTATTTAGCTTTAGTGTAATAAATGTCATATATTTAGATTAATAGTTAATAGTACTTTTAGGCGTCATTGTTATCGTAAATTCGTAATAGTGGCTGATAATATACCATAAAGACAACTAATGATCAATATTCTATGTATAGAAAATTATATCAATCCATGAATACGCAGGATGAGCCTCTGATGACGGCGAACAAGGCCGGGAACACTCCGCTGCATGAGGCAGTAAGGCACCGGTCGAGCAAGCTGGCTCTCAGGTTGCTGGACAAGGAGCCCATCTGCGCGCACATATCCAACAAGGAGATGCAGACGCCGCTGCACATCGCCGCCCGGGAGGGCCTCGTCGACGTCGTCGCCAAGATCCTCGAGCAGCCATGGGTTCCCGTCAGCGGCGAGTTCAACGCTGCATCCAGCGGCACGCCCTTGCACCAAGCTGTGCTTGGCGGCCACATCAGTATGATCAACTGTTCTTTTACGATATGTTTGCCATATACGCATATGAGGGTATTTGTTAATTACAACCGGATGCCATTAAGATTTAGTTCTACTGAGTCCATCTAAGAGATTTTGTATGATATATTTTTAGGTGTATAATTAGTGTAGAGTGAAATTAAGAATGCAATGATATGTGTGGAGCAGAGGTGGTGGAGATATTGCTGGCCAAGGAGAAGCCGGAGCTGAGGATCGAGCTAAAGGACTCCGACGGCAACACCGCGCTGCACTTCGCCGCGCAGAAGAACTACGCGCGCATGGTGAGGACGCTTCTCAAACACAAGGAGGACTTCGCCCACGAGTGCAACACAGCAGGGCAGTCGGCGCTGCACGTTGCCGCCAACTACGGCTCGACGGCGGCGGTGGCGGAGCTGCTGCGCCACTGCCCCGACGCGGCGGAGATGCTCGACAGGGACGGCCGGAACGCCCTCCACATCGCCGTCAGCAGCGGCAAGGTGGACGCGTTCAAGTGCCTCCTCAGGCACGTCCGCCCGGCGGAGGTTATCAACCGGGGCGACAAAGCCGGCGACACGCCGCTCCACCTCGCCGCCAAGCTGTCTCGCATCAAGTCGGCGCTCATGCTGCTCAAGGACCACCGCGTCGACCCCTGCCTCCTCAACCGGGAAGGCCAATCAGCCCGCAGCCTCGTGGAGGAGCGGGTCGCCGCCGGCGAGATGGACGCCTACTTGGTCTACCTCTGGGAGAAGCTCAAGAAGTCAGAGGCATCACGGTGCAAGAACCAGAAGCTGCCGCCGGTGGCCACGTACCAGTCGCTGCGCAGCCGGAGGGTGGCGTCCGGCAACGACGAGTACTTCGAGCTCAGCGTTGGGACATACACCCTGGTGGCCACCCTGATCGCCACCGTCACCTTTGCCGCCACCTTCACCATGCCCGGCGGCTACAACCAAACCTCGGGCACGGCCATCCACGCCGACCGCGTGGCGTTCAAGATCTTCGTCGTCTCCAACACCGTCGCCATGTGCAGCTCCATCGTCGTCGTCTTCTGCTTCATTTGGGCATGGCGTGACCCCGTTAAATTCAAGCTCGACCAACTCACGTGGGGGCACAGGCTCACCGTCATCGCCTGCCTTGCCATGATCGTCTCCCTCATGACCTCCGTGTACCTCACTGTCCTGCCCTCGGCACGATGGCCGGCGTACTTGGTCATCGCCATCGGGGCTTGCACTCCGGCCGTCGTCGTCCTCATACTAGGCAAAGAGGTCATTTACGTCCCATTATGACCAACTATCAAAAGAAATTTGCGTCTATCACAAGCTTGAAGAAATTAATCTCTGCAGCTTGATGACTTGCTAGTGTAAAACTGCAAGGCCTCTTTTTAAACAAAGGAAATTCATGGGAATTAAACTAATTTATATGAAAAAAGCTGTAAAATTATCAGCTGCCTCATTGCAGTTGAGATAATTTCTTTGATATAAGGTCCATGGTTTGCATTATCTCACATTCTCACGGATCAGTGACAGTTTGTGTCTCAAATTTTCATTCAATAGGATCGAATGTGGTTGGAGCTCCGGGACTAATTGTCATATCCTTTCAACCTTGTTGGAAAATTTTCTAGTTCCTAAGAAATTTGTGCATCCAGACATATCCTACATGTTTTATTTATGTAATCAGAATTAGAAGGAAATCAAAGGCCTGTTTGGAACACATGAATTTC
Organism: Zizania palustris; assembly: GCA_019279435.1. Classification (NCBI taxonomy): domain Eukaryota; kingdom Viridiplantae; phylum Streptophyta; class Magnoliopsida; order Poales; family Poaceae; genus Zizania; species Zizania palustris. Next base: position 24,993,190 of record JAAALK010000282.1, read on the forward strand.
ATAGGAAAAAAGTTGGTTCAAGTAAAGTCACAAAAACTCTAGGCATATAAACAACAAATGTTATCGATCCAAAACAAGTTAAGATAAGTTAGAGTTTAAACCCAACAAAAACCATTAATCAATGTTCAAATAACTTCTCGCCATGGACTCTTATTAAGGCAAAATTTTTGAAATATTCAATACTTTTAAATCTCTTTTTATTGTCTCTTTCTATGTTAATTTTGGGTTTTGCCTGGCTCTCATAATATTACGAGACCTCGGGATTCCACTATGCACCGGTATATCTAGAGTTCTCTTTTAAATATGCCCAAAGCATATCAATCAGTGTTGGACAAGCTTTTCTTTAATCGGTGCTACTCATAGCCTACCATATATAGTGTTGTTCCAAACTCAATCCATTCATGCGCGCCCACATATCTAATGCAACCTACACATTTCTATAACACTCAATAGTTGAATATGGCATCTGTCATGTAAATGATAATTTCTAGAACACATGATCGAATTGGCCCCTAGCCTCGTCAGCACAGTAGCCTCCGCACCGAGAGCTCCAACCCGGCCTAATCTAATTTAATTCTTTCTTGACTAATTTTTTCTTGATTTCCTAATTATAAATTATAGACCTATTTATATAGAACAAAAGTTCCCTTATTCTAGGAAGACCCTTAAGAAAATATTCACGTGAATAGTGTTGCATGGGTACTATTCATGGGCTAGCTAGGCTAGGCCCAAAACCATAGCCCATGAAAACTACACCCCTCTTTTGCGAGCCGCCGGACGACATTAAACCTAACTCCTAACCCTAATATGACTCGAGTCTTTTACATCTTGGCTCGAGGTGGACACCATCACATCGCTCATAGAGATAGGACAACTCCAAACTGTAGTCCAGCTCGCCCGCACCTCACATATCCCACGCCGTCGAAAAATAGCTTCTCGAGATGGATAGCGTGGTATCGTCGCACGTACACTGATGTGGGCGACACACAGTGATCTACTCGGCCTTGCCATGTTTGGTTCAACGTGCAATCCTCCTATACTTTCTCATAATTAGAGACTTGCAACGCATGTACCTTATCTGATAGACCATCTAGCACCTTGACGCCCTTATCTGGAGCAGAAGATGGTGACGCCATGTACGGGGACGAACTCGAGCAATCTAAAATTTGTGGCGATAGCTCTTGCAACGATGTCTTGATCTGCAGCGGCACAGTAGTGATGGCCATGCTACTCGGTGGTGGTAGCCCATGCAATGGTAGTTCTGGCGAAGTAGCGACAAGTGGGGCGGAATCATTAGTGTGATCGGATAAGGGTGGGTCACCTAGAAGGGGTGATGACCAGTACAAGTGTTGGTCAACAGGAAGGGGCAACGTCTAGTGGCAAGGCGGGCTGCCATCATGTGAAGTCCCGGTCGACATTACCTCATCGGGGTCATGATCCGGTCTGTGATGAACTTCCTCCCGAAGCACATTCAAATCACGACAGAGGTCTAGCATCTCGGTGAATCTCATACACCATGTTCATCACTTGTTCTTCCTGAAGGGCGAGACGGTGATCACGTATCCCCTAGAGAACCTCCCGGAGGAAGGCCTCTATCAGAGGCAATGTGGCGGTCAAACCATCGATAACCATTGCCGACGAACAGCGAGAGCATCCAAGAAAAGTTGACTCTAATACCAAGTTGGTATCAAAGTGAAGGACATATTCGTGGTTGACGGGAGGATGAGGGCGCGTTATCCCTCGACTCCTAGTGTTGTGATGGTTGTGCAATAGATTGGGCAGCGAGAGCGCTCGAGAAAAGTTAGCTTTAATACCAAGTTATCATGTGCATGATAATTTCTGAAACACATGGCCAAATTAGCCCCTAACCGGCCTAATCTAATATAATTCTTTCTTGACTAATTCTTTTCTTGATTTCCTAATTACAAATTTTAGACCTCTTTATATAGGGCAGAGGTCCGAATAAGACGACTCTTAAGAAAATAGAACTCCTAACCCTAAACCTAATAGGACTCTAACCCTAAACCTAATAGGACTTTTAATCTGCTACTCGATGGTACTATTCACGTGAACAGTACTATGGGTACTTTTCATGAGATGGTTGGGCTAGCCCCAAAACCCTGGCCCATGACATTTTTTTGTAGACCAACATTCTACATCATGTAACATTGCATGTATAATCGTTTATAAAACTTACCTTTTAGCTTTTGTATTACTCTCTTGTCATAGAAAATGTCAAATGTTTATGACACTTCATCTACCTAGGTTTGATCCTATTGATAATATCTTTATCAATAGCATCATTTCTTTAAAACATCGATCCCAAATATCAAAGGTATCCTTCTTGGGTAATAATTGACCTTCCAAGCTAATATTTCCCTCATATGTAGTAGTGTTAAAGTCACATCTCATATATTTGGTTTTAATCCTACTAGGTCTAAAACCTTTGAGTATTGGACTCAAGAATCTACCTCCATAACTACAGTTTCATATTTACTCTCACCCAACTTTCATCAACTAGCACTAATTATCAACAAAAAACATACACTGAGAGATATCCCATTGTATCTCTTATGATATCATCCATCACTGAATAAAATAAATAAGGGCTTAAAGTCAACCTTTAATGTAATCATGTTTTAATCAGAAAGTCATTTGTGCCACCATCACCTGTTTGAACACTAGCCATGGCATTGTTATACATGTCCTTAATGAGAGTAACATACTTGGTTGGAACTTTATGTTTGTCCAAAGCTCACCACATGACATTCCTTTATATTTTATTATAAGCCTTCTCCAAAACAATGAAAACCATGTGTAGATCTTTTTTCCGCTCCCTATACCACTCTATAACTTTTCTTGTTAAGAAAATAGCTTTTATGATTGACCTTCTAGGCATGGAACCAAATTAGTTTATAGAGACCCATGTCAATCCTCAAATGATGCTCTATAACTCTTTCCCATGATTTCATAGTATGGCTCATCAACTTAATCCATCTGCGATTAGTGCACCTTTGAATATTTCCCTTATTCTTGTAGATTGACACCAATATACTTCTCCTTCTCCTTCATCCTTCAAGTATCTTGTTCGACTAAAAAATATCGTTATACAATATGGTTAACCCTACTATAGCTATATCCCTGAGGCATCTGAATCTCCACACCTCTAGTGAGATACCATCAGGGCTCATTGTCTTACCTCCTTTTATCCTCTTCAATGCCTCTCCAATATTAGATTCTTGGATCATTCACACAAAGTGCATATTGGTGTCATCAAAAGGATCATCCAACTAAAAGGTTGTGCTCGCATTTTCACCATTAAATAATTTATTAAAATAATCTTGACATCTATGTTTGATCTCATCCTCAACCAAGATTTGCTCACTCTCGATCACCCTTAATGCACTTAACTTTGGTGAAGTCCCTCATCTTCCTCTTACGCACCCTAGTCATCCTATAGATGTCATTCTCTCCTTTTATACTCAATCATCGGTAAAGGCCCTCATAAACCCATTCATTTGCCTCACCCATAGCTTGCTTTGTTATTTTCTTTGCCACCTTATACTTTTCTACGTTATTCGTACTCCTATCATGGTACAAGCGCTTATAGCATTTTTTCTCCATAATAGTCCTTTGGATGTACTCGTTCCACCACCAAGTATATTTAGATTTACATTTGCTCCCTTTGGTCACTCCAAATGCATCTAAAGATACCTTTTGAATGCAAGTTGTCATCTTATCCCACATGTTGTTTGTGTCATCTTGAGCCCTCTTCAGTAACCATTTCCTTGAAGACATCTAATATCTCTCCTTTTTAGTTTCCCTCTTAGCACTCACATTGTGTCGTTGTGTGTGCGAACAACAGTATACTATGGAGGTACCCGCAGTAAGGTTTTGGTTAAGTTTTAAGGAATTCTGTAGACAAATCTCAATGGTTATCTCAAACAATGAGACAAGGAGAGTTTTTAGACAAGTTTGGGTCTCTCGGGGGATAATAACCCTACTCCTATGTGTGTGGTATGGAGACTGAAAATGGCCTTGAGCATATAAACAAATGTCTTCCGCCCAAAAAATGAGCCCATAATAGACTCCCTTGATCCCTTTATATATGAAAGAGATCAGGAGTTACAATTTTATAATTAATGTGTCCCACTAATGACCAGTTATGAAGAAAAACAATCAGTTCGTGGGTGAAGTGCAATCAAGTGTTATCAACTATATTGATTAGACAATTACTCCTTGTAGAGTTTAATGGAGCGGTCTGATACTTGATGGCGACCGTCCTAGCCTTGGTAGCTAGGGAAAGTGCTAGACTTGGGGAGTCTTCGGAACACCGACTAGTTCTTGACTATTGGAGAAAATGACAGTTGGCTGATAGTTTTTAATGCTACATCTGTTGACCTCTTCTCCACTCGATCATGAAAAACCTACTCAATAGGTATCCTGGGGTCATATCCCCGATAATGTGTGACCTACTTACACACTAATTACGTTTAAGATTATATCACCAATTTCAAGCTTGACTAAGATGATCATATTCTTGCCTTCTCACATCTATCACACCATTCTTAAGGCTCTTGTCAATCAATATTCCATTTCTATCTAAAGTTGTCTCTACCAATATTATTCACCTCCTTCGTCTTTTCACCCTCCATTTAAGAGATACAATGGTATTGCCATGTCTCTCAATTTGCTATATCATCTTTCTTAACTTATTTATAAGGGATTCTGCATTCCAACTTCCTAAATAGATCCTAGATGGCTCAACTAGCTTATTTACGCTTAAGGCTCATCAAGTGTGAAGGCACTTGTTTATTTTTCGCTACACCTAAGCGCCGATGTAGTACCGATGTAGTACGCCACTAAGGAAGTGATGACCCAATACTTGCTCACTTGACATCACGTCTAGATCACAACATGAGTACATGACGCACCACTAAACACTATACACAGATTTCGCCCCAACAATTTTTTTCTTCGATTTCATCTCCATTGAGTAGCAAGTTTTACATGAACTAAGCCTAACACAACCTTTTAGGGAAAAACACTTTCCTCTTCTTTTACTAGGGTTTAAGACCTGCTATGCTAAAAATTTGAAACGTAGGCAAAGTTCTCTATGCATATAAGAAAACAAAAAAATGCGAGTTCCAAACCAGACCTGGATGAAAACCCCGTATGCATATGTGCAAAATTAGCTCTTTTACAAGTGCATAAAAGAAGGTAATGTTAATATGCGAAATTATAACCTTTCAGTCCTTTTGAAGGTAGCCAAAGGCATCCTGGGCAGCATACTGGGCCCCAGCAAGAATGAAACGCAAAGGCAACTTCCAAACAAAACAACTCTAGCTGGAGAATCCTACTCGTGTAGTACCAGGTGGACAGCTGCACACATGAACAAAACTAATCAGGTTGGCACATATAGTAGATACAAAACTACAACTCTTGCTTATACTAGAGACTACACTCTACAAGTAACTGAACAAATGCCGGGAGGAGCACTTAGGTGTACAAGTTTCCACCATATGAACATTGCAAGAATTCACAACAGTATCGTGCCTGGAGGCGACAAATTTGTATCTGGCCGCAACACCGCATCAATCGGTCTGGACATAATACAGCAGTGATTGATGTGCACCCTTCGTGTAGTGTACATAATCGAATGCAAAACTCCCTTAGATGGCCTCCAGGTATAAAACAGCACTCTGTTACATTTGTAGAAGCTCTTCACCACAGCTTGGGTGGAACCTTGGCCTCTCTTGTCACTGTAAACCAATGTATCAGCATTCAACTAAAACCATCAAGATATCGCTGAGTCATCTCATTGGCGGACCATTGATTTATGGCAATGGCCCATGGCTTCACGCAATTACACCTTGCTCCTCGTAGCACCTACTAAAACCTGATTGTATCACAAAACTTATTTCCTAACTGTTATCCATATCCTCATCTTTCATTGTCAGGCTTGGCCCATCGTCAAAGCTACACCCAGGTGCAAGCTCATTTAGATCTAGAAATGTTCTCCCTACACTTTCAATTTCTCTACTCGGAACATCCATTTTTTCCATAGGTTGTTGAGGCAGCTGTGGCAGTGGATGTGGCTGCTCCTCTTGCTCTTCTTTATTTGCCACAATTGCATGATCCTCGTCCATTTTATTGTCATCACTATTGCCCTTTTGCTCCTCATGGCCATCATCCTCTTCTTCCTCTTGCTCTTGACTTGATGTAGAGAGTTCCATATCATTTTCTGCATCAAAACCAGCATCAGGGTCTGATGCATCTGATTTTTCTGCCGTTCCTGCTTCTGTATCTGTGTCTGAAAAATCATACTGTTCATAATTAATGTGTTGACGAGAAGAACGCTTGCTGCGCCTAAGACCTGTTTGGATTTCATCAACAGATCTAAGCCTGGCCCCTCGCCGTCCACAAGTTTGCAGCTTTTTATGCCGTTGCGGCTCCTCTAAATCCTCACTGGAACTCAACGAATATTCCTCTTCCTCTTCAGCATCATCTTCAGCATCTTCTAACTGGAACTCTTCATCCTCTTCAGAAGCACTTGATGCCTTCTGCGGTTTGCGAGTTCTCAGATAGTCATCATCATAGACCGCCTCTCCCATGATTTCATCATCACTGTCAAAGTTAGGGTCAATATCTGAGACCACCTCAACAAAGTCTCGTGTGTATCTCTGAGATCTTCTCCTCCGGCGGTTGCTACAACAGAAACCATGGTGCTCATAAGCCCATTGATTCCAATGGGGCAAGTGCTAAATACCAAATAATATGAAAGATGTACCTCCGATCAAGTGTCTCACTTTCTTGTTCACCATCGCTATCTCGGTAATCATCTGACTTTGAAGAATCTCCTTCGTATTCATTAGTTGTTGGTGAGAGACCATTCACCTTGCCATTGCTTGATGCCTCTGGCTTAGGTGTAAGGATCCTTCTATTGGATGTAGCAATAGGCTCAGCTGAGTTTTCGCTTTTCCTGCACAAGAACACAGCACGAGTATGCTGAACAGTTTGTATCTCTAAGAAGTATTTTCCAAGCAAAAAATTACTGAGCAATAGAGCTGATCCACATACTTTGTTATTTTTATGGCTTCATTTATTGAGCGGTCATATTCATCTGCATCAAAGTAGAGCCAAACCTTTTGATTAGAACAACCAGTGAACTTTTAAAAGTAAAATATGAATCGATATAACATATTCCAGTTGTCACAAACATGTATGGTGAAATGAAAGAGTGAATAAAATTGCAGAATGGGAACGAGGAATATACAATATCAGTTTCCACCACATGGTCCATATTAGCTTCTAATCAGCAACCTTTATGTAAGCAATCAGATTTTATATGTGAAAGTTCACTAATTTAGATTATCTTACAATCAACCCTCTCTGAATAGCTGGAAGTCAGATAATCGTGAAGACATGAACCAGCCAACATAGAATCACCCTAATTTAGATATCAGAAGTTATGTTATCACTTTGTCACAATTTTGACAGGCAAATAGCATCATTTCAGAAGTCCACAAAAGGTAGAAATAAAAATTTTGGAAACACAGTGAGCAAGGGATGCAAGTCACCCTGGATAAAATGTGAAGGAAATAAATGGAATTGAAATTAATAACTGTGAAACATTTTTTCATGAAGTGTCACTGCTATCAAAACAAAGAAAATGTATGCAATGTAACATCGCCAAGATATATGTTTGGATAAAATCATCCAGAATCAGACTTGACAAGTGGGACCTCAAACCACATGCCAGAGCCACATTGACGGTATTTCCATCCTAGAATATATTTTCAATGGTACCAAGGTTTAGCCTTGAACTCTTGGTGCTTACCAAAAGTGTAGGTTACAGGCTTTCTATCACGTAGAGAGCGGCCAGTGGTAAATCCATCTGTTGCCAAGTAGCTATCAATGAGGAGGGCTTCTCTTTGTTGCTTTTTGTGCAACCTTTCCCTCTTCTGCTGTAGGAAAATAGGTGTAATTACAAGCTCAAAACAACTTCCACTAGCAAAACAAAATACATTATGCTGGGGTGAACAAGCTACGTACTTTATGTATCTTTTCAATATCAGGAAGATATTCGATTTTCAACTTCTTGCCAAGGTTGGCCTCTGACCTGTTTCGACTTGAAAAGAGTTTTTCCTAAACAAGATCAAGACATAATTATCTAATACCATTGAATGTCACTGCAATTAATCAATACAAGCACAAGATTAACAATGAATAACAGTCAAAAGTAGCCTTTGATGAATAGTATATATCAGCATTTATTCCACGTGAATTCTGTTCCGCTCCATAAAAGATAGCATTTATACTTAAACTAGGCAAATGTTTTTTGTTGCCATATTATTTAAATTGTGTCAGTTGGGGAACATGGCTATGTGGACTACTATCAACATAGTTTGAAACACATGATCAGATCATTAGACACTAAAGATGGTACAAAAGTGTCATAGATGGTTATAACCAAGGTTTTAAAAGCTGGTTACCAAAGAAACAAGGCACCTGGTACGGACTTGTTACTACAGGTACAGGCAACTTGATTTACTTAAGCATGGAGTTCTGACTGTTGAACTCAAATACCTATAACTGACACTGGCTACCAGATTTTGTTTTAATCCAATTTGACAAAAGTTCAAACTTCATAATTAAATGAAAAAATAAACTCTTCTGGTCAGTTTGTCAGTAACCACTCCCAAGACAACAAACCAGTAACCACCAACAGCTAGAACCTTGTTTATAAGAACATATAAGTTCAATCACACTGGAAATCCATGATTCCATATATATAAGATAGTTGTGTCCGTGTATTTACTCTTCCCTCATTTTTTTTCTAATAACAATGGTTATTTTATACTTAAGGGTACAAAGCATTTTACCCTTATCCAAAGGCCAGATACTACTTGAAAACTACTGTGTGGCTCTGTGCAGCACAACATATGGGGAACTCAAAACTTACTGCAACATCGTCGAACTCGTCAAAGTTGGATGCAACAGTTTCCCACTGATAGGACACAACTGGAGTTGAAGACCGTTTTCCCCTAGATCGCTTTCCTGGCTCTTTCTTCGCCTGTTCCACTCGTCTAATTTCGCGATATAATCTATGCCCGAGAATCGGATCATCTTCATACCTGTTCTGAAAGACGTGATCAGCATGCCCTTACTGAAATCAGATAGAAAATAATATACCAACCAGTATGAGATTCCATAGGGATCTCCCCCTATTCGTTCTTTACGAAAGGTAGAAAGGTCATAGCCATGCTTTAGGGAACTGTCAATGAAGCTCCGGATATCCTCTTGCTGCAAAATATATGCTTAATAGTAAGTTATCTGGTTTAATTCATGCACTCAACCCAAATTTCCACCTATTTCCAGATATATCCAAATCAGCAATAATCTCCACCTAGTTGTTTGGAGCGTGTCCCCTACAAAGATAGGTATTATCAACAGACCTATCTTAATGGCCCTCTTGCTCCATTTTGTTTAATTGCATGGGCGAACAGGCAAATTATCTGTTTGCTAGCAAGAATGTGTGTTGATTAAACTTTAGGAAGTTATTCAGATCATCTTTATTGCTATTAAACTACCACAACTATATGAAGCATCAGAGCTACTGCAGATCCCCTTCTCCACATTTGTATGAGGAAAAAAGAACAGGAAACATAATGTGTCTATGTATAAAAAAGGAAGCACATCTTGAATAAAAATTCTAAAATTTTCATATCAGTATTACTAGTTAACCATTGCCCAGGATGTGCAACAGTGAAAAGTAGCAACAATGTTTCTTTAACCTTTGGCAAACTCATATGCAGGAATAAACAAAAGTTATTGTCGACACCCCCAGACCCCCAAAAATATTGATGAAGAATTTCCCTTGCCGCCAGAATTGTATAGGCTAAAGTAAATGTTACTATGAAATAAAGTTACATCTTACAAAAAAATGCAAAAGTGGATGAAATATTGGTCATCATATTGGTGTTTTAGCCATTGTAAGAAGATCATAGTTGTTGCGTCAACGCGGCGAAGCGCAACGACCTACCACTTTCACAACTTTACAGCGCTTATGTTGCGCAGCATAGCGTCACCATAGACACGTCGGCATGGCAAACAACTATGATATTAGAAATTAAAATAGCGATATAAACATAGCATAAAAACATAAATTTTATCTTAAAGTTTCAAATTCATGATGTTTTAAATTTCAGACAGCTGGCAGTAGTATATTATATTAGATTATTAGTAGCAAGTAGCAACTAGCAAGCCAATAGTACTCCATCTCTTTCCCCTGTTCAACAAGCCAGCCCATGACTCTAAATCACTGACCACTTTTCCAGCTCTCTTTAGGGTGCATTTGGTTTGATGGATATCCTTGGATGAGATGGGACTATCCCATCTAGTCAGCTATTTGGTTGGAGAGCGAGGGTGGATGGGATGACCCCCGAGAGGAATATTCCCTCAATATGTTGGATGGAGGGATTCAAGAAATTCTTTTGGATGAGATGATATGTCGCCTCCTGATTGGTTATTACGCATTTAATTTTTTGTTTATAAATATTTAAATGATTTTACTCACAAATCATTTATCTAATTTATGATCTAATTACATCATTGTATTGATTATAATTTAATCTATAAAATAAGATCTCATATGATTGTATATTTGTTAAAAAAATATATTTAACAAATGGATCTCATTAAATTTAAGCTTATCTCATCCAAGTTATATACACTTAACCAAACAAAATTTTGTCTTATCACATCCATCCAACCAAACACCTCACATGTATCATCTCATCCCTAAATCCATAGATGAGATCATCCTATCTATCCTCGCCCTCAAACCAAACAGACCCTTACTCTTTTCCTCTTCAACCTGTGACTCCTGACCACTCTCTCCTTCCTTCTCTCTCTCTCCCCTGTTCTCTTTCTTTTCATCACTTCCAGCATTCAGCCACCACCGATGCCACCCTTCACATTGCCTTCCACTGCCACCCACCGGACTCACCGGAGCACCACGAAGCCGAGGCGCAGACTAGGTGCGGATGGAGCTTCCCTTATTTTTCTCTATGTTCCCGCCACCCGCCGTCCACCGGATCTGGCCCCTGCCACCCACCGCCCACCGAATCTGGCCTCTGCTGCCCACTGCCCGCCGGATCTGGTCCCCGCTAGCCGCTGCCTGTCAGATCTGGCCATCTGTCATCACCCCTGCTCGTCACAGATGGTGTGGCGTCACTGTGACGAACAAGGGAAAAACACCACAGCAACATACCGTCGCTTTAGCGACGATACAGTAATGCCATAACAACTATGAAGTAGATAGGCTTTCCAATGTACCGAATTATTAATGGTAATGTGATTCAAATTTTAAGTCATGATTAGGACAGATCTATACAAGAATGTGGGATGATTGTGAATAATAATGGATTACACCTTTTTCAAAAGAATATCAACGAAAGTTATAGTTATATATTACAGTGTGTATTAGAAACTATCAAAATCATAAATCATCTAAAGAAATTTTCATCGGTTTTGCTTGAAATGGACAAGGAAAACAGGCAAGTACCTCGACACGTATATCGCATATTGCTTTCAAGATAACTAACCGAGTTGCTGGTTCTAGAACCTTGTACGTTTCAATTTCCGCTCTGTGAAAGATGAAACAGAGTTGAAAAAATATAAATATGTAACAGGAGATTAAACAAGGATTTCTTGTGAGCTGAACTAACCCATGCGATGCAACTATTGGTAGATCACCTTCTGCAACCTGCAGTTCGGACAGATAAAGCCTCACAAATTGAATGGATTGTACAACCATCATTCGTCAAAGTTGTTTGATACATGGAATATTAGTCATATACCCAATGCCACCAATCCTTTAGCTTTCTACAAAGGACAGTCACCCAAGTTCCTCGCCCCATAGCCATGCGGGTTACTGGAGGAATTGACTGCAAGTGCAATCAAAATCATGAGATTCCATGCAGAACACATATTCTATTGATCATCCCTTTAGATGAAAATTGAGGATTTACCATCCACATCTCAATGACATGTGGAGTCCACTTAGGTCAATGTGATACAGAGTGATGCCCCCTCTGTCCCCTGTTGAACGCAGATCACAGGGAAGGGAAGAAGAAGAACCCAACACACACGCGAAACAGTGGACACGAATGCAGTGGAGGTCCGGCGATCACCGGGGATCCAGCGCCGGCAAGGAGCTCGGCCTGGTATCCAGGTAATCCCGCCCTGATTGGGGAAAGATTTATTCCTGGATGATCTCCATCCGACAATACTAAGGCCTTTATATATTAGGCCCCTCTAATACAAATCAATCTACTATTCTTAAGGAATTACAGATCAATCTGCTATCTCTAAGGAAACCAATCTGCTAAATAAAAGGAAACTAACCAACTACTGCCTTAGTCAACTAAAACAGCAGTATTATTCTGGTAACAGAAATAACAAAAGACTCCCCTGCCCTTGCTTCTGAACAGCCCTAGGCCGCATCCTTCTTGCCCCTTCTTGTATACTTTCGACCGACAAAAGCGTCGATAACATTTCCCTCCTCCCCAACAAACAGCTCGTCTGCGAGCTGTACTTCTGGAAACCGTTGCTTGAAATCCTCTAATTGCTCCCAAGAGGCATCTGCCGGTGCTTGGCCCTTCCACTGAATTAAGAGTTCCCATACTCCCCTGTTAAGGCGTGCTCTGACCACTTGTGTCGGTGTGGGCAGGACCTTGCCGTTTAGAATCTCAGGCAGGGGAACGACCTCAGCGGGTGCCTCTCCTTCAAATTTCTTGAGAAGTGCTACATGAAACACATCATGTATCCTGGCCTTTGGCGGTAGCTGCAGTTTGTATGAGACCTCGCCGATGCGCTGTAGCACCTTGTATGGGCCATAGAATTTTGGTCCCAGCTTGGAGGCCGCCACTGACGTCACCCCCACTGCTGAACGCTGCTGTAATTTCAGCCATACCCAATCATCCACATCGTATTGCACCTCACGGCGCTTCTTGTCATGTGTGTGCTGCATTGTCACCTGCGCCTGAAGTAAACGGTTCTTAATTTCTTCAAGAAAATCATCCCTAGCCATGAGTTGCTTCTCTACTGCTGCGACTCGTGCTGTCCCTTGCTGATAGGAACGCAGCGTTGGAGGGTCACGGCCATACACAATCCGAAACGGCGAGCACTTGACCGTCGTTTGATAGGAAGTATTATAACAAAACTCAGCCCATGGAAGCCACTGTAGCCACGTCTTTGGCCGGTCTCCCGCCAAACAACGGAGGTACATGACAATCACTCGGTTAACCACCTCGGACTGACCATCCGTTTGAGGGTGAAACGCCGAGCTCAGCAGCAGTTTCACTCCGGCCAGCCGAAACAATTCTGTCCAGAAGGTGCTAGTGAACATTGTGTCCCTATCACTGACAATGGAGCACGGAATGCCATGTAGCCGAACAATGTCCTCAAAGAATGCCTTTGCCACTGATGCAACAGTATAGGGATGTCCCAGCGGAATGAAGTGAGCAAACTTTGAGAATCTGTCCACCACTGTCAAAATAACGGATTTGCCGCCTACCTTGGGAAAACCCTCCACAAAATCCATTGAAATATCACTCCAAACCTCCGACGGTATCGGTAGTGGTTGTAGCAAGCCCGCAGGATGAAGGTGTTCAGTTTTATTGCGTTGACACGTGAAACAGCCCCGTACAAATTCCCGTACTCTGCTGCTAGCTTTAGGGCTGTAAAATGTTGCACGCCAACGGTGTAATGTTTTCTCAATGCCCTCATGCCCACTATTATGTGCCTCAGCAAGAATCTGTGGCCAAACAGAAGAAGCTGCAGGTACAAATATTTTTCCCTTGTAGAGCAACAGTCCATCGGCTGCTGTCCACCCTTCCTTTACTGTGCCAGCCATCATTTTTGCTTGAATCTCCGCCACCTGAGGGTCGTTGTCCGCCTCTCTTCGCAGCGTATCAAATAGCTGGAATTGAGGGACAGAGATAGTGTTGAGGGCTGCTGCTTCCTCATCTCGGCGTGAGAGGGCATCAGCTGCACCATTCAATTTTCCTGCACGGTACTCCACCGAGAAATCATAGCCAAACAATTTGTTGACCCATGTGTGTTGTGGAATAGTGGATAGGCGTTGATCCAAAATAAATTTGAGGCTATAATGATCTGTTCGGACTAGAAACGCCCTGCCCCACAAGTACGGACGCCAGTTCCGGACAGCCTTGACCAAGCCGATTAACTCCCTTTCATATGCCGGCAGTTTTTGATGATGAAGCGCCACTGCTCGGCTGAAATAAGCAATGGCTCCATCCCCTTGATGCAGCACCGCTCCGAATCCTGACCCCGACGCATCACAATCAACAATAAATGGCTTGTTGAAGTCCGGCATTTGGAGGAGAGGTGCTTTCATGAGAGCTTGTTTGAGTTGGCAAAATGCCTCTTGAGCTTCATCTGTCCATCGAAAGGCCTCCCGTTTGAGTAGCGCTGTGAGAGGTGCGGCTATCGCACCATATCCCGCGATAAATTTGCGGTAGTAGCCCATGAGACCAAGGAATCCCCTGAGAGCTCGCAGGGACTGTGGGCGGGGCCATACCTCCACTGCTGCTATCTTTTCTGGATCCATTGCAACGCCTTGTGCAGAAATAATATGACCAAGGTATGTAACTGATTGCATGCCGAACGAACACTTGGACTGTTTGAGAGCCAATTTGTTCGTCCGAACGATCTCAAATACCTGCTTGACATGCTGCAAATGTGCTGCCCAAGAAGAGCTAAAAACCAATATGTCGTCAAAAAATACCAAGACAAACTTCCGAATAAACGGCCTCAATATCTCATTCATCAACGACTGAAATGTAGATGGTGCATTAGTGAGGCCGAATGGCATTACCAAAAACTCAAAGTGCCCTTGATGTGTCCGGAAGGCAGTTTTCTCCACGTCATCGGGGTGCATGCGAACTTGGTGGTAGCCACTCCGTAGATCAAGCTTGGTGAAGAAACGTGCACCTCGGAGCTCATCCAGAAGTTCATCCACTACTGGTATCGGAAATTTATCCTTCACTGTTTTCTGGTTCAGCTCACGATAGTCGACGCAGAATCGCCAAGTTTTGTCGGCCTTTTTGACCAACAAGACCGGTGAAGAGTAGGCCGACGTGCACTCCCTAATGATCCCCTGCTGCAACATATCGGCACATTGACGTTCAATTTCATCTTTCAAGAGTTGAGGGTATCGATACGGTCGAACTGCCACCGGAGGTGTTCCTGGTAGGAGGCGGATACGATGATCATGTCGGCGCGGTGGTGGCAATCCGCGAGGCTCCTCGAAGATGTCAGTGTAGGAGTCGAGGAGGGCTGTCAACACATCTCGAGGCCCCGTCAATGCCGTGCACTGGGGGGTCGGTGCGCCCACGCCCGTCCACCGGACCGTGCGGCCATGGCGCCAAAATTCCATGGAGAGGGCACTGAAGTTCCACAGAATAGGCCCAAGGGACCGCAGCCACTGCACTCCTAGTACCAAATCAAAATCAGCCAATGCAAGGCCGTAACACGAGATCTCGAAGGTCTCTGTGTCGATGGAGATTGGCAGTCTGCTGTAGATACCGGTGCTGAAGACAGAATCCCCATTGGCCACTCGGACGGAGAGACCCGATCTTGGGTCAACCTGCAGCCCAAGCCGGGTTGCTACCTCCTCCTGAATGAATGTATGGGTTGATCCTGAGTCCACCAGTGCTACCAGATCCACCCCGTCGACGTTGACTCGTAGCTTCATAGTGTTGTTGACATCAATGCCCGTAAGAGCATGGAGAGAAATCCCCAAATCCTCTGCCGTTTCCCCATCATCCTCATCTTCTTCTAACTCCAACAGAAATATCCCTTTTCCTTGGCACTTGTGATCCACAGTGTATTTTTCAGGGCAATAATAACATTCTCCATTTGCCCTCTTTGCTGCCAACTCATCTGGGGACAACCTCTTGAATCTTGGTTTATTTTGTTGCCCACCCTTAGCTGTTTGACCTGCTGTTCCTCCTCTAGTTGTGGCTGTTTGGGGGCGGACGACGGCCTTCCCCTTGGCCCCAGACGTCTCCCTGCGCTCGTAGGCGCGAGCCAAACTCATAGCAGTCTGCAAATGCGTGGGAGCATGTAGTTCCACGTCGGTACGCAGTGGTTCGCCAAGGCCTGCAGTAAATAAATTCACCTGGTGTACTGCGGACAGCCCCTCACAGTGACACAGCAGCAGCGAGAATTGACGTTCATATTCCTCTATTGTTCCTGATCGGTAGAGGTCTTTAAGCTCCGCTAACCCATTATGGCGCATTGGCGGTCCGAATCTCATGTGAACGAAATCCACGAACCGCGGCCACGTGGGAACACCATTATCCCTCTCCAAACTGTAGTACCATTCCGCTGCCACGCCTTCCAAGTGGAGGGACGCAATCCATACTTTCTCCTCTGCCATGGTGCGCATCCCCCGAAAATACGTTTCACACTTAGTGATCCATGTCAACGGGTCTGACTCCCCATTGAACGTCGGGAAATTGAGCTTCGGACGGCGATACCCGCCATCCTCCTGTCTTCCACGACCTCCCCAGCCCCTGCCATCATCCTCCTAGAGGCCCCGGCCACCTCCTCCTCTTGCGCCGGCGTTGTCCCGGCGGCCATAGAAGTGGCCCTCCTCTGTTGGCCGGCTGCCAAGATCACGGAAGCCATCCAGTCCTCCAATACCACCGGTTCGCCCCCCTTGGTAGGACAGCACCGCGCTGGTGTTGTCATTGTCCTTCGGGTCAACAGGGGCGTGTTCAACCAGCGCCAACCGCCGGTCGTGGGCGTCTAGGCGGCCGTTCATGGTCGTCATCTGCCCCATCAGCCGCGTCACCGCGTCCATGAGGGAGTCGAGCTTCTCGTCAGTGGACATGGTCGCAAGATCTTGCGGGGAACCGGACATGTTGTCGATGTTCCCGTTGAATCTGATACCAAATGATACAGAGTGATGCCCCCTCTGTCCCCTGTTGAACGCAGATCACAGGGAAGGGAAGAAGAAGAACCCAACACACACGCGAAACAGTGGACACGAATGCAGTGGAGGTCCGGCGATCACCGGGGATCCAGCGCCGGCAAGGAGCTCGGCCTGGTATCCAGGTAATCCCGCCCTGATTGGGGAAAGATTTATTCCTGGATGATCTCCATCCGACAATACTAAGGCCTTTATATATTAGGCCCCTCTAATACAAATCAATCTACTATTCTTAAGGAATTACAGATCAATCTGCTATCTCTAAGGAAACCAATCTGCTAAATAAAAGGAAACTAACCAACTACTACTGCCTTAGTCAACTAAAACAGCAGTATTATTCTGGTAACAGAAATAACAAAAGACTCCCCTGCCCTTGCTTCTGAACAGCCCTAGGCCGCATCCTTCTTGCCCCTTCTTGTATACTTTCGACCGACAAAAGCGTCGATAACACAATGACATGTGGGTCAGGAGGGTAAATCCTCAATTTCCATCTAAATGGAGGGTATATGATCAATTTTATTATTATTATTTTAGTTTGAGCATAAAATGTGTACTACCGCACAAATGAATAATGCAGACTCTATCTGATAGCTCCAACTGAATAGCATGCATAGTTATTAAGGCGCTAAGGCGAGGCGAGGCGGTGGAGTACCGCCTTACCGCCTAAGCGGTAAGGCGTAAGGCGAGGCGACGCCTTACGCCCACAGAAAATACATGATTTAGAAAAAAATATTGATAGATAAGTAATAAATTTTAAATAGGAATAGCAAGATAGCAATATAAAAATAGTAATATACTATCAAATTGCAATATTTTCAATTTATATGTCTTATAAATTTAAATATACATAATTAAAATTATAATAATACATTTAAAATTATATTTAATGATATATTTAGAGTTCAATTTAATTATTAATTTATACAATTTTGATCCAGCAGCCCACTTAAGGCCCATTGGATTATTTTTCATCTCTAAACCCTAACTTCCCTCCCATCCCTAGGCTTTTTCATCCTCTCCTACCAGCCGCTGTTTCTTCCTCTCTTCCCCTCCTCTCCCCTCTCTTCTGCTCTGCACATGGCCTCCCCGCACGAAGCTCGCACCCGGCCTCTCCACGCCGCACAAGGCCTCGTCGTGCGCCGCCCACAGGACCTCGCCGTGCGCCGCCCACAGAAACTCGCCGTGCGCCACGCACAGGAGCTCTTTGTGCTCTCGTCCAGCTGCTCCCGCCCTCCGCGCCGCATAGGACCTCGCCGTGCCCGATGTACACCACGCCCGGCTCGCTGCGCACCACTCCGCGCCAGATCTGGCCTCCCTGCGCCGGATCTGCGCCGCCCCCGGCCCTCTGTGCGCCCGGCGAGCACCTTGGGGGTAAGGCGTCGGGACGCCTTACCCCCGCCGACCGCCTTATCGCTACAGCGACGCCTAAGCGACGCTGTAGCGACGCCTTGATAAGTATGATAGCATGTATTGTTGTCTAAACAGACACTGAACAAAAGTTATGAAACATGATCAAATACAATATACACCGAAATGTAAATGAGGTGTATTCCAGTTATGGAAGAGTAAACATAAACAATAAACCCGAGAACATGCATGCTGCTGCTGTAGCATTTTCTCATACAGCAAATGTAAAATCCAGCAACAAACACACTACAGCTGTCAGCAGTCTTAAACCTCAATGGCACCAAGCATGCAAGCATATGAACAGAAAAATGAATGATTTTTACTTCGTGCAGTGTGCAAGCACAAGTAGTCAAGGACACAAATTTTATCTAACGAAGCATGTGCAGTGAGAGTGACACAACTTATTACAGCCTATAGTGTAGCAACCAGCAACAAGGTCGACCTCAACTGAACAGCTAGTGGGCTCACCTTTAGGAGTGGCATGTGTACATCATCTAAAGTACTGTTGGGCGTGATAAGCGCCTCCTCAAGATCCTCCGCCGTGAATTCCCCTGTGATGTTCAACAAAGGCCAGAACACCTGCAGCCACGAAAACAGTGGAAAAATCAAATGAAACCCTAACCCTAGCTCTGAATCACAACCCACGAAACGTAATAATAAACAGCCGAGCTACCGGACACGGAGGGGAAGCGAGAGCGAGAGGCGGGAGCACAGGGCGGGAGAGCGAGGCATGGAACGCACGTGGAGGAAGTTGAGGACGGAAGCCAGCTCCCACATGCAGCGGAGCCGCCACCTCGGCAGCTCCGCGGACGCATCGGGCTCCGACACGAGCGGCATCACCACGCGGCATTGCGGCGGCTCGTCCGGGCCGGCGCCGCCCGCCGCGGCGCGCCGGCGCGGCTGCTCCGGCGGCGGGGGTGGGGGAGGTTTCGGCTTGCTGTTGCACGCGCGCGGCAGACGCATCTTCCTAGGGGGCAGGGCCTCCTCGGGGGGCGGCTCAGGTACCTCCCGCTTCTCCTTCCCGCCCGGAGCCACCGCCTCCTCCCCCTCCTCCTTCCGCTTCTCCCGAGGCGGGGAGGAGGAGGTGGTGGCCCCGTCCCCGTCTCCGGCGCCTGCCATGGGGGGATCAGATCGGGGAGCTGCGTTGTGGGTAGGGCTAGGGTTTGGGTGGGAGGGGGGAAGCGGGAGGCGAGGAGGAGGAGGCCCTAGCCATGGGCGGAGTGGAGAGGTAAAAGGGGGTTTCCGCGTGGGGGGCGGAGACGGAGACGGAGACGGAGGCGAGGCGAGGACGACGGGTACTATGGTAAAAACGCCACGTCAACCAGCGCGGGTCGTGCGAGCCAAGTGGAAGGGCGAGGCGTCCACGTGATAAACAAGTGTCCGAACCGGACACACTCGGACGGCTCGGCCGCCATCCGGTTAATTATGATAGGCCGCTGGGTTTTTAGCTGGGTTTTTTTATCGTGGGTTTACTATGGTAATCTACTTCACTTATTATTTTAAGGAGTTTGTTATTTTTCTCTCCACACTTCTACATATAACAAGTCAATCAAACTTGATATTCTATTGAGTGTTGAGTTTGTTTAATTATTTTCATTTTCTTTGCATGTATATAAATTGATAAAATATAGCTACATTCAAATAGAAATTCATATTTAGCAAGTATATTAGAGTTAATAATAAAATATAAAGTCAATTTAAATAGAAAGACTTACTATTTCAAAAATAACAAATATAATATAGATAATTTAAGGTCTTATTCGATTCATTTGGTTAAGATTTGTATTGGAATCGCTAAACCGAATAGATTATCCGGTTAGTCGGTCAATTGATTTATAGATTAATTCAATATTATATAATATAAAGCTAAAATAAATTATAAAAGGTATGTGTAATATGGATGAAGAAAGCTTTTTGAGAAACTCAGTCCTTTTCAAAGGCAAGATACGAAAAAACCAGTAGATAATCTGCCCCCAACCTATGAAGTACAAACTCTAAGACATATTTGATCATATATAAAGTGAATTCACTTCTTTTCTATGAAACCGGCCAAAATATCTTAAAATAAAGAGAAATTTTACCATCCTTAAGGAGCTACTAGGAGGTACAAGGTATCAGAAGATGCTAAATCGGATCTAGTCATTGATTTTACAGGGAGGGATGGGATTGGAAAAAATGAGAAAAAAAAGCTCGTCGGATGTCTCACTGTCGGCGTCTAGTCGCTATTGCCCCGCCGCCGGTGTCCCGTCGCCACCACCCCACCATCGGCATTCCTCCACCGCGGCCTCACCGCCCTGACACCGACGTTGCGCCGCCCTGTAGCCGCGTCGACCCGTAACCACACCACACCGCTCCGCGCCCAGTTTGCCGCCACCACCCCTCTGCGCCGCTGCCCAGGCCATGTCATGGCTGCCACAGCCCTAGACCGAGATGCTGTCTCTTTTTGACGTGAAATTTCCAGATTGCCCTTCCATTTTTTACGAGAACTAGAGGTATCATTTTTTGAGAGGGCAAGTTACTGCCTAATCTGAGCCATTGAATGAGAATAATCAACAGCTCAAATTTGGTACCTCATCACCCTCAAAGATAGTAAAATTCCTCTGAAATAAAACTAGTTACAATCATTTGTCACAAGAAAAATAATAAGAGAATTGCAAAAAAAAACTCCGCGCATTTCCCGCAAGCAAGAGATGCAAGTGGACGAACGTAACCACGATGTCGACCAACGCTGACACACGTAAAAGTATATGAAGATGAGCATCGTCAAATCATCTTCATTCTTGTAGAATATTTTCATGTCTACCAAACAAATTGTAGCTTTCATATGTCTTCATCGAGAAATTCGTCAAGGCAGAAGCCGCTGCTTGGAGTGAATTCAATAGAGTATTTTCACATCTAATCGATTGAAGAACTGTATATTGTAGATATACTTATTTGGTTATTTCTCAGCTGAGCAAAATATGGTTAGACGAATTTTCTCTCACGTGCCATGAATGAGAATTGGGTATGACAGGTATGAGTAGTATCTATCTATACTTATAGCTGTTTACCTGACGGGCAGAAACATGTGCTCATACCTATCGCTTGTGGGCGCCGTATATTTATGGATATACCCGTTTACCCATGAAACCTAATGACATGTGTGTAGACAGAGGAAGTGGAGAGGAAGGAGTGGGGACCTCCGTCTGTCACCAAAGTCGGCGTCGAGAACCTGGGCTGACACATATGCTGACCGGAGGGCACAGTCATACATAGCCGTGACGAGATCTAGGTGTTGCGCTGGGTCTTGGGCCTAGCCGCGGCTAGATCTACATGCAAAGGAGGGTCTTGGGCCTCGGCGCGACGACGAGTATCAGGCGTGACAGCGAATCTCGGCGCAGTGGCCCATATCGGTGCGGCGGCGGAGTATCCCATGGTCGTGGCGGAGTATCCCACGGTGGCCGGGACTCAATGCTTGAGCCGGTGCGCGGGGAGAGACACTAACTGTCGTGCGAGAGTAGGAGATGGAAAGGCTGCACAAGACAACCACAGCATGCCAACGCCGGTGCGGCTGTGCGGCTACTGATTGAGAGTGGGAGGCTGAGAGCAGAGGGGAGGAAAGAGAAGGCTAGTGGCGGTCTGGCGGCTGGGTGCCTGAGAGGGGGAGGGAAGGAAGAGGAGGGCCAGAAGGTTTAGGGTTAGGAATTGTTTTTATACCTAAAATAATAGGGTAAACGGGTATGGGTAGTACCCATATCCGTTTACCCGTTGAGTATAAAATGTGAAATAAATTTAATTCTATTAGAATTTTTATCCGTGGGTAAACGGGTAATCGGGTATAATTGTCATCCCTACACGGGACGGGATGGAGCTTCCAGATGTGTGATGTGCCCATCACTTTTCTTTTCGGTAATCACACATATGAGGTGGTCAAAACTGATAATCTCTATATCCGATAATATTATAATTTATTATTGAATTTAATATTTTATAGATGGTTTAGATTTGTTATATTATGAAATATTAAATTTGTTCATGAACAGAAGGAGCACATGCTTTCTTTTGCTACATATTTTCGATAACACAAGTATTTCTAGAGTTTTTAGGGAGGGAGACGTAGGGAGGTGAAATTAAATTGATTGAGATAAAAAGGTAGGAGAAGAAATTAAACGAGAAACAATACGATTAGTTGGGATGAAAGAGTATGCAGACAAATAGCTATATTTTATAATATATTTTTAACATTAGAAATAGCGATAATATGAAATAGACATGGTACTTCAAAACACCTCCGTTAACTCCCTGACATACGCTACAATGCAGTGGAACCTAGCAATGATCTAAATTCAAGGGTTTGGATCTACAAAATGTTTGGCATAAAATACTCAGCTTGGAAACTCAAATTTCACTTGAAATTTTTAATCTTTTGATCTTTGCATAGCTCGAGTCCACAATTCCTTTTGATCCTTTAAGCTGGCTGTTACAAAAAAATATGTTTCAACTAAAGCTCATAACTTCATAAAAAAGGTATCACGCCAACACTTGCAAAATTAGAACAGTTGGTGATTGACACTTGCCAATTGTCATTGCAGTGTCTCAGATCTGCAAAGTGGCAAGTGGCAACACAACTAGGCGGTAATTAGAAAGCTAAGATTCTAAAAGACATCTATTGATATCTAGCTGATTAGAATCTACGGAATATATGGTTATTTTTAGATTACGTGACTATTGAGTTTTTACGATCTAAAAGCAAATTTTGGACTGTTTATGATCTTGAAAATATCTAATAATTATCTAACCGGTTAGAGAAGTTATGATTTATTTCTAGATTTTGTGTCTATCAAATTTCAGTCTGTAAAAAGATGGATCATTTAAGAGAAACTATATAAACTGAAACTACAAAAAATGTAGCTATCAAAATCATGTCCTGACAGGGCTGTCATCAAGCAGGATTCTTACCTGCAGTTCATCAGTACGTCCAGATTTGGCCTCCTCGTGGGCACAACGTCGTTGCTCCAAGAAAGTCATGCATTGGGACCATCATGGTTCGTTCTTCCTCCGAGCTCCCATCAAGAAAAACAGTGCACCACTTGCGAAAATGACATGGATAGATGCCCATTTCAGATTAGTCAAAAATAAGAACCATTACAATTTTCACGGTTTATTAATATGTTATTGATGTGCCACTGATAAATAAGAGTCATTAGAGTCGTCATAATCACTGACAGTGGTATGTAGGTAATTTTTAAAAATTATAATAGTATGTGAGTAATTTTTCTCCAAAATAACACATCATATGGATATATGCAATTCCCAAAAACAAGGCACCAAAAGCATAGGGGAAATATTCAGAAAAATCGGCAAGCCAGCCCTGGCAAAGCAACAAGCTGTTCCCACAAGAAAGCAGAAGAACAATCTCATAACGTCTCCTATGCATCGGCATATCTTCGCAACAGTTTTTTCATCCTCTTTTTCCTTCCAATCTGAGATACAAATATCATGGGATACAAAGCATGGCAGATAAACCTTGACATGTTAAGATGAATGTATCTATGGCATCATGGACCAAATCAGGAACAAAAATACATTGGTGACATGATAATGCGAAAAAACGGACCTACAAATTTTGTTCAAAGGAAAAAAATAATCCTAGGATCACAGACTCATAGATCCTAGTACTCCTTATTGGCTACTACAAGGGATTTTGTTTTATGGCTTTGCTTGTTTTATTCATGTCACTCTTTCATAAGAATTGCCAGTCTGCATGTGAAGCCACTCTGATGACGAGCCCTGGGCATATTCCCCTGTTGTTTGTGCATCGAATGTCAAACCAGGAGCTGTATTATATGGCTGAGCACCAAACTGCAAGACGGCAAGACCACATGAACTAATTAATCTTTTTGGACCTTGTATGGCACATTTCAGGAAAAGAAAACAGAATCATACATAAAACAGAAAGACAAAGGAACGAATTTGCAACTTAAGTAATGAGCTAATCTTTTGAATTGGAATATAAGTATATAACTATACAATATGTGGCCTAGACAAGAAGGTGACTCATCATAATATTGATGTGAAGATAGTATCATCACTTTTAGTACACATCCAGGAACTTAGTGAGTTGTTTAAGAATTTTCACATTGCTTTGTGTGTAAATTATATCTAAGAACAAAATAAGATTCATGTCTAGTTGTATAAGCAAGTTTATAGCTAAAGCATAAGTAGAAAATATTCTACTTTTCAAGTCATTCGGCTGCGAAGAACAGTATTCTTTACTTATGTTTCAGTTAGAAACTTTGCATGTTCATTTAGGAACAAGTGACCAATAACTTGTCAATTGTTCAGATGGAATGTCCAATGAGTTGAAAACAACGTAATGCAACCTGGTCAGGTCAATTTTAAGTGTTAAGAACTGAAGTTTATGTGACAATCAAGAATCCTGTAAGCTCAATAAAACAACTGTTTAAGACTAAACTTACATCTTTAGATGGAAAAGTGACAATCCCGTTATTCATGTGAGTATTAACTGCTTCAAGCTTCATGGACAAGAACTGCAGAAAACAATTAATTTAGGTAATTGAACATAAATGGGGAAGCAATTCCATGCAAGGCGTGCTTGTGAAAATGGAATACCTCAACTTGATGTTGTAAAGACTGGATGTAATTTATTATTTCATCAAGGACAGATGCTTTCCCAATAACCTGAGGAATCAAAAAATAAATATTTTTAACAGATTCATTTACTCAGAACAGAATTTTGATAGGAGTCACTGACAGGGGCAGATCTACATGGTATGCCGGGTGGACCCCGGCATACCCTGCTCTGAGTCGTATTGACATATAACATATCAAAAAATCACTAAATACAATGTAGTGTGGCGGTTGAAGCATTGTGTTGTGAAGCAGAAATCCTGTCTTTGATTCCTGACGTGTCTTCAATTATTTTTATTTCTAACTTTGCAGTGACTTTTGCAGTGACTTTTTAGTGACTGTTTCTATTAGTACTAAAATATTGTATCAAAATTTTAATTTTAAAATATATTTTTTAATAATATATTGTGGTTTTTTACCATTCTTTTTTATTTTTATTTCACTGTTATGTATATTTTAAAGTTGACACATCCTTTTATTTTAAGTAAAAACAAACAAAAAAGTTAATTACCAAAAATTTAGATTTTTTATGTGCAATATATTGATGAAATCGTGAATGTGTATTTGAAATTTTTCTTTCATTCAAACAATAAAGTTTTAAAGATTGCATATTTTTATTTTTGTGTACATTTCTCTTCTCTGTGGAGTGTAATGGGACGCAATATGATATTTGAATTATTTATATTTGTGAAAGTCTTTAAATTAATTTTTCAATAATTGAAGACTTATCATAAATATACTGAATTACGATATAAATTTAATAAATATCTATCCAATTTAAAAATAATTTTATTGAACCACATAAAATTTTGATGTGGCATACCTAGTACTAAAAAAAATCCTGGATTCGCCACTGGTCATTGAAACTTCCAAGTCTACCAACATGAAAACTCAAAAACATGGGGGTATACCTTGTTGCATCCAGGGACAAGATCTTGGAGAAGTTTCATCCGTTCGCTTATCTTCTCTCGCCGTGCCTATTAACAAACAAATATTAAGCTGATAAGATTACCAAATTACTACCCACGATCCACCTTCAGCAATATTTGAGCATTAAGTTTTCTGTGAAGAGTTAGTCAATCTGTTAATAGTATTGTGAGAGGATATTAGGAGTTTAGAAGTTATATAGTTAAAAAATAAATCCCAGAAATTCAGGGCAAAAATACTGCATAAGAGCTTACA
Organism: Zizania palustris; assembly: GCA_019279435.1. Classification (NCBI taxonomy): domain Eukaryota; kingdom Viridiplantae; phylum Streptophyta; class Magnoliopsida; order Poales; family Poaceae; genus Zizania; species Zizania palustris. Next base: position 25,019,435 of record JAAALK010000282.1, read on the forward strand.
CGCTCTGCAAGACTATGGTTGTCAGTTGCTTGACCTCTTCTTGCTCTCACATGGATGTAGTCTTGTTTTGGTGGCTCTGGTAGTGTATCACTTTTATTAGCGTCCTTACTGCTATTTCCTGAATTGGTTTCAGCTTCTGTCCTTAAATTACCATTATTATCATTAGCTTTCATTGACTTCAAATCTTTAGCCTCTGGAGCAACCTGAAAAGTAGAGCAACAACTTTCAGTTGATTTGAGCATCCACGAAGAGAGTCAATAAACATGATGATCCACACTGGAACACATATAATTTGACTTTGCATACCAAAATGCAAAATCAAATTCATAAATAAGAAACGGTTTCTCCATACATCACCACAATAATAATTTGAAAATTGATAAGGATGACTGGATGAGGTATTACAACCATCAATAAAAAACTAATAGTAAACACGTTAGGCATGCAGAAACTTTAAGGCTTTTTAGATTAAGCATCACTAATTTGCAGGTCAACTACAAGTTCTTGAATGACCAAAAAGCTGCACCAGCACCATATATAGTCCTGAAATTAGGGTGGTGCTATGCGACTAACCCTAGGAACAGTGGAGGACACTCCAGCAGCTTCAACTGTTTTATAGGGGCATATTGTTTGTCCACAGAATTATAGCTTCATAAAGTTAGCAATACCATGCACTAAGAATATACTTCGTTTGAAGCAAAATGATGTAACATGCCTGCATTCTGGTACTAAAAATCCTAAGCATCATCCCTTGCTGCTTCACCGAATCATCCTACATTCCCACTCTACAAGACATTGACCTCCAGCTTATTCAGAATTTCGAAATCATTGAACCATAACCGGCATGCGCTTGACGTTTCATAGATTTAGATTTGGAGCTAATAAGGCTGCACTGCCTAAGCTAACTAACAGCGGTGCAACCAATTCCGACCACCACACGGACGAGCAGATCACAGCGACAGTGCTCCCAAAACCAAAACCTCCAGCTTCCTCAGGCTAACGAAGCCCCCCAAACCCCCACAGATCACGCCCAACGCGATTCCGGCGCCCGGCAGAGCCGCACAGCCTTACCGAGTCCTGACCGCCGCCGCCACCGCCGCCGGAGGTGGAGACGACTTTCGACGAGTCGTCGTCCTCGGGCGCCGCGTCGCGCCGTGGCCGCGTGCGCCCCCTTCCTCCACCTCCACCGCCTCCTCCTCTGCTTCCTTTGCTCTGCTCGGTGACGACGGAGGAGGTCTCAAGGGGGGCGACGGCGAGGTGGTGTTGGTGTTGGTGGTGGTGCGGCTGCCATAGCTCTGCGGCGACCGAGGGGGCGGGTTCCATGCGCCGCGGCGGAGCGGCGGCACCGGAGGAGAGAGTTGGGGACAAGCGCGCGCTGCGGCGCCCAGATCGGGAGGGCGGAGGAGGCGGCGGCGGATGCGAGTCAGAGTGACAGACTGCCAGTGCTCGGTGAGGAGTTGGAGTAGGACACTGGGTGGAGTCGGAGAAGAGCTGTGAATCAGTGAGCAGCAGAAAAAATATTTAAAAAAGGGAAATTTTGAAACATGCCATTATAATTTTCTGTAATTTGAAAAATGACACTGTCAGTGACTGTGGTAGGTCTCATATGTCAGTGACACACCGATGGCATATTTCAAAACTGTAAAAATTGTAATGGCATAGAAAAATTTGACCCTTAAAAAAATGGTGGGGATTTGGGATTTGGGATTTGGGAGGGATTTGATGGAGGCTGCTGGGAGTGGGTCCAGCGCTTTGAATTTCGATGGGCTGAACCGGTTTAAATTTTAGAAATCTGAGTGGCCGTTTGGTGGTCTCTAATTTGGTTCAGTATTTCCTAACAGTTTCCTGTTCAGGAAGTTTGAAGATTAACAAAACAGGTTTCAGGGTAAATTAGTTTTTTACGGTATAAACTAAAAGCTAAGGATCTTAAAGTTCAATTTTGAATGAAAATTATCGACCATGCAATTACAGGATATCAGGTAAAATTTGAAAAAAGTAAAATTTTAATAAAATATATTATTTTAATATAATTAAAAATGTATAAATTTTACTATAAATATTACAAAATTTTATGATTATAATGATTTACATATAAAATTACATATTAATAATATAACTAAACGTCATGAGTTATCAAAACATAAATCCATAGTTATTTTAATCAAACAACTTCTCGGTTTTTTCACAGCTCATATCTCACATTAGTTTTTCTACATCTCACAACTCACATCTTTTTCAGAATAACAACATCTACAAATCAATTAAGGCCCCGTTTGGTTCCCTTATGTTAAAATTTAACCCCTCGCAAATCAGATGTTCGAATTCTAATAAAAAGGATTAAACGTGAGTTAATTAAAAAAACTAATTGCAGAACCCCTAGCCTAATTCACGAGACGAATCTATTAAACCTAATTATTTTATGGTTTGACAATATAGTGTTATAGTAAAATGTGCTAATGATAGATTAATTATGCTTAATAGATTCATCTCGTGAATTAGCTTAGGAGTTATGTAATTAGTTTATAATTAACTCATGTTTAGTTCTTCTAACTAGTATCCGAGCATCCGATATAATAGCCTATGTGATAGGGGCTAAACTTTAGCCTAAGGGAGCTAAACAGTCCCTAAACACACCCTAAGAGACTCAATTGAGTTATTTGGTTGGGTACATGAGTAGAGTATGATTCATGATACAAAAAGAGCTTCTTAGGGTCCGTTTGAATGAACTAAAATTAATTGTTAGTTAGCTAGCAATTAGCTGACTAAAAATTAGTTCACCCATATTTAGATACTTTGGACTGATACTCGAAAAAAAGATAATTTTGCCCTTGCTATAGTAATCGCTATAGTGTTCTGCTACAGTACCGGATGGAGGCAAAATAGTAAGGGTTTCATATTAGCTCCCATTAGTTGGCCTGTTGGGGGGAGGGGGATATTTCCTCCTCTAGAAGCCAAGGACATTTTCATGTCGACACAAGCAGAAGAAACAAAGTCAAAAACTTTAATCTCCGAAAATCCTAAAAGCAACAAGGCTCCGTCGGTTCAGAGTCCTAAATAGCGGAGACCTCCGTCAAGGATTCGGCGCAACGGAGCCTTTCGAAGCCTCTTCACCCGAAGGGGGTTGCTAGCGAGGACATAAGATTTATCTTCTCACTAATTAGACTAGTCTTTTACTCTTTTACCCCTATGAAGAATATTAAACAGTATCTTCTTAGTCGGTTGTAATTATATGGTAAAGAAATCTTTTCCCATGTATTTGGTCTATAAATAACTCTCTTCACTCTGTAAAGGGTATCGAATACTCAAATATTCAATACACACTTCGAACTATATCAAGCTATTATCCATCTGAGAGGCTTGGAATAGTTTACTCAAACAAATACTTCGTTTGTTAGACACTTAGTTTCCTAAACCTGTTAGCGTAATATTTTATGCTAACATGGCCCATGAACTAATAATTAGTTCACTAATTAGTTGGGCTGTTTGAATAAATTAAAGCTAAAAATTAGCTACTAACTATTAGTTGGTGGGATCCAAACAAGGCCTTAGTATGTTCCATGGAAAGAGAATGAAGTCTATTTTTCCTAGCCAACGACTTGTTGGATGCGAGCAATTAAGTAGTTAATAATGTTGTTAGTATATGATTAACATATATTAAATAATAGTAATGTATTTTAAATAATATTAAGTACTATAAGATGTATTAACAATTATAAAAATAGTTGCACATAATAAATACACGGTTATTCATTGTTTATTAATTTTTATATCATACAATGTATCTACGTGTAAGTAATCAAACATCATTTCTCTTTTACCAACTTAAACATGTATAGACAACCAAACAAATAAATATCGTATACATCAAGTATGTTTGAGTTGAACTTGACTTGTTGATACAAGTTATACTAGATAAATCCAAATCCGGACAACCAAAACGGACTTTGATTGAATATATCCAAATTCATGAGCTCGATTGGTGAGATTAGGGTAGAAGTTCCTTAGCAGAGCATTCAATCAACATCAAAATTCGAACTCAAACTGTACCGGTAACATTTAGTGATGACGCTAGCTCGATCTCTGCTAAGCTATGGAATATCATATCACGTTGACAATGTGGCTCCTAATCAGGATAAGTTTAGAACGTCGTGTAAGTTGCCTTATACCGACGAAACCAAATCCTCTAACTTTGTAGGCCGATTATATTTCATAAGTTGTTATCTTCACGGCGTCCGATAAAAATCCAGTAGTACGAAAACCTTTCTAACTATTGTGAAGTAGATTTAAGTGCGGACGAAACCCTACTCAATATCCGTCGAATCTAAATCGGACGGTAAAAAAACTATTCTTCATGGTCAATAACACATAGTTTTGAAACTTAAGATTCTAAGATTAATAGAGTAACGGTGGTCGATTAAACAAAACGTATAAAGAGTTTTACTGTGCTACGTGCAATAGTTGGATAGTTTAGAAAAACAGATTGTGTTTCTTGCTATTAATCAACAAAGTAACAAGGATATACATGCCCAACGCAACGGTCAACACCTGTCGAGGATAAATAGAATTTTCTTCCGCGTTTTACCGGCAACCTTGCGCTGACCAACTGATTTGCTCGCTCGTGTAAACCATTTGGTCAAAGCACTATTTGAAACACGGAATATTTCTCTAATAGGAGATGGAGATGGACTTTTTTTTTGCCATGGGGAGATTAAGCACAGAAGATGCCCTTCGTCGGATATGCTATGACGATGGCGGAAATGGTTCGATAGAAATTTGTGTAATATTTTAATTCTAAATTTTATTAGAAAAAAACTTATAGATGAATAATAACATATAAAGAAACACTAGTAGATATTTCACGTATGTCAAGGAACACATGATACTGTTGACACGAAAACGTGCCCCCACACTTGGGTCAGTTCGACGATCCAAAAGTGTGTGGATATTTAGGGACAAGCCTAAGCGTAACACAACACTGACGTCGCGTTCCAACTACCCTTAGCCATGGTAAAGGGAATGGAGTCGTCAGGCAATCAGATCACACAAAATAATCCAATTAGTCGAAAGAAATATATTTAAACAGAATAAATCAGCAAACCGGTCGGAGCCTGTCTGCTTCGAAGTGTGATGCGAAGGGGGTCGCCGAAGTATACCTTCGGCGTCTGGTGCGAAGTGTCCCGCTGAAGGGTACCTTCGGCGTTCGGACTGATCTGGTCGAAGGTGAACTCCGAACGGATCTGGACGCGATAATCACCTCTGAACGGTGGGGTTCGGCGTGAAGTCTCCGATACGGCAAGAGACAGAATGGTGACTCGAGGGCCGCGCGCGGGCGTGACTTCGTCAAAGCGGAGTACGAGCGTGGCGAAGCCTATTGTGATGAAGTGTGCTGGCGAAGCGTGCGGTCGAAGCAGAATCTTCGGCGAAGGGTGTCCTGGCGATCTCCGAAACCGATCTCTTAGCTCCGGACACCTTCGTCGAAGTAGCTCCGAACGTGGAAGCCTGCAACAAAGAGGATTCGAAGTATTAATTCGGCCTGAGGACCGAATTCTGCTAAGTGTTGCACTAGTAGCGAAGGTAGCAATCTATTACGCAGATTAGCGGATACTTCACAGGCGAAGTAACAAGGCAATAGCAATCTATTACGTAGATTAACGGATACTTCACAAGCAAAGTAACAAGGATTACCACTGTTCTGAAGTGGCTGGCGGAGGGCTTCCAAGCAAACCCACTGAGGAGCCATGCTGAATAGCGTGGGCCTCATGGCTCTAGAAGTGATGAGTCATTGTCAACGATAGTCAAAGAGGACTGAAGAAGAGAGGAGATCTGCTGTTTCATGGGCCGCGTGTGACTCAGGTACACGGGCAGCAAGCGACTGTCGGGCAGAGGAGGCTGCGAAGTCGGGCTGGCCCAATCCGGGTGCATGGGCCAGAAGCAGTAGAAGACCCACTAGGCTGTCGACCAGGACTGACTCAGGTACACGGGCGGTGAGCGATTGCCGGGCTGAGAGAGCTGCGGGGTCGGGCCGGCCCAATCCGGGTACCTGGTGCAAAGCTGGTGGAGGCTTTGTCAGTTTCGGCGTAAAACTGACAACCGTTGATTCTGTATCCGACTGTCCAGAAGAATAGCTTCAGGATATGTCATCTGTTACTCTAGGCCCACAGTCAGTCAGTTGTGTCTGTAAAAATACCTAAGGGCAGTAGAGTCTTTTTCTGTATTTTTGAGTCTGTAAAACCCTAAGGGGCTGGTAGAATATTCCTAGTGTTGGGCTGCCTATAATAGCACCCCAACCCCTAGGGTTTGGACTACCCTTTTGAGCTGAAATCAAATCCACCTATTGGGTCACTTTGTCTCCCGTTTTCTCTCTCCTGTGTGCGCCGCCAGGGTCTTCCTCTCCCTGTTCTTGCGTTATTTTGTCTCAGGTTTGTTGGATGCATTTAATCCTTGGTCTCTGGTGAATTTATTGCTTGCATCTTGTTCGGTTTGGGAAGTTAATGCCTTGGGCACGAGCTGGAGATTTTATTCTTGAGGAGAAGCTTCTTCGGCTGGGTGTGTTCTTCACGGTGGTAGTACTAGTTCTTGCTGTTGCAAGTAGTACTGCTTTTCTGTAGCTACAGTGTTCGGCTGCAGCTTTTCACATTCTATCGCCCAGCTTTTTGATCGAAGCAGTCAGTCTCTTTTGCCTTTTTCCTGGTGTGTCGGGCGAAGCTCAGTTCCGTGCGAAGCCCCTCAACTCCGTGAGGCAGGCTCCGATCGAACCCCTTTAAAGGCTTCGCTTAGACTTCGAATTTTGGTCTTTGAGTCTGAGTTGCTAGTTTCGAAGCTCCTCCTGTATGGACAGCATTGCATACTTCGAACTAGCATACTCTGAATCTATCTGTTCGAAGTGCACACTTCACTAGGTTTCGAAGTTTGGGTCCGAAGCTTGTCCGTTCTGATAGACTTCGCTTGGATTTCTTTGTGGCGTGTCTGCCTTCGATTATCCTTCCGAAGCTTTCCCTGTTCGAAGATAGAGTGTAGGCTTCGGACTTGCTTTTCTGTCGCGTGACAGACTTCGCTTCTTCGTTCGAAGGTTGTCTGTTTGTGTGTTCTAAGCTTTGTGTTCGAAGTTTCGTGTTCGAAGGTTTTGCTTCGAGACCTTCGGCTCGAAGTACGTTCGAAGTCTTGTCTTCGAAGTGCATACTTCGAAGCAGGCTCCGGCACTGTTTTACTTCGCTCCGAAGCTCGTGACTCGAAGTTGTGTTCGAAGCCTTGTCTTCGAAGTACATACTTCGAACCAGGCTCCGACTTTGTGTTACTTCGCTCCGAAGTACTCTTCGCTTCTTACCACTTCGCACTAGCCTAGACAGTGACACCTTCGGCACTTCGGACAGACTCCGTCATCAACCTCCGAAGCAGACCTCGACGTGCGAAGGGGGCTTCGCCAAGACCCGAACAGGAGACAACTTTGGACAGTAACTTCTCTTTTCACTTTATACATACTTAGATCATTTCATTGAGAAGTATAGGCCTGTTACAACTTGTTTATCTGCCTAGTTGCACCACTTTAGTTTTACACTGTATATCATCAGTTGCTTCTAGGTTAGAAACCTTTAGACTTAGGCCTATTGTTTATTTTCTGCTGCGTAGTATTTTTGAGGTGCGTTGGGTATTGGGAACAGGCCATTGATTCGAAAGAATTTTTAAGGCGCCCATTCACCCCCCCCTCTGGTCGCTACTTTCGGTCCTACAAGTGGTATCAGAGCGAGGTTAGGGTTTTTCCATACCTTAACCGGTTCTAAACCCCAGTAGTGACTATGACGTCTCCTGGCAAGGTCCCGTCCTTGGAGGCCTATGGCTATAATTATTGGAAGACTCGCATGCGAGCCTATCTCATGAGCCAGGGTTCGGACATATGGGACATTTGCGTTCACACCACATTTGTCATTCTGCCAGTTACTGAGCAAGGTACTGCTGGTATCATTGCTCAGCATCTGAGCAACAGTAAGGCTGTGAACATTTTATTTTCTGGCTTAGGTCCCACTGAATTTGAGCGAGTGAGTCATCTCTCCACTGCGAGAGAGATCTGGGCTACCCTCAAGGCACACCATGAGGGAACAGCACAGGTCAAGGCTCGGCTCTATCAGACCTACCGGCGTGAATATGAGAATTTCACACAGAAGCCGGGTGAATCTGTTGAATCCTTGTTTGGTCGCTTTCAGTCGATCATTAACAAGCTTCGGGACAACAAGGCTGAGGGTGCTCAGTTAGTCTCAGATCATGAGCAGGCGCTCAAGGTTCTTCATACCTTGGACCCAAAGATCTGGGAGATCAAGGTATCATCTATCGTTGAGAGCACTTCTTACGATACCTTGACCATTTCTGAGCTATTTAGCAAGCTGAAGGCCACTGAGGTAGATATCCAGTTGAGATCAAATCTCACTGGCTCTGGATCAAAATCCCTGGCCCTTGCTACACCTTCAGTTGATCCCTCTGCCGTGAGCTGTGCTGGGTTCTCCTTGATGTCTATCACTGAGGACCAGCTTGAGTTGTTGGGAGATGATGATTTGTGTCTCTTTAACAACCGGGTGCGTCGTGTCTATGATAAGAGAATGTTCAAAAGACACGGCACAAAATCCGGATGCTTTGAATGTGGTGATCCAGGACACTTCATCGCCGACTGCCCCAAGCGCAATGGATACAAGAAGGGCACCGGTAGCAGCTTCCACGACTCCGGCAAGCATGAGAGCCCCTCCTTCACCAAGGGCAAGCCGAAGACTCGGTTCTTCAAGAAGGCCCTGAAGGACTACCGGCGAGAGAACAAGAAGCGCGACAAGGCCTTCTTCGCCGAGATGGAGAAGAGCTACTCCAAGAGATCCACGTCTTCTTCCTCTTCATCGAGCTCAAGCGATGAGGAGATCGCCATCAAGAAGGGGAAGGACAAGGATGATCCGGCGGGCCTCTGCTTCATGGCCTTCGGAGACAAGCCGAAGAGCCGCTCACACCAGCGCCGAAGATCCCGCAAGAGCTTCTGCTCCATGGCTCTTGGGGATAGAGAAGAAAAGAGCTCCACCGACGACTCCGACGACGACGATAGCAAGGTATCGTCTTATGAGCGTGAAATTGTAGATTTACTTGAGAGTAATCGTCAGGAGTTGAAATATCGGGAAAAACTGCTTAGGGGGGCTAAGAAAAGGATAGATGAGCTAGAGAGTGAGCTTGCCGTGGCCAACGGTAGGATAGAGAGTCTATCCTCTTCCCCTTGCTTGGGTGATAGCAGTGAGTGCCCAAAGTGTGAGGTGCTTCTGTGTGACCTGTCGACTTTGAAGTCCAGGTATACAGAAAGGGTTGATGAGAGGGACGCTTTGGCCACTGAGCTTGAAAGCGCTCAGCAGGAGCTGAAAGTTGCTCATGCCACTGTCGTCGCACCCTGTGTTGACTGCCCATCTCATCTAGCTGCCTTAGCTGAGCTGAAATCCAAGGGCAATGAGCATTCGGGTGATTTAGAGAGGTTGAGAGCTGAGCTTGCCCAGACTAGGCTAGAGCTTGAGACACTGTCAGTTCCACCCACTGTTTGTGAGAACTGCCTGTCTCTTAGAATGGAGTTAATTAAGCTAAAAGCCGGGAAGTCTGTCCAAGTAGAGAGTGAGTGTGAGACCTGCTTGTCTCAGGTGGAGGTTCTAGCTTCCTTGAGAGAGGAGCTAGCTGATTCTCAGAATGAGAACTTTTACCTCCGGTCTATCCTGAGTTGGATCAGTGCCAGAGAGCCACAGCTTGGCATGATGATCCAGCAGTTCAAGAGGAAGGATGGGTTTGGAGTAGGTTACACCTACACCAAGGCTGACTTTGAGAGTGCCCTCAGCCGGGCAGTGGAGTGGAGTAAAATGACTCCAGAGCAGAGGTATCCCAAGACTCACTCCACTGAGACCTCCCAGGCTTGTCAGCCAAAGGATGGAGTGATCCATGAAACTCCCAAAGCTCCACCCAAGAAGCCTATCTGGGTTCCTAAGCCCAAACACCTCCACTCTTCTTTAGACTCTCTTCCGGGACCCTCTCAGCCCAAGAAGACCACACCAAACACTACCAAGCCCAAGAACCCCAAGCCTCAACCACATCCCAAGAAGCCTACCTATCATTGTGAGTACTGTCAGAGAGACGGGCATCTTGCGGAGTTTTGCTTCAGGAGGAAGCGGGTTGAGAGAGCAGAGAGGGCTCGTAGTGATCAGGTGCAGTTCTACCAGCAGGGTGGTAGACTGCGTGTTCCTCGGCGCGGGGAGAGGCTGGAGGCCAGGCCGCGTCGTGTAGGTGGTGGTAGAGGAGACGGCTTTCTTGCCCGTGCTCCAGTTGGTGGTGTTCGTTCTGGCAGAGTTCCAGACCGTGTTGGCTACGGTTCTGGACCTCGTGTCCGTAGGGTTAGGAAGAACCGTGGACCGCGCTTTGAGCCGCGTTTTGGTCCAAAATCTTTTGATGGTTTTCGCTTTCCATCTTTTGAGCAGATGGCTCGACACTGGTTTAGCTCTTTTGCTAAACCTGGTGCCGGACCATTTGCTCCCACTTACAGACATTGATTGTGCAGGACCGGGGACTGGAGGATGTTTGGATCATGGACTCAGGATGCTCTCGCCACATGACGGGACATCGCAGATGGTTCTCCAGTCTCACTCCCCCGAGCTCCAAAGAGTATATCACGTTCGGGAACAGCGGTCAAGGGAAAGTAAGTGGCATAGGCTCAATCAGCATCTCAAACCATTTCTCTTTAAAGAATGTCGCTTTGGTTAAAAATCTGAACTTTAATTTAATATCTGTTTCGCAACTTCTTGAGGATGGTTTGGAAGTGCGTTTTAAGAAGGGCAATTCTTCTGTGGTTGATTCTAGAGGGTCTTTGGTTTGTCAGATTTTACCCTTCGGTAAAGTTTTTCGAATTGACTTCTCTAGTTCTTTTGGCCCTTCTCGCTGTTTGATTGCTGGATCCTCTTCTGAGCTCTGGAAGTGGCATAGGAGGTTAGGTCATTTGAGTTTTGATCTGCTAGTCAGGTTAAGCTCTATGGATCTCATCCGAGGATTGCCCAAGCTTAAAATGGAGAAGGATCTGGTTTGTCATCCCTGTCGTCATGGGAAAATGGTTGCCGCTTCTCACTCACCTGTGACTCAGGTGATGACTTCGTATCCAGGCGAGCTTTTACATTTGGACACTGTAGGTCCAGCTCGGGTACGCTCAGTCGGTGGGAAGTGGTATGCACTTGTGATTGTTGACGATTTTTCTCGTTTCTCGTGGGTTTTCTTTTGGAGTCTAAGGATGAAACTTTTCAATTTGTCCATGATCTGATTTTGAAGCTGAAGAATGAGAACAATGGCCGGATGCGAGCAATTCGCTCCGACAACGGCTCTGAGTTCAAGAACTCTCAGTTCGTCAGCTTCTGTGGTGATCAGGGTCTGGACCATCAGTTTTCTTCTCCTTACACTCCCCCACAGAATGGCGTTGTGGAACGAAAGAACCGCACGCTAGTTGAGATGGCCAGGACGATGCTCGACGAGCACAGGACTCCTAGGCGTTTTTGGGCTGAAGCCATGAACACGGCTTGCTATCTTGCCAACCGTATTTTTCTTCGAGCTTACATTGGTAAGACTTCATATGAGTTGCGGTTTGGCAGACAGCCCAAGGTGACCCACTTGCGAGCGTTTGGCTGCAAGTGCTTTGTGCTCAAGAAGGGAGGGCATTTGGACAAGTTTGAGTCTCGTTGCTGGGATGATATTTTTCTTGGATATGCATTGCATTCTCGAGGTTTCCGTGTTTGGACCCTCGAATCCCAGCTGCTTGTCGAGACATGTGAGGTTTCTTTTGATGAGTCCTTGCCTTCTTTGACTCCTTCTTTTGAGCTTTCTGGTGATGATGAGCTTGGAGAGTCCATCTTCGAGGAAGATGAGGATACTCCAGCTGCTGTTGAGGGCGGGACTTCTGCATCCCCCGCAGAGCCCACACCCTCTGTGACTTCGACTGATGATGAGGGCGGACCTCTGATCACTTCTTCCACTTCGATCGAGCCCATTCAGTCGAGTCCAGAGGTGCCAGCTGCTGACTCCGGTGAGGTGACTTCAGATCACCAGGGAACCCGAGCAGTGCAGCGTGACCACCCCTCAGAGCTCATCATTGGTGATTTGACTGAGAGGACTTTGCGTTCTTCTGCCTCTCTCGCTGTGTTTGCCGAATCTGCATTTGTTGCATCTTTTGAGCCCAGAGACATTTCTCATGCTCTTTCTGATTCTAATTGGATTAATGCTATGCAAGAAGAGCTTGAGAATTTTGTCCGCAATCGGGTTTGGACACTAGTTGAGCCGCCACCAGGATGCAACCCCATAGGCACCAAGTGGGTATTCAAGAACAAACAAGGTGAAGATGGGGTTGTGGTGCGCAACAAAGCTCGACTAGTTGCCCAGGGTTATTGCCAGAAGGAAGGTATTGACTTTGAAGAAACCTTCGCTCCTGTGGCCCGTCTTGAGTCCATTCGCATTCTTTTAGCTTTTGCCGTTTCGAAAGGTTTTAAGCTTTTTCAAATGGACGTTAAGAGTGCTTTTCTGAACGGGTTCATAGAGGAGGAAGTTTATGTTAGGCAACCCCCCGGTTTTGAGAACCCTAAGTTTCCTCGACATGTTTTTAAATTGCACAAAGCTTTATACGGGTTGAAGCAAGCCCCCAGGGCTTGGTATGACCGGTTAAAGCAGTTTTTGTTGGGGAAGGGTTTTGTGATGGGTTCTGTGGACAAAACTCTTTTCTTGCTCAGGGATGCTTCAGATTTCTTAGTCGCTCAGATTTATGTGGACGATATTATTTTTGGCGGTACTACTGATTCTCTTGTGTCCAAGTTTTCTGAGCAGATGCACAGTGAGTTTGAGATGAGCCTCATGGGTGAGCTTAAGTACTTTTTAGGACTCCAGATCAAGCAGACCAAGGACGGCACCTTCATCCACCAAGGTAAGTATAATCGTGACATGCTTAAGAAATTTGACTTTGGTGGTGAATTGAAGCCGCAGATGACCCCGATGGGTACTTCTGGGGGTTTGGACAAGGACGAGAGCGGTGTCAAGGTCAATGAGAGAGAATTTCGAGGGATGATAGGTTCGCTGCTATACTTAACAGCAACAAGACCAGACATACAGTTCGCCGTGGGACTTTGCGCGCGTTTTCAGTCTTCACCACGCGCGTCTCACCGGCAGGCTGTCAAGCGCATTTTCAGGTATCTCACCTATGCGCCTGATCTTGGTCTTTATTATTCAGCATCATCGTCTCTTGATTTATCTGGCTTTTCGGACGCTGATTTTGGTGGGTGTCGGTTGGATCGCAAGTCGACTTCCGGTACTTGCCAGTTTCTTGGTTCTTCCCTTGTATCTTGGTCTTCTCGAAAGCAATCTGAGTTGCTCTTTCGACCACAGAGGCTGAGTATGTAGCTGCTGCTAGCTGCTGCTCACAGATGGTTTGGATGATTTCCACTCTTCGAGACTTTGGGTTGCTCTTTCCTACCAGGGTTCCATTGTTTTGCGACAGCACGAGTGCTATTAGTGTAGGGAAAAACCCATGTCTCCATTCAAAAACCAAACATATCGATGTGCGCTTTCACTTCTTGCGGGATCAATATGAGAAAGGTGTCATTGACCTTATTCATGTTGATACCCATCATCAGTTGGCTGACATTTTTACCAAACCCCTAGATCAGTCTACTTTTGAGCGTTTACGAGGGGATTTGGGTGTTGTGTATCCTTTCTAGGATATTTTGCGTCAGTTTTCTTTCTTTTTTACTCTTTTCTTGAGTCTTTTGTGTGTGTTCATATCATACATATTCACATATCACACTTTAGAGATGCTTCTGTTATATGATTGAACTGCTTTACTTATTCTAGCTGGTATATGCTTTTGATTACTTGTCAATGATCATGCTTTGTTTCAGTTCGCTTGATATGTCTGATATCTGTCATATGCATGGCTTTTACGCTTTCAACTTGAAAAAATGATCACCATTGCTTCTGGTAACTAGCATGTGTAGGCTGAGTGCTTTTGCTATCTGTTACATGCCTTGTAGCTAGTTCATCACATAGATGCAGATATGCAACTTGGACATCTTTATGCTTTAACATGGAAAATATGCTATAAAAATGATAAAAATCAAAAATGAATGAAAATTCCATGCCTTGTTATGTTTAAGTTGAAAAGATCCAAGTGGGTTTGCTTTGTCACATTATATTGTTCTGGACTGCTTACCATAGCACTTTGGTATGAACTAGGACAGTATAGTGTATGCCGAGACCAATGTCTTAAGCTTCTGATGGCTCAGTTCTGGCCTAGGCTTGACTTGGTCGGTTAGCATAAGGTTGACATGCAAATAACCCTTGGCACAAATAACAAAGGAAAATGAAAAAGCCTGAATTTTAAAAGGATAACAAGTTTGCTGAAGCACTTTGTTTTGAACAAATGCTTATCTTGGTAGACATCAGTTAGCTTCTGCATCTCATGCTTTACCTTGCTTGTTTACTAGAGAATGTGGTGATGTTTTTATTTGCAAAAATTGAAAAATGCGTGCTAAATGACTTTCTTTAGATATCATCTCTTGCACTGATCATGCCATGTGTCTTAGACAGTATTTCTTTTGCTATACCTGTTAGATACTGTATTTGCAGTCAATCATATCTGAGAAGCATGCTTTCCTCACTCCACCTGCACCCCAATTGCATTCACTGCATATTTTGAGGGGGAGTTGCATTTCAGGGGGAGTCTGTGTCTCTTTTGAGTGCTTGATGAGTTCACTTGTCAACAAGGGGGAGAGAAAATTTGGGATCAGAGTTAAGGGGGAGTTCTTACTCTGTTCATATCCTTGTTGTTCTGCAATCGCACTCATTTTGAGCTTTTGTGTTTTGGTTAACCATAATGACCGTTTCTTGCTTTTGTTCGGCTTTTGGTCATTAAGGTTAAACTTTTACCTTATTTTTCTTCTTCTTTGTTCTCTTGTGTTTTTGTTTTCGTGTTTCCACATTTGTTCGCAGGTGCTGAAGAGCGGAGAATTGAGGAGTGTTGACAATGCACTCATCAAGGGGGAGATTGAGGAGCCATGCTGAATAGCGTGGGCCTCATGGCTCTAGAAGTGATGAGTCATTGTCAACGATAGTCAAAGAGGACTGAAGAAGAGAGGAGATCTGCTGTTTCATGGGCCGCGTGTGACTCAGGTACACGGGCAGCAAGCGACTGTCGGGCAGAGGAGGCTGCGAAGTCGGGCTGGCCCAATCCGGGTGCATGGGCCAGAAGCAGTAGAAGACCCACTAGGCTGTCGACCAGGACTGACTCAGGTACACGGGCGGTGAGCGATTGCCGGGCTGAGAGAGCTGCGGGGTCGGGCCGGCCCAATCCGGGTACCTGGTGCAAAGCTGGTGGAGGCTTTGTCAGTTTCGGCGTAAAACTGACAACCGTTGATTCTGTATCCGACTGTCCAGAAGAATAGCTTCAGGATATGTCATCTGTTACTCTAGGCCCACAGTCAGTCAGTTGTGTCTGTAAAAATACCTAAGGGCAGTAGAGTCTTTTTCTGTATTTTTGAGTCTGTAAAACCCTAAGGGGCTGGTAGAATATTCCTAGTGTTGGGCTGCCTATAAATAGCACCCCAACCCCTAGGGTTTGGACTACCCTTTTGAGCTGAAATCAAATCCACCTATTGGGTCACTTTGTCTCCCGTTTTCTCTCTCCTGTGTGCGCCGCCAGGGTCTTCCTCTCCCTGTTCTTGCGTTATTTTGTCTCAGGTTTGTTGGATGCATTTAATCCTTGGTCTCTGGTGAATTTATTGCTTGCATCTTGTTCGGTTTGGGAAGTTAATGCCTTGGGCACGAGCTGGAGATTTTATTCTTGAGGAGAAGCTTCTTCGGCTGGGTGTGTTCTTCACGGTGGTAGTACTAGTTCTTGTTGTTGCAAGTAGTACTGCTTTTCTGTAGCTACAGTGTTCGGCTGCAGCTTTTCACATTCTATCGCCCAGCTTTTTGATCGAAGCAGTCAGTCTCTTTTGCCTTTTTCCTGGTGTGTCTGGCGAAGCTCAGTTCCGTGCGAAGCCCCTCAACTCCGTGAGGCAGGCTCCGATCGAACCCCTTTAAAGGCTTCGCTTAGACTTCGAATTTTGGTCTTTGAGTCTGAGTTGCTAGTTTCGAAGCTCCTCCTGTATGGACAGCATTGCATACTTCGAACTAGCATACTCCGAATCTATCTGTTCGAAGTGCACACTTCACTAGGTTTCGAAGTTTGGGTCCGAAGCTTGTCCGTTCTGATAGACTTCGCTTGGATTTCTTTGTGGCGTGTCTGCCTTCGATTATCCTTCCGAAGCTTTCCCTGTTCGAAGATAGAGTGTAGGCTTCGGACTTGCTTTTCTGTCGCGTGACAGACTTCGCTTCTTCGTTCGAAGGTTGTCTGTTTGTGTGTTCTAAGCTTTGTGTTCGAAGTTTCGTGTTCGAAGGTTTTGCTTCGAGACCTTCGGCTCGAAGTACGTTCGAAGTCTTGTCTTCGAAGTGCATACTTCGAAGCAGGCTCCGGCACTGTTTTACTTCGCTCCGAAGCTCGTGACTCGAAGTTGTGTTCGAAGCCTTGTCTTCGAAGTACATACTTCGAACCAGGCTCCGACTTTGTGTTACTTCGCTCCGAAGTACTCTTCGCTTCTTACCACTTCGCACTAGCCTAGACAGTGACACCTTCGGCACTTCGGACAGACTCCGTCATCAACCTCCGAAGCAGACCTCGACGTGCGAAGGGGGCTTCGCCAAGACCCGAACAGGAGACAACTTTGGACAGTAACTTCTCTTTTCACTTTATACATACTTAGATCATTTCATTGAGAAGTATAGGCCTGTTACAACTTGTTTATCTGCCTAGTTGCACCACTTTAGTTTTACACTGTATATCATCAGTTGCTTCTAGGTTAGAAACCTTTAGACTTAGGCCTATTGTTTATTTTCTGCTGCGTAGTATTTTTGAGGTGCGTTGGGTATTGGGAACAGGCCATTGATTCGAAAGAATTTTTAAGGCGCCCATTCACCCCCCCCCTCTGGTCGCTACTTTCGGTCCTACACCCACGAAGAGGTACAAAAAAGTAAAGGTAAATAAATGCGATCAAAGCTAGGGCTTTATGTTTGATTTGTGTTGGGGGCCTCTAAGCTGACCTCACCTCTTTATTTATAGGGCCAAACTTCTGATCTAATATGCTATAATTCGGCTTGGATAGAGATAAAAACTTAGTCGGAATTGTATCCAACTCTGTCTCTGCCGAAGTGGGCTTTGGCCAGGCCCGTCGAAGCCTGTTCCTTGGGCCGAAGCTTCGGCGGCGTGGGCCTCCGAAGGCTTCCTGGCCGAAGGTCGTGGGCTGGCCAGAGGCTTTCGGAGCCCATAGCCCAATGGACCTTCGGCCCTGTAGGGCTTTGGCCTGACCCCGGACATGTGTATTTTCGGCCCAAATTACCAAAATTGATATTTCGACAATCTCAGTCATTGATGCCATTTTTTGCTATCAACACATGCCCCCTACCTTTTAGTGAACTAAGTGAACTAAAAGCACAACGAGCTGAAGACGATACCTTCCATATCAGCTTTTCGACACCCTTCACGCTGTTTGCCACACGCTTGGGAAATACCTTTTCAAGTACCTACCATTCAAAGCTCTTCGAAACCGCTCTCCTTGTAGAGATTCCAACACGTATGCATTGCTAGGAGCGATTTTGGCTATTTTGAAAGGACCTTCCCAACTAGGTGACCATTTACCAAATTTGGGACTCTTCGTGCCTAAGGGTAAAATCGTCTTCCAAACCAAGTCTCCTACTTGAAACAATTTTGGTTTAACCTTCTTATTGTAGGCTTTAGCTACTCTCCTCTTATCTACTTATATGGCTTATAAAGCCTTTAGTCTTTTATCGATCACTTCTTCTAGGTTATCATTCAAAAGAGTTTCATACTCGTTGACCGATGAGCCATCTTGCTTTAACATTCTTAAGGAGCCAAGATCTACCTCTACAGGCAGAACGACTTCTTATCCATATACCAACTCATATGGACTGACTTTGGTAGCACCATGCTTTGCAATCCTACAAGCCCATAGCGCCTTAGAAAGCACTTCATGCCACCTTTTAGGAAACTCTTCAATTTTCTTCTTAATGAGCTTAATAACGGTTTTATTACTAGACTCGGCCTGACCATTGGCCTGAGCATAGTAAGGTGAAGAGTTTATCAATTTAATACCATAATATTAGGCGAAGTCCCTTACCTCTCTAGAAACAAATGAACTACTTTGGTCTGTAGTAAGAGTTTGAGGAATGCCAAATCTATGTATGATATGCTTTAAGATAAAACCGCGTACCTCATTATGAGTCATGTTCTTGAGGGGCACGACCTCAGTCCACTTAGTGAAATAATCCATTGCCATCAACATGAACCGATGCCCTTTTGAAGAAGGAGGGTGAATTTGGCCGATGAAGTCTAAACCCCAACCTCGAAATGGCCATGGCTTGACAATAGTGTTGAGTGATGAGGCAGAAGCTAGATGAATATTGTCAAACTTCTGACATGCCTCACACCCTCTATAATACTTAAAACAGTTCTCAGTCATAGTCGGCCAATAAAAACCTGCTCTTTTGAGCATCCAACTCATTTTCTGGGCCGACTGATGAGTACCACAAAGTCCTTCATGGACTTCTCCCGTAGCCACCTGGGAATGTTCATGGTCTAAACACTTTAATAGTACTCCATCGATGGTTCGACGATACAATGTATCGTCCATCAACACGAATTTGAACGCTTGTCACCGAACCTTCCAATCAACCCTTTGTTTAGGGTCTCTCAAATACCGGACGATTGGAATTTTCCAATCGCCCTTATAGGCTTCAGAGGGTCTTGCTGGCTCACCTTCTGAAAAAATTTCTAAACTACTGACTTTGGGGTGCCCCCCGAGCCATCCCTGCTCCTGCCGAAGTCTGGCTAGACTGCCATTCGGAGTGTGTTGGGCCGAAGTCCTCCGGAGGGTTCGGACTCCCGGGAGCCCTCATAGTGCGGGGGACTTCGGCTTACGGCCTCCGGCGCGCCAGGTCCCTCGGTGGGCAGAGTACTCTGGTCCAGGGACCTCGATGCGCAGTGGCCTTCGGCGGTCAGAGAGGTCTGACCCGGAGGGTGCGCTTGCCCACCGTCACTGGCTTCGGCAGTGAGACCAAGCATCGACTTCTCCCATACAGAAAATTTTCCTCTTCTGACTTGGTAACCAGATGATTGCTGAGCCAAATCATTTGCAATCGAATTGGCCTCTCTTGACACGTGAGAGATTTTGAAGTCATCAAAAGCAGCAACTACGTCCAGACATTTATCCAAGTAACTATTCAGCAAGCCGTTAAAGCATTGAGCATTTTTAGCCACTTGTTGCAGTATTAACAAAGAATCACCGTATAAATGAACATGTCTAGATCCTACAGATTCTAGTAATTCAAGCCCTAGCAATAAAGCTTCGTATTCAGCTTGGTTATTAGTGGAAGGAAATTCTAGACGGACCAAAGTCTCAAAGTGCATTCCATTAGGTGATATGAGAACCACTCCAATACCTTGGCCACTCTTGCAAGCCGAACCATCAAAATAAAGTTTCCATGGCACTACCTCAACTAGAGCAATATTGTCACTCCAGCTGACATCTATGTGGTGATCAACTATAAAGTTGGCTACGATTTGGCCTTTCATCGCTCTCAGGGGTTCATAGGCCAAATCATACTCAATCAACGCGTAAGCCTATTTTCTGATTCTTCCACTTAGAATCGGCTTCTGTAACATGTGCTTTATAACATCGGTTTGGCAAACGACAACACATGTAGTAGGGAGAAGATAATGGCATAATTTGGTGCACGTGTAGTAAAGTGATAAACACAAACGTTCCATAAACGCGTACCTGGTTTCAGCATCCAGCAGGCGGCGGCTTAATAACGTGATGATGTACTCTTTTCCCTCTACCTCCTGGGTTAGCACAGCCCCGATTACGCTATCTTTAGCAGCGATGTATAGCCGAAACGAAATCCTGGCTTTGAGTGCTCTCACCACAGGCGGTGATGACAAGCACTTCTTGATTTTCTCAAAGGCACTTTGCTGGCTTGCCCCCCAAGTGAACTCGGCTTCGTTCTTTAGCCGGAGTATGGGGACAAAGGCATCAATCTTGCCGGACAAGTTGGATATAAAATGACGCAAATAGTTCATCTTGCCTAGCAACTTCCGTACATCCCTTTTGCACGTCGGCGCTGCAATGTTTCTAATCTTCTCAAGCCTCTTAGGATCAATTTCTATGCCTCTCTCGTGAATCATGAAACCTAAGAACTTACCCACCGACACACCAAAAGCACCCTTGAGTGGGTTCATTTTCAAACCATACTGTCGCATTCTATCAAAAGCAACCTTCAAATCGGCTAAATGGTTTCCCATAACGTCTGATTTGACTACAACATCATCGACATAAACTTCTAACATAACCCCTAGCAAGTCATGAAAGATTAAGTTCATGGCGCGCTGATACGTGGCGCCAGCATTCTTCAATCCAAAAGTCATGACGACCCACTCAAATAAACTGACAAAACCAGGGCATTGAAAGGCAGTCTTGTAGACATCCTCTTCGGCCATAAAGATTTGATTATAACCAGCATTGCCATCAAGAAAACTCAGTACCTTGTGTCCTGAAGCATCGTTGATTAGCATGTCAGCTATCGACATTGGATACTCGTCTTTCGGAGTGGCTCTGTTCATATCTCTGAAATCAATACATACCCGTATCTTGCCGCTCCCTTTCTTCTCTACAGGCACAATGTTAGCAACCCATTCCACGTACCTGCATGGCCTAATAAATTCAGCCTTGAGTAGTCG
This sequence comes from Zizania palustris, assembly GCA_019279435.1. Taxonomy (NCBI): domain Eukaryota; kingdom Viridiplantae; phylum Streptophyta; class Magnoliopsida; order Poales; family Poaceae; genus Zizania; species Zizania palustris. The sequence goes on from JAAALK010000282.1 coordinate 25,040,301, forward strand.
CTCTACTTCTTCTTTAACTCGGTCATAGACGGTCGAGTTAAAGCGATGAGGAGGCTGCTTATAAGGCCTAAATTCGGACTTGATAGGTAGCCGATGCTCCACGAGCTCGCGGCTTAGTCCTGGCATCTCGCTATACTCCCATGTGAAACAATCGGCGTACGACCGAAGTAACTTTATTACTTCGGCCTTTTCATCAGGCCGTAAATGTTGGTTTACAAAAGTCGGCCTCGGGATGCTACCATCACCTATGTCAACTTCCTCCAAGGGATCGACCGACGCAAAACCTTGTCCTAATTTATCTACTTCGCTAAAGTCCCCGATGGCCTCGGCAATATCGTCTTTACTAGACCGATACTTCTCCACACGAGACTTTAGCCAATCTAGATTACTCTTGCTAGACATGACTATTAATACAAAAACAGTCGTGCTACACCAGTCGGCTTTACAGACACTGGTACAAAATGCCCTCCGGATACGCTAACAAAATCGTAATTCGAAAGATCTCTACCTGACAGACACTCTACTTTGTTATGAACGGCGTCAACCGATACATCGGCCAATGCTACCTAGGCCGAAGTATCCGCGGGAATAACCTCTACCTCATTACCGTCCCACTACATCAGGCACTGGTGTAGAGTAGAAGGAATGAAGCAATTAGCGTGAATCCAGTCGCGCCCAAGCAGCACGCTGTAGTTACGTTGTACATCGACGACGAAAAATGTTGTTGGCAATGTCTTGTTGCCCACCGTCAACTCCATGGAGAGTACGCCCTTGGCCGCGAAGCTCTCGCCGTTGAAGCTGTTGAGCATCAAGTTAGTCTTCTTCAGATCGTCCTCGCCCCTGCCAATTTTCTTCAATAACGAGTAATGCATTAAGTTAAAAGTGGCGCCGCCGTCGACGAGCATTCAGAAATCGGCTTTCCATCAATGTGACCTCTGACGTAGAGGGGTTTCAGATGACGAGCCGAGTCCTCGGGCTTCTCGAAGATGGCATTGCGCGGGCCGAGGTTCAATTGAGCGACTTCGGCCTCGTCCTGCGGTAGAGCGAACTCAGCGGGTAGCATGACGATGTTGATGTCCATCACCTGGGGTGCGGGCCCCTCGGAGATGGGCGAGTAATCGTCGTCGAGCATGTCGTCGTCGTCGCTCAGACTAGGAGCCGTGTTGGTCATCTCAACCGGCTTTATCCTCCATACCCGTCTTGTAGCTGCCCAAGGGTGGATTTCCTCAAAGATAGCATCGCGCTCATCTTCGGCTTTCTTCTCGCGCATCTCCTATGCCTGTAGTCATTGTAGGCGTCTCTTCTGTGATTTGGACATGCCTGTAGGTGCCCAAGATGGCTGTGGCTTGGTGCCGGGTGCTACTGCCTGGCTCCTGTCAACTCTGGCCGAAGTGGTATTGCACCCTTCGGCCTTGTGCACCCTGTGCTCGGAGGGGCCTTCGCCGCGAACCCCAGCGGATGGACCGGCCTTGTTCGCCCGATCGAACCAGGCTCCGGTGCGGACCCCGGCCGAAGCATGGGACTCACCTTCGTCAGACTTCGGCGACAAAGCCTTCGGGATTGGGACTTCCTGAGACCCTACTCTGATGGTGATAGCTTTGGACTTCCTTTCCTCGGCCTCCTCACGCCTGCACTCTTCGGCTCCGCTCTGCATGGTCCGATTCGGAGGCACCACAGATAGTTTGTGGACGACGCCCCCCTCCGCTGCGCCCGTTTGTCCCTGCCATCCGTAATACTCCGAAGGAAAACAAGGCATAGTGTTAAGTTGCGAAGGGTACCCCGACCTGGATACGTACGGAGCCCACGGGGTTTCTGCCCCAGTTGTACGACAGAGGCATCGGCGGCTCCAGTGGTCTTGCCCACTGTGGGCCGAACCCGTTACCCGGAGAGGGGTTCGGTAGATTTGACGGTGTCTCAGACCATATCAGCGAAGGGTCCTGCCAGTCTGGAGGCACGTTCGGCTAATGCAGGCCGAAGCCACCTGTCAGAGAAGTCCAAAACGGTGCGAGCTTCGGCCATTCGGGGCCGAAGTTATTGTACGGGGGATTCGGCCATTGAGGCATGAAGCCACCATGCGGAGTGTCAGGCCACCGTGGCCCAAAGCCGTCGTGCGGAGGGTTTGCCTGCTTCGGTCCGAAGCTACCCTCCGAAAGCCTTGGGCCCTTCGGTTGTCCTAGTCTTTTAGCGCGGGGACCTGCTTCCTTGGCTTTTCTCCGATGCTTGTTCAACGACATGTTGTATGTTCCCTTCGGCCTCTTGTGAGCTTTAGCCGAAGGGGTGTTAATGCTCTGTTGCACACTCCCACCTCAGGGTTCTTTGGTATGAGTGTGCGAGCGCGTGGCTCTCCAACAATTACATCCTTCCCCTTGGCTGACTCGGCCTGTTCTGGTCGAATCAATACCTTCTTCTCGCTGAGGTCGACGGCGTTGACGGGAAAGGGATCTTTGTCCAGCTTCATCTTTGGATTATGGTCTATCTTCAATCGTCCTTCTTCTATGGCCGATTGGACCTGTCGTCGAAAAACATTGCAGTCGTTAGTGTTATGTGAGTGTGAATCATGCCACTTACAGTATGGATGCTTCTTTAACTCATCAGCGGATGGAATGACTTGACCTTTAGGCAACCTGAGAAGCTGGTTCTTCAAGAGAAAATCAAATATTTTATCACACTTAGTTATATCAAACGAGTACTTGACATCACTAGGCCGATTCCTAATGGGAGACGGTCATAATTCGGAGCAAGTGATAGGTTTACTCTTAGTGTTTCATGATGTGGATTTCAGCCCTAGGCTTGTTAAACATCTTAACGAACTTTTTATCTTTGGTTCGGCCTTCTTGGACCAGAGCCTGCTGTAAAACTTGGTTAACTTCTAGAAAGTTTTGGTTATCTAACCTTTCTTTAATCTCGGAACACAACCCATTAAAAGCTAGTTCCGCTAAGTCCCTTTTCGAAATATTAAGGCTAAAACATCGGTTTCTAGTATCCCTAAAACGCTTGATGTACTTAGAGGTGTTCTCGTTAGATTTCTGTCTGACCGATGCCAAGTGTGAAAGCCTAAGTTCTGTCTCGCCCATGTAAAAATAATCATGAAATTTCTGCTCTAAATCATCCTATGTCTGAACGGAGTTCGGCGGGAGAGCCGAAAACCAAGTGAAAGCGGTGCCGGATAGCGAGAGAGAAAATAGTCTAACTTTTAGAGCATCTATCCCGCTAACTTCTCCACATTGTGCCAAAAATTGACTAACGTGCTCTAGTGTGGTTTCGCTACCCTCGCCGTCGAACTTAGTGAATTCAGAGATTCTATAGCCGCGAGGGTAGGGTATTGTATCGAGATGGTCGGGTTATGGCTTACGGTAAACCCTAACTCGTCCCTTCGGCATGATGCCGGCACACTCTCTAAATAGTGCGTGGACCCGCTCCTCTATGTCATCTTGGCATGTCGCCTGCGCGTGCCTCTCATGCGGGGGCGCGACACACGGTGGGACATCGGCGTGTCGGCCATGGGCCTCTTCTCTGTGCACTATCTGTATGACGTGCTCGTTTCCGGGTGCCTGCGCATGTGGTGCGGGCAGCGCAGGTACCGGTGCAGGTGATGGTGCATGGTACGCAGTGCTAGTTTGGCCATAAATACAATGATTAGTCTCGACCATAAGTGTTGAGGCCGGAGACATCACTGTCGTGCCAGTGCTGCCGTCAGTTTTGTCGTACATATGGTTTACCGGAGGTGCACTAGCAATAGGGACCGGGGGTATGGCCTCAGTAAAGCCGAACCTTCTAAGAGTTGCCTCTACTTGGGAGCTGACTGCCGAATCTAAACGGTTGGCTAGTGAAGCGCTAACGGCCTGATCTACTGATGCGGCTATTTTTTGCTCAATCTCTAAAGAAGATAAACGGGGCGATACAGGTGTTACCTAGACCTGAACGAGGTCGGGGGTGATGATGTCACGCTTGATGAAGCTTGTGCATGTCTTAACGTAGCCCCCAAGCATTACGTCTTGGAGTGCTTTCAACTTTGCCTCGATCTCTGCTCGGTCTTCTGCGGGGATATCTTCAAGCGTAGGTGTCAGGATATTGCGGTTGTCGATATCCGCGCCTCCTATGGCGTCCATCGGCGGTGTAGACGTAGTAGTCGATGTAGATGTACCGGTGGCCGATGTAGATGTGCTCGTCATGTTGGCGTAGCTTTCCCCAGCGGAGTCGCCAAAAAGTGTGTTGACACGAAAACGTGCCCCCGCACTTGGGTCAGTTCGACGATCCAAAAGTGTGTGGATACTTAGGGACAAGCCTAAGCGTAACACAACACCGACATCGCGTTCCGACTACCCTTAGCCGTGGTAAGGGGGTGGAGTCGCCAAGCAATTAAAATAATCCAATTAACCGAAAGAAATATATTTAAACAGAATAAATCAGCAAACTGATCGGAGCCTGTCTGCTTCGGAGTGTGATGCGAAGGGGGTCGCTGAAGTATACCTTCGGTGTCTGGTGCGAAGTGTCCCACCGAAGGGTACCTTCGGCGTTCGGACTGATCTGGTCGAAGTGAACTCCAAACGGATCTGGACGTGACAATCACCTCCGAACGGTGGGGTTCAACGTAAAGTCTCCGATACGGCAAGAGACATAATGGTGACTCGAGGGCCGCGCGTGGGCGTGACTTCGTCCAGAGCGAAGTACGAGCGTGGCGAAGCCTGTCGTGACGAAGTGTGCTGGCGAAGCGTGCGGTCGAAGTAGATTCTTCGACGAAGGGTGTCCTGGCGACCTCCGAAACCGATCTCTCAGCTCCGGACACCTTTTGTCGAAGTAGCTCCAAACGTGGAAGCCTGCAAAAAAGATGATTCAAAGTACTAATTCGGCCTAAGGACCGAATTTTGCTAAGTGTTGCACTAGTAGTGAAGGTAGCAATCTGTTACACAGATTAGCGGATACTTCACAGGCGAAGTAACAAGGCGATAGCAATCTATTACGTAGATTAACAAATACTTCACAAGCGAAGTAATAAGGATTACCACTGTTCCGAAGTGGCCGGCGGAGGGCTTCCAGGCAAACCCACGAAGAGGTACAGAAAAGTAAAGGTAAATAAATGTGATCAAAGCTAGGGCTTTGTGTTTGATTTGTGTTGGGGGGCCTCTAAGCTGGTCTCGCCTCTTTATTTATAGGGCCAAACTTCTGATCTAATCTGCTATAATTCGACTTGGATAGAGATAAAAACTTAGCCGGAATTGTATCCAACTCTGTCTCTGCCGAAGTGGGCTTCTGCCAGGCCCGTCGAAGCCTGTTCCCCGGGCCGAAGCTTCGGCGACGTGGGCCTCTGAAGGCTTCCTGGCCGAAGGCCGTGGGCTGGCCAGAGGCTTTCAGAGCCCATAGCCCAATCACTACAACAATCTAGCAAACTTTCGTCGGCCAAAGTCGATGGAAGTTAGCCATTCCCTGACGGAAGAAGCTAACTTCCGTAGGCAAAAGGCTAACTTCCGTCGGCATTTGGCCGACGGAAGCGGGTAGACGGAAGTTTCCGTCGGTCACCGACGGAAATTAGTTAACTTCCGTCGGTCAGGTTTGGCCGACGGAAGTTATCAGGAAGAATTAGTAACTTCCGTCGGCCAAAGTATAGCCGACGAAAATTACATTTTTTTGTTTTTTTCTGTTTTTTGTTTTTTTATTTGTTTTTTTTCTGTTTTTTTTCTGTTTTTTCTTTTTTTCCCTGTTTTTTCTGTCAGATTACACACTAATAATTATATCCACATTCACAAACATACAAGACATTCACATTCATATTCAAAGTCAACAAATATATTATCACGTTTAAATCACATTCATACAAATTCAAAAGTATATACAGAAGTACATTCAAACTATATACAACAAATAAGAACTCTCTCATGTGTGACATTCAAATCACATTCCAAGGCAAAGTAGCTTTTCCATCAATCTAGAGGGTAGAGGAGGAAGTAACCTGTATAAGCACCAAAGAAATGCTATATCAAAACGCATAGAGAAAACTGAATTTAATACAGTACACATCACAAAATGGTACTTATAAGTTGATGTTCCCCAATATGTTACTTTGTACTTCAACCTTCATTTAATCTGTATCTATCATCCAATGCAATGATGCAAATGCAGAAATATAATTTTATATATCCACAAAGCAGAAAGAAAGAAATCTAATTTTATATATCCGCTTTTATGCAATGTCTGCATATATGTAATGCCATCTTACAGTGTAATGTGATGATCAAAGTTACCAATCCCATTAAACAATCATCATATATCGCTGATAAAAGAAAGTTCAGTATGGTTCAGTTTAATTAGTGTAATGTCTTAAGAATTGAAGTCTAATCAGTAGTGCATACATGATAGTCACATCTCTCTTAATCCCCGTGGAGTTTCCATGGAGTGAGTATATCAATGAGTACAGAGTAATGGAGTAACTGATTCAGCTGGCAAAAGCAGATATGATATCCCATGAAAGTATAATGAACACTAAGATCTAAGTACTAAATGTGCTACTAAGATCTAAGTGGTGGCTTGAATGATTGATCCTCTAGAGACAGGTAACAAGAACCATGAGCAAGATTAATCGTAGGAGGCTTTTGAAAAAGACCCAAACTAGCGTAATAAAGCCACAAAGTAAGGCAAAGCAGATCAATACCGAAGGAAGCAGCATCACGGTCTGCAGATCGGTACCCAGGTTGAGGACGGAAGACTCGAGCAGCCCAGGGTTTGCGGGCGGTCAGAGTTGGCGGCGCTGGTGGCCGGGCGGATAGAGGCGGGCGGCGCCGGTGGCTGGGCGGTCAGATTCGGCGACGCCGGTGGTCGGGCGGTTGGAGGCGGCGTCCGTGCGGCGCGGAAGCAGAGGCGACGTCTGGGCGGCGCAGTAGCGGAGGCCGAGCGAGCGGCCAGAGTTGGTGTTGCCGGGAGTCGGATGGGTGACGATCGGCCGGGCAGTCGGAGGTGGCTTCCGGGCGACGCGGAGGCGGAGGCTGGCACGACGGTGCGGTGGCAGCGGTGGGGAGGTGTGTGGAGGCGGCGGCGGCGGTGAGGGGAAGGGTTTTGGCCAGATACGCGTGTGGTCCCCTATTTAGGGCAAAACTACTTTTCGTCGGCCAGGAACATGCCGACGGAAGTTATGAAAAAAATACACTTCAGTTCCGTCGGCCCACATCTGGCCGACGGAAGTTATGGTCGGATGAGAGCTAGCGAAAGGGCGCGAGAGGGCGAAAAATTTAACTTCCGTCGGCCTAAGTGTGGGCCGACGAAAGTTATGGTTAACTTCCTTCGGCCCGATCTAGCCGACGAAAGTACATCTTCTTTCGTCGGCTTTTTGAAAAGCCGACGAAAATGTCCTATTTTCTTGTAGTGAATGGACCTTCGGCCCTGTAGGGCTTCGGCCTGACTCCGGACATATGTATTTTCGGCCCAAATTACCAAAATGGATATTTCGACAATCTCAGCCATTGATGTCATTTTTTGCTATCAACAGATACCTGGACACATACGAATTAGTTATAGAAAAGTGGAAGTAGTACCAAAAAACACGTAATGGAAATTGTCGACGTCGAGGTTAAGACAAGCGGTCACGCACAAGCGCCGCTCAAAAACTTGATTATGTCCCATGCAGGTGTGTTCTCTGCGGCAATGGTTTAAAGATCTCGCTCTCTCCTCCAATCCGATGCACACCAAATAGGAGGCCGATGTAGTCTCGGCAGCACAACAAGCTCAGATCAGTAGAGCAAAGTTGAAGAATGGAAGAATGGAGAAAAACACTTTTTAGATTGGACGTCTCTAATCCTTTTTATAGACAACCATGGTCACGCTAGAATAAATATATTAGTAACTGCCAGAATAAATTCACCGAATAAATTTACTCAATTATTACTAGTAACGACACATTAAAACATTACATTTAGATATAAATAATGTGTATATAAAAGTATGAAAAAAATTCAGATTAACTTGGTGCTATTATGCTACTATACACACTGTTCATGTGAAAATACATGAATACACATACGTTTATGACTTTAGCCAAGTCTAATTATATTTTCTATTTAATAAATAGAGAAACTCCAACTTATAAGTTGGTCTCTATCTCACTAAGGATCTATCTAGTTAGGTGGGAATAATTCCCAAAAGGGAATAATTTCAGACAAGGATCAAGTTAATCCTCTCCTATCACTTAAACCTTGTGGGTTTTAATCCCCTTATTTCCTTAATATCTTAAATTCCAAAACCATGTTCGGTTGGACAGGGAATTCTCAAAAGTAAATAGAGTTTTTTCACATTTGGTCGAATTGTTCTCTTATAGCCATGTATCACCTACATGATATCATGAAAAACCATAGCATGCTACATGTATAATTATAGACTGACTATGCAAAATACTGAAAAATAATTAGGTAGGTTTACATCACTCATGTCACATACGATGAAATCAATTGCTGCCAATCGTGAAGAGAAAGGAAGGAACAATTTCAAATCATCCCCAACAAGCATCACCTTGGTGTAGAAATTTGGAAAGAGATCTCTCAGAGGTTGGAGAGTTTCTTTTCTACCATATATTACTCCAGAAGCAACATATATTGCTGAAACCAAGAGCTCCGAGCATCAAATCAAATTCCCGAGGAGTCAATAATGGACATTTGCTCCTACTGCGCTCTGAGCTCTTACTAGGAATTAGTCTAAAATTATTTTCATCGATTCATTCGTTGGTATTATTGATCAAAATAATACAAGTACAATCAGAATTAACAGTAGTCATTATCTTAACATTTTTTAGGGAAATCTAATTCAACATGTTCTTGCTGCTCAAAAGAAATAACCAACAAGAAAGGAACTGCAATACAAAATAATTTCAGACGATGGATTAGGCTATTCACAATGATGGGTTTCATAACACTGTTTTTTAAAATGCCATGTCGGTTTTACAACTGAATGAAATACTCTCTCAGTGGAGAGTTTCATTTTACTATTTCCTAAACTAACTAATGTAATTAAATGCAACTAGCTCTCACAAAATATCTTCTCTCTGATGAAACGATTTGGCTCTCAATAGGTGTTTCATTTCGTTTCATCCGTCTTAGAAACGGGTTAGCACCATGTCATGATGATGACACTACTTCCTTCTTTTTCCTCATTAATTGAATGTCATGCCAGCAAAAAATCTGATGTGGCATGATAATTAATACCATAAAACACCCCATGAAACCTCTATTGTGAATAGACTTAGTATGGCAAATCATGAAAAAGAGAAATCTCACCAAAGATAATCACCGATGTCTCTTGTGACATTAAGCTGCTCAAGTAGACCAGTTGTCGTAAGCAACAAAGTAGCTGTCAGTGAACGAACCTCCTCCTCGTGCCTTTCCCACATCATTGAAGAGGCCCTACCAGCGGATCTGCCCACATTTGAATTTGAGTTGTCTAAGCACCAACATGTTGATATCACAACAGTTTGAACTAGGTAAGCAGAGCCCCAATCGAAATACACAAAACACTCACTGAACATTAAGTAAAACTAAATCACCATGTTATTAATCAGTTCAAGGCAGCACAAAAAATCATTCGAACGTAGAGATAAAATAGCATTGTTTCTATCAAATCTAGTCATTTGATGAAGAATACATAGGCTACAGTAAACCCCATTTTTTTAGAAACAAATTGCTATTATCACAAGGGTAAGGTAATGAGACAAGTTCTAGGTCTAGAAGAGAAGCTAAGGTAAAAGACAGAGAGAAGAGATATAGGTTCTCATCGGTGATGATACAGTAGCGAAGAGGCCAGAGGACAACAAGGGGTGCTATCGGCACATAGGAGGAGGAATTTTTTTCGAAACAATATTTTTTAAAAAAAAAATCAAATTTGTATGTCAAATTCAAAAAATTGCAAAAGTAACATGCGGTCGGCATTTGAAACACCGAGTGGAGTCCAGTCGGCACTTCAAATGCCGACCGGTGCCGACTACGCCATGTCAGCACCAGTCGACACTTGAAGTGTCGACTAGTGCTGACGTGCAGACTCAGGTTCTGCCACGTCATAGTCGGCACCACTCGGCACTTGAAGTGCCGACTGGAGCTGATGTGGCATCCGGTCGGCACTTTAAATGCCGACTGCATGTTAGTTTTGCAAATTCTTGAAAATTGGCATAGATTTGAATTTAAAAAAAATCTAGGAGGAGGTGGTCGGGATGCCGTTCTGTTCAATCCATAGACCTCATCAGCACAGCTCGGTATTCCTTTTGATAGCGGAGACGGGGACGTACCCATTTTCTACACGAGAGAAGAGCTGCGAGAAAGTTCTTCCTCACTGTTGGGAGCGGGACAAGGATAGAGAAATTTTCCTCTAATCATGCATGTCTGATGTCTCTATGCTACGTACCTTTCTTTGTTCGTCTGTTTCTACCCTCTTAATTAATTAATCCTGGGAGTGCAAGTCACTAGGCTATTAATCCTGGAAAAGGACGTCATATCTGATATATGTTCACAACTAACTTCAGTTAGATCTTCTTCGTGTAGTGTAGTGGAGAGAGAGAGAGAGGAAGAAAAAAGAAGATGGAGAGATCGAGAAGAGGGTGATTGGATTCACGAGCTTAATCAGTTGTGCTTAACTGAGGCAGCAGCTTGAGACTTGAGAGTTGCTCTTGCTTCGCTTTTAGTTGTGTAGTGTAGTGGATGAAAAGATAGCGATAAGCATTAAATAAAATATTGTAGCTAGTTTTACATATTGTAAAAAGCACTCCATAAGAAAAATTTTAAAAGTGCACCATAAGATTAAGACGTGACTATAAGACTAAAATGATAACTTTCTGTGAGTCGTACCATAAGTAGGGTTCACTTTAATGCTACCTTTTTTGTTTTCTTTCATTGTGCACTCAACAATAACAAATACTTCCTCCGTTAACTTTTAAATGACGCAATTGACTTTTATCTCAACGTTTGACAAGAAACTTTTTAAAATATCATTTGTTTTGTTATAATTTGTTTTATTAGTGAAAATACTCCGAGTATAACTTATATTTTTGCATATTTGCAAAAAAATGAATAAGATGAATAGTCAAACATTGAGTTACAAATCAACTGCGTCATTTAAAAGTTAACGGATGGAGTACTAATTTTTCGTGAATCCCACATTAATACTATTTAGAACATAGACATTGTGTTGCTCTGAAAACACATTATACTGAAGCACTGCTAGGCAGTAGACCGTTCAATCAATGCGAAGTTGGAACAAAATTTTAACAGTAGGAAACATATGTTGTTTTACGTGTCGGCAAATTCAGCATGCCGGATACTGTAAGCAGCTGTCGTGGAACATATGTCAGGTAAATAAACGGGACTGATTGCCTATATTGACCGTGATGATACGCAGAGTTTATAAATAACGATATATTTATTACCATCCGATTTTAATTTTTACGATTTTAATTTAATATATCATATAATATTACTTTAATATGTGCGAGTTCATATACATACAACAATTAATTTCTTTATTTGCACGTAAGTAGATTAATTGTTGCATGTCCTAGAAAAATAAAATAATCAATAAACTTTTCGTGCCGACGATATGAATACAGATCCTTCCGTAATCAAATCGATTGTCTCGTTTTATTTTTTAATTAATTATTTTAAATACACTCAACGAATGGTTAAGATTAATTTCAATACTTACCTCTCTAAGAGGCAACGAGGATATCATAAATGAACCCTTATTAAATTCTTCTAGAGAGTAATAGACTGTGTTCTATTTGTTCTGTACTAGCCTTGTCGGTAAATACAAAATGATCTATCATGATAGCCGACAAGTATGAGATAGCTTGATCGCAAGATTATTTATCTGACGTCTACGTCGGGCTCTATGAGATTGAGCTCTCAGATTGGATGAGATTCAAATTCCGTGCATTTGAAGCACCTTGCCAGCTCCTACCAGGGCTTATAATGACTAGGTTATTAAAGTATTTCTAAATAATAAAATATAATTTATCTACGAAGATTCGATGATTTATAAAAGTTTAGATTTAGGGACTATTTAAACACGGTCTTATGCGTATACGAGGAACACACTAAGGCTCCGTTTGGATGACCTTGCTTATTTTTAGAGACTAAAACTTGCTTATTTTAGTAGGGGCTAAAGTTTAGTCATCTTATTTGGATGTAGAGACTAAACATTATTTAATGGGGTTCATAAATGAGGATAGAGTGTGCATGTCACTTTTAGTGCCAATAAGCAACATCCAAGAGACTAATGAACTAAATTTTAGAGACTAAGGGCCTGTTTGGTTTCTTTAGAGACTAAACTAAACTTTAATCTCCTCTTTTTTATAGGACTAAACTTTAGTCCCTTGCTGTTTGGTTCTAAGGACTAAAGGACTAAAAGAGAGTGAGGGCTGAGAGGTAAGTAATACTTTTAGTCCCTTTTAGCAAGGTTTTTGGGACTAAAGGGCTAAAGTTTAGTTCCTTTTAGTCCCCATGTTTGGCAATTTAGGGACTAAAATGGACTAAAGTTTAGTCCCTAAACTTTAGCAACCCCAAACCAAACACCCCTAAAGTTTAGTTCCAATAAGCAATCTTGTTTAGGATTTTAGGGACTAAATGAGACTAAACTTTAGTCCCTAAAAATAAGCAACCCCAATTCAAATGGGCTAATCCTTTGTACCCAGGTTGTTTCTTTTCCGATAGTAGTAGTCATTTCTCTCTCCTCTTTTTTCTCTCTCTAGATCTAGCCAGCTAAGGACAGTCGTAATGCTAAACTTCATTCATTGATAGTTTCTTGAAATTCATTACGATTTTGTTTGATCTCCAAATACTATACTCTAAATCAAAGTGCACAAGTCTCTAAATAGTATAATATAATGTTGATTTTCTCGTCTCTCTTATTTAGATACAAGAAAAATAGTTTTGTGTCGCTTACAAACTAGTTCGAGACCTAGTTATCAGGTTCTTTTGTACCACGTAAATATTAGAGGATTTTTTACGAGAAGTAATTTAATTCCCATAAAAATATTTTAATTTTCTTTTGGCTAATCTACGTAATCACATGTGGCACGTATACACATGCATGCATGCGACGACGATTCTGTTCCATCCGACAGATCGATCTTTTTGGCATCCGGTCGTGACGGCGACAATCTTCTCGCTACATTTTGACGACGGAGTACTAATCCAAATGCTGATAGACTATCAGGCTTGCGATTATTTGAAAACCAAATCTACTTATTTTTTTGTCTCAAAATATAATTATTTCCGCAACTCAAATTTTATCACAAATATTACAATTCTACAACCCTCTCTAAATATTTCCATTTTACCGCCTTATCTGAGTACACTAGTTGTATGTAGTATTAATTGCTTATAGTATTCACTACCGGAAACAGAGAGTTTGCCGAGTGCTCGTGGCTTTGCCGAGTGCATTCCCTCGGGCACTCGGCAAACTTTAGTTTACCGAGTGTACCATAATATACACTCGGTGAAGCCTTTGCCGAGCGCAAAAGAGTCTTCACCGAGTGCCCTAGTCACTCGGCAAACAAGCGCAGTCCCGTAGTGATTAGTTGACGAATGATTTGAACTTTTTTTCCTTACATCTTCGTAACCATCCGAAAGTCTATAAACGTCTATGATAAGAGACGGAGTAAGATTTTTTTTTAAAAAAATATTATCATTTGAAAAAAAACATTTTCCCACGATACCACGATAAGAAGGTTCAATGCAGTCAAAAGGTACAAATTAACAAGGAATAATTAATTATATTTCTCAAAGTTACGTGGTTTTTGATAATATATTCAAAGTTAAATCTTTGATTATATATCATAATCAGTTAAACCGTATATGTTAATCAGGACATATGATCAAAAAAATTTAACTTACATATCATCAAAGATTATCAAATAGCTCTTAACTTTGGGAGATCTGATCGATTTTTCTAATTAACAAAGGAGGACTCTGTCTTTTTAGCAGCAACACAATTGATTTGGCCGCGAGGCGTTTCCTTTTGGGTAATTTCCTCGTATTTTTTTTCATAAAAAAAATCGACGGGGCATCTGATCCACCGGATTTGGCCTTGCTTCGTGATCCGGCAATCCCAGCATTTGCTTCAGATTGGGACCTAACACCCTGCAATTATCGCCAGCTCTCTTTTTTTTTCACAAAACAAGCACCTGGAAAGGCTGGGCATCACTCATCAGTTGGTGCAACCACAAAGCAGTGACAGGTCCCAACCTCGTTCAAGCTCTGTGATCATCTCCGTGGCTTCGTGTCGTCTCGTGTTCATGATATTAAATAAACTTCTTCGGAAAACTAAAAAATGAAGGAGAAAATTAAAAGAGGAAGAAGAGAGAAAACAGATGTTTGGACCAAAATATTTTTTGAAGAAACTATTCATTAGGAAAGCGGTGTCTACGGTGATGTCTTACTCTTTCTTTTATTTAAGATACCACTTACACTATGAGTTAGAATTGTCCTTGTATATAGTTATATATACCAAAAATTTCTAGCGTGTTATTATAGTTTTTAAGAATTATAAGAATCTCGATATTGGTGGCTATGAAATCACTATCCATCGATGATACGCCGATAGTATATTTTTAACCTTCCATTATATATATATGATCGCTTGAAATATAACATCTCAGTTCATGAATACTCGTCGATTTTAACTTTGAGTATATAAGTTTTAACTAATAATATTTCTTATGTAATTAAATTATGTAGCATAGAAGTTGTATAATTAAATTCATAATCCAAAACATTATACTAATGTACTATAGTTAGAGTTGTTTAATTTAGTATTGCTTTAAAATCAATGGTCAAAATGTGTATAATTTTATCCAAACTGACGAGAATTCACATACAAGAGTAGGTTGGGGCCAGAAGTATATTAATAATTATACGTGGTAGATGGAATCATAGCTAACTTCTCAGCAATCCATCGTTGACCCAAGATTATACTATAGTTTATAAGACATATAAATGGAAGATTTTTTTTCCGATTTATGCCCCATTCAAATATTCAATATGGTAGATAATCCGATTATTTAAACAAATAGCTAAAGGATCAACCAAATGAAAAAATCTACAAAGTTGATAAATAATTTTAAAACATTTCATTGTTAATTTTTGAATATTTTTTTGGTTAATTTCAACCGTTTAGAAGTTTAAAATAGGTATTACATCGTAATCTAAGCTGATAATATGTCTTTTAGCTGAAAACTAAAAAGAACAGGGCTCGACGATTTTTACAAACATTTGTTCCATCCGTATAAAAAAATCAGAAAACTGTGTAGAAAAGAGGTAGATCCATCTTTGTTGATCCAAAATGGGCCTACAACTTATAAGTTATGGTCAAATTTAAAATTTAGAAATTAATTTCCAGCCTTTTCTATTTTCTACGTCAGTTTTTAAATCTCAGGAAAAAAAATAAAAGTCTTATTATAAAATTATATATCGTCTTATAAAAATCTCGAACAATTAAATCTTTATTGATATTGAAACAATTTCTATACTACTTCACCGCCACTACTTCTTCTCAAAATAAACTAAAAGTGTGTTTGGTTGAGTTGTGAATTCTGAAAAACTGTTGTGAGTTGTGAGTTATAGAAAAACTGCTGTGAGTTGTGAGATGTGGAAAAGTTGGGAAGTTGTTTGGTTGGAGTAGCTGTTGACTTCTGTTTTGATAGAAAATGTCTATAATACTCTGATGTTTGGTTGCACTATTAATGTGTACTGTCCATATAAAACAATGACTTGTTTAATGATGTGCATTTAGATCATTGTTACGATTAAAAACTAAAACAAAATTATTTATAACCGAAATATATTTATATTTTCTAATAATTATATATTAACTTATATTATTAGAAAACTATTTAGTTTCAAGTACTCTATGTCAATAAAATAGTTATTTTATTAATGAAAAAGATATGTAATTTCCACCAAAATCTGTAGTATCCCTAACTTTCTGTTTGCACTACGAAAATCTACAGATTCTGAAAAAATTGAGTGCCCAAAAGAGATGTTTGATTTGAAAGCTGGTTCAAAAAGCTGAACTAAATAGACCCTAAAACCCTTCAAATTTAACTTTATTTATCTCTATTTATAAGATATTTTTAAAACATTACAACGTGGACGCTCAGCTACTATACAATAATATGTTTAGGCTTACATTTAATATAGGCACTATACGAGGACCAAACCGCAAAACGGCCCGCGTCCCCACCAACCTCGAATTCGATTTCTTCCTCCAATCCTCCCCTTTTCCACGCCCACCTCGCTCGGCATTCTCATCCCCTTCTCCTCCTTCTCCTTCCTTTCCCTTCTCCGCCCACCGGAGTCGTCGGCCTCAGCTTCGGCGGCGAGTAGAGAGGGTGCGCGGGGAGGGAGACCATGGGGCAGCAGTCGCTGATCTACGCGTTCGTGGCGCGCGGCACGGTGGTGCTGGCGGAGTACACGGAGTTCACCGGCAACTTCACCACCATCGCGGCCCAGTGCCTCCAGAAGCTCCCCGCCAGCAACAACAAGTTCACCTACAACTGCGACGGCCACACCTTCAACTACCTCGTCGAGGACGGCTTCAGTGAGTTCCCTTTTCCCTCGATCCGATCGGTTCGCTCCTCGGGCAGCGCGGTCTGACGCCGGCTTCGCGCCGATCTGCCCTGATCCGCCCCGTTGCGTGCTCGATTTGGGGGTTTCCTGCTTGTAGATCTGTCCGGATTGCTCGATCTGCTTGGTTAGGCCCGTTTCTCCTAAGTAGTTGGATCCGTGTCGAATATGATCTGACCTGCTATCTAGCAAGAGGAGGTGGCTGCTTATGCTTCAGTTCGAGTTGTTGAATGCTTGGGAGGGAGGCCAGGGGTTGGAATTGGCTATTTTTGGACTAAGCTCGGATATTTCCATGTGTGATTTGCATGCTAGCAAAAGAATATAGGCGTGACGCGTTTAGAGATGTGTTTGACTATCTCCTATATTTCAAATTCGAGGTGCTACCTGTTCTCAATTTTGAATTCGAGGTGCCACCTGTGCTCTATTTTGAATGGAGCATCAGTGTAATGAGGATTCAGGGATTGAGGTGTTTTATTTATTTATTTTGCATATGTGGATAATATCCGTGACCTATCTCATATCCTATCAAATGAAGTGATGTGATATTTACCTTTCATATTATGTTTCGTGATGATCAGAAGAGGTAGTTTATCTTTTGGTGTTAGCCTCTTTGTGATGATCGAAAGAGGCATTTACCCTTTCGATGTTAGTACGTGTCAGGGCAATATTGCATAATTCGCCTTTCTTTTCAAATTGGGATGGCCACAAATAAAAAGGCTGTTTCACATTTTCATTCGATACTTTGGTTAATTGAAGAGGTTGCAGTCTGTTATGAAATAAATGCTATTTGCTACACTGCTAGTTCCACATGGTATGCAAGTTCCCATCGATTGTTTTCATTGTTTTACAACAAATAAGGAAGTCCATCGATCCATAGTGCAAGTGGAGCTCTGTGAGTAATATTATGTACCTAATGGAAGACTTCATAACTGTTATCATGCATTAGGCTGTTGTATCTGTGATTTAGTAATAGATGGTAGACTATGAAGGAGAACAGGACAGAAGGAAAAGACTCCAGAATCTATTTTTGGGGCTATTTCTAAATTTGTAGGTCAACCTGAAATAACTATTTTTGTTACTTGGATCTTTCTCTGCTTGGATGTTTGCTTTCTCTACAATGTATTGAATGCAAATCTCTTATTATCATTTTCCTTTTATCCTATATGCAGCATACTGCGTAGTTGCTGTTGAATCAGTTGGGCGGCAAATCCCCATTGCTTTCCTGGACAGAGTTAAGGAGGATTTCACCAAAAGATATGGTGGTGGGAAAGCAGCTACTGCTGCAGCAAATAGCCTCAACCGAGAGTTTGGGTATATTCATTTTTCTGCTTATGCGATATATGTGCACACTGCACAGTGCCTCTTCTCTCTTTTCACTAACATTTGTTTATTTGTGCTATTTAAAGATCAAAACTTAAGGAGCACATGCAGTATTGTGTGGACCACCCTGAGGAGATCAGCAAACTTGCTAAGGTCAAAGCCCAAGTCTCAGAGGTCAAAGGAGTTATGATGGAAAACATTGAGAAGGTACATTATTGAAATATTAAATTGTCCAATGGAAAGTCTACACATTATGCTGTTTAGAAACCATGGTGCCCTTCAAAGGTTGTTTCTGATTCTCTTACAATTATTAAATTCAGGTTCTTGACCGTGGTGAGAAGATTGAACTGCTTGTTGACAAGACTGAAAACCTGCGGTCTCAGGTCTTAATGCTTACTTTTATGATGAGCTATACCAGTTTTTTTTATCTTTGAATATCACTGTTGCATAGCACCAAGGAATTACTGATACATGATATTGCAGACCAGGTAAGAGTATGAGGGATGAGCATATTCTAGATTTTAATGCATAAATTAATCAACAAAGTCCTGCATATGATGCAAGTTCTACAAGTCTAGTCTCTGTTCTATTCAATGCAACCCAAAGTATCGTTGCTTGAATTTTGATGGCTTTGTTGGTTGAAGCATCATTATTACTATGAGAGGGATGGTTTCATTAGTTGAAACATCAATATTATTAGAACAGGTACTTCTATATTAGTTGGAATGCCATCATCCAATCATATTACTAGAATAGATTTTGCTGAATTGTTGAAACATATATGTCAGGATAAAGAGCTGCCCTAAAGAACAGATCATTCAGAATAATTTGGGTCACAATGAAATACTTGTTGTCGTAGTAGTGCTTGGGATAAACAGTGTAAGACACAGGGTGGCACCTATTATCATAGATTATGCTGTACTTTATTCTATCCTGGCATTTTATCAAATCACATACCTTTGTTCTTAAATCAAACCGATGTGTTGTAGGCACAAGATTTCAGACAGCAGGGCACAAAGGTTCGGAGAAAGATGTGGTTACAAAACATGAAGATCAAGCTGATCGTTCTGGGCATCATCATCGCTCTCATCCTCATCATCATCCTGTCCGTGTGCCATGGCTTCAAGTGCAAGTGAGGATGTACTTTGAGGTCACCACATTCACCTTGCCCTCGTAATACCGCCTACTTCCGGCGAAAAAAAGACCATATATTTTTTTGTTCTGTTAGTCATTTGTCATGCCCTGATTATTGGTGGTCCAGTGTTCCTGATGTCGTGCTTGATTGCTGTTGGATAGTGACTGGATTAGTGGGTCGGAGTGCAGTGTATTTTTGATGCTATTCATGTATAGCCTGTATGCTACCTTCTTTCACTCTGCTATATGAGTAGGTGTTACTACGTTTGCTCAACATCGTTTGTCTTACAGCACTGCTAAACCGTAAGAAGTAATAACTTGCATTTTCAACATGTGATCTTCAATATAAGTATATAACATTAATGTAATGTCGAGAGATTATCAGATGGCCTTGAAGATCCAGAAATTTGGATATATATACCGTCCTCAAAAGTGGGCTTTGCCGGAATGCCATCCATTTCGTCAAAGTGCTATTCTCAAACTGGGCGTCAAAAATGTAATGCCTTTATGGATTTTGCTTTGTTGTCCTTGATCATGTTGAACTGACAAAAAAGCCTTCCTGTATTGATTCTTCTCCAGGGAACAGCTCGAGATGAGCATCTCTCTGTCTGTCTTGGCTAGGGTTACCTTTACCGAACGGGGCCTGGTAACCGGCCTTGGCTGAACGGATGGTCAAGACCGGTTACCGGTCGTTTACAAAACTGGGCCCGGTACTGGCTCTGGCAGAACACGGATGGTTACCGGTCGATGATTTATAAAAAACCGAAAGGCATTCTGGGTTGACGTCCAGGATGAGAATGATATTTACCGAATGGCATTCTGACGACCATATTTGATATTTGACAATGACATATATCCAAATTTTTCTTTGATGAGCCTGTGACTGACGATGACATATCCAAAATTTATTTGACGATGACGAAGACATATATCGATGCAATTGCTCCTGAAGTGAATTCAAGGAACCTAGGGCGAATTCAGTTTTCCATAAAGTAAAGGAATGATTAGAGGTGGGCAGAAATAAGGGCCCGTTCGGTTTCGGTGGGCTAAATTTTAGCTCTGTCACATAGGAGGTTAATTAGAAGTACTAAACATGATTTAAGTATAAAACTAATTGTAGAACTTTAGGCTAATTCATGAGACAAATCTATTAAACCTAATTAGATCATAATTTGATAATGTGGTGCTACCGTAAAAATATGTTAATGATGGATTAATTAAGGCTTAATAAATTCGTCGTGCGAATTAGTCTAAGGATTCTGTAATTAGTTTATAATTATCTCATATTTAATCTTTCTAATTAATATCCAAATATCTGATGTAATAAAGGCTAAACTTTAGCGTAGGTCCAAACACCCCCTAAATATGTTTGGATGGTTGCAAGATTGAGCCATCCCGCTCTTGCTTTTGATGCCGTGATTTGTTCTGATTGATTGTGCCTATGTTTGTTAGGTTCATGCTTCTCCACAGAAAACAGTACCTTACGATCCGATTGTATTTGTTAGTTATACTCGAATGTAATTGTGGCTATGATCTATCCGATGTGTTATCTATCTTTGATATGTGTTACTATTTAATCTCTAAATCTTATTATTTTTGAACAGACTTTCAATATCATATTCAATATATTTTATTCTTGTATCATCGATAAGTGGACCCTATTTATTAAACATTTTCTCTTTTCCTTTATTTCAATCTCTTGTATCACTGATGGATGAAACCAGAGTGGATAGAGAATGAGAATCGCTCCATACAAATAAAAGATTTAGGGAGTACCTTATTTTTGAAAGTCTTTTAGAGTATTTGTTAGAGCTAAATTTTGGTTATAATCTCTAAAATTTAAATAAAAAATTGTTTATAGCTTAGATGTTCTTACCAAATATGTTAATATTTCCTATGTAGAACTATTAGCCTTGTTCAAAAATTAACTTATTCTTTCTTTTATGATGTTCGTACTATATAAGGTTAGTTAATATAGTCGGCTCGGTGCATTTCCTAGTCAACTGTTAATTGAAGATATCTGGGTCATATACTCGTGACATAGGCTAGGTTCAATTGTCCCAAATTTTACAATCCTATATATTTTTAGAAGACCTAAGATTCCTTCTTCGGTTCAGGGAAATCGTGCATTTGTCCCAAAATTAAAGTGCGATTGTATATTTGTTTGGAAGTCAGTATTCCTTACAGAAAATGCCCCAAACTTATTAGGTCTAGTTGCAGATTTGTTCCACTTTAGATTTTCTTCACATTTTAATTACTTTGTGCATTTCTCATCCCCTAAATTCCCGATCTACACGTTCACTCACCTTTAGAACTCTGAATCCCGAGCTGCAGCTGGCCCTGACGCTAGCCTCACACCCCTCCTTCGCCCTGTGCGGGGGCTGCCGACCGCCCCCAACTAGGGTTGGCAACGGGTACCCGAAACCCGAAACCCGATGAGTTTTTACTCTATTAGGGCACGGGTCTGGGTCAATTTTTCGACCCGCGGGTCTGTTAATGGGCAGAAATTTGAACCCATCGGGTTCGCGGGTTCGGGTCTGGGATCGTAGAACCCGAACCCGTAAACCCGTGGGTTTTTTTATCCGGCCCAATAATTATACAGGCCTTTATTTTAGCCTTTAAGCCCATAATCCAACCCAATACCTTGACCCAATATACAGAGTATATAACAGAGAATAGCCATCCCAAACCCTAAACCCAAACCTAGGCTATATAGAATTATGGTTGGTGACCAATGAAATTGTTATTCATGCTATTTTTATCAGTTTTGCTAGTGTCACGGGCTCTATGCAGGGCTCTGTGGAGCAGACTAGCAGTGCATGCTTATGCTAGTTAACGGGCATGGGTGACCCATGGGCGACCCGAGACCCGAACGGGCATGGGTCTGGGCTTAAAAATGAACCCGTGACGGGCATGAGTTTTTTAACGGGTCTCATTTTAGTGTCGCGGGCACGGATCTGAGCGGGCAAAACCCGACGGGTCTGTGCCCGTTGCCAACCCTACCCCCAACCAACCTCGCGTTCACTCAGCTGCCGACCCCACGCGCTGTGTCCTGCACCCCTCCGTCGTCCCACGCGCTCGGCCCGACGCCCCTCCGCCATCCTACGCGCTCGGCCCGACGCCCCTCCACCGTCTCGCGCGCTCAGCCGGACACCTCTCCACCACCCCGTGCGCTCGGGCTGACACGCCATGGTTTATACCGTGGTAGCGTTGAATTTAGTGGTTTAGGTTTCAAAGGGGATGGATGTAGAATATTTTTGTAGTGGCATGCTGTTGTGACAAAATTTTGTTCTGAATATGCAACAATGCTTTACATTTTGATTGTTAATGAATCAGTCTTGCTGGAAACTGGTAACAACTAAAAAGTTTTACTGAAAACAAATATGAAGAGGTCAAATGTATCAGAATGTTCACCATTCTAGACACCAAACAGCCAGCAAGCAGGCATTGGATCATTTCTGCATCTGTAGATCAGTTTTCTGACTGACTGCCAATTTACAGTTGATGAGAGCAACAACACATGTCCAAAACAATTGAGTTCACCTCTCACTCTAGCAAAATAAGTGAGTTCATATCTCACACTAGCTAAACAAGTTATAAAATGAGTGAATTCATATTTAAAACATTTATTTTCTTTTTCTTTATAGGAGACATCTTTTTAACTGCAACAGTAGTGATTGCTCCTGCCTTTGTACTCAGTGCTGAATTTGTGAGCTTAACTGCTCAATGGGCAATACGAAATGTTTACGTGGGTTCATGGTGTAGAAAATGATATGGAAGAATGAATCTCCAAATAATAATGACATGAAAGCAAATAGCTGGATATTAATGGTAAATTTAGCGAAACACAAAATAACAGCGACACAAAAGTAATTAACCATAGAAAATACGAGGCAACCTCAGTCAGGCAAGGTTATTACAGAATATGACTCTGTTCAGTCTCTAACCAATGCTAGTACATAGCAGTGATTCATCTCTAATCTAATCAAAATTTAAGATGACATTTCAATATTTTTCCAAAGCACATACGTCAAACATGGTTCAAACTATACACAAAAATTCTCATGATACCAGAAATGCTGATATGTTGACTTGTACCTCTTGCAATAGTCAAGTTGAGCCCCACAGGAAGGCCCTACATTTATTCATGGTAACAAAATAAACAAATACAATAGTTTGCTTTCAAAAGCAGTTAAAATATTCTGAAAGAATAATGCACGACAATGGTTGGCCACTTGTCAATGCAAGGAATTCAAAAAAGCCAAAAGAAAGCAGCATGGTATCACTGAGTGACACAAAGCAAGTCACATGTCCATGTCATAAATATTTTGAAGAATGCAAGATGCGGGAAGTATGGGCCGTTTGGATGAGAGGGGCTAAAGTTTAGCCTTTGTCGCATCAGATGTCTAGATGCTAATTAGGACTAAACATGAGCTAATTATAAAACTAATTACAGAACCCCTAGGCTAATTCACGAGACGAACCTATTAAACCTAATTAAACCATCATTAGCATATTTTACTGTAGCGCCACATTATCAAATCATGAACTAATTAGGTTTAATAGATTTGTCTCGCGAATTAGCCTAAGAGTTCTGTAATTAGTTTTATAATTAACTCATGTTTAGTCCAACTTCTGAACATCCGATGTGACAGAGGCTAAAGTTTAGCCTAAGGAGCCGAACGGGGCCTAAAGCTATCTATAACTTACTTAAGTAATCAGCTGTCACACTCACATCGGGATTGTTGGGAGAATGACTCTGGGGTACCTCCCGAGTACCTTTAAGACAGTCGGATGAAACAAGGGGTCGAAAGATAAGATATTAAAGATGACCTCGAAGGAGGTCAGACTAGTGGTCAACAGCGAGACAGTCATAAGCCCTGAGTCTAATACTCGGAGAAATGTCCTGACTACAAGGACTCGAGAGGCCAAAGCAACAGCCGGTCTATACAATCAATGACAGTAAACTCCCAAGCATAACCGCTGTATTTAAATGTCAATAAAGATAGCAAATAAAACTGTAGTTATTAGCCCACGATCTCGAGTGATTTAACCATTGTAAAGGAGATTAATGAGGTAGTTAAAGCCTAAATGGTAACCAAAACACTCAAGCACAAGATTTCATATCGATACCTTTTCTGGCTCTTCAGTGCATACTCCAACACATATGACTATGATTGTGAGGCCCGAATCTATCTAAAACCATTTTGTCTCTTGTCTTTTAAGATAACCATAGAATTCTGAACACATACCCCCTATACCGAACACAATCACCTTTGTGGGTAGCCCCATCAGAGAACTGTCATCTTATGCAACAACAGGGGTGTTCTATTTTTTCTGAAAAAGCTAGCTATGTGAGGTCAAACAATGACAGCATAGAATTCTACAAGTTCTGGTATTGTTCAAGGCTGAGATATCCTGACTATCATGACCAGGATTTACTTAGTTTTATAAAGCATGACCCTTACGTTACAGATATCAGAGTGATAATTAAGTTCATAAGCACTACATACTTCGGTGGCAATTTGTGAACCAAACAGAGATCTAAACAAAGTTTCCACTATGCAGGTAAAGTGTTGCATCTGATTGCATAGCAAACTTCATGATCTAAGAACCATGATGGAAGGTTGGCTGAACTATATATCCATGAATCCATGATGCAGGTGCAGTGCTACATTGCAATTTGCAACTGAGTTTTGAAAAAAAGTTGTGTGATAAGTATAGATGGCCTTCTATTTTGCAGTACATTCTATTAAACCGGAAGTATTGAAATAACTGATTGGCTCTGTACTTACTGAATTTCAAGCAGACCAAGATACACCCTGGTTGGAAGAATGATAAGATTTTCGAGGCCTACAAAAGGAATGAGATTCATGTTAATATATTTCTTTCGAGAATTGAAAATCAGATATGATAAGTTGAACTCACTGGTGTGATTATTAGAAGATTAGACTCCTTGTTCTCTATGATAGTAATAGTGGATGGTTATGCTATGGTTGGGGACATTATAGTCTGAAATAATAGCACACCAGATCATATAAAATGAACACAAGCAGAAAATTAAATGCTTTAAAGGACACCAAATCTGAAAGACCAAACAACCTGCAAGTCATATGATTCAGGTTGACCCAAATAATTTTTTTAGAACAAAAGGGCAGATCCCAGCTCCAAGTTTTCATAACAGAAATAAATTTACACAAAAATCACCCAGAAATAAACTGGCCATTGCATACAGAATTCAACAAAGTAGTTTACTCCACTGCTGTCACTGCATCACCAACTAACGCTGAGATATTAAAACAACAATGTTACAAAAATCTCCATCCCATAGTAGCTCCTTGCAGCAGCCTGCTTTCTTCAAAACTGTTGGACTATGGTTAAAAGCCCCCACCTCTCTCACTATAACGCCTAGGTTTTATGGTTGGGTTGGCTAGGTGGGGTGAGCCTAACATGGTATCAGAGCCAAGGTCTTGGGTTCGAACCCCCCTGGCCACACATTTCCGCTGCGCGATTTCCCCTGCGCCTCTTTCGTGTGCTGAGACCTGTTGCGGGCTACGCTGGGCTCTAGAACCTGCTGCGGCCTACGCCGGGCTCGCACGCCGTAGGGGGAATGTTGGACTATGGATAAAAGCCCCCACCTCTCCCACTATAACGCCTAGGTTTTATAGTTGGGTTGGCTAGGTGGGGTGAGCCTAACAAAAACACTATAATACCCATAGTAGCACAGCCACAATCTCAATCCCAAATCACAAGCAGTAGCCATCCTAATCACATATTCAACTGTAAAAAGGAAAACCCGTAATTTTCCTGACGTTGGGTATTTTCATACAAATTGTCATGGGCAGCTAGCAGGCTGCCACCGAGATGGCAGGCAGAGCCAGCCCAAGGGCCCACGCGGAACAGTGCCGCGTGAACAGTACCCGCCAAATCCATGCCTCAACACCCAAGACAGCAGGGCCTCGACTACGTAATTCGTAGTCTCGGCGGGTAGGAGAGCTAGGATTTTTGCCTAGCTGCTCAATTGCGAAGGGGATGAGATTTAGAGTAGAGAAGAAGGTAGGGAAATAGAAGTTTATTGCTTGATTCCAAAAGACAAAGCTACATGGGTATATATAGACCCCAGCCCTAACTATCATGGGCAGCCAGCAGGCTGCCACCGAGATGGTAGGCAGAGCCAGCCCAAGGGCCCACGCGGAACAGTGTCGCGTGAACAGTACCCGCCAAATTAGATTAGATGGATTTGGTTAGTTAAGTGATTAGATTGGATTTTGTTAGTTAAGAGATTAGATTGGATTTTGTTAGTTAAGAGATTAGATTGAAGTTAGTTAGGGTTGGGGTCTATATATACCCATGTAGCTCTGTCTTTTGGAATCAAGCAATGAACAATGAAGAAACATTTCTAGTCCCCCTCAATCTCTCAAGCTCTTGGCAAAGCATAAGGCCTAGTTACCCCAAAATATCCATCGCCTTTACATCTGGTATCAGATAGCTTTGGTTTTGATCCATTTTCCATGGCTTCTGCTGCAGACGATGCCTTAAGCGCCCTTGTTGAGAGGCTCCATCAGGCGTCCACAACACTGCAGCACATCCTGGCGCTGTTCGAGGCGAGGGTGACACGTGAATGCCTGACAGCAACACGCCTACAGGCAGCAACATGTGGTCTCCTAGCACGCCGGCGGATGCAATCTCTGGAGAAGTCCGGCCGTGAACGCCTTGCTGCGGTGCGGCTACAGGCGGCAGCGTGAGGATTCTTGGCGAGGCACGCCACAAGGAAGCTGCGTGCAACAATCCAACCTACCCTACTCGCTCCCGCTCACTATCTCCACCTACCGCCGCCGCCGGCAACCCTCTTCGTCGCGCCGACCACCCTCTTCGTCTTGCCGACCGTCCCTTACATCACGCCGACCACCCCTTCTGCTGTCTCCAATTCATCGCCACGGACAGCACCCAACATGACTGATTTGGCCAAGCTCATCAACTCCCTCACCGCACCCGCCAGTGACTCGCAAGGACAGGTCGCTGCCTTGCCGCAAGAGCTTTCAGCGTGGGCATCCTTCCCTGGTTCAAGGGGCTCAGGCCACAGCAATCACCAGGGCGACCAGCTGGCTGCTCGTCTCTTCCCATGGGATCCAGGACGCTGTCGGCTCCTTCCTCGACCAGTAACTATCCAGCTCGAGGGCGAGCTGGGTCTCCAAGGGCGGGGGAGATGTCATGGGCAGCCAGCAGGCTGCCACCGAGATGGCAGGCAAAGCCAGCCCAAGGGCCCATGCGGAACAGTGTCGCGTGAACAATACCCGCCAAATTAAATTAGATGGATTTGGTTAGTTAAGTGATTAGATTGGATTTTGTTAGTTAAGAGATTAGATTGGATTTTGTTAGTTAAGAGATTAGATTGGATTTGTTAGTTAAGAGATTAGATTGAAGTTAGTTAGGGTTGGGGTCTATATATACCCATGTAGCTCTGTCTTTTGGAATCAAGCAATGGACAATGAAGAAACAATTCTAGTCCCCCTCAATCTCTCAAGCTCTTGGCAAAGCATAAGGCCTAGTTACCCCAAAATATCCATCGTCTTTACACTAACTAACTTCAATCTAATCTCTTAACTAACAAAATCCAATCTAATCTCTTAACTAACAAAATTCAATCTAATCTCTTAACTAACAAAATCCAATCTAATCACTTAACTAACCAAATCCATCTAATCTAATTTGGCGGGTACTGTTCACGCGGCACTGTTCCGCGTGGGCCCTTGGGCTGGCTCTGCCTGCCATCTCGGTGGCAGCCTGCTGGCTGCCCATGACACAAATTCAGCACAGTACTATAACTCACAAACATAAAAAAGTGTTATCTCCATCAAATGGATCAGGCAACCACATGAGAGAAACACCAGAGCTGGTCATTAGCATAAAGAATTCAACAACACGGCGCTCCTTCTGTATGATTGCCTAACTCGCAAGCACCAAATTCACAAAGCCCCAACGAATTAGCAGATAAACATAGATCCCCTCTCCTGACAAAATCACAACCCCCAACTACAAAATGTAAGCACGCCAGATTACAAAACAATCGACAGGAAAGCCCTAATCTGCAAGGAGCAAAGCAGATCAAGATGAAAACAGAATTACACATGCCAGCAGCCTTACCCTAGCACAGCATACCAACAACGATGATGAATTGCATAAGATATAGCTGAGATAAGAAGAAAGTTTTCAATAATTTTTATATAGTTTTTTTAAAATAAATATTTAATCATATATCCTACACTTGATAGAAATTAAGAATTTATCTTTATATCTCATATGTCATTAGTATAAGATGATTCCACATATCAGTGAGATATAGAACATAAATCCTTAATTTTTAATCTAGAGAGAGGTGATCAATATAAAAAGACTTGATCATCATCATATTATTATTACTCATTTAGGAAAGCTCTTGGATCCAATGGATTGACAAATGGCTCGAGCCAAACTAAAAGTGATTCTCATTTTTCTTAAAACGGAGCAGGATCTGCTCTAGAAAATACATATAAATAATAAAAATATGTTTCTCCAATTACATAACTCCAGATTTATTTTAAATTTAGAGCTCTAAAATGAAGAGACTCAATTATCCAACCACAGTTACAGTTAGATGCTCCGTGCCCACACGAACACCTAATGAACACACACGGATAATCTCAAGAACAAATCATGCATTGCTTGTTTTCAAAACCCTCAAAAAAACTAATAAATCCTTCAGAACACCACAGTCTTCTTCAACTCATAAGGTACCACACGGAGCTCACAGTATGACTTTATAGCTTCTGCTAGGCACTGTTTCTCAAGGTTCTCAGATTTCACCACAAAACTCTGTAATGTGTCTCTGTGGGAGACCCGCTCAACCTACATTGTAACATTATAACTGCATCAACACATTCAGTCGTAAAGGACAAGGCTATTACTTGTCCGTAATGGAATGGAATATCAATGGGACAAGACAAGCACAACATCAGTTCATCCACATGGACAAACTAGGCTTTGTAATGAAAACAGAACAACACTTGTTTCGTATAAGAAACACTATTACCATCTGCTCAATGATTGGGCCAGCATCGAGTTCTGGAGTAACAAAATGGCTAGTTGCTCCAATCAATTTCACTCCGGCGTTGAAGGCCTGAAAGATATTTAAACATCTTGTTTCATTTACTCCACCAAAAAACAAACCAGCAGATTACTTGTATTGATTTCAATACCTGTCTCGAAGGATTCCCTCCCTTAAACGAGGGAAGAAGACCATGATGAATATTAATAATATCTTTGCCATATGCTTTAAGAAAACTCTCAGACATTATCTGTGGTAAATACAAATGGTAAGCTTACAGATATATAAACTGGTGGTACTGTTCACTAACTAAATTCTTCTGATTCCGACCAAGAAGAGATTTTTTTGAGTGTTTAAAGAAACAAATGGAAGCGGCGGAGTATGCTTACCTGCATATATCTTGCCAGTACCACAAAATCAGTATCTTGAACCAATTCTAATATCTCTTGCTCCCTTTTATTTCCTGGGGTTGTTGGTAAGTAATGGTAGGGAATCCCATGTCTCCCAAGAAAACGTCTCACATGGTTATCTTTAGGTCGATCATGGTTACTGCAGTGCAGAGGAGAAAATGGCATTATCTTTGGGAACAGGAAACGAGAACAATAATAGAGTGTTGAGATTTTTACCTTATGACACAGGTAATGTCAACTGGAAGCCTGCCCTCTTGCCATCTATACAACAAGTCAAATAGACAATGGTCCTATGAGGGAGAAGAGCAGGTGGCATCAGAGCAGGGCATGCACAGAAAAAAAACAAAGTGAGAGTTGCGAATGAAACCTGCTTAGATGCGAGGACTGAAATCTTGTATTTTGGGTCAAGATCAGGGACGCGAACAATAGACCTTTGTGCATTGAAGTGGTGTGACAAGTTGAGGAAGTCAGCACGAAGAACATCACGCGGCCAGAGCATGGGATTGTAGGTGAACTCGCTGCGTAGACAAAAAAAAAATACTCGAAATAAAATGAATTTGATGGGAATGGAAGAGAAAGAAAAGAAATTCGGGGAGCTGCGCCTGCGTGCCTGCGGGAGTAGAAGACGGGATTGTCGTCGGGGACGAAGACATCGACGTTGTGGATGTTGCCGCCGCGCGAGGCGATGCACTCCGACAGGCGCGCGACGATGCCGACGGCGTCCTGGTGGGGGTGATTTGACACACACTGGAAAAAAGAAAACAGGAGAAGAGGAGAAATGCATGACGCACCGGGCACTGGAAGAGGTGGATGCCGAGGAGGTTGCCGGCGGGGACGGCGGCGGAGAGGGGGCGGCGGGCGAAGGAGAGCATCGCGCCGCTCGCGGATCCTATCCTCCCATTCCTATCCCCCAAACCATCTGCGTCCGCCTCATGCGGTTGGTGGCGGCTTCGCTACTTGCCTGCGCCCGAGAGATTCGTTTTTAACTTAGTATTTTTTTTGACATCTTTACTCATTTTCAAAGATTTAAATAGTTGTATCATCATAAACAAAACGAAATTTTTAAAGTGTTATCATTGTAAACAAAATGTATATATTTAGAGTATTAAAATAGCAATTTTTTATGTGCGACTCCCCAGCTGCAAACAAAGCGAATACTTTTTTTTTGAAGCCAAAATCGGCATGGTATATTAATTAGAAGAAGATAGAATACAAAGTTTAAAGAAGACCAACAACCATGGTTGTCAGAGGACAAGGCTTAGATTGGAAAGAAAGAAAAGGAAAAACACAACATAAACAAAGGCATCAAAACTGGATTAAGACAAAATACGTCCTAGCTGTAGCGCTCCTCCTTGAAGCCACATACGCAACTCATCCGTAATACGATCGACTATAGCCTCTGGCGTGGACGCAATGTCCTGAAAAATGCGTCTATTTCTTTCATTCCAAAGCTTCCAAGCAATTAGGATGAAAGCCGTTTTTGCACCCTTTCTGGCCTCACCATGGAATTTTCTAATGCCCCTACGCCACCAATGGAGGACTGATGACTCCAAACTCCCTTGGGTCCTTCCTAAGGGAGCCCAAGTGAAACGGATCCTTAGTCTGGACCAAACCTCGATTGTGAAAGGACAATCAGTAAAAAGATGGTGAGTTGTTTCTAAGTTCCGAAGACAAAGCTGACAGAAATAGTTGTTTGGCCATCCTCGGATTTGAAAGCGATCTGAGGTCCAAAGTCTATTTTGTAGCAGTAGCCAAGTGAAGATTTTGCATTTCGAGGGAGCCCAGTCTTTCCAAATCAACTTTGCTGAATCTGATGGGTAAAGCCAACAAAGTGAATACTTAAACACCGATTTTATTGTTTATTTAATTTATATACGATGTAAATAATCCAAGTATTATTATAGGGAGTATCACCGTAGCTCGTAGCGAAGAGTGACTAGTGAGAACTCAACTGAGCCCTCACCGATTCAGATCCACCGGTGAGGCGCCGGCGCCGGCGGCGGAGGCGGAGGGTTGTCGTGAATCGTGCCGTCGCGCGGCTGCCGGAAAAATGGGAACGGCGGCTGAGAAGAGGATTTTATTTCCGTGTTTTTGGGGCTGTTCTGGACCTATGAAGTATGGGCCGAAATTTAGACTTGTAATCAGTGATCGGAGAAACATATTTCTATTATTTATATGTATTTTCTAGAGAGTTCCTGCTCCGTACCAGTGTAAACATTCAAAATTTTCAACCGTGGGATTTAAAAAGTAACGGCGTAACATTCTTTCTTCTTTTTTTGCTGGTGTAAGAGAGATACGTAGATACGGTAGTTTGCGGATATGGTCATATGGATACGTGATAGGGCGATAATTTGACATCATTTTTCTAAAAAAACACAGATACAACGATGCCCATATATGTACGTTACATATATGGACACATAAATATTACTAATACATATAAAAATAATAACAACGGAAATATAATAAAGCAATTTTTAAATTAATATTTCAACGTGCAAATAAAAACACGGCTGGATAAGTAACAAATCAAGACAAGTTCAACCGTCACACAGCAACTCAGCAAGTGAACAAACTGCAAAAGACATCATGCGCATGACGGCATGAAGTCCGCGAACTGAGAAGAACAGAAAGAAGAAGAGAAGGGACCTTGGCTCTGTAATCGCGTGGTTCTGGCCACTGGTTGGCGGATCCGGCGGTTGCGGGAGACAGCGCGGCGGCGGTCGGCGGTCGGCGACGAGATGGGAGGCGGCGGCGCGGCGCGTCGCGTCGCGTCGCGAATGGATCTGGAGAGGGGTCTGGCGTGACCACGTGAGTGGATCGATCGGGGTGAAGTAAGCGGATGCGTATCCACCCGTATTCCGTACTTATCCGAATTTATTTATTTATTTGGAAAATGAAAATTGGTCGCATACACACCCGGGATACACACGTATCCGAACGTATCAGATATGATATCAATAAATTATACCTCACTAGTTAAGTGAGAAGCAGGTATCAGATCAGCCGGAAATGCCGGTTACCAGTTTTCCTAGGTGATACAGTACACTGTATCCCCTAGCTAAGATATACAAGACATTTGGTTTGGGATATTTTGAGCGTTATGTTTTGTTTGGTTTCATATAAACAGGTAATAAATTAATTACAGCTTAGTAATAAATTCATTACAGCTTAATACCAGATACCTTAGGGCGTGGCGTGTACAACTCTCATTTAATAGCTGGTCTCTTGCAAAGTGTATTGGGGATTAACTAAAAAAATATAAGAAAATGGTTTTTCGTGAAGATCTCGTCTATACACGATTCTCCATATACATTGTCTCTTAACTGTATTTATGATTTATGAGTTTTAAGTTGTATCATATAGTTTTTTATTGTCTCTTATATTTTGAAATTAATTCTGCCCGTCTTAGAGTCGTACGTACCCCTACCAACCTCCGCAAGCCGCTATCTCCTCCTCGCGTGCTGCCCGCAGCTACTCGCACGTGCCGCTACTACTCGTGCGCGCCGCCCGTACTTCCTCGCGCGCGTGCCACCCACAGCATGGCTCCTCGCGCACACTGCTAGCGGCCGGACTACTCGTGCGTGTCTCCAGCGAGCAAACATAAAGTTATAGCGAGCCAAGGGGGTAGAGTTAGAGAGAGAGAGAGGGTAGAGGAGGTGAGGAGAGGAAGAGATGTAGGAAGAAGATGGGGAGGGGGAAGGTGTAGCTGAAGCGGATCAAGAACAAAATCAGCAGGCAGGTGACGTTCGCCAAGCGGATCGGAGGAACGGGCTGAAAGGATCTCACCCTGCTCCTCCATTCGGGGCTTCTGATTAGCTGCACACACAGTGTGAGCTGAGCCAAAGCATCTATCAATCCATTTTGACTGCTTAACCAATTGGACATTGGTGTAAACTAGTGCCTACCAACTCGGCTTGAGACTAAACCTGTCACTCTG
Source organism: Zizania palustris (assembly GCA_019279435.1). NCBI lineage: Eukaryota > Viridiplantae > Streptophyta > Magnoliopsida > Poales > Poaceae > Zizania > Zizania palustris. The sequence goes on from JAAALK010000282.1 coordinate 25,073,775, forward strand.
AATATTTGTTTTGGCTGTGCCTTGCTATAGCAGGATGGATCAGGTCCTAATTTGAGCTGATGATGATTGTAAAAGGGAAACTAGCTAATATAAACCAGAATGGCCTGTGGGGGAATATGCAGACATAGCAATAGTCGAGGTGGGTCCTGGACTACTCTAAAATTTGGCTCAATATATGTTTAGATATTTTATTTAAATATTAATTATATTTATATTTTTTATTTAAGAGTTGATTCTAGTGAATTTATGATATTAAGGGGTGTTTGGATCCAAGGGCTAAAGCAAAAGGGGCTAAAATTTAGCCTCTTTAGGGGCTAAAAATCCAAACACCAAGGCTAAAAAGGAGCTAAAATTTTTTAGCCCATTAGCCCCTAAAGAGGAGCTAAAGAGGGGCTAAAATGCTCCTTTTCCACTCATACCCTCACTATGCATGCATACATGAAACGTAAGAGCAATAAAAAATGGATATTTCAGTCATTATACACAGTAACTAAAATTTTAGCCCTTTTTTTTAGTCATTTTGCTTTAGCCCCTTGGATCCAAACATGCCCTAAGAGATATTAATGTTATATTTATCATATTTTGAAAAAATATATTACACTTTGAGTTTATAATGGTACAGGAACACCCATGAAAAAAATCCTGGAGCCGTCACCAGCCAACATCCATTACGTCTCTGTACGAGTAAGTAGGAAGCAGTAGGCATCTTACCAGGGATTCAATCATTTATCACAAATTGGGATTTACAGTATAATGTGGTTTGTGATTGATGGTGATGCTCATTTATATTAATAATAATTCACACATTTTTTGTATCATATTATTTGTTAATTTTTAGATGGAAAATTTTATGGAGCCTCTAATAAATATGGGTCATGCATCCATTTATAGAGAGATCCGTTGGTTCATATTTAAACACAAAAAATTCTATTATCTCTCATTTTTTCTTTTTTCCTTTCTCTCTCTTCCTCTCCTTTTCCTTTTCTCTCCATTCAACCGGTGTCACTGTGGTGGGGGCAAACTGACAGTAGCGGAGGTGGATGGGCGGCGGTGGAGGCGGACGGGCAACGACAGGACGGTACGATAGCAGGGTGTAACAGTGGGGGCAGATGGGGCGACATAGTAACAGGGCATCACGATGGCGAGGGCAAATGGGGCGGTGTGTCAGTGGGGTGTCACGGCGGCGGGGGAGGACGAGGCGGTAGTAGCGGGGGTGGACGGGTGGTGGCGGGGGTTGGACGGTGCGGTGTGGCAGCGGGGCGTCGCAATGGCGATCGGCGTGGACAGATGGGGTGACGGCAGCAGGGGCGGACGGGCGACGGCGGGGCGGCGTGGCGTGGCGGATGAGGCGTCGCGATGGCGGGGGCAGATGAGACGTCGTGACAATGGGGCTGGACGCAACAGTGAGAGCTATGGCGGGCGGGCGACGATGGGTTGGATGGGCAGCGAAGTGGTGACAGGGTATGGTGCATGGATGTTATGGGAGAGAAGATGTAATAGTTAATTTTTGATTTTTTAATTAATTTAATTATACTTAATCCAAAGGTTTATATTGATTTTACTTCTTACCTTCGCATAAGATACACGTGGCACTATAAAAATCCCTTTAATAGATGGGATTTGCGTACTAATGAATAAAGATATCAGTTTGCCTTACGATTTATCTTCTGCAACCATATACCAATATCATATCACGTTCCCTCGCTTTCACATGAAAAACAGGATTTCAGACTTCCAGAGGCAACACCGAATTCTAATGAGCTCCCTGATCAAAATTTCTATAACTTTGGACTTGTGATTTTGTATTAGAACCAAAAAAAAATGAAAAGTTCATTACTTGACAGAATAACAAATGAATGTGAGAAAGTTTTAAAAATCCTTTTCATATTACAGTACCAAACGTTATAATATAAAAAATACATTATACTTGTTAACGAAACATTATAACGTAAAAAAATTACATTATACTTATCAATTAAACAAATCTAGTAATCTGATATATTATTATCACTTAACACTATAATTAATTATATTAACATTTACCTTACTTTAAGTCAACCAAAGAGTACTACAATATTTTGGATTATTTTTACCTCAGATCGTGTTACGTTTTTTATTGTTTGTTTACAAAACCAGAATAAACTAGTAACCCGATAGAGGCCCCTAGGAATTTCCCAAAGAGGAGTTTTGAAGCCTTGCTTGGGAGTAGCATGAGTTATGCTACAGGCGGTGAGGGTGGATAAGATATTATCCGATCTAATCCGATTCAAATCCGGTTTGAATTGAGCATGTAATAATAGTTTTTTGAAATTCAGTGGGTCCAGATCAAGATTTTTTTTTTATGTTGATGCGGACACAAATATGGTATTGATAAAATTTGATGGATTTGGATTATCCGATAATCCGTGAGGATTATCTGAATGGCCAAAAATAAGATAATCTGAATTTTATTTAGGCCAACCTAATATATTTTTGTAAACAGTAAGCCTATGTTGCAGAAATTAATAGCATTGGTTTAGTTTCTTTTTTTAAAAAAAGAGCTGTGTTAGTTCCACAGTAATTTACCTTTTGTACCATAACATGTAGTGTGTATATAATATATGAGATTATTTTTGATATACCATTAAAAAATTTATTTAGATATATATTACTTACATACAAGTTCATGTCAAAACCGTCATAAATATGAAATTGTGTGAACTTTCAATGGCATGTCAAGATTAATCTCTAAAACTTTAGCTTTACAACAAAGGATTTATGAAGTTATGACATACAAGTGCTATATTTATGATATATTTTAAAATTTTATACTGTTTATAACATATTTTGAATTTTTGTAGTACGAATAGAAACACCTTAAGAAAAAAAATTGGAGAGACGCCACTTTCTATACCGAAGGATCATTTTTATTATTGTTTCCGTCGGAATGCTGACGTTTGCTCAAAATGGATGGAACCGAAAATGTACTACTACATTTTAAGCGCATCAAGACAATTAACACACCACTAGACTCCATGAAAACATAAATCACGTGTGCACACTACTTAATAATTAATTAAGAACAGACACACCGAGACATGCATCCGTACAAATTAATTTCAGCACACGATCGATCTGAGCCGTCCATGCGATTATATGGCACGATTAATCACATTTTAGTACTTCAATACGCATGCATGCAGGGACACGAGCGTGTGACGTGCCACGCGTCATCGTGTCCACGTAGGCACGTACAAGGCGTCAAGGCCACCATTACGGGAAGCCGCCGCCGCCCCCGCCGCCTCCGCCGCCCCCGCCGAGGCCGCCGGCGCCGCCGAACCCGCCCAGCGGCCCGCCGCCGGCCCCGAACCCGCCGAAAGGGCCGAACCCGGCGACGCCTCCGCCGAGCGGGCCGGTGTACCCGCCGAAGAGGCCGCCGCGGCCGTCGCTCCCGCCGAACGCGGTCTTGGCTTCTTCCACGCCGGAGGCGCCGGCAGCGGCTTCCTCCCGGCCCGCAGCCGCGACGGCAACGGTGTTGCAGTCGTCACGGGCAGCAGCGGGCACGCTCCTCGCCGCCGTCGTCTCCACTACGGCGAGGCACAACACCACGACAACCATGGGCCACCACCTAGCCATTGCCAACCTTTTCTCTGCTCTTGAGCTCTTCTCTCTCTGTCTCTTAACTCCGGCGTGCAACGGTGCAATGCAATGGCGAGGGGAAGGGGGTTTAAAAGGGAGGGGGGAGAAGGAGAGGGACATGTGAAGAGACGAGCAAGTGATTAATGGCGGGGCAAGTGGTTGCTGCCATGGAGTGGATGGCGTTGCAATAAATCGGAGAGGAAGAGGTTAGATCGATCCATCATATATCCATGGATGAAGTTATTGCGAGCGAAAGCATGCAGGTTGTAGCTGATCTGCCACCGCAGGAAGAAGCCACTGTAGCAACAAGCAATTAATGTGGCATGCTATACTTTTTTGTTTGAAATGATGCTATATTTAGGGTATGTTTGGATCCGTTGCTAAATATATGGAACTAAAATTTAATGGTTAAAAATTCAAACAGCAAGGCTAAAAAGGGGCTAAAATTTTTTAGCTCATTAACTTCTAAGGAGGAGCTAAAGAGGGGCTAAAATGCCCTTTTTCCACCTATACTCTCACCATACATGCATGCATGAAAAGCAAGAACAATAAATGAGGGATATTTTAGTTATTATACACAATAATAAATGCTTTAACCTTTTTTAACCCTTGAATCCAAATAGAGGTTGACTAAAATTTTAGCTCTTTTTTAGTCGTTTTGCTTTAGCCCCTTGAATCCAAACAGAGCTTTAATTTTAGTTTTTAAGTTTTTTTCCTAATGAAGTTATACATACATACAAGCTAGCTTTTCCCCTGCATGGATGTCACGATATCTCTCTCTCTATATATATATATGTTAAACTATAACTCAATTAAATCATATCTGAATAAGTATATTGTAGGATACTTCAATAAAATATCTAAACGTGTTAAGGTACGGTGAAACATGACGACCCACCAACTTCACACATTTGCAACCTCTACGCTATGCGACGTGGTAATGTCATATGTACATTACCATGGTGAATATGCTCGGTTACTAAGGGTGCGTTTGGTTCTGCTATAAACTGTTTGTTGTGAGTTGTTTGCTGTGGAAAAACTAAAAGTCATTTAGTTGAAGTTGTTGTAAAAAACTATTGTAAGCTGACTATTTTTTATAACTTACATAATTTTCATCATTATAATATTTTATACATATATATAAATAGGAAACACTTAACATTGATGCAACTAAATAACTGGAAAATATATTAGATAAATAAAAAAGTGCATAGTTCATCTCATAAAGTAACCGACAACCATATTGTTGGGGGAAATTACTTCATTTCCACGACTTAAAGGTTAACCCTCCGAAGGCTCTAAGGAAGTCCCGAAGATGGTCGACTAATGCTCGAAGATACGTCAGCGTGGTCGAAGGGTGCCACGATGCGAAGTCTCGGAGGACCCTTCGAAAGGAGAAAGGAGGCTTCGAAGCAGGACGACGTGACTGATTGGATGCCCTGCTTATCCATCTACCCTGCAGCACTTTACCGCGTATAACCTCGTTTATAATACTGAGGGTCATTTGTAATATAAGGGTAAATAGGTCTATTCCTTTAGCTTTTCTCCCTATAAATACCCCCCTTTGTACCTTGTAAGAAGGAGGCAGAACCAGTGGTTCAAACACATACATTCGGACCTCTTGAGTTGTTATCCTTTACGGAGGCTCAAGTTTGTCCTAAAAGCACAAACCTCTTGTTTGTTTGTTCTTAACTACTAAGAACCTGTTGGTGTAACTTTTACGCCAACAGTTGGCGCCGTCCGTGGGGATCCAAGTTCTAAAAGCTTGTTCTCTACCGCTGACTGCACTCTGAAGAAAACTTACGGGGGGAGCCTCGGAATCCTGAGATTCCGCGCACCCTTCAGTTAAGGGCTTCTTAGTGCAGCCCAAAGGCCTTCCCTCGACCCCCTCGAGTCGTTCGAAGCCTTCCATTTCCAAGACACCTCATCGACTAACCATGCCTCCGAAGCGTGGTCAGGCAGCAGGTCCCCTTCGAAGGTCCCCTCGGACCAACGGAGCCGGACCCTCGGCTAATCCGACGGTTCCTGCCGGAACCGATGGGCGTCGAGCGCCCCGGGGCCCTCTACCCCCCCTACAATACTTCAGACCGACTACGCAGCAAGCCGAGACCCTGAAGTTCCCTCCGACGAAGACGAAGGCCCTCCCGAGACCGAGGCTACACAGCTAGCCAGGCTTCAGGAGGAGGTGTCCAGATGGAGGCAGGAAGCCGCCGACAGACTCCGCACTCAAGCTTCCACTGAAACTCCAAGAGGGCCTCCAGACGATGGAGGCCACAACCCCCCAGAAGTTATACAAGTCCAGGAAGAGGCCGAGAATGCGTCCTTCGACAATGAGTCTCCATTGCACCCTGATCTACAGAGAGTGCCTTTCGACCCCAAGTTCAAAGCCTCGAAGCTGCACAAGTACTCCGGGGGATCGAACCCGGGGAGTTCGCCCGCTCGTACGCCCTAGCTATAGAAGCAAGCGGAGGGGTACGAAGCACCATGGCAAAATGCTTCCCACTTTCTCTCGAAGGTGTGGCACTCCGGTGGTTCTGGTCCCTAAAACCAGGATCGATCAAGTCATGGGAACTACTCAAAAAGAAGTTCGTGAGCAACTTCCAAGGCACTTTCGTGGCCCCGATGTCTACGGGAAGTTTGTTCCAAGTAAAGCAGCGGGAAGGAGAAACCCTCCGAGAATACTTTACACGCTTCGCCCACACCAAGTCACAGATCAAGGGCCTTACTACCTCTTCGGTAGTTGATGCTGCCCGAGAGGGGGTGCTAAACCCTGACCTCCTCAGCAAACTCCATCGCAAGCCGGTAACATCCATAGCACAGCTCATGGCATACTTCGAGCAATATGCCAAGGCAGAGGAAGGATGCCTTCGGCGAGCTGAGGCAGCACTACCCGCCCTCCGGGAAGTCAAAAGGGAGCCGGAGGCCACCGCTCCGCCACAACCCCCACAAGACAGCCGCCCTAGCGATTATAGGCGAAAAAAAAGCATTTCCGTTCGGAAGTGCTAAATATTGCACCTTCAGCTTCGAAGGCACCAGCCAGTTTTCAGCAAGTAAAAAATTTTAAGGCTGGGCCGTCAGTACCTCAAGAAAGGGTGCCTGGAAGGCGCCAGAGTCATTTTTGCTGCGTACATGGCGATAATAGAAGCCATGGCACGAAGGACTGCAAGACGATATTAGCCCTTCGAGGTGAATACATTGACCGAAATACCAGGAGGGGTACTTCGGACCGGGTTCCACCCGCGGCACGATCGGAGCCTGTCCAAACTGTGGCCCGAGCCGGTGCCCTCGAAGCCCCTATACGGCTACCGGTGGCCAGTATTATGCCACCACCAAGGCACGAAGATCCACAAGACCGCGGCAAAAGAGTGGTCCTACCCATTTCCGGTGGGGGGACCTTCGGCAGCATGTCCAAGAGACAGCGCCGAGAGTACGTCCGAGAAGTTGGGCACATTGGGACTTCAAGTTCCGCTGAAGGGATGCCAGAATGGTCCCGTGTACCCATCTCATTCACGGCCAGCGATGCAGTAGGGGTGAAGTTTCCCCATGCTGACCCATTAGTCATCTCTGCTGATATAGCAGGGGATGATGTTCGGAGGATCCTGGTGGACGGTGGAAGCTCCGCAGATATACTCTTCGTTCAAGCCTTCGACCAGATGTGCATACCCCGGAAGCATCTACTCCCTGCAGCCCGGCCACTTCAAGGGTTCTCAGGACCGCCTCTCGATGCCCTCGGCCAAATAGGCCTCGAGGTTGCCTTCGGAGAGGGGCCGCTGGCCCGAGTAGAGGAGGTGATTTTCGACGTAGTGGATGCCCCCTACGCCTACAATGCTATCTTCGGACGAGGGATGTTAAACCAATTCGGGGCTATAGCTCATCACAACTACCTTTGTCTCAAAATGCCCACACAAGGTGGAGTGCTCACTATTTCAGGAGACCAAGCTGTAGCCAGGAGGACAGAATATGGCCACGGGCAGCCATTGGACCCTCGACAAGTGCACAATGTGGCGGAGAGCGCCGAAGAAGTACCGGAAGCCTTGAGCCCCTCGAAGGGATCCTCGCTCAAACCAAGCCCAGAGGGTGACGTCGAGACAAGAATAATCTCGGAAGATGGCAAAGAATACCCAATAAAATTCGGCAAGGGGCTATCTCCGGAGATAACCGCCTCATTAGAAGAAGTCGTCAAGAAGAATTTAGACATGTTTGCTTGGACCGATGAAGATATCACGGGGGTCGACCGAAGCATCATCGAGCACAGTCTGCTCGTCAACCCGAAGGTCAAGCCAGTGCGCCAGGGGCTCCGGAAGCTATCAACAGAAAGAGCAAATTTAGCCAAGGCCGAAGTGGAAAAATTGTTAAAAGCTGGCATTATCAGGGAAGTGGCCCATACCGAGTGGTTAGCCAACCCTGTTTTTGTAAGGAAGAAGGATTCCAGCAAATGGCGCATGTGTATTGACTTCACATCACTAAATAAAGCATGCCCGCGAGACCCCTACCCAATGCCCCGAATAGATCAATTAATAGACTCCACAGCCGGCTCCGAACTATTAAGCTTCCTCGATGCATACTCCGGGTACCATCAAGTATGGCTGAAGAAAGAAGACGAGGCCAAGACAAGTTTCATAACTCCTTCAGGAGTATTCTGCTATGTAAGAATGCCGTTTGGTTTGCGGAATGCTGGAGCCACATTTTCTCGCTTAATAGCTAAAGCTTTAGGCCATCAGATAGGCCGCAATGTCGAAGCCTACATGGACGATATTGTAATAAAAAGTGCTCAAAAGCATCAGCATAGCATAGACTTAGACGAAACTTTTGAGAGCCTCCGAGCATGTGGAGTACGCCTCAATCCCGAAAAATGTATATTCGGGGCACAAGCAGGGAAGCTGTTAGGGTACTTAGTTTCGAGCAGGGGGATCGAAGCCAGTCTCACACAAATAAGTGCACTGCAAAGAATGGCCCCACCTGAAAATTTGAAGCAAGTACAGAAGCTAGCAGGAAGGCTAGCAGCACTCAGCAGGTTCCTGTCCAGATCGGCAGAGCGAAGCCTCCCAATTTTCAAGGCACTCAAAGGCTCCGAAAGATTCAGCTGGACGCCGGAGTGCCAAAAGAGCTTCGAAGAGATAAAAGCCTACCTTGGAACATTATCAACCTTAACTGTTCCTCTTCCAGGGGAAACATTGCTTTTATACCTTGCAGCGACAGGGTCAGCAGTAAGCGCAGTACTAGTCCGAGAAATCGAGCTCAAGGACAAGCTGGTACAAAACCCAGTTTATTTTGTCTCGGAGGCATTATCAGGAGCCAAGATCAGATACTCCGAGCTTGAAAAGTTTGCTTATGCTTTGGTAATGGCCTCACGAAAGCTAAGGCATTATTTCTTGGCGCATAATCTTATTGTCCCCACATCGTATCCTCTTGGAGATATGCTCCGAAACAAAGATTCCACAGGCAGGGTTGGAAAGTGGGCAGTCGAGTTAGCACCCTTCGAAATCTCCTTCACAGCAAGGACGGCCGTTAAATCTCAAATTATAGCAGATTTCGTAGCAGAGTGGACTCCATCTGCAGTATGGACTCCAGAAGAACCCTCCGACGGTTTCTGGACAATATTCTCCGACGGGGCCTATCAAGCATAAAAGCCTACCTTGGAACATTATCAACCTTAACTGTTCCTCTTCCAGGGGAAACATTGCTTTTATACCTTGCAGCGACAGGGTCAGCAGTAAGCGCAGTACTAGTCCGAGAAATCGAGCTCAAGGACAAGCTGGTACAAAACCCAGTTTATTTTGTCTCGGAGGCATTATCAGGAGCCAAGATCAGATACTCCGAGCTTGAAAAGTTTGCTTATGCTTTGGTAATGGCCTCACGAAAGCTAAGGCATTATTTCTTGGCGCATAATCTTATTGTCCCCACATCGTATCCTCTTGGAGATATGCTCCGAAACAAAGATTCCACAGGCAGGGTTGGAAAGTGGGCAGTCGAGTTAGCACCCTTCGAAATCTCCTTCACAGCAAGGACGGCCGTTAAATCTCAAATTATAGCAGATTTCGTAGCAGAGTGGACTCCATCTGCAGTATTCTCCTTCACAGAATGTTTGGAAGGTATCAGCTTCGAACTGGGTCCCATTATCCACCGTTAATTCTCTGGGGACTCCGAACCTGCATATAATATTCTGCCAGAAGAACCTTTGCACATTCTTTGATGTGATGGCTGTTAACGGCTCTGCTTCCACCCATTTTGAGAAGTATTCTATTGCTACGACCGCAAATTTCAATCCGCCTTTTGCTGGTGGGAAAGGGCCTATGAGGTCCATGCCCCATCTAGCCATCGGCCATACTGGGGCAATAACTTGGAGTTGAGCTGGCGGGCGATGGCTCCTTCGGCCCATCCATTGGCAGCCTTGGCACGTCCGAACTAGGTCTTCGGCGTCTCTGACGATCGTCGGCCAATAAAAACCTTGCCGGAGTGTCTTGCCTGCTAGTGCTCTGGGAGCTAGATGACTTCCGCACAGCCCCTCGTGGATGCCTCGAAGTATGTCTTGTCCTTCAGGTTGAGAGATGCATCGAAGTAGTGGTGAGCATACTCCGGCTTTATATAGTACTTCCCCAATAAGTTTGTAATTTCGGGCTCTCGTTTGCACTCTTCGAGCTTCTTGGCCTTCCGGAGGGTCGTTGTTACCTTGCAACATAGTTATTATTGGAGTTCGCCAATCCGCAGCTTCAATACACATTACTTCTGACGAGGGTACTTGGTCAGCTGCTGGCTGCTCTAATTCTTCATAGAAAGCGCCCTCCGGGAGGTCTACTGCTCCTGCTGCGGCCTTCGCAAGAATATCTGCAAGTTGATTTTCTGCCCGCGGTATGCTTCGAACTGTAAACCCTTTGAATACTCCTTTTATAAATAAAGCTAAGGGGTTGAGATTTGTTTTGCCCTTCGAACATCCAACCCTCCGGATGGACGCATTCGGAGGTCGGTGATGCTAGCAGAGCCAAGCATTTTTCGGAAAAACCCAAGGGGCTTGCTACGAACCATTGGTTCAGTGGCTCCGCCAACCTACGGATTCCAGGCTCCGGCTTGTTAGGATCCGTAGAAGAGTCTAAGGACTTTAAACAAAACAGAATTTCAAGCCTCCGGGTGCGAAATATCTGTAAAAGAGCCGAAGGTGGCCAACCTACGGATTCCAGGCTCCGGCTTGTTAGGATCCGTAGAAGAGTCTAAGGACTTTAAACAAAACAGAATTTCAAGCCTCCGGGTGCGAAGTATCTGTAAAAGAGCCGGAGGTGGCCAACCTACGGATTCCAGGCTCCGGCTTGTTAGGATCCGTAGAAGAGTCTAAGGACTTTAAACAAAACAGAATTTCAAGCCTCCGGGTGCGAAATATCTGTAAAAGAGCCGAAGGTGGCCAACCTACGGATTCCAGGCTCCGGCTTGTTAGGATCCGTAGAAGAGTCTAAGGACTTTAAACAAAACAGAATTTCAAGCCTCCGGGTGCGAAGTATCTGTAAAAGAGCCGGAGGTGGCCAACCTACGGATTCCAGGCTCCGGCTTGTTAGGATCCGTAGAAGAGTCTAAGGACTTTAAACAAAACAGAATTTCAAGCCTCCGGATGCGAAGTATCTGTAAAAGAGCTGTAGGTGGCCAACCTACGGATTCCAGGCTCCGGCTTGTTAGGATCCGTAGAAGAGTCTAAGGACTTTAAATTTTTTGTCTAAACTATCGATGGTGACATGTGCCAAAATTCGAAGCATACAGGTGCTCGAGCAATCATTGTGCCTACCGAACCATTATATAAGATAAATGCTCCGCCACCCACAAGAGGGGTAGGAGGATAGGAGTCACACAGCATGCTGTCGAAGCATTCCGCATTAAAATATTATATTCATACATCAGGAAAAATTGCTATCTAGACCCAAATAAAAACGGAGGCCCTTTCGACCCCTAGAGCTACCCCTACGGCTACTTTGCCCTTCGGAGCTTGAAGTCTTTTTAGGCCGGGAACTTCTCTTTTTCTTCGAGGCTCGCAGCTTCTTCTGCTCCTCTTGAAGTTCGGCCCACGTCAAGAGCCTTTCGGAGCCAGCCTCGGCAAGGTTTCCAGCCTGGTACTCCGAATCGGACCAATCAACAGGCTCGGAGGACGAAGACCCCCTTCCTGTTCTTCCTCTTTAATGTAAGACAAAACATCCCTTCGTACTTCAAGGGTAACTTCCCCCCCGTCTCCGCGGGGAACAGAAAAGCGAGAGCGGCGATAAGGCCTCAAACTCTCAAGAACTGCCCACTCCTTTCGAAGCTCGGCAGTAGTTTCCAAAAGTACGAAGTCAGGGCTCGAAGGGCATGACAGAACCTAAAAAAGAGAAGAACACCCAAGACAAGTACTGTTTATAACTTTCTCATTAATTAAACAAAGTTTACAAGACCACAGGTACACAACAGCCCTAAGCAGCTAGACCTGCGGGTCGGTTGGCGGAGCTGGGACCGAAGGCGCTGGCGAAGTCGGGAGTGGTGGCTTCGCCTGAGCCTGCTTTTGCCGACGGGCCTCGTCGATCCAAGCCTTAGCAGCAACCTTGTGGTCCGCCTTCCATACTGATCGGAAAGCTTCCCACGCCGAAGCCACCTCCGGAGACGGCCGCAGCAAGTCATCATCCGCGAAGCCTCCAGGAAACGAACCACCAACCAGAGCAAGAGGAACCCGAAGAGTTTCGAGGTGGCGAAGAACCCCGATGCCGGTGCACTGTCCGGAGATCTCTCCGTACCGTACCCCGGAATTCTTCATCAGCGACGAAGCTACCTGGATCCTCGTCAGCTTCCGGTCGAGCGGCTCGAAGGTTGCAGCAGAAGTTGAAGGGCACATGGTGCCAAAGTACTCTAACGTACCCTGAAGAGCTTCCAAGGTACGGTCAGCAGTACTGGAATTCTTTTTATCTGCTGCTTCCAAGCTTGCAACCGTTGCGTCCAACGCGGCCACCCGGAGCATCAGGGAACTCTTCTGAGCCATTACCTGGCTAAGAGCCTCTTGAAGTTCAACCATACGGCCGTTCGAAGCAGCCGCATCTTGGCGAAGCTTCTCGACCTCCGCACGGAGAACCACTTGTTCAGCTTCGACTTCTTCGGCATGAGAGCGGAGGGCTTCAGAGGCTTCGTCAGACGCAGCCTTGGCCTTCCGTTCTTCCAAGAGTTCCTCATTCAGCCGAAGAGACCTCCCGGTGGACTCATCAAGGGCTGTTTGAAGAGCTGTAACCTTCCGGTTAAGTCGGTTGATTTCGACCTCACTGGAAGTCGCTGCCGCTCTAGCAAGGGCGAATTGCTGCAAGGAAAACAGGGTAAGTGCTAAAGAAGCTTTGATCATTAAAATACAACAACTGCGGTGTCTTTTTCATACCTGAAGGGCAGCCCTTTCGAGGGCCGTGTTGAGATTCAAAGCCCTGACTTCGCTCAAAGCAGAGATCAACTCCGAATTGGCAATATCCTGGCTTTTCTCAGCCAGGGGCTCCAGTAGCCTTCGAAGGCCGCTCCGATGCTCCAAGAAAGGAGCCAGAAGAGGGAGCCAAGATAAGGCCCGGGCGTCGTCTTCGGCGGCCTCGTCCTCTGAATTGCCGACGGAGGGCGCTGCTTGATCGACTCGAAGGCCCAAGCTGGAAATACTCTTACCCCTCCCCGGCACGAAAGGGGGAGAGGCAAGAACATCTTGACCTTCGGCCGCCACACCTCCAGCTGGAGCCACGTTGTCGGAGGCGCCGTCAGTAGTCGAGGTCGCCACGGCCGGAGCCAATTCCGTCCCAGGGAGCACATCGTCCGCTCCGAAGGATACGTTCTCTGTCACCGGGCTCGGAGCCCCCAGAGGAGCCGGAGGGTCCACACGGGTGACTGTCTCCGAGGAAGTAGGGACGTCGGGCACCACCGAGGCCTCGATACCCGAAGAGGTACCTGTTTCAATTATCAGGGTTAATTAACATATTCTGCAGATAGCAAGCGAATGCCGATGAAAAAAGAAAAAGTTCTGGGAAAATACCTCCAAGAGCCGTTTGAGGAAGGATCGCCGGATCCTCCAGGACTTCGTACAACCGGAGGATGTTGTCGAAGTCATCCCCCGAAGTCCTGACCTCGGTCTCGTCCGTCGGGGCCACAACCTCCGTTGAAACCCCTTCGGGTGCAGGCAAGCCGGAGGGAGAGTTTGACTCTACTTGCACGTCGACAGGCGCAGGAGGAGTCAGAAGGGTAACGTCAACATCCTCCCTGTCGGGGAGGGTTGTGGGGACCTCCCCCATGTCTTCATCGATCAGAAGGTAATCTTCGAAAGCCTTCGCTGTGGCGCCTCCGGAGTCTTCTGTCTCTTCGGGAGTGGGGCTCCGCTCGTCCGGCGACGAAGAAGACGAAGCAGGCGTCAAGTGAGAAGGCTGCTTCACCGCCTTCTTCTGAGCAGGCTGCTTGCCAGCCTTTTTAGAAGGCTCGGCCGCTGCTTTCCTCTTGCGAGCCGCCGCTCCAGCCGGGGCGAAGTCAGGAAGCGGCGGGGGCTCCATGCCGAGGGCTCTCCACACCCTGTTCGAGCGTTCCCAGCTCCCTACCAGTTCCAACCTCTTCTGCCTCTCGGCTACCGAAGGGGCTCCGAGAATTCGCTCGGTAGCCCGGACTATGTCGTCCGGAGATAAGGCCAGAGGCGCCGCTGAAAAGGAAAAGGTATAAGAAGCATAAGTATAATTAATATGTTCATATAAAATGATGCCGCAGGCAGAAGGACGTACCTATGTTTCGAAGGTCCCCCTCCGAGGCTCGCGGGATGGAGATTGGCCAACTGGCTCCGAGGGGTGAGATTCGAAGGCCTACGAACTCTTCGGCCAGGTCTCGCATGCTCATACGACGAGCCACAGAAGCCAGCAACCCTAGCCTCGTCGTGAGCAGGCTAGGGTTCGGGGAGATGTCCGCTTCCTTCCGGAACCAAATCTCTTGAAGAGGGCCCGAAAGGGGGGAATCTTCTCCTACTTCGGCGTAAAACCACCGAAGTATCCAATTTGTATACCATCGATCGTTTATGGCCTTCGCAGGGAAATGAAGAGCGTGCTCCCGCCGTAGCTGAAAATTGACACTGCCGAAAGCCACTGTCACCTTCGAGTCTCCGGGCCCATCTTGAGGCTTCGGCTGGCAGATAGCTTCGTGGGTTGCTGCGAAGATTTCGGAGCGTCCTTCACACCCTTCCGCCCGAAGAGCCCACTCAAAGACGGCCAGGCGGACGATTGCGTTGGGGGACAACTGAGGCAGAGTAATATGGAACATGTCTAGTACCTCTGCTAGGAAATCCACAGCTGGTAGCCCCAGGCCAGCTTCGAAGAATGCCTCGAAGACTACCACTTCTCCTCGCCGAGGCCGTGGAGTCGACTCTGTCCCGGGAACACGAGTCCTCATTCCGGCTCCCAACTTCCCATCTACTGCCTCCTCGATGGACTCCGCTGTGCTCACTGACTGACCAATAACGAAGCTCTGGGCCATCTTCTTCTTGGAGGGCGTACGGAGCGCCCGAGGGTTCTTGGGCCAACCGCCGCCCGGGCCCCCCGCCATTGCCGTGGCTGCTGATGCCGCCCATGCCTGCCGCTGCGCCATAGTGTTGGCCGCCAAAGGAGTGGTGTGGCTGGTCCTCGCCATTACGCTCAAGTGCTCGAAGGGGCAGAAGTTTGAGGGGAAAGGTGAATTGCAAGAACGGTGAATGCGGTAAAAAATTTCCAGTAATCCCTTTCTCCCCCTTTTATAACCACACAATCTATACTGCTCTTCGAGAAGTTTCACACTGCAGGTTCGGCTTCCGTCGCTGACAGGTGGGGCTGGAAAGTGAAACGGCGTGCAACCGCTGAAGAAATCGACCGTTACTCCTTTCTTACAGAGGGTAACGGCTATTTGCGCCGTAACGGTCATATTGACGGCACCCCACGACGTCCACACTTCGTAACCGCCCGCACGACGTCCACACTTCGTAACCGCCCGCACGACGTTCACGCTCCGTAACTGCTCTCGTAGCACTCATGCTCCGAAGCCATGCTGCTCCAGGGAGTTTTCCTCACTATGCCAAAATTCGGAGATGGACGTTTTAAAAATATTGGGTTTAATATTCTTGGCTAAATCATAGTATCCTCGCATTCCCTTTAAGTCTCAGAAACTAAAAATGTTCCTTTCGTATACTGCCTTCTTTCTAAAAAAATAGATTATCTACAGAAAGGCATATCCGAGGGGCTACTGTTGGGGGAAATTACTTCATTTCCACGACTTAAAGGTTAACCCTCCGAAGGCTCTAAGGAAGTCCCGAAGATGGTCGACTAATGCTCGAAGATACGTCAGCGTGGTCGAAGGGTGCCACGATGCGAAGTCTCGGAGGACCCTTCGAAAGGAGAAAGGAGGCTTCGAAGCAGGACGACGTGACTGATTGGATGCCCTGCTTATCCATCTACCCTGCAGCACTTTACCGCGTATAACCTCGTTTATAATACTGAGGGTCATTTGTAATATAAGGGTAAATAGGTCTATTCCTTTAGCTTTTCTCCCTATAAATACCCCCCTTTGTACCTTGTAAGAAGGAGGCAGAACCAGTGGTTCAAACACATACATTCGGACCTCTTGAGTTGTTATCCTTTACGGAGGCTCAAGTTTGTCCTAAAAGCACAAACCTCTTGTTTGTTTGTTCTTAACTACTAAGAACCTGTTGGTGTAACTTTTACGCCAACACATATATTATCTCATAAAATTATGCAATTCATTAGAAACCATAATAATGTTAGATCAATCAAGACACTTTGAATTCATGCTATTTAATCTGTACTAAAAATCAGAAAAGCAGAAAAACAGAAGTAGAAAAGCAGAGGCCAAGCTGCTTCCAAATTTCTACTAGAAAAAGACGTTTTTTTATAGTAGAAGCAGTTTTGGTAAACTTGTTTGGTTCAACTTTTACTTTTTCACAGCAGAAAGCAGATTTCAAAAGCAGAACCAAACACACCCTAAGAACTACATTGATCAAAATTTGTACTACTAGAAAAAAAGAATGTCCATATAGCGACGCGCAGAGCAGGGCATGGATGGAATTTCACATGCCCCCTTCTCCATTAATCCCATAGATAAAAGTCATCAGGTCAACAATCTTCGTCTCCTCTCCTCTCCTCTCCTCTCCTCTCTCCTCTATTTTCGCCTTAATGACCCTAGCCCTCTCTTGACCCTGCTCCCACTAATTGGGTCATTTGTCACCCTACTCAAGGATTAGCAACATAGCCATCTCCATTGGATTTGGTAGCTCGACCGGAAGATGATAATGGTGATATGTTGGGGATATGACTTTAGATACCTTAAGATGAGCTTTAGTAGTCTGGACTAAGAGTGGGTCTAGCCAAGAGTTAGAGTCTAGTATGGCATATCATGTGAACATGAGTTCGATTCCGATTAGGAAGTTTTATGTCATATCGGAAAACTAAATTCCGAGATTTGATATTAGATATAAATATGTACAAATATCCTTACAAATAGAAAATAGATTAGAGTCTGGGGTATAATTTCAAATATCTAGCAAACCGACTCGGGTATAAGTCCTACTTCTATAGGTCTTGCACCTTGATTATATAAAGGGTACGTGAGGAAATCCTCCAAAGGCGCGCTCTCATGTGATGTTTGATTGTTTTTCTTAAAAGAAGATTGAGTTGATTTTAATGGTTTTGAGACGTGTCATGCATCTGGTCATGAATCAACAGTTCCTAAAATTAAACCACAATAACTAACCACTACAGATATATAATCACTCTAGGAGAAACAGTTTCGTTAACCTTGGTTTCATGATGATTTGATCCATAGGCCCCGTCTGGTGTAGAGACTAGAAATGTAAAACTTTTTCATGATAAAAACAGAACTAAGAAAACTAACCGAAATTAGTGCTGGGGGAGTTTTATTTCCAACTACTTCCTCCTCTTGGGTAGCAATTCAAGCAACAAATTAAAGCCGTGTGAAATTAGTTGGAGTGCAGGTCAAAAGGCACGCACAGTACAGCTTCACTCACGGGCAGCTCCCTTCTCTCTGGTAATAGCTTTTGACTATATATATACAAATGCTATTCTACATCACGGGTGTAAAATGCTATTCTACACCGATGTGGAATGGGGGTCGGGATTGAATGAGGTGTGAGGGCACGCTGGATAAGGTGGACACGGTTGGGTTGATCAGTGTAGAATAGCATTCTACACCCGAAGTATAGAATAGCGTTATATATATTGAGGAGAGATGTCCCACCATTTTTTTTGAAAAAAGGTACGATGCCTAGGATGGAACCCGATTGGAAAGCGCCATGGCGGGCAACTATTCCACTAAGATGGCGTTTGGTTTAAGAGTTAGGTAAAAGCAGATGGCTCTATTCCACTTTATATGTGTTTGTCTTAGAATTATATAGAACAGAGCGACTCTCAAAAAATATTTCTCATAGATTTTGAACCATATGTTCCCAAAAATACGACCGAACCGAGCAGCTCCCGAACCCACGTCTCCACTTGACACCCATGACTCAGGTACACTCCTCCTGCCACCCTCCCTTCTTCCTCCTCTATCGGCGACTGGACCGCCACCGTCTCCTGTATGTGCCTATGCCGAGATCTAGAGGTCGCGCCCGAGCCCGACAACCTATATGTTGGTCTGAGCTCGACAGTCGTCGTCTCCTCTCGCCTGCGCTATGTGCTTGTGTGCGCCGCCTATGAGATTTGGAGGCCGCGCTCGAGAACTGTCGTCTCCTCTTGCCTGCGCGCCTGTGTGCGCCGCTTGCGAGATCTAGAGATCGCGCCTGATAGCTCCGTTCTAGAGCAGATCTAGAGGCCATCTACTGAAACAAATTTGTTGAAAATTAGACGAGTTTGGGATTTTTGAAAGCTTGCTTAAACAAATTGATTGTTTTTTTGCAAGAGCGTAGAGGGGAATCCGAAGAACCGAACCATTTGCCTCAAGGTAATGTGTTGGACCGGAAACGGCGACCAGAGGGGGGTGAATGGGAGCTTTTAAAATTTCAGGCTAAAAATAGCCTTCTGTTTTAATTCGGTCTACTACGGAACAGGCTTCGAACACAACCTTCGAAGTTCTGGTTCGGAGGTATTTTACAGCTCCGAACACAGGCTTCGCAAGGAATAAAAGTTCGAAGCCAAGAAGACTTCGATCCACCCACAACTCCGAAAAATTAACTCTGCTAAGTCAGTGCAGGCTTCGCACACAGGGTGCTTCGAGCAGGCTTCACACTTCACTCTTCGCAGGAGTGGACTATCCTCTAAGGACTTCGACCAAATACTTAGCAACAGCAACTGGTGCTGGGCTTCGTACTACGAAGGTCTAAACGCACACTTACAGACTTCGCTAGGGGCTTCGACACGGGAAAAGAACTGGGCTTCGATCAGGGCTTCGCTAGTAAACAGCGAGGTCTAGCCTCCAGTTACATAGAGCAAACGCACACTGAAAAGCACACTTCGCACAAAACACACTTCGCCTAGACAGGCTTCGGTGCACTACTACTCGACACTAGAAATCAAAGTATGCAGCGAGGTATGCAAACAAGCTCAAGCAAAAACTCAATACAAAAGCAGGGCTTCGCTGCTTGAACAGGGAACACAATAAATGAACTCACTGGATGAATACAACGTATGTGGTGGCTAGTACAGGAGCTCAACAATGAATGCTCAAAGTGTTAAATGTTACCTACCCAGCCCCCATATTTATAGCCACTATTCACCTAAGTGAATTGACTACTTTACCCCTAGAGTTTACATTGGTTTTATCTCTATAGAACAGAGGGGTACAAAAGGTAGTCAACTTTATTCTGGAGGCTTCTCTGTCAGCTTTGCAGAGGGGACAGCGTCAGCTTTTTGCAGAGCAGACAATGTCAGCCTTTGCAGTCTTTGACCTTTCTGAAGCCCCCCCTTCGCACGCGAGGGGTGCGGTAGCTTCGGTGAGAAGCCTTGACCCTGATGGCCTTTGCTTCACCGAAGTTAGCCTCCGATACAGTGACGGTTTTGAGCCGAAGCCGTCAAAGCCCTTGGGCCTTCGCACCACCACCTTCGGAGTGGACCACCACGGCTTCGCAGCTACTCCCAGCTCGAACTCCGTCAGTCCTTGTACCGAAGCTATTCATGTCCGAAGCACCACAAGTCAACCTTACTCCGGAGCTAGCCTCGCTCGAAGCCTTCTTCACTCCGAAGTCCCACCTTCGGAGTACCACCCTTCGAAGTTCCTCCTTCGTCCAAGGCCTCCGCATGAAGCATTCCATGAGCACTTCATCGCAGTGTCTCTCCCCGAGCACACTCCTCGACGAGCCTCACCCGGACCATGCCTTCGATGCACCTCGACTTCTGAGACCTTCGTCGGGTACCTTCGAGTGTCTCCCTCCGGAGCACACCTCAACAACCTTGCCTCTGTTGAGGACTTGATCCACCATACTCCGAAGTCACTCCATTCGGAGTACCCTTCAAAGTGCCTCGCCTCCGAGGACTTTGTCTCGGAGTACCTTCACCCGGAGCCACGCTCCGCACTTACTGCTTTCTCCTGGTGCACCTCGACCCGAGGTCCTACCTTGACACCTTCGCAGCCATCGTGACGGAGCTCCCTGCTCCCCTGGCATCAAGCCTCCCGCTTGACCCAGGTTCACCTGCTACGAACCGTCCGTCGCCTCCGAAGTCCCCTGCGCACCACAGACAAACAGACAAGTGTATCCAGTACCCCGGAGACCTCTCTGGGTTAACAACCTTCGGTACACACTCTGGTGTACCGCCCAAAGTACCGAACCCTTCGGTACAACCAATCATCGTGTACTGTCGGATCCCTCCGACAGACACACTCCGCTGCAACAGCTGCAGCAACCAAAGCCTACCGAACCCTTCGGTGAAACCACCTCCGAACACCTTCAGAGGTCCAACCTCCGAACCCCTTCGGAGGGACCCCTTCGAACCAGAGGATAAACTGTGTCACTCACTCATCACAGACTCCGAAACCAACCCTTGGTTTCTCATAATGAATATTTGTGTAGAATGTGTCATATTTGTTTATTTGTATTGAACTATGTATGTTAAATTATGAACTTATGTAAGTTAAATTATGAATCTATGTATGTGTGGAACTATGTGTGTTGAATTATGGACCTATGTACGAGTTGAACATTGTTATTGAACTATGTGTATTCAACTATGAAATTATGTGTGTTTAGTTATGAATCATTCTATTTTATTTGTAAATGTTATCAATATTGTATAATTATTTCATATGTGTAATAGTTATTCACTAATCGTTGTATTTTATATCTAATTTTCGCTCTTCAACCAAACAATAGAT
The DNA here is from genome assembly GCA_019279435.1 of Zizania palustris. Taxonomy (NCBI): domain Eukaryota; kingdom Viridiplantae; phylum Streptophyta; class Magnoliopsida; order Poales; family Poaceae; genus Zizania; species Zizania palustris. The sequence continues at coordinate 25,094,694 of JAAALK010000282.1, forward strand.
AGAACTGCTCTGTTCTATCAAGTTCCATAACCAAACAAAAATTTGAGTGTCTCCATTCTTGCTTCTAAACGTGGAGCGGAGTCATTCCATTCTTAAAACTTGTAACGAGATCATTCTGTTTATCAGATTCATAAACCAAACTTAGTCTAAGCTAGTGATCAGTTCACAAGTATTGGAAAATATTGATGCGAAGATTTTGTGTTTTATTTTATTGACAGTTGGGGTCCATTGTGCAATGAATGACTTTCGTCTCAGCTGAAGTAGACCCTAATTAATATCAACTATTAAAAAGTTGAAAAATATTTTTATCTTAATTTTTAAATATACTTTTATATAAAACCTTTTACAAAAATTAGCCCATTTAAAAGTTTAAAAAGCATTTGATGGATTTAAATCGGATGTATTGAAGTTTGTGATGAAAATTAGTCCCAGAACCCAATAAATTTATGTGATGAAAAGGGGTATGTTTTTTTTTGAATAAATTTCACAATGGTGAACACCATGAATTTTTTAATAATTTTTTTAAAAAAATAAAATGTATATAACAGTTTGAGGAAATTGCAAAAATAGATACAGTCGACTGGGGCTACGTCATCGCTAGTCGACCAACCAAGTACCGACTAACGGCCACACTGACTTCTTTTGGCATGCAATGGCATCTTTCCGCCGACTTGCGCCACGTTAGCGTCAGTCGGCCGTTGACTGGCGCTGACGTGGTATTAGTCGACCGACCAAGTACCGACTAGGCATCATGTGGTACCAATCGGCCAACCAAGCGTTGACTGATACCTATTTTTATAATTTTCTCAAACCGCCATACGAATTTGATTTTCGACACTTGGTCAGCCAACTGGCGCTGATGTGGCATTAGTCGACCGACCAAGTACCGACTAGGCGTCACGTGGTACCAATTGGCCAACCAAGTGTTGACTGATACCTATTTTTATAATTTTCTCAAACCGCCGTACGAATTTAATTTTTTTTAAAAAAAATATTTCAAAAAAATGGAAAGAAGAGAATACTATCTCACCTGCTGCAGAGCACCGTTAAGGCCGACACACCATTAAAAGACTAGAGAATCTCTGATTCAAATCATATATGTGCTAATGTGCCAGCGTTTTATTTAAAGAATTTTAACTTTGTTTTCAAAATTTGATGAGGTTTCATTAATTTTGGGACTCCTCGGTGATAATTCATGGATTTAGTTATACCGATTTTGGGCAAGGTTTGGTAATCGGTGGAGGTGACTTTGGTCATCAGACATGAACACAAACTGTTCACTCTCTATACCTCCTCTAGTCATACAAGATTAACTTTGATCATAATTATTGTTTAAAATGCATGTTTTCAGATTATGAAACAGGCGCAATTTATCTTATAAAAAAGCTTTCGTAATATTATACTTGTGCAGCTTTTGATGTAACTATACTATTTTAAAAGAAAATAATGGTGACGACTCTACCGCCCAACCAATTTCTACTATAGTTTTATAATTTGCTTTCTGATATTATTTAATATTACTACACAATAACTAATATTTGACACATATATAATCAAAATGGGTCATCCCAGCGAAAAGTCAATAACATATATCATATAAAATATCTATACTATTTTAAAACAAAAAGTGGTACTATAGTTCTATAGTTTGCTCCCCGATGTTATTTAATATTACTACACGATAACCAATATTTGGCACATATATAATCAAAACGAGCACTCCTAACAAAAAGTCAATAACATATATCATATAAAATATATTTTAATTTATTTTAGACAATATTATGAAATTTCCTTTTGTTCGTAGCAAAGCACCTAGCAACTTGGAAAATCTAGTATTAAAAGCTACTGCTTGTAGAATCTGATAAGTACAAGGGCCTAAACCACACAAACCTTGCCCATGAACAGTTAAAAAAATCCACACTGTTTCTTGGATCCTATGTAAAAACACAAGCCATGCAGTACAATATATAAATATATAGTACACTAGTATTTGGATCAAGAGTGCAACTAAATTTTCCCTAAGCTGGCTGTAAAATGCTGTACAAGCTTGACACACTTTTGTCCCCACTTTAGTCTGCATCTGTTACAGAGAAAAGCATCTGGTACACATCTTATTCCCAGTTCAGGGACACAAGACTGGTCAAAAAAAGAGAGAAGAGAACAGATTACTCCCAAGAAGAAGGTTCATCTTTTAACCAAGGACACTGCAGGGTTCTTATCAGTCTTGCTCACACAACTTTGCTTTAGGCTTCATTCAGGGTGCAACTTTGGCTGTTCAAAGTTACAATCTTGCAAGAAAAGAAGAGAGAGAAGAGAAAAAAGGCATGCATTGGAGAGAATCCATGCTGCTTTGTCAGCTTGGATGCTCTTTTTTTTTCTTTAGCTCTATCTCTCACCCTTGGCTTCTTTCCATGCTTCTTGCTGCTTTTACCTCAGTAAATTTTGTTTGAAGTGCTTGATATAGAAAAAGAGAAATTACAGAAGATGGATGTGAAGAAAATGAAAAGGAAAGGGACCTTGAAAAGAAAATTCCAACAGGCAGTAGTAATGTAAAACTGAGACATATCTTTTTTTGATGTATTGTGCAAACAATTTCCAGCTGCTAGCAAGTGATAAGGTGATTTGCAGGTGGAGCATTGTAATTGGCAAATCAAAAGCATCTACTAGTAAGTGGGTCTACTTTGCTTTGCTGCTAGGGCACAAACTACAAAGGATTTTCACATCTCATCACAAGAAAAGAAACAAAGCCAGGAAATTATTGGTCATCTTATCTTTACCTGTTCCTCTATAGCAAACTTGCAATTTGCTTTTCTAATCAATACAAAAAAATATAGGAAACTTGAAAGAAAAAGAATCAACATTACTACAAACATGTGCAAAGTAACTACTGAAAGAAAAGGAGATCTTGCCCATATGCCTCTGCAGCCAAGAGCCTTTCATGCCTGAATTTTGTGAGAGGGAAGCTTGGTACTGCTACTGCATGCTCTCTTCAAAAAACCCCAATTGGTAGGATAGCTTTTGTTCCTCAAAAGCTAAAGTTTATATGCCTAAAACTGTCTTAAATACCAGTGCTTAGAACAAGCATAGTCCACCTCCCCCCTAGTTACACCAGCATCCTGCCAGACCCACAGCAAACTCATGCAGCTCCTGTTTTCCCCTCCTTTTCTTGCAACACAATGATCAAATCCCGCAGACGCAGACGCCTACGCTCGGCCTGGCGATCTTCCTGATTCTCCAGTCCCTCTGAAGAATGCAGACAGTGACGACCATTAGACAATCAGATATCAGAGGGAAGTTTTAAGGAATGAACTGAAAACCTGCAACTCTGAAAGTGTAATGCTGTTCCTGTTCAAGGTGACATATTATCGATGCTTGTGGTTTTGCGTAGTGTAATCTCAATCTGTTTGATTGCATCAGATGCATGCATGTTGGCTAATCATTTCGGGTTTGATAAGAGCATGCAGGGTGCTCACTGGGAGACTTGAAGTAAAAGGTTAGCATACTATCTTCATGAGCAACTAGCAAGTGTTGGTGTCATGAAGACAAACAGTGTGACCATGTGAATGTTTCCATCATTATGCAAATGAAATTTAAATCATGCCCTTGAAACTTACCGGATCTTACATTTCGATAGGACAAGCTTAATTCAATAAGGAAGTCATATTATGGGATGACATAAATGAAAGTGCAATTTATATGTAAAAGATATAACTTAGGTAAGCAAAAACAAAACAAAACGAGCTTGAAATCAACCTCCAAGCAAGTGCCATGAGTTAGAAATTATTTTGTAACTTGTTGGCTTAGTAAGATCACACAACATGCAGGAACAGTGAATTAATAAAAACAAATGTTCTTTGAAATCATGAAGAAGTCTTTTAGTACAAAAACTGTAGATGTTTTTGAACAAGGTCACAACTCAGATAAACCAAATAGATATCAACAGTTTTCTTCCTCTATTAAATTTTTGTTGTCAAATAAGAGATCCAAGGTAGGAAGGGCATTAACACAAAAACTTGATCTGCAATAGCCAAACATCTAAAGCTAACATGACTAAATTTGGTGAAACAGAGAAGAGGAATAGGAGGAGGAACAAGAAAGAGAGCAGTTCATCTCAATTCTCATGTTTACATGTCATAAAAAGTTACCTGTTGTGGATTGGATCAGGTCCATTGGGCACCCTCCTCTTCATGCTGCTGTAAGGATCATCAGCCTTGAAATCCTCCAATGTCTTGTGAGCCAGTCCTCCATTGATCATCATCTTTCTCCCCCCTACCCCAAGAACACTCACCACAGGAGGCTGTTTTGTGCTTGTCTCCACCAGAAAACACAACAAAATGAGGCCTCCAAACAGGATGGCCAATGTCGCCGCCGCCGATACCCGCCTCGCTGACCTGGCAAACCTGCTCATACTATCAAAATTTCTACTTCTTGGGCACTGTCACCACCACCCCTCTATGAGCATCTCATAGAGTGGTGCAAGTGTAGCAAGCCCTCCAATGTTATGTGTTTACTGCTTCTTGTTACCTCTCTCAGGTCTCAGCACATTATATTGTGGAGGCAATGGTATGTGTTTACTGCTTCTTGTTTTCTTCTTCTGAGTTTGTTTCTTCCTTGAGCTGGTTCTGAAGTGCTTTTGAAGGGCCTAGCTAATGCAGAGGCATGGTAGGATCAAAGGAGGTGAGGACATGCTTGCTTTTGTCCTTTGCTTTTTCAGTTATGTTGTTTTCCTCCTTTTTTTTTTCATTTTCTATCTCTTGGATCTTGATTGGTGAAAAGAACCAATGGGTGTTTAAGCTGGCAAACTGGAAATGCAGTCTGGTCCATCAGAGATTCATTAGTTACACTTGGAGCACAACCATGTTGGAGGATAATTTAGTTCACACAAAAGTGTTTAGGATAAAGAGAGGACTGAAAGATCTAATCTTTGAGTAAATCTAGGAGGAGGCATGACAGATGATGGATTGCTCTGGTAAAGCTAGGGTAAAAAAGCATCTCCTTCATCTATCAAAGTGTGAAGCGCCCTGAAGAAATACACACATATGTGTGCCACTACTTTCAGGTGATATGTCACTGTCCTTTTTATTAGATTGTGACTACATGGATTACACTGTCTACATGTATTCTATGGGATATATATTTTCCTTGCAAGGACATTTTCAGTCTACTGCTGATAATTTACTCAAACTCGATGTTTTTTCGCCCGCGATAGAGTCTAAACTTGCTCTAGATGTGGATTGAAAACAAAATTAAAGGGCTGTAGTTGTTCTTGGAAACATAATTTCCTTGACTAAAAGCTAGAGGGAGGCAGGAGATAAAGATCATAGAACTTCTATATTGTGGAAAGGGCCAAAGGAGTTGGTTATTTTATGAGACAGCCTGACACACTGCTGTGCTGAAATCTACTGTTATGCAAGCCAACAAAATTAAAGTGGCATTGCTGCCAGAAGGACAGATTCCATTTTCTACGTCAGTAAATACCAAAAATTACCTGAGTCTTCACCTGCACTTGCAGTAAACTTGAAATCTGAAAACCATACAAGAAGATATGATTTCACCACCTTTTTAATGAAATACTTATGCTTACTGTTCACTGTCCGAAAACTCGAATGCTACCTATTTCATGTCAAAATGCTCCAGGTATGTACAGATCAAGTGTTCGACAAGCGATACAAATGCGGGGCTTAGAAAAGGAAACACACTTCAGGAATCGCAAACACGGCAGCTCTTCCGGCAATTGCCCGGTGCACCCTCTGCCCCTACCATGTATACTGGGTTCTTCTCGCATTCTCCAGCTTCAGCCCATTTCGCACATCGCGCACTATTGTCAGAGCATCCTTTGGTCTCCTTGGAGATAGGTTGATGCTCATATGACCTGATGTGGATCCACTTCGGTGCAGACCACTTTTCACCTTGTATGACAGGGCAACTTCCATGGAGGCTCAGCGGGTCCGGTACGCCATCGACATGAAGGCTGAAGAACAGCACTGCATCACCTTTAACCGGTTTCACTGCAAGTAACTAGCATGATTTAGTTCATAGCATCCAACATTAAGATGTTTCAGACTTTCAGTTCTTGAAGATGAATTCTGATTTTGTGATGTGTCTGTCACATTTGGAGCTACACAAAAGGTTGTACTGTTACCTGCCAATCCTCTATGTGCACATTCAGAGAAAGTATCATCCTTGGGCTGAGACTCCCACCCCTAAATCAATTAGCATTGGCAATGTCACAATAATTCAGACATCACTTGGTTTGGAGACATCAAGGAGCATCAAATCTGTAATTTACCTCAGCATTGGGGAACACCGTCTCGCCTCCCTTCTCAACAGTCGACAGATACATGAGCACGGTCGCGTAACGGTGGCCTCCCAATGCTTGATTGACCTTGTCTTGGAAATAATCGAAGTGTGGCTCGTACTTCTGACCGTGCTCATAGCGAAGTATCTGAATGTTCTCGGCGTTTTCTGATGAAAGAAAAGTAGTAACATTAAGATGACAGAGCTTGCTAGTTAAACAAACATTCACTAGAATCAAACAATCTGAGGAGCCCAGTAGTTTACCTTCGGGAAGAAAGGTCCATGCTGCAATTCTTTTTTCAATCCCACTTACCACTGGATCCTTCACAAAACAAAACAAAAACATAGTTGCATTACACACCACAATGACAGAATCCATTGCAAGGTACAGCAGCAAGCAACAAATCAATGCATGCCAAATCAAGGTTAATGTGGTCATCTAGTGTCAACATGACAACATCACTCTGTCGACAACTCTGTAAAAGTTTTGCCCTTCCCTTCTTAATAAAATGGGAAATTTGGATCCATGCCATTATAATTTTGCGACTTTGAAGAAATACTATTACAATTCACGTATTTAGATTCATGCCATTACAAATTCAGAGAACTCCGAACTATACCATTTCTAAATTTAGATAATTCCGAAATATGTCATTACAATTTTAAAGAAATCTGAAATATGCCATTAGACTTTGTGAGAGCTGCGATTTCGAAATGGCATATATCTAAATAGATGAATTGTAGTGGCAAAGTTTCAAAGCACGGTAATTGTAATGGCATATATCTAAAAAACTCTAATAAAATTAGGTCGCCTTTTTGGTCGACCTGACTTAAAAAAATCAATGTTATACCAAATTGCCAAACTAAACTATTGTTACTACCAAAACTGGTCCCAATTGCGCTGGTTCTAGCTAAGCAAGAAAGTATCAGTTCCTGCAGCGATCAATGGATGGATGGGATATATACTGATCTCTGCATCCTTAGTAACTGCTGCTCAGAGGAGAGCCAGAGCCAGTGGTCCAGTAACTGACGCCGACCTGCATGTTTACCGGTTGCCGGATACTCGAATTCAGTATTTCAGCATCAGTACAACAGGCCACTGATGGTGATCTAAATGTGTTGAGTAATTGCCACATTGTGTCTCAACAGTAATGGCATTGACCTTGTGAACATGGTGATCTGAACAGCCAGTAATTGCGGTTGGATGGAGTGAATTTACAGACAGAAGTTGGAGGAGATGTCAGGGGGGGTCATAATCTAGATGCCTTCCACAACCAGTTGCAAGGATGAGAGGTCCATTGAACAGTGGATTTCCCACTAAAATGCAGGCAAAAAATGCATCTTCTTAAGCAATGTTAACACATGAAGTTTCGCATCCAATGGCTCTCACATTGAAGTGCCATATGCGTCTTAATGTTCAACCCGATTAACGTGGTAATTAACCTGACAGATCAATGCCATTGATGGAGCAGTAAAATTGTAAATGCAATTAACACAAGCAGTATATATGGTCGTCGTCGTGGTCGTACCTGGCGCTTGTTGAGGAACATGCCGGAGCTTGTGCGCACCTCGCTCATGACGTTGGCGCCGGAGTTTCTGTCCGCCACCATCGATCTCTGCATCTTCTTCTTCCCCTGCTCCTCCACCCAATCCACACATCAGTCACCAGCAAGGCAGCAACAGCCATAGATGACATGCATATAGCTGGCGTGCTGACCAGCTTGACGAGGTGGTCGCACTCGCCGTCGGAGAGGAAGCCCCTGTACACGAAGATCCTCGGCCTCCACGACACCGCCCTGACACGGGACGCGTTGAAGGGAGGCGCCGCGGCGACCGCGCTGGCGTCGGCGTCGCCCTCCGCCTCGCCGTGGAGGAGCACGACGGCGGTGGCGGTGAGAAGGAGCGCGAGCACCAGCAGCACCACCCCGCGCAGCCGCCGCTTCATCGCCGTCACCCCCATGTACGTCAAGGTAGTTAACACTTAACACTAGCTAATAGCTACAGCTACGTGGAAGCGAAGCCGGTTTGTCTTGGTTTGATTTATACCGCGTGTGAGACTGAGAGTGGCCGGAGACGACGGCGCCCGCCGATCGGACGGGGCGGCAACGTTTACTCCTGTGGTTTCGGTCGCCGGCGCGCGGCGGCGCCGGGGTTTTAGTGGCGGTTTAGCCCACGGCATGGCGGAAACAGGAGGACACGGCCAGGGTTGGGGTGTTGACTCGTGGTTTTTATCTCTTTTTCTACTCGTTACGTAGTAAATTTTTAATTTTGTAAAAAAAAATATATTGACAACTATAATATTAAATTAGTTTTATTAAATTTATCATTAAATATGTATTTGTTTATTCGATATTATAAATATTAATATAATTTAAAAACGTTATTTATAAAATTACCAGAACCGGAGGAAGACAGCTGGCTTCATCCTTCAGAGAGTTTTTTTACTAGCTGGTTGACTTTGCGTGGGCATCTCAGGCATTGACTTCCCTTTGGAAGAGATCATGAGTTTAATTGGTATTGCAGCGGAGATTAATTAAGTCACTAATGTAACTTTGTTTCTACTTAAAAGAACTGTGACGAGTGTGTCGTGTCGTTTGGCTTTTCTCAGTTTTGGCTACTCTACCGCTCTTTTTAGCGAAATTTCACGAAAAAAGAATCTAACGATTCCAATTTCCACAGCTCAGATCTCTACTCCGTGCTTGCTAGTAGTAAACAGTAATACGAACACCACCATCACCGACTAAAAAAATTCCTAGGTCAAATAAATTTGACGCGAGTAATATAAACAACAGGTGAAAGAATCCCAAGAACAACATCATATCCATCAGGTGTCCGAATCGGCAGCTTGGAACGGGCCACCGACAAAAAAAAGAATGAACCAATCATATCTCAGCTCCAGTCTCCACAGTCCAGAAAGATGGAGAGCAGCTAGCTTCGCCGATGATTATCGGTTAAACCATCTTCAAACTTTGCTGCAACTGTAGTCATCATCTCGCGTTGCAGCATTTGGTGCTTCCAGATTGCAGTTTTGTCCAAAGGCAAATCATGTGCTGCGGGGACTGATAGTGAGCCGTGAAGTACCCGTCGAAGCAGCCAGACTGGTAGAACCTGACATCGTTCCTGTATTCAACTGGCCGACGTGTGTTGTTGAACTTCTCAACCCACATGCCCATGCTTACATCTTCCATCTTAAATAGCTGCAACAAATTACACATTACAGTTTAGCTCAAGTTGTAGCAGGAATGATATTACAAGTCGTTTGATTTTTTAAAGTCAAACTTCTTTAACATTGACTAATTTTATAGAAAAACATACCGACAAATACAATATCAATTTAGTTTCATTAAATCCACTATAAAATATGTCTAGACATGGTATTTATTAGATAGATAGAGTGCATATCAATATGTCTTTCTTTAAACTTCATCAAAGTTATAAAAATTTGACTTAAAACGACTTATAATATATAACTGAAGGATTAATATGCAATGTCCAACTAGCACACTAACCCGAAGTGTCTGGTTGTCAAACTCAGATACAATGTAGCTTGCAATATCCGCTGAAATTACATAGCCAGGTCCATTAGCGTAATTTGGGTATGCCTCTTCTGGCCATTCCTGAAAATAGCACCACAAATTCAACATTTAAATATCACCTGTTGCCAAAAAAGAGTCTAATATGCCAAGAAAAACTAACAGCTAACGACAGCATCAAATATTGATCGCCAGCTTTTGTATGAGGAGATATACAACTTGGAAGACCACCATGTTTGTCAAGACAACATATGTAGCCTTTGCCTTGTCTAAAGGACCAAGCAAACATGGATAAAAAACACTTCAAGATATTATTCATCTGAATAGAATTTAGAGCATAGCTAGTGGTTGGGAAACATGAATAATGGCAAGCATGTAGATGACTTCATCAAAGGACATTGCTAAGTTGGTCAATACATTTAATAATTAGCCAGCAGCAAAAAGGAAACCAGGATGCAGGGCATTATTCACAACACAACAATATATCCTTTCAGATTGCATTTTCCTTATGTGATATGATGACTGATGAATAGGGGTTCTCAAATAAAGTAGAGAACAATTTACCTCATAAGTTACAGCCCACTTGCCAGATCTTAGTGGCCTATGGAAGTAGTTCATGCTTCCAACGTACACACTCTTATCACTTCGAACTTTCTTCACTTGATCCAGTACCGAGTCAATTCTAACAAATGTATCGTCATCACACTTCATGACATATTTTGCAGGTACGACTCTCACCTGCGTAAACAGACCAAACAGAAATGAGCGCAATTATGAATAAAATTGCAACCCAAAGGAGCATGTGAGACAGGATAGAAGCTAATGTGTAAATACGAAACATCCCAGCATGTTCAATTTACTTACCCCATACTCAGCAATAGCAATGGTCTTCAAAACAACAAGGTCATAGCTATCCATGAAAGGCACTATAACAATGTCTTGAAAGAACTCTGCCTCCCTTTTCAGCTCTGCATTTACCTCCTTTTTTCCATTCTATGAATTTGCATTAACTGGTTAGAGCTTGATTACTCAAAAGTCAAAAGAGTAGTAAAAACATTCAGACAATCTATAGTTACCAGAGCAACAAAGAACCGGGCAACAATATTGGTTGATTTCCTTGTATACATCATCCATGATTTCCTCACAGCCATACGCTCAGCAAAATGGTTGGCTGCTGAAAGAATACCAATAAAAAGCTCAACAGGCTCAGTTGGTAGCGGCGGTGCCCTCCACCGTTCAGACATTTCAATGTATCTCTCTGGGGAGAAACTAGGGTGTGAATTGGGTAGGGAACTTGAAAAAATGGATTCAATATCGATGTCTCCATTCAGAGACAAGCCAGTTGCATCCTCAAGAGTGTAACCCTGCAGAGGACCATCAGCTCAGCACGATTAGCTATGGAGATCTCAGGATGCTACCCAAGTGCTACCGCGAACTGAACTAAGATTTTATGATGCTTTAAGACAAACTTACAGTACGGTAAGGAAATGAAGCAGCATGCCGTCCATCAACATTGACGTGGTAACCTTCCAAACCAGCTGTTAGAGTCAAAACAAACAGCTTGCCTTCTGCAAATGGGTATGGCCAACTGATGTGAACATCCTTTGGCCTACCAATCAAATGCTTCACCCACCATTTCATCTTTGATTCCTCAGACTTGTCATCGTCACGAATCCATTTCTCGCACTTAAGTTGTCCATCAACTGAAAGGCCAAGCTAAAATGTCATGCCAAAACACAAGACATATTCATGAAGCAAAGTTAGTACACTCTTAAAGTAAAAGAGATCCCAGTGTATCTTCAATTTTAAGTGCAAGTCTTTCTGCTGAATGGCAAGAAACTGGATTCTCTGCAAAATGTTATTCCTACTTTGTCTTAAAGAATGCCCAGTTATCACTTGACACAAACTTTAAGCCGTTTAAGGCCCTCACTGCAACACTCTCCTACTGTTTTACCTCAAAAAAAATGCAACAGCCTCTAAAAACAGTCCTTCTAACTCATCAAGCACACTTGCAAGTTGGAACTTGGAAGCTTCCAGGTACCCAGAATCTTTGCTAAATTAGACTAATTGCGATTAATTGGACATGTAGCCTTTTAAAATATCAAATGGCGCACTCCACACAAAACTAAGCAATCAATCGGTTGAGCTCCTAATTAGGGGGAGCAAAGAAGAAAGAGAAAAGAAGTGCAGTTCCCACCGACAAGTTAACAAGTCAAACTGACATGAAACCAACAAACGCGGTTTCAGGTCAAACACAATCACCATCGAAATATTCTCCAGAAATTGGTAAAGAAACCCAACTCTTCTATTGAAATTTCTTGCAAAAGCCCGAACCTTTCTGGCCAATTTCCACCAATCTACCCAATTCCAAGCAATTGCCAATTAGACCACTGAAGTTGACGCCTTTAATTTTTTCCTAACTAACAAACCTCCCTACCAAACGAATCCAATCAATCTCCAGCTTCTAAACTAACGAAATGCAATCATGTATAATATTAGACGATTTAATCGAAGCAAATCGAATTAAACAAAATGAAATTATGAAACAAATCTGGAGCTCAAGCTCCGCTGCTCACCTGTCTCCTCCCCGGGGCGGGACGCGTGGCCCTCGCACCGATGCGACTGCCCCCACTGCATCCGGTAGCAGCTGTTCATCTCAATCACTGGCTTGCCGCTGTAATCGCCGCGGATCCTGGGGTTGAAGTGAAGTATCCTGGGTGGCGCCTCCCCGTCGACCGCCTTGGTCCCGACCAGCTCGACCATGAACTGCGACACCATGAGCGGCGCCTGTCCCGTCCTTCCGCTCGGCGATCTTCGGGTCGTACTCCGGCCGCGCGGCCCTGGGGCGCGCCACCACCGTCACGTGAGACCCCACCGCGAGCCCGCAAGGCAGCTCCACCGTCCGGACCCCGTCCGCGGGGAAGCTGGTCGGCGTGCACAGAGACCGAGGAGGGGCAGGTCGGGGAGGACGGGGGCGGCGACGAACCGGACGCATCGGCACCGGCCAGCCTCCCCCCGGAGGTGCACCAGGTGCGGCTTAGCCGCCGCGAACGCGTCGGCCGCTGTGCCATCGAACGGGGTCGCCGTCGCGTTGGGCCGCGGGAGGAGGAGCAGCGAGGAGAAGATCGGGAGCGCGGAGGAAGCAGCAGCCGGGGCGGGCGACACCGCCTCAGCACGGAAAGCGGGCTTCGCCGGCCGTACTGGAGAGAACGGGGAGGTGAACACCGACGCCTCGAGCTCCCTGCGGCGCGTGCGGTGGGTAGGCACCACCTCGACCACCGTCCCAGCCCCCGGCCCCGCCGCAAAAAGCTCGAGCGAGAAGAGCTCAAGCAGCAGCAGAAACGCTAGATACCCCGCGCCGGCGGCGACCAGCGCGGCGCGGCACACGCGCTTCCGCGGCAGCGGCAGCGGTGGCATCGCGGGGGGAGAGCGGCACGCGGCGGAAGGTTCTAGAAGGTGGCGGAAGCGAGGCGGGAGGTAGCCGTTTGGGGGAGGTGGAGTGGGAGGGAACCGGACTGGGTGTACTAATACCGGTCGGGATCGGACTCCGGCCACCTGACCTGACCGTTGCGTGGGAGGGATGCGCTGCGGCCGGTGGAACAGCAAACACCGGAAGTGTGGATGGGTGGGAGGAGGAAGGTGACGTGTACCGGGGGCAACGGTTTTTTGCCTCGCCAGAATTCTTCAGTTAAAGTGGTTGACTCCAAATTGGGATTTTTTTGTCCGGACGGAAAATGGTTGAAAATGGAAGGAATTCAAGTGCTAGGTGGTTACTAGTCAATTGTAATGTTTGAATAAATTACATAAATGAAATTGTGTTCATTTGTAGCGTTGATTTTAGAAGACGGTTGAAACCAGCGGTTCTAATATACGTCGATGAGAATAAATATTTTCATTAAAAAATAAAAGAAAATATATTTTGTGTCCATTTTTAAATAAAATAAAAGCTAACATTTAGTAACGTATATCTAACCTAAATCCTGTCCCAAATTTAGTAATGTAAGTAGTATCAAGCAAACTTTGAACATGTCTACTTTTAATCCTCTTGTTCTTAACAAAACCGGTTGGCCATGTTTTAGCTAGCATGACTAAAAATAAAATTACCAAAACGAATGGCTTACTCTTGTCTGGTTTGTTAGATTATCAACTTAACCTAGATTATGAGGTGGCAATTGGCATCACTTCTAAATGATATAATCTCTAAAAAATATTTTTTTAAAAAAATAATTATATTTTAATATTAAATTCATTCACTTCAACCCTCAAAACTATTTGATCCGAGAGAAAAGGTCATCTATTCATCTCATCAATTTATCGCTTTCTAACTAGCCCTAATTTTAGTAGCAAATTGAAATGTCTTGTAAAAACTTTGTAAAAACTTGATAAACACTGGTATATTATATATATATATATCTTTTTTAGAAACATTATACATATCTCAAATTGTAAAAAGATAACTTTTGTTAAAAGAAACCAAACAGCTAGTGCCTTTTTGAATCGATACACAATAATTAACTGCCTTTCAAAATGCATGATATTTGCACGGATTAGTTTAATTGTGAGAATTATTCTAATATCCCCTTTGTTCGAAATAAGACATAGCTATTCGAATTCGAGCATGCCAAACTAAATCAATACTCATCTGTTTCATATTACAAAATGTTTTTCTACCAAGTAAAATTTCCCACCTTTTCTGAATTTATAGAAAAACACAAGGACCTGAAACATGAAATTAATTTCATAAAATCTACCGTAAAATATGCATATTACGATAGTGTTTATTTGTTATCATATGTTTCAGTATATTTTGTACAACTTAACCACGATAAAATAAAAAGTTAGAGAACAATCACTTTGATTTGATTGGAACATTGTGAGTACGTACGCCTGGTCGCAGCTAGAGAGTGGAGTAGTCTAACGAAGCAACAGAGCTGCGACGACCATGGAAGGCAGGAGACGATGAAATGGGCAGATTCAAGAACGAACTCAGGTCAAAATTTCAACGCTTTGTTCAGTTTTCTGCTCGAAGAAATCCTAACAACAGGTAGCCTGCATCTCCGTTACATTAAAATGCCAGTATTTTTATGAAAAAGACGTAAACAAGTTGACACTAAATCTTATCAAAACTTTGACGTTAAATGTGTTCAGTAAATTCTTTAAAAATCACATACTTTTAAATAAAACAGGATATATTATTACAAAAATTAGGTCTGTATTACTTAACGCAGCGGAAACAACGAGATCAAAGAGACGCCATAAAAAGATCACACCGAAAAGACAACATCGAGACGCTATATTTGGTAACGAGGTCTTACGACTCCGGGGCATGACTATGGGCGCTCTTTCCCATGAACGGTGTCTACATCGGTATCCGGGCACACCGCGACAACGCCGCCCACCCAAACCGATCACATAAGTTGTATACTTCCTTATTTTGGTTATACAGGGTTGGTCATCTATTTATATGGCCCCATAGGTAGAGTATTAGATAAGGACTCTACTTATATCTCTAATTACAACTCAAAGTCCAATCGTAACCAGATTAAACACCTATATTCGACATAAACTCTAACAAACTCCACTTTGACGAATATACTCGCCACCTTGAAGTCGTCCATGCGCGAACCTCCGTGTATCGACTTTAGTTGTTTCTCCTTTAGCCGCTCATGCAGAATGCCCTCGTGAGCCTGATTCCACAGCCGCACCAACATTCGAATCAAACACCGTTAAAACTGCATTGTCATCCATGACTCCACCTTCAACAACGTTACCTTGTAGCTTGTACTGATGTGCTCCTGACTTCTCACCAATCATCACGGTCTTGCCTCCATGCATAACCCTCAAGGTCTTCTTATCAGGTGCTGCCTGATATAACCAGCCTTCCTCATGCAATAACCCAAGGAAAATCAGATTCTTTCGCAACCCTGGCACATGCTTCACACCCTTCAGTAGTATCTCCTGTCTATCACACATCTTAAACTTGATGTCGCCCACTCCAATGACTTGGTAACCCGAGTCATCACCCAAGTAAGCAAAGCCACCATTTTCATTCTCAGTGTAAGACAATAATAATTCTCTCTATGATGTTGCATGAAATGAGCTGGCTGAATCCAACAATCACCCTTTACAAGACTTTTCACTTGATACTATGAGAACATTACCATCGCTATCTGAGTCATATTTCTTGTTGGCAGTTACCACATTTGCGGATCCTCCATCCTTCTTCAGCGCTGGACAATTTCTCTTTATATATCCCCACTCCTGGCACTTGTAGCATAACGACCCCTTCTTCTTCTTGCCCCTCTTCTCATCTAAGCCATGATCATTCCTGACATGCAAAGCATCCCCAGAATACTTTCCTGTTGCATTGTTCTTCTTCCTTTGATTATGAGCAAGCAACGCCGCAATAACATCTTCTAACTTAATAGTTTCTTTGCCATATGTCAATGTAGTAATCAAGTGCTCATAAGCATCCGACAACGAACACAAAAGAATAATTGTCTTTTCATCATCCTCAATTTTCACTTCCACCTTAACAAAGTCAGCGATTAATTGATTGAAGATATTAATGTTCTCTGCCGAATCTGACCCCTCCTGCATCTTCAAATCGAACAACTTCTGCTTCAAATACAGCTTCTGGGTCAACGTCTTGGACGTAAACTAACTGGAAAATTTATGCCAAATTTTCTTCGGTGATGTTTCCTCCATGACGAGATATATAATCTGATCCGAGACACATAATCTGATAGTCACAGATGCATGTGCCTTCATCTCATCACATTTATCATCATCCAACTTCTCTAGATTCTTGTCAGTGAGATTCTTCAAGATTCCCTGTTGAGCCAATAGATCTTTCACTCTCGTATGCCACAATCTGAAGTTTTCGGTCCCGTCAAACCTCATCACCTTAAATTTAGGAGCCATCGACGCCATCCATCAATCCATAATTATATCGCCTATTGCCGCGATCAAATTGTCAACACCGGCTCTACGTGTTCCTCGTCGATCCATCAACGACTATCGCCGAGCCCTGTCGTGTACCGCCTTGGCACAACACAACCCTCCTCCAAAAGAGATTCACCATTATAGTCTTCAAGCCCTTGACGATTCCCTCACGCCGATTACACAAGACACGCCTTTGTCGACCGCTCAAAAAACCACACTTTGATCGAAGGTTTTTATTTTCGATCAAGTTTCTTTTTTCAGATCTGCATATTTTGGGCTCCCTTTGGTACATATTTATACCTCTGAAAAGACCCCAAAATATGCAAAAATAGAGCCAAATTCGGACAAAATTTGAGTTCTAATTGAACACTAAATCCGAAATCTACTCAAATTCCTGCACATGGGCCTCTGCCTCTTCTTGGCCTGCTCAGCTACCCTGATAGGCCGCACCAACCGTCTGGGCCGGCTTCCTGTGAAACAAGCCGCCCAGCTGGGCCGACATCCCTACTACATGCCTCTTGGGCCAGCTCCCTACGATCGGGTCGGCCCCATGTGCACCAGGTCGGCCAGACCAACCACCACCTCCCACGCTTGGGCTGGCGCCTCTTGGGCCGCACCCCTTCCGTGGGCCGGCGCTAGGCAGGTCGTCTCAGCTGCCCGCACCTAGGTGGCGCCAGACCAGCCGCACCTAGGTCGCGCCCTCTCTTGCGCCTAGCCAATGTCCGTAGTCGCACGCCTGGCCGACGCTAGTAGCCGCCCCGCGCTTGCCCGTTGCAACCGCGTCGTGCCATAGGTGCCAATCCATTGCACTCGCCGATCTGCCACGCTCGTCGATCCGTGCGCACTCTTCGTCGCCCACTCCGAATTATTTCTAGATCTATTCTCTTTTGCAGATAAAATTACTACAGATCTTCATGGCTATAACCATCGTCGTTGTTTACTCCAATTTGAGCCTAACAACATTGCTCACTTCGTATGAGCCGAAATACCGTCATCACCGCAGTACTTCTCGCCATAGTATCGACCTCCTAGGTGTCACGTCTGACCGACCCACCATCGAACAACAGCCTAGCCACCAATCAACTTAATCTTTCCATGTATGGTCTGAGCCTAGTTGATCACAACTCATTGGACGGTTCGAGCCACCCGCTCGAAGTGCTCCAACCCCACTGATCGAGTCATCGATTGCCGACATGCTCCATCATCCTGCGCCTTGTGTAATCTTGCGCAAATATGGAACATTATCGCACCTGCAATCTGATCATCCCAATCCATAGCTCTGATACCACTTGTTATGAAAATCAGGCTTGTATGGCCTAACGCAGTGGAAACAACAAGATCAAAGAAACGACATGAGAAGATCACACCAAAGAGACAACACCGAGACACGATATTTGGTAACGAAGTCTTACCACTCCGGGGCATGACTACGAGTGCTCCTCTCCATAAACGGTGTCTACATCGGCATTCGGGCACACCGCGATAACACCGCCCACCCAAACCGATCACCTAAGTTGTCTATTTTTTATTTTGGTTACACGGGGTTGGCCATCTATTTATATGGCCTCATAGGTAGAGTATTAGACAAGTACTCTACTTATATCCCTAATTACAACTCAAAGTCTAATCGTATCCAGAGTAAACACCTATATGCAACACAAACTCTAGCATATATAGCATTCTTAATTAAAAAAAAATGTTCGAGTCAATCATATTACCCTTAGAGAAAGGGCATTGACTCAACACACGGATGCTGCCATAGCACCACAGAATCCGAATGCCATCTGCTGACCACTGACCAGCACGCACGACTTACTCGTGTTTAATTTGGAAGTGAACATCTAGACGTACAATATAGTATGATTTAACTCTTTGACTAGATAGTCTCGCATTCAAACAAACAAATTTCATACTAAAAAGTTGATAAACGACTCTAAAATATATATTTTTATACATTTTTTTGAGAATTTATGTACAAGTTTCTGAATGGACATTTAATTCGCTCCTAGTCCATGGGCGTAATCTCCTGCTGGTTTGGCTAATTTCCTTCTTATAACCGAGCTAATACTTGATTTAGCGGGTTAATTTTCTTTATGGTTTAAATTATCTGATATTTTTGTTACTGTATTTCTATTTCTACAGTGAATATCACATATTTAATACGCTGAATCACTATTATGCATACCGCCTCTCAACTAATCCGATTTCCGATCAAAACATCGGTCGACCGGAAAATACCCTAGAATCCCTAATATCTATAAATAAAAAGTAATTATAAAAAATCATGACAAAACAAGAAACACGCATTGGACACATAATCAACCTATCATCCAAACACAATCATCATCATAAACATATAGGTTAATCCAGCATGGCATTGGCCAGCACATGATGAGTTTAGTTTGTTTTTTTTTCCATATATCTCCCCTTTTTCAGCATGAGGCCACAAAAAGGCTCTCAGAGACAGGGTGGTGTTGCCCTAGCAACATCACATTGCCAAAACACCAGCAGCCCACCAGACAACAACATCATGGATGCCATCATGCCCGGTCCTGATATTTTTGTGGCCTGGTGCGGAATAAAAAATGGAGGCCCCCATTACAAAATAATATTGAAAAATTTAGTGCCATTAACAAATCTCACACTAATAAGTTTAAATACAAAAGAGAAATATCTCTAGATTATTTAAAACAATTTCTTCTAATAGGCCTGCTGCTCGTGACTTATGACTAATTTGCAACTGGGCTTTATTAATACTTGTGAGACTTATTACCATACTAAATTTTAGAGACCCCCTATTTTCGGAGGCCTGGTGCGGTCGCACTGTGCCTCAAGGCGGATGCCATTAGGATAATGGCATGGAATAATACAAAGTGAAGTTGATTAATCAAAGATTCCATGTCTAGATTTGATTGCTTATTATACTGCCTGCGCGTGAAATCAAGAATTATTAAGTTGGAGATCATATGATCATGTTGATTGGATTTATGTTGGCATGGGACTGGACCGAATCGGAATCAGAAGGCTTGTATTGTGCTGATGGTCTTCAGCTGGATTGCATTATCATTAATCAAACTCCTAAACTTTGCGTAGTAGTGATGGAATATAATGTAACAATGCAGTGGTGAGGGAAAGGCCTAAGTTTGTTCTTTGATGTTAACGGCGTGAGTTACTACTTGCGAGTTTCTTCGAAAAATGTCACACAAACTGTGCTAATCTCGATTGATCAAAACAATTTATTTGGGGAATTTTACTGTGTTCCTATCGTCTAATTATACGATTCAACGATCAGATTACATTGATGACGTATTAACTCTTAGAGTAATAAATCATATAAACTTCTTTTAATATTAATATGTGTAAGCATGTATACATACAATAATTAATTAATTTCTTTGCATGCTAGCATATTAATTATTTATGGCATGTATTATAAAAGAAAATAATTAATAAACTTTTCATGTGGGTTGACATGCATGCAGATTGTTTTCCATAATCAAGTTGATTAGCCAATTTTCTTTTTTAATTATTTATTTTAAACATAATTAATCAACGGTCTAGATTAGTTTTAACCATTACCTCTCCGGGAAATAAATAGAGGTAATGGGTACTATAGATGGACCCATTTATAGACATAGGAATTAGTTTAATTTCTGTAAGAATTGAAATTCTTACGTTTCAAAGGAGCATAAAGAGTAATGAAAAGTCATGGTTGTTTTTTTCACCCATTATAGCCGTTAGAATGAAGGAATATGCCAAAATTTCTTAGAAATGTTTTTGTAGGTTTTGGTTGGGTTCTTTTCAAAAGAAAACAAAATTAAGCACAATAAATCAAGGGGAGAATCTCCATGGATGGAATGAAGAATGGATGCATTTGTTAACCCAAATCTTCTGTTTCAAACACCAACTGTGATTTTTTTTAAAGAAAAATGTTTGCTAGTCCTGTGTTTTGCACCTAGATTCTTGTGTTTTTTGCAAGCATTTTTTGTTCTTGTGACTTTCATTACTCCTTTAGAAGCATTTTGTGGGAATAGCACAGATTTAAATTTGGAATCTTGTTTTAGTTTCCAGTGTACCATTTCTACTCACAACGGAACCTAATCGTCTCACAGCAACGGCACACAAATAAGATAATCAGACATGGGTAAAATAGGACATGTAATAATGCAAACCATGAATTCAGACATCAGATACTGCCGTCTCTTAGAAGATTTGTTTACATGACAGGAGCAAATTCATCAGATTATCTGATGAAACGTTTGCTCTGACGAACACGGAGATAAAAACAAGAGTTTCAAAGCATAGATCAGAACTAATGATACAGCTAGAGCAGGGCAATGTAGAGCACAGACACCTTACACCTCATTGAGGGATCACAACACCACAATGGTCAGGTAGAAGATCAACTGGGCGAAATATACATCTTGGCATTCCAACTGGACTAAACACACACAACATAAGACGGCACCGGTAAATTTGCAGTCATGGACAAGCTGAGACAGGACTAGCCGTCCAGTTGCATCACACATTGATCAGGTGTTACAACAGGCAGACCATCTTGACGAGGCAGCACCAGCCTGATCTGGTTCTTGCCTACTGATTTGAATAGTTGGGGGCTGCATGAATCAGATACAAGTTAGAATGCACAATGGATGGGGCTAATAAACCCATATATGAGACCACGGCAATGCAATAGTACCTCATTTGCGGCAGCAACAGTTTCAGTCAATCTTTGCTTTATGTCCCTTGCAATGGTAAAGAATACCTGCTCCACGTTTTGATTTGTTTTTGCACTCTGCATACCATAGTATTAATACATGTGCATCTGATCATCTTGGAAAGTTGGATAGAACTACTTTTGTGACAAGAAGTTGATTGCGACTTGGCAGGCATGTTCCCTTAGCTTATACTATAAAATCTCACCGTTTCAAAAAATTTAATCCCATACTCATCTGCAAGCTTTTGTCCTTGAGCTGTTGACACCACCTGTTAACCAAGCACCATTCTATCAGAGACATAAAAAAAGTGGGTATCAATGTCTAACATTATGAAATTTTTAGAAACATTTACCCGCTTTGCATCCATATCAACCTTGTTTCCCACCAAGATCTTGTTGACATTATCAGATGCATGTTGTTCTATATTGCGAATCCAATTTCTAATGTCTACACATTAGTTAAGAAAAAAAAGATGTATTTTTGCATTCAGTCAACAAATGGGATGCCCTATGCACGAGGATGATGGATACTGTTGAAGGACGACTCGTCTGTAACATCATAGACAAGCAGAATACCCATAGCACCTCTATAGTAAGCTGCAAAAAGGAAACAAATCATATAAGGTGTAGAAGTCTTGCTTACCAATCAATCAATAAAATTGTATATATATATATATATATATATCAAACACTTCCACAAAACCAACATAAGTTAGGCACATGAACATACATATTGAATGGCTACAGTTTCAGAAAAATCAGGTTAAACACGTTTGAAAATAAGATGCAGGTATGTGACAGAGAACTTTATTACACACATTTTCCTCATTTGAGTACATCAAAAGAACAACATTTTATGCTATTCCAAATATGATTTGAATCTACAAAATATTACACTGTTTGATTGCAATCGCATCAGTTTGATAATTATTTGACATGAAACCAACTAATGTCAATTGACACTTTTGGTCAGCCTTCATGGTTAAGGTCAACTTGACCCTTGTATTTTGGACTTTAAGAATATAAGAAAACTTGAATCTCAGTGATTTACCAGTTGTAATTGTTCGGAAACGTTCTTGGCCAGCAGTATCCCAAATCTGCAATTTTACACGCTTTCCATCAAGCTCAACTGTCCTAACCTTGAAATCAATGCTTAACAGAAAGAAAAAGTACACATCTTTAGAATGTTTACTTTCATAAGTGAATATAAAAAATTAGAGAATAAATGGTCATGTGTATACCCAATGGTGGTGATAAAACTTGTAGTGAAAGTGTCATCAGAGAAACCGCAGAAGCAAGCAACTCTTTCCCACTCCTGCAAATTAAACATAAGGGGGCAAATAAGAATGACTACAGTATGTTATCTGAGGAAAAATTGTTGCCACTGAAGAGTTGCAATATCATCTGAGCAGTTGACCAGGTGACAGTTTTCAATTTTGATCTGGTAAGGGGATGGACAAGCATGAAGATTCCTTTTACCTTATCTTAATAATGAACAATTTCAGCACATCTGATAAAGTAGAAAAATAAAAGAGTGGATGAAGAGCAATTCTGCATCCATTGTGAAACATATAATGATCTAAAAAACCTGCCACCCTCCTTTTTTTACATTCTCCTTATCAATGTGGATGTCGCATACTGTACTGAAGGAAAAGGCATAAAATGCAAAGAATACCATGTCACTGTTTGTGTGTGACTATGCGCTATTTAAAGTAATTTGTTTACCAAGGTTTATCAGCTATGAGCCAGTTACAATATGGATTAGTAAGCAGTTAAACTACTCATTACTTGGTTTATTTGAAAAAAAATATGGAATGTTGATTATGCTAGTAGTTTACATGTGAATAATAGGTAATAACTATTTTTTGGGTTCAGAGGCCTGGTATTTTTCTTCCATGATCTAAGGTAGTAAACTATTTGTTTGACTTTTCTTTTCCAAAAGATACAACACAAAATGGTAGTTAAAACAAGACATAACTTTAGTATCTGAACAAATGCATGATGATGATACACTTTCAGTGCAGCACTGAACACTGAATGGCGTGTCCAAGTAGAAGTAGAAATTAAAAACCTGGCAATTAATGAACTTTAGCTCCAATATAAGTGCAAATCCTACCTACTTAGATTAATAAAATATGTCAACCATGGTCAAAACCAAAAACCAACCTTAACCTAGCCAACATTTAAGACGAGTAGATCACCTTTAAGGGATCCCCATTTTGATTAACCTATTTTCATCCCTTTATATTTTGAGCTATCTGAACTGCAACAATTATCACCCTAGTATAACAAACACCGAGAGCAAAATTTCTGCCCTTTGTGCCAATTCCCATTTCCCAGGAATCCACTGCTTCAAGGAAGGTGTAGAAGAAGATCAAAGAGCATCTTATGACTGGAAAAATCATGCATGATCCAAATAATATCACATACTGATACAGACATTGCACGTTTATGAAATCTTTTTGCAAACTATTTTCCACAAGTGCACAGCAGCACAAGTACTGGTGATCTGATCCAACTGCAACCTGACCAACCTCCATTCAGTTCATAAATCATAAAGGAATACCTATGACTACAATATCTAGCATGGCTCAAATGGGAGAATGTCCCAGACAAGACTGGCAACCAACCAACCAAATCAACAGGTATCACTCCTGAAAAAAGCTTCAATTACTTCGATTACTGCTGCGTACAGCGTACCACTCCAGCAACAGCAGGAAACCCAAGATACAGAAATCCCGTCCCGTAAGTCACTGGCAACACCCGGTACTGTTCGTCCCGAACTACGGACCCCATCCATTCAAGAGATGCGAAAGTACGACCAGCACGCTACAGGCAGCAGCATCGGCCTAAATCGGTCGAAGGCTCCAGGAAATCGAGCCAATAACTAGAACCCACATGCATCGGAGAAGCGGAAAATTCGGAGGGCGCGTGAGAGCTCTGATTCCTCGGTGGGTGGGGTGTAGGAAAGGGGGGGTGGCGGCGGATGGGGGAGGTACGTGCCGCTGTCGCCGATGAGGAGGAGCTTGATGAGGTGGTCGAAGTCGCCGCGCGACCTCGACGGTGCCGCCGCCATGTGCCGCCCGGCTCGTCGCCTCTGCTCTGGCCGCCGCCGCCGCTGCCGCTGCTGCTGCTAGGCCTAGCGCTCGCTCGCGCTGTCTCTGCGTGTTGGCTAGCGAGGAGGAGGAGAAGTGGAGAGAGGAAGGAGAAGAGGAGACGGAAGAAGCAAACGAAGCGTCCAGCTGTACGCGACGAAAAATTAACCCAAAACAACCAAGGACAGTAGAGCTGTATTCCCGCGGTATTTTTTTATTTTTATCTTAGGGCCAAGCAAGGGAAATTAATAATAATAATTTTGTTTTTTCCCAAAAGAATTGAACTGTTTTTCTATTAAATTTCCGCGAGAAATCTGTTGAAATTTCTGCCTACCGGCTGAACGAGTCTATAATTTTATCGATTCGAACCACAAACACACGGGATTATTTAGAGTCTGTTTGGTATATTTGATTTAGTTTCGAGATTTATATTGTGTTTGAAGTTTATATAATAAAATAAAATTATTTAAACTTTTACTTTAAATCCAAAATAGAATTCATATAGCTCAAGAAATCTTACATAGATATGATGGTTTCAAATTTTTTAAACGGTCATAAGTTGGCATGGGTTGTAACATGGTGTGTCACTTTGCTTACGTATGTACAATGTGTGTGATGTAGGAGATGTCATTTTGGTAGTGTCTTGTGGTTGCCTAGTATTTGAGAATTGCCAAATTGGGCAATAGTTATAGTTGAGATATACCACCCCATGTGATTGCTTACCAATTGGTTGCTCACCCTGCGTATTGGCAAGGGACATTGTACTTATGTAAATCTATAAGCCTACCAATTTATATGACTACTTATCTAAATTAAATTTAAAAGTAATGTTTTGTCGGTGAATCACCGAACTGTTCACCTAAGGGGTATTTGAAGTGGTGAATAGATGTGTAAGAGAAGCACGCCACCTTTAAGGGGGTGTTTGGTTCCACCTTGCTAAACTTTAGGGACTAAAGTTTAGTCCTTTTTAGTCCCTAAATTGCCAAACAAGGGGACTAAAGTGGGACTAAACTTTAGTGACTAAAGTTTAGCCTTTAGTCCCAAAGAACTTGCTAAAGGGGACTAAAAGTACTACTTACCTCTCATCCCTCATTCTCTTTTAGTACTTTAGTCCTTAGAACCAAACAGCAATGGACTAAAGTTTAGTCCTATAAAAAAAGGAGACTAAAGTTTAGTTTAGTCCCTAAAGGAACCAAACAGGCCCTAAATCTGATGATCAGACTCTAGTAAACACGAACTAAGATTTTACATTCTATGGAATAGTATATCTATGTTTAGTATTTTAGTGTATTATATAGTGTCTAAGCTTACAAAGCAATGTGTTATAAGCCTAAACAATTGAAACTAGATGATTCAATGATTATAGTCTCTAGGAGATGTCTCGCTCCCCTTATATACTCAAGAGGCGAGCCCGATGACTTATGATTTTATCCCGAGTCAGTCTCTCTAATATCTAAGATTATATACCAAATCTACGTACTAATTTTCTAATTACAAGAATTTTGATACAAACATATCTCTTCGTACTGATCTAAGATTAGGTTCTTAAATAAGTACTTAACATTCTTTATCGGTATCAAATCTTCTTTATGGAGACATACTGGAATTTAATGTTAGACTTATCCTACTTTTAATATAGACAAATAAGCTAATCACAGAGTAGATATCCCGACACGTGTATATTTTCCTAAGAGGAAAACTCAATATTGTTCAAACTTTGGCTTTATATGCCAAGGGAATATATATCAGGAGGATATAACGGTCATAGCCAAAGTTCCTAATGCCTAATTTGGAATGGATTTTTTCCACACATTACAAGAATTAGACTATTTCTTCTAAAAAATTTATAAAACTATTACTTATTGTTGGATTTCATCGTATATATTTTTCACTAGTCCCTCTGTGCTCGTTTGGATAGTAATCAAACACTCTCTATCCTAAAATATAAAATATAAGAAGTTTTATATTTGCACACATATATATCAAATAAACAAGTAACATAATTATACTATACTTTTCATAGTGGAAGAGTTTAAGTGAAGTAATGATTAATAAAGCATGGGATAGATAAAATTATCTTTTAAAAGTATTAGGCTGATGTATTTGAAATAAATTTAAAACTCTAAACGTGTCTATCGTGTGAGGAAGGAAGTATATATATTTTTAATTTCATCCTAAATTGTTGTGTAGTACAATCATTGAGGTTTTCAAAGTAGTTTTTGGTTTGACACGGCCGTAGAATCTTGCCTCTGGACCAATTCTTCAGTTAACTGACACAAAACACGAGATGCTGCAAACTTGCAAGGAATGCACGTGCCATATCTTAGACCAAAAGAGTACGTAAATTGCTAGCCCCGTACTCTATCCTTCAACTTTATCTAAAAAATTTTTACCTCCTTACCTACAATTAATTCACAAATAAAGTATTTTATTTTTTTAATATCTCTTATCTGTAACTTTACAATGGCGATAGGGGTGGGGGAGTTTTTTTTTAAGAAAATACTGTGATGATGCGAGACACCAGAATTCAGGACATGTTTCTTGGAGCGTTGGGTGTCGCTCATCACACGTTGAGAATTAAAGAAAAACAAACAAATGGCAATAAGACGTCGTCGACAAGTCTCAAACGACAAGCGTGTCAGATATCACCAACAGAGCTATCTGAATTCTGAACAACAAGCTACGCATTATAATAACCAAGATCGACCTAGTAAAATCCTACCTCATCTGCTGCACATGCCGAGGTTGACCTGACTATTTCTTGGTCAATTTGCAGATGGTCCACATTCTAAAAATCAAGATCAAAACAAAAACAAATCAGCCATCATAATCTGAATTTCACATAGCAGCAAGCTGCATGTAGAACTAAATAAACCAGTAAACTACATTAGATGAATGTTTCACGACAATGGAATAGTTCAGAAATGTCTCACAACAATGAACTACTTAACTCGTAAACCATGGAGAGGAAAGCTCAAAAGGTGCAGAGCACATAACTTGGTGCCAGTGCATGCCCATAAAGAAAGCAGCAAATCAGAGCATAAAAAGATGTGAACTATGCTTGCCAGCTACCCCATGATGAATATTCTCTCAGCAAAGCATTTGCAACTTTCTAAACATGGGTCATTGGCAGCACTGAGAGAGCACTTTCGTAGAAATACAATCACTGTCCACGCATGAATAAACAACAGTACAATCTTTACACTTGCTGAAATGCTCAATTATTCAGTGTTGACATGCACAGGAGCACTGCTGTTAGGAAGGGGGAAGTGTTCCTTAACAATGTGCAGCCGCTGAAGTGTTATGTGCTACATTTCCTTCTCTTCTTCATTGCAACTGTTCACTAGCAAGGAACTTTGTGTTTTGCACAGAAACCAGTAGAGGAATCATTCTAATAGTAACAGTTAAACAGTATAATCATCAAGCATCCAACAAGGATATATAAAGAACTGGAGTATGAGGTTTTTCACTAGACAAAACTAAGACGACAGAATGCACACATAAAGTATGCAGTACGTGATATTTACCAATGGCATCAGCAACAGCAAACCATTAATAAGCATCTCTAATTGTTGCGCAGGCACAACATTCTCGTGAATAGTACCGTGTAAGAACTGAAGCAACACTGAACGCAGCAGTTTTAGAGATGTTGCATCACACAATTTCTTATATCATACTTTGTAGACACAAATAGAAGTAGCATAGTACATATTTGACAAGTTTATGATAAATGCTAATTCAGCCAGGTTGTTACTACATTACATGACAGGTTGCACGAACAAAATCAACCTATATTTCGCGATCTTTCACCCACACCAGATGTGTACAACTGTTATGCTCCAGTGAGACATACTAGAAGTAGAACTTAATTGAATATCACTTCTTCACATTTAGGAATGATGTTCTCCTGCATTTCTCGGATACGTCAAAATTTGTATCCACAGTTTAAATTAATGACACACTGGCTTATGCAATGTTGAAACTAAGCTGGTATATTCCAAAATAATTTAGGAAATCATCTACATGTCAGTCTCAAGCAGACCTAATTTACCATCACCATATAGTTAGTCGTTGATGGATGCTAAGAACATCAGTAAATCCATCCCATTTGTTGATTAAATGAAGATTGCCAATACAGCTGAAAGATTCAATTGCAACCCAGTTAAACTATTGTCATCTCATATTGCAACATTGTGGTTTTCCATCCATCAACTTCTGCCACAGACATAACATCAGTCTTGGTGATTGGTAATGTGCAGTATAATAATCGTCTATGCATCCAAATTGACAAAACTTGGTACTGTGAACAAATTCAACAGGTCTTGTCCTATTGAACTGCTCAACCCACAAACCCATGCTCACATCTTCCATTTTGAATAGCTGCACAGAAAGCAATTCTAAATTAATTCCTTGGTGTGAATTGTCATTAGATGTATTTTTCTGCTCATAGAGACATATTTTGTAATGGTCAATATAACAATTTAACGAGTGTTCAAACATGAGATCAAATAAGGGATCATAGAATGCTCTTATCAATCATTACTCGATTACTATGCAAGGACCATAGACGGTTTTTCAGTTTGGTAAAGTCAATACATTGTCTGTTTCGTACCTTATATTTGTCATGTTTTATAAAGTCTAACATACTGTTCAAAGTCAATACATTGTCTGTTTCGTACCTTATATTTGTCAAGTTTTATAAAGTCTAACATACTGTTCAAAGTGGTAGGAGAGGCCCATATTGCATATATATTAACAGAAAAAGGACAGTTAATGCACATATAGACTGATAGAGGGAGGATTGAGGAACATTATTTCTTATTGCGATTGTACTATGGAAGTCCCTAGGGATGAAATTTTTCCAAAATTAAATTAAAATATAGTTACCCTTAATTGTTGCTCTGAGAATTCTGACACGATGGAACCAGCAATATCAGAAGATATAACATAACCAGGGCCATTCGCATAGGCTGGATATACCTCCTCTGGCCACTCCTGGGAAGCCATAAGCAAGATAGAATTATCCAGATTAGTAAGGTTGGTAAGTACAGAAACACTACATCATCAATACATTAAAACACCATGACACATGTAGAAGCACAACTGACTAAAAAAATGCTATCATAGAACAAAGATGGCTGATGACGTTAAAATAGCCAGCAGAGAAACATATGCCAGAATCCAGATCTTCGATTATTTGTGCCTGGGCCTTATCACTTGCAGGAAGTGATTATTGTTCATTCTGGTTTGTATAAAACAGTAAAAAGAACTTAAAACAGAACTTCCAAAAAGAATGAATCACATTAGTAATCAGATGTTACTATACTGCATGGACACATTGGTTTTAATCTTCAAGTCTTCGAGGATACCAGTAAACAGAAAGCACAGCTCCAGTTAACTTTCAGGGGGGAGGGGGAGTTGCTAGTACAAACTAAGATTCATATAAAAATCATATATAAACCAGAATGAGTTTGAATATTTTAGTATTTTACATTTCTACTATATGAAAAGTAAGTTTACACTGCCTTCAAGCAGTAACAAAGTAATAGATATCAATAACTAAGTTTCTTTTTTATGGAGGAGCCACTGCAACAAAGTAATTTAGCTGGTACTTCAATAAGTTCAATCAATAGAAGAAACAATGAAAAAAGGTGAAAAACTATATTATCTGATAACCACCATCAAACAAAACACATGATTTACCTCATATGTCACAGCCCATTTCCCATGGCGGAGTGGCCTGTGGTGAAAATTGATATTCCCTATGTAGAGGCTTCTGCCAAGTGGAACCTTCTTGACTTCAGTTATTACAGAATCAAGTCTGACAAAGGTATCATCATCGCACTTCATTACATACCTAGCAGAGATAACATGAACCTGTGAACCAAGTCAGCCAAACTTAGAATGTAGCAATGTACCAAGATAACAACTATAGTTTATAGCAGTATAGCACATCAAAGAACAAACAGGTTGAATAAGAAACTCCATGGCATACCCCATACTCGCATATCGCGAGAGTCTTCAAAACAACTAAATCATAATTGTCAAGAAACGGCACAAAAACAATGTCTCCAAAAAATTCAGCTTCCTTTTTCAACTCCACATTCATTTCCTTTCTGCCATGCTGGGGATAAGAAAGTTTCATCAGCTCAGGTTCACCAAACACATGGAGAAAGGAAATGTGTTGATTTAATGCTCAAAATTTACCATTGCAACAAAAAAACGAGCTACCACATTTGGTGTCTTTCGGACAGCAGACATCCATGTCTTTCTCACACCCATTCGTTCAGCAAAATGATTGCCAGATGACAAGATGCCAATGAAAATTTCAACTGGTACATCAGGCAGAGGAGATGCCTGCCAAACAGTTGACATGTCCAGATAACTCTGTGGTGCAAAGCTTGGGTGTGTAGTGGGTAAAGACCCTGAAAACACTGATTGCACATCAAGGTCCCCATTTAATGATAAGCCTGTAGCGTCCTCAAGCACAAACCCCTGCAAGAACCACAACAAATAAAAATTAACTTAAAGAGCAGGACAAATTATCCAATAATCCAACCACAAGTTCTCAACTATCCCCCAACACTAAAATAATCTGAGCCAGTGGTAGATCCACTGTCTGTGACCCCAGGCAGCCGCACAGGCTCGTCAGCAAGAGCACAATAGAATTTTTGTATTGTCATAGGGATTGAGAATAGCATTTTCATATCAAAATATTGGCAATAGTTACATTTTCCCAGGATCTAAAAATTCTTGGCTCTAGTTTAAATTATTGTGTGCCACAAGTGATGCAAGTCATTCCCGATTCACCACAATTTCGATCATGCACACATCATAAATGGAGGAACATATACACTTACAGTGCGGTAAGGAAAAGAAGTGACATGTCTCCCATCAACATTCACATGGTATCCCTCCAACCCAGCGCTGAGAGTAAGAACAAATAATCGACCCTCCACAAACGGATAGGGCCAGTTGAAATTTCTCTCCTTCTTCTGTCCTATCAGCCGGTTCAGCCAAGTTGTTTTTGACTCCTTGGAATGCCCATCATCGTCCTGAATCCAGTTCTCACACTTCACGAACCCATCCACTGCAAAAAAAAATGAGAAATAGGTCAACAAATTTAACAGAATCCACCTGAAGCAAACATAAACGAAATGAAATTACAGGGGTCCCCAACCGGTCTCCTCATCAACGTGGGACTTCCAGCCTTCACAGCGGAGCGGGGTGCCCCACTGCATGCGGTAGCAGGTGTTCTGCTCGATCACCGGCCTGCCGCTCCAGTCACCACGGAGGCGGGGGTTGAAGTGGAGGATGCGGGGCGGGTCCTCCCCGTCGACCGTCTTTAGCCCTTGAAGCTCCATCATGAACTGCGACACCATGATCGGCTGCTCCCCCTCCCTGAGAACTGCGATCTTAGGGTCTCCATCAGCGTGAGCCGGCCGAGGCGTTGCGACCACCGTGATGTGGGACCCCAGCGTCAGCCCGCACGGCAGCTCCACCACCCGCCCCCTCTCGCGGAATTCCTCGGCGGTGAGCACGATCGACTGCGGGCACTTTGCCGCCTCCTCGCCGTACGGCGTAGCGAAGGCGGCTGGGTCGAGGTCCTCGAGTTCGGAGAACACACGGGCGCCGGCCGCGACGGCGTTGGCAATCGGGCGGCGGAGTGGACCGGAGCGGGACGAGTTAAGAAGGCGAAGATCGAGGCCAGAGACCATCCCCGAGAGGCGCCGACTACGGACGGAAGGGCCGGAGACGGATGCCAGCCGGGGCTCATTGGCCGGGCGCGCGGGGGCCGCACGCTCCCCGGCGACAGAAAGCCGCAGATACCTTGCGCCACCACCACTACCACCACCACCACCTCCTCCTCCTCCTCCTCCTCCACCCGATTGCGAGGTGAACACGAGCGGCGACTCGAGAACAAACACGAGCGCCCCGTAGAGGACGAGCACGCCAGCCAGCCCCTCGATCGCACGGCGGCGACAGGACGAGCCCGCCGCCGTCGCCGGCCTCCGCATTGCACCGGCCCCAACCCGCCCTCCCTCCCCCACCTCCAACCCACGAACCCTAAACCTACTCGAAGGAGAGGCGCCGCGTTAGTGAGGGGCGCACTCGCAAGGGGGGAGGGGAAGGGAAGGGAAGCGCGGCCAAACCAAAGGCGAAGGGGGAAGAAGAGGCGGACGAGAAACGCCTCGAATAATTAATTAATGGACTAATCGTCGATACTTCCTAAATTTTAGTTCTTTCCAATAGATAAAGATGGATATAGATGCACTAAATTTTATTCTCTAAATTATATATAAGGTTATTATAAATTATATCTCATCCTAAAAATTAATTAATCTAAAATAGTTCCTTATAATTTCGATCTTTATTTTTAAATTCTACAAATATGGTTTATAATATATAATAATTTTGAGTAAAACTATGATGCATTCAAATATATGTATTATCCAACCTATAATAATATGTACGGGGAAAAATAATGTACATGTAAGAAAAAAATATGTACAAATGTAAATAGGGATTTGCTAAACTAATTCTATATTTAAGAGAGATGAATGATCATTTAGGAAATGGATTAGGAAAAAGACTTATTTAAGGGAATTTTCATAAAAATACCTAAATTCAAATTTAGGTAAATCTTTTGAAGACTTGATTAACAAAACATAAATCACATTCCTTTACTCTAAAGATGAGATTACTTATGAAAACGATTTGTTAATTCAGAATTGCACGGCGCGTAAGGAATGTAATTAGAGAGCGCGATTTTGGGGCAGGGTGAGTGGGGTTTAGACGACGCATGAGCTCGGTGTATGCATTTTAGCTTGCAAAGCCAACATGGGGCCCAGTTGCCAGTATAATGCCGTTCGAGCACTGGGTGTAGGGAGGATCTGCGAGCGGCGGGGAACACATGGATCGAGGTGGGCCAGGCGTGGCAGTCTGACTGTTGTTTCAGGGGAGGCCGTGGATCCTCTGCGGTGGGCCCGGCGTGGCGCCGTGGTGAGGAGCAACCGGGCAAACTGGCAGATTTTTACATTTTTATACTTTTAAAAAACTTATAGTATACCTCCTGACCAGTAGCATAGTTTGGCAGGATAAACTAAATCAGAAAAAAATCATTATAAATAGGAAATATCCCAAATATAATAAGGAATGATATTTTTGTAATTAGGGAATAAATTAATAGATTAAATATAGCAGTGTATCTCATGAAATTAGCAACCTGATAATCATGGATACGATTCCTTGTCTAAAACCTCCCTCCCCTCACTATATAAAAGATACAAGTGGTTCCCTAGCGGCAGGGTTAGATTAAATACTCGTGGCTCACTAACTCGCTCGGTTCGGATTGATTCAGGTCAACTTATTTCCTTAACGAGACAGCATTTCAACTTGTTTCCTTAATGAGCCGAGCATGAGCAACTCACAAGCCATACAAAATAACTAGCCCTACCCACATGTATGTAGTCTACACTGAATTTCTAATAGTTAATACTCAAACGACTCTGTGGTTTATGCATCATGCATCTAAATTGAACTCAGGGACTAGGTAACTATGCAAAACAAGAATGCACTAATTTAATGATAGTGTCTTTATAGTGATCTACATAAATACAAAATACAGACTTTCTCTATGTTACTGATAATTTGTTTGTTTTGAGTTCAATACAATAATGTATTTTCAATTATTGATCTACAATTTAGTTTCTCATGAAACTTATTTTCTATGCTATGTGTTGGCATATAAGAATTTTTGATTCAGCTCGCGAGCTAAACGAGCCAACGCGAGCTATCAAATGAGCCGAGCCGAGCCAACTTTGTGGCTCGCTAGTTTAACTAGCCAAGCCGAGCTAACTCATTAGCTTAACGAGCCAGCTCGAGTTGGACCAAGCTAGCTCGATATCTAGCCCTACCTAGGGGATATGCATGAATACATCCATAGACAGATATAACAACTAGACAACAATCATACAACCACATAACCACCAAGAATCATATCGACATATATATTAAGTATTTTAGATCTAATCTACAATCTACAAAAATAGGGCGTAGGATTATTATCATCTAGGAAGCTTGAATAGAGCAGGATAAACGAGCTATATTGGCTCATTAAATTTTGTTATGTTAACGAGCTATCTCATCTTGCCTCATTAACATAACAAACAAAAAATATGCCCGCTTAGTCCAGCTCGTGAGCTAGCTCATTTAGCTCATGATCAGGGGATCAACGTAGGTGGACAAGGGCATGGGGTGGGTAGGCGGGTAGCGTGTTAGTGCAGCTAGAGGCGGCGGCTGATAAGTGCACCGACGCGAGAACAATGTGGTGTGATAAAGGCGTCAAGTTGGCAATGGCGTGTCACAGTGGAGGTAGAGAGAACACGACGTGGTGGCCGTTAGCGATGGTGACAATGTAACATAATGGAGGCGTCATGGCATGGTGGCCATTGGCACAGTGATGGTGCGACACGGTGGAGGTGACAACAACAATCGGTGGAAGCAATCGGTAGTGGAATCAATTGTCGATGATGCATGGGTTTCTTAGCACTCGGTGTGGCAGCGTGGGGGAGATGGGAGTTTGTGACTAGGGCTGGGAATGGGAGCATGAGGCTATGGGCAAGAGTCATTGACTAGGGTTTGACTTAATTATTATTTTTGGGTTGAGGTCGTTAAACTTGCGAGTAGCTCGAACTCGCTCGTTATATTAACGAGCTAAAAGACTTGCTCAGCTCGTTAGGAGAACAGAATGAATCGAGTTGAGTTGGTCATGAGTTGGATGTGCTAATGAGTTATGTGTTTTCATCTAGCCCTAGACTTGAACTTGTCTAAAATTTCTTTGCTCTGTTCTTTGAGTTGACTATTAGACCTATAATATAACACTTCTCTACCATAAAAATCATCACCACAGATATCCCTATCAATGGACTGCTTGATAAAACATTGATAAGACCATTAGTGAAATTTATCCCATGAATGTACACTAAGTATTGTCTTTGCATTAGTGCATCATGCAGTAAACCTAGAGCTAGTCCAGTCTCTAGACTTTGCATCACGTAGCGACAATCAGAACGGGGGTGGGTGGCGATGGGCGCTAGGGCCGAGGGTGTGGCGACATGGTGACAATGACTATCGATGGGGTGGTGGTAGGAATGGCAATGGGGACCCGAAACCCAATCCCCGACGGGGAAAAACTCTATTAGGGGATGAAAATAGGAGAAAATGAGTACTCATGGGGATGAAATCGATAAAAAAGTGATCCCCATCGAGTGAGCGGGGCTGGGACGTTCCCTAGACCCCCATCCTCGTTTCCCTATGAGTGAAAAAACCCTACCAATCCATTAGTCAGACAACCCAAGACCCAACCCACTTACAAAATTAAAATGGGTTGTTGGTTGCTAACCATAAGTGCTAACCCTAGTTGTGTGTTGGCTGCCCTAGCCCCTCGCCCATCGCCCGTCGCCCCCTCCCCCGGTAATCTCACAAGGCCGCAACGGTTCCCCCTACACCCCCCACTCCCGCAGGCGGCAAGCCGCAGTAGTGCAGCTACACGTAGCACGCGCACGACACACTGGGGGCTCTTCTCATGCTTTAGTTGCAGAGTTTGACGATGTCACGAGCATGATTTTAATTTGTAAAATTCAACACATGATCACTGCCTAGTCTTGTATCTAGCATGTTTTAGGCCAAATTTCTTTAGTTATCTTTTATCGGCCTGGTAGCTAGAATCCTATTATTATGGATGCAAATTGCAACTTGAAAATTTATATGCACTTCATGGAAATCTTCATTGTCAAAATTGATTCAAATAATAAAATCCATGTTTTATGAGCTGAAAATGAAAAGATCCAGGCGGGTTTGTGTTGTCAGACTATTTTATTCTAGACTGCTTACCATGGCACCTTGGTATGAACTGGGATATTCTAGTGTTTGCCAAAATCATTGCTTTAAGTTTCTGACGGTCTTCTCTTGACCTAGGCTTAGCATGATTGGAAAGTATAAGGTTGACAAGCAAATAACCCCTCACAATATCAAAAAAATTGTAAATTTGAATTTATTGCATATCAAGTTTGCTAAATGCTCCGTGAAATTGGATATGCTTTCCTAGGTAGAAATTTGCTAGCTTTTGCAGTAAATGCCTCTTCATGACTAGATTGCTAAGCCTAAGCGGTGATGCTTTTATTTCCAAAAATTTGAAAATAACATGCTTAAAAATTAAAATTAGATTTTGTTAACTTGAGTTGAGCACATAGTCCTTGACATTATAATTGGCATATTTTTGCACTATATGTCATAGCACTTCACATAATTCAGATATCTTTGCATCATTTATTGCTTCTTGATTCTTGCATTGTCAAAGGGGGAGAAATCTAAGTCTCTGAGTCCAAAGATGAGAAGAATATCAAAGGGGGAGAAGCTAAGTTATCTGAATGATTAAGGGGGATATTTGGGGATATTTTTCTTTTTTCTTCATGCTTTGCCAAAGGACTTGTATTTGTGAAAGGATGAGAAATTCATTTTTCAAGTGACATGAATTGGCTCTTTTTTGAGTTTTTATGGTCACTTACACGCTGAAAAATTTCAAATTTTTTCTTGAACCTGAATTTGGTTGTAAATGCACTCATCAAGGGGGATATTGAGAAACCAAGTTGAGATGTGTCTTGGTTTCAGTCTGTAATGAGTGATTGCAGTTTTCCTTCTAGACGAAGGGGTCCCTCCGAATGAGTTCGGAGGAATGTTCACCGAAGGGTTCGGTGTTTGTTGGCTGCACTTGTATGCCACGGAGTATATCTGTCGGAGGGGTCTGTCAAAATATGTTTCGAAGGCTGTACCAAAGGGGTCGGTACTTTGGGCAGTACACTGGAGTGTGTATCGGAGGGTGTCATACACGGAGAGGTCTTAGGGGTATCGGATACACTTGTCTACTTGTCATTGGTGTGCAGGTGACTTCGGAGGCGACAAGACGGTCAGCATAGTAGGTGAACTGGGTCAAACAGGGAGCTTGGTGCCAAGCAAGCGGGAAGCTTTGTCACGGAGGTTGTGTAAAGTCAAGGTTGGTCCTCTGGTCTAGGTGCGCCAGTCGAAGGCAGGAAGTGTGGAGGGGGACTCTGGCTGAAGATACCTCGAGGAAAAGACCTCAGAGGCGAGGCACTTCGAAGGTTGGCGGATGAAGTCCTCAGGATTGAGGCAATGCTCTCAAGTGTGCTCCGGACGGAGGCACTTAGAAGTACACCTGATGAAGGTCTCAGAAGTTGAGGTGCATCGAAGGCATGGTCCGTGTAAGGCTCTTCATGGAGTGTGCTCAAGGTTGAGACTCTACGAAGGAGTGCTTATGGAATTGCTTCATGCGGAGGCCTTGGACGAAGGGGAGACTTCGAAAGGTGGTGGACAAAACCCTCTGTAGGGAGGTACTTCGAAGGTGGGGCTTTAGAGTCAGGTTGTCTTGACATATTTCGATCATGCATGGCTTTGGTACACGGACGAGTGACAGTCGAGCTAATGGAAGCTGTGAAGTCATGGTGGTCCACTCCGAAGGTGATGGTGCGAAGACTCGAGGGCTTTGACGGCTTCGGCTCAAAACTGTCTCTTGTATCGAAGATAGACTTCGGTGTAGCGAAGATCTACAGGTTCGAAGCCTACTACCGAAGCCACTACAACACTTCGCGTGCGAACGGAGCTCCAAAGATTCTAGTCTGCAAAGCTGACACAAAAGGAGCTTCCAATAAAGTAGATTACCGACTGTACCCTCGTGACTGCCGTAGGCAGTAAAATTGTAAATCCTTGGGGTATAGTAGTCTCTTCGCAAGTCTGAGTGGTGCCTATATAAGGAGAGGCGGGCTAAGGTATAGGGTAACACACTGTGCATCACTTTAGCACTTGTCTAGAGTTAGAACCTTCTGTACTCATTGTAGCCTAGAGCCAGCCGCCACAATTTGTGCTCATAATCTGTGAGTTTTTGTGTTCCCTGATCTTGCAATGAAATTTTTGTTTTTGTTCTATTGATTGCATGAACTTGTATCCGTGTTCTTCGTTTTGTTCTTTTGAGTTTTTCGAGTATACTTCAATCTGTGCGAACTAGTAAACATGTATTGTGTTCTTGATAAAAGATGGTGTACTACTTCACTCGTGCGAAGACCGTTTCTGTGTGAGTTCAGGGTACGTTCGCTCGGTGTATATCAGAGGCCAGTCCTCATGTGTTACTAGCGAAGTACTATCTTTTGTGAAGCCAGTTTCTCTTAGCGTTTGCCGAAGCTTTCTTGGTTGTTCAGTTTTGCTAAGTAGTGTTCGGAGCACTCCTTAGTGCAAAGCCTAATACCCGTTACTAGTGCGGAGCATCTGATCGGAGCTCGTTGAGAGAAACACACTTATGCGAGGTACGATTGTACGAAGTCTGCTCAAAGACACCTTTGTGTGTGGAGCCTTCACATACTTAGCCGAGCCTATTGCGTTTTTGGGTGTCTGAGTGTGAGTGAAGTATTCTGGACTTCGAACTTTTGCCCTGTGAGAAGCCTGTGTTCGGAGTGTGTTCCATACCTCTGAATTTGACTCTGTGAAAGGTGCGTTCGAAGTCTGTTCCGCACAAGAGAAAAATTTAAAGCTTCCATTCAACCTCTTTGGTCGCCTGTTTTGGTCCAATAATTTCTGTACCATTATCCGTACCATTCGATGGATGCGTCAGCTAGTAGGAGACACTTTGTTACATGTGTGAATGCTCAACAAATGACAGCTAGGTGTAATTTCCTCCCTCCTACAAAGTTTTTTTATTTTCACTATTCAAAATTTGTACCACAGAGACTTGGTTTTTATACCGTTTCATTTGGTTAATATGTTCAGGTTAATCTAATGATACCATAAAATCATATTATCTGGAAATTATAAATAGAAGGATATATTGTTTCTTAACACGGCTACACTAATTTATCTAAGAATACTAAACATGGAATCTTTATGCAACGAAGGGAGAGCAGTATATAAACAATTAAGAGGAGTCACTAATTGCACATTAGTCAATGGGGATTACGAAAAGTACGTCGTACTTGCCAGTTTTGTGCAATTTATTCTCTCCCTTTCATGTACAAATTTGGACAACAAGCTACTATTCTCTAGTTGTTGCCTGTACTGTTGTACTATACCCGGCCGGTATAGCGAGACGCCCTCCTTAAAAATAACTCGTTTACTTTGTAAATCATTTTTTTTCTAAATTTTATTACATATAAATATCGTAGTAATAGCGGTATTAACTCTGGATGTTGTCTTATATTTTTATTAGGCTAGCATATAGAAAAGAATTAAATGTGGCAAGAAAATTAAATAAGATAAAGAATATAAAATGAAAAAATCAACTCTTAAGTAAGGGGGTGTTTGGATACAGGGGCTAAATTTTAGCCCCTGTCACATCCAATGTTTAGATACTATTTTGGAGTATTAAATATAGACTATTTACAAAACCCATTCATAATCGGTGGATTATTCACGAGACGAATCTAATGAGCCTAATTACGCCATGATTTGACAATGTGACGCTACAGTAAACATTTGCTAATTATGGATTAATTAGGCTTAAAAAAATTGTCTCACGAATTATCCTCCGATTCTGTAATTATTTTTCTAATTAGTTCACGTTTAGTCCTTCAAATTGATGTTCAAACATCTGATGTGACACGGGCTAAAATTTAGCCCCTGGATCCAAACACCCCCTAAGATATCGTATCGTCGAGAGGATGAAAAGAGATTTGATAAAGGAGTAGAGAAAAAGATATATATATATATATAAATGTATGGTGGACCAAAACTAAGAAATCAAACGGTGTTTCTAAAAGATATATTCCATAATTGATCTTATAAAATTAGTCTGACTTGACATTGATCTTATAAAAAATTTAAAATTTTTGCATCGGCCGTCGTACGGCAGCAGAGATGCACAATACAGCACAGTACAGTACATTGTACACCGTCCGATCTGCAATGGACGGATGAGAGATCACTCGATGCAAGTAGATTGCTTAGTACAATATCGGACTAAATGGTGTAGGTACAGTGAACCATACAACGATGCAAATAAAGAGCCAAATTCTCTGTCTGCCCAAGTTCATTTATTGGTGTACCAAAATGGGTCGAAGAAATTAATACACTACACAGCACGGAACTTTTTTTCTTCTAAATGTGCTCTATTCTATACCATTTTTAAAGTATTTTTTATCTTAAATTGTTAGGCTTAAAGTTTTGAATTTTTTTAAATAATATTTTTTAAAGAAAAAAATCAAATTTGTATGCCCATTTTAAAAAATTACAGATACGGTTGACATTTGAAGTGCCGACTGGATGCCACGTCAGCTCTAGTCGGCACTTCAAGTGCCGACTGGTGGCGACTGCATCATATCAGCTCCAATCAATACTTCAAGTGCCGACTGGTGATCAGCATCCAGAGCTAACGTGGCACCGGTCGGCACCAGTCGGCCGCATGCTACTTCTGCAATTTTTTGAAACAGACATACATATTTGATTTTTTAAAATATTATTTAAAAAATTCTAAAGTTTTTAAATATTAACTGTTACGTTTTAGTGATTAATAGATCACTTTAAATTTGTATATATATCCCGAAACCTATTTATTACAAGTGTAATATCATTATATTTAATATGAGCAAAATATGGAATACGCAAACTAATTAATCATCTTATGTCCAAACCGTCAATAATTAAAGAATGGGAGGAGTAGGATATTAATAGCACCTTTGCTATATACGATGATTGTTTCTGCTACAGCTATAAAGTGGAAGCAAATTTCTAATTTTAGAACTTATGTTGAATATTTTATTAGGTTATTTGTTTTAAGGTTTTAAAATATAAATATAAAAGTTCTAATCTATTTGTTCAATCAAAGTAGTTATACGACTGCACTAAAATCATGTGCCTACATTAAAATTATATGATTCTTTATGATTTACTGTACTTAGAATTGCTTTTATTACATTATTATTACTAAGATAATAATAACGTATGAGTTAGCACAATAAATAATCAAACATGTTTTGGTTACGGGTTACACAAGAGTGCGAATCTCCCAGTTATACGTGGCGGTTAATAAGGGGCAGAGCACGTGGTTGGGAAGGTTCTCATGAATTCTTTCTAAAAATTTCAATTATTATTAACAAATTTTCACCTATGCATCACTATCACTTTAAGATTGTTTGGTTCTCAAACATACTTTACCGACGGTTGTTTGGTTACTATCACAAATTGTGGCAAGATTATCTTTAGTCCCACGTATCAATGACTTAAAAAAGTGTAGCAAAATTCTTTTAAGCTTATCAAAGTGTGCTAAAGAATTTGATAGTCTCACCTTAAACAAGTGTGATAACTTTTATTGACAAATAATAGGTAGCAACCAAACATACTCTTAGTCCAATACGGTGTACTCCATGAAATGATGTAACCTTTTGGTTTTTCTCATCATTATCCGGTGGGTCTCGCCGTACGTGCAGTGGTGGTCATCGACGGCAGTGCAGCCACGGCGGCGGCGGCGATCGAGCTCGGCCGTGCATGCCGGATCAGCAGGCGGTGGCTGGAGAGTGGAGGGGGGAGGAGTCCATCCCGTTTCTGCCACTTGAGCCGGAACAACATCGTGGGCTTTGAGGCTGATATGGGGCCATCTCACTTAAATTTTGGGCCAGAATGGGGCCATTTTATGTCGGGCAAGAAAATTTTCATTCTGACATGGTGGGCTCGTATACGCGTTGAAACCAAGGATGTTTTTGGTGAATTATTATAAATAAATTTATTTTGAAATTACAAATTTGGATAGCGTGCCTCGAAGAATTACAAAACTAGACATTATCAGAGATACTACACTTGAATTGTCAATAGATTCCTATCGATAGGAAAAATTACTCGTACGATGGTTTTTTTATTCAAATGTTGATAAAGGCTCTATTCATATTTGAAATGTTGATAGAGTTCTAGTTTTATATTTTTTAATGCATTATCCATATTTTTAATTTAAAAATATATAAAAAATCACTTTTGGTTCTATGAAAGAGATTATACTTGAGGTGGGTAAACTAACAAAGCCATGTTTATTTCATACTAGTGAGAGGCACGTGCGTTGCAACGGATGCATAATTTTAACGGCAATATAAGTATAACATGATATATTTGCCGAACACATTTATTTAGTAATATTGCGATAATAAGAAACAAAATAATATATTATTGTTCAAAACAATACATGATGAAATTTACTAAAATTTTCCCCACATTAAACTTAATAGTAAGGTGCACGTGCGTTGCAACGGATACATAATTTTAACGGCAATATAAGTATAACATGATATATTTGCCGAACATATTTATTTAGTAATATTGCGATGATAAGAAACAAAATAATATATTATTGTTCAAAACAATACATGATGAAATTTACCCCTATTTTTTCTCACATTAAACTTAATAGTAAGGTGCACGTGCGTTGCAACGGATGCATAATTTTAACGGCAATATATTTAGAACATGATATATTTGCCGAACACATTTATTTAGTAATATTGTGATGATAAGAAACAAAATAATATATTATTGTTCAAAACAATACATGATGAAATTTACCCCTAATTTTCCCCACATTAAACTTAATAGTTAGGTGCACGTGCGTTGCAACAGATGCATAATTTTAACGACAATATATTAAGAACATGATATATTTTCCGAACACATTTATTTAGTAATATTGTGATGATAAGAAACAAAGTAATATATTATTGTTCAAAATAATATATAGAGGTATCATTTTATATAAAGTGTCATTGCATATTTATAATTACAGATCTGGTATAAAATTGTACAATATACTATACAGTGAGCACATATTCTTTTATCTACTCAGTGAGCACTTCCTTGTAGACGATATTATTCGTTAGTGTGCTTGTTGAATTGATACCCCTATTTGTTTCCGAAGCGGCGAGTATTTTGATATTGCTACGAGAAGTTGCACGTGACAGAGCTACATATAATTGTCCATGAGAGAACACCGGGTTCGGGAGGTATATTCCAACATGTGGTATTGTTTGACCTTGTGCTTTATTAATTGTCATTGCAAAACTCACCCTAACAGGAAATTGACTCCTCTTAAACTTGAAGGGGAACATTTCATCATCGGAGGGGCACAAGGGTATGCGTGGAAGGAAGACTCTCTCACTAGCATGTTGTCCCAATACAATTTCAGCATCAATAGTATTTCTTTGAAATGCTCGGACTATCAACCTAGTCGCATTACATAGACCATTGGCTGGGTCAAGATTTCTGAGCAAAATCACAGGACAATTAACCTTGAGTTTTAATATATGTGGAGGTAACCCATTTGGCGTTAATGAATTCAGGAACTCAGACGGATAATGGTTGCATGGATCATCGACTGCTTGATCATGACTGTGATAAATCATCTCGTCACCAAGAAAACGTTCGATAAGCTTCATGTTTATTGCATCAACGTTCTCATTCCTCGTTGACAAAATAGCTCGAGATGTGATGTAGTCTGCATCAGTCATGTTTACACCTAACATTGGAAATACCATATCAATAAGACTATCAATGTCTGATTCTGCACCAGTGTAGGGTACACATATCTCGTCGGGTAAATTTACATAGTCATCATCGAAGGTCTCTTCAATGCCATTGCTAATCCGTAGCAGGTAGTCTGAAAACCATATATCTGATCGAGCTCTCATGTTATGGACAAGTCTCAATTGATGCATATTATCCCATAGGTAAGATCTACGCAAGGTTGCGTTTACAATTTGAGCCTTATTCCCCTTTCGTATAACTGGAAGAACTTGTCTGAAGTCACCTCCAAAAACCATTATTTTTCCTCCAAATGGTAGATTGGGTTTTTCCATTATGTCCCTCATGCTCTTGTCCAACGCCTCTATTGCCTGTCTTTTTGTCATGGAGACTTCATCCCATAATATAAGCGAAGCTTTTTGAAGAAGCTTCGCAGTACCACTTTGTTTGGTGAAGTTACACACTGCATTATCTTGTATGCTTAGTGGTATCTTGAACCTTGAATGAGCAGTCCTACCTCCAGGCATGATGGAAGCAGCAACACCAGATGTTGCAGTAGCAATAGCTATCTTCCCCTCTCTACGGACTTTTGCTAATAAAGCTTTGTACAGAAAGGTTTTTCCTGTTCCTCCTGGGCCATCAACAAAAAACACACCTCCACTATTGTTGTCAACAGATGATAGTATAATGTCATAAGCATATCTCTGTTCTGCATTAAGAGAGGATGTGCTCGCTAGTAGCTCATTATCCACCTGTATAGAGGACTCTTCACAAATCTCCCTCATCTCACCCGCCATGGTGTCATATGA
This sequence comes from Zizania palustris, assembly GCA_019279435.1. NCBI lineage: Eukaryota > Viridiplantae > Streptophyta > Magnoliopsida > Poales > Poaceae > Zizania > Zizania palustris. The sequence continues at coordinate 25,139,650 of JAAALK010000282.1, forward strand.
TTCATCAATTTCTGGAAGAGGAAATGATGTTATCTCTTTACCCATTGACTGAAGCAATTTTCTGATATCCAATAACACCAATTGTTCAACTGCATATGAATTCATCTGGGATCATCGGATGTCATCAGACATTGCTTCGAAGTGTGTGTTCCAGAGTCGACGCACATCGCTAGGTTCACAATAAACCAATATTGTAGCAAACAACCTTCGGAGGGACGAAGGCATATGAAAAACTTCAGCTTCAGAGAGGCACTCATCAATGCTGTTATCTGACTCAATAATACCTCTTTTCTCAGCGCTTTCTCGAAATGTAGGGTATACAATACCATCACATGTCCTCAAATCCTCAAATGAAGTAGCACCAACCACATGGTTTAATAGCACCCTCAAGTAGTATCTCTCTCCCTCTGCTGGATGTGCTGAGATGATCCTCCCAATCTGCGTGCTTCGTTCTCTTATTTTCCAAAGCTTACGTCAGGCAACCACACTGCATTTTGTGGGAATTCCCTATAAAGTAACGTGCGTGCCCACATAAATTGCTGATTTGCCTTGAAATACTCAGTCAACATGGTTCTTGAGGCACCCTGTTGGTCGAGAACTTCACGTACATCAGCATTCTCTCTATAGGACACAAGATGCATTCCTGGGAGGTGGAGCTGTAACTGTAGCACTGGTGGCAAAATCCCGCTAAGATCAATTCCAAATATTCTCCACAATGCCTCCTGTGGTGTTACCCACCTAGCATCCCTATATTCATTTATCTCATTAATCTCGTGGTTTTCATCAGCTTCATTCACGGACACATACGCCCTATCATGCCCCTTATAAATATACTTGTAGAGGTACTTAAGAGCCTTAATGCTCGAACAAACCTCTGCATTGATGTGACAGTCATACATTCTTAGAAGCATAGGATTATATGGAACAACCCATCTATTGTCTAAGTCATGACCTCTCACTCTTACCCTCTGCCTGTCATCCCTTCTCCTGTAAATAGGGTAAGAATCTTGGCCTTGGATAGTTGTGTCACTAAATTGGCGTGGATAATAGCACTTGCAACTACCATTTTTCATACATGGACTCTTCCTATTTAGTGGGTCACATGGGCCATGCATCATATGTTTCACTACCATTTCATGTAGCTCCGGGTATACATCCTTATTTGGAAGTTCTGCTGAGATAACATTATCATACTCATCGGGACAACTCAATTTGTATGTTGACTCCATGATAAGGAGGAAATGTGCATGCGGTAGACCCTTTTTTTGGAACTCGATGACATGGACTTGTGCTGCAATGATTCCTAGGATATGTTTACGAAATAGCTGGAACTTGAGATCCTCTAGCTTGGCTTTAAATACACGCACAACAAGATCAGGACGATCTTGTGGTGTTTGGCCAGGTCCAAGCTCCCTACTTATCTCTTCCCAATTAGGATTACAAGTCATTGTGATAAATATGTCGGGTTTTCCATACTTCTGCACCAAGGCCATAGCATCCATGTATCTTCGTCTCATATCCCTCCCGCCACCGATAAACGATGCAGGTAGGACCCATCTTTTCCCAATCTGTTGGCTCTATGTTCTCCAACAGATACACTATCCATCAAGCCCTGGTAAAGATCTGCACGAATTTTCTTCTGATTGTATAAGAAGTAATTCAGTCGAGACGTTTCAATTTTTATGTAGGTATCAACTACAAACTATTGGAATAGACGTCTCCCATGCAAGACCGTGTTGAAGATTCCACTACGCATCTGGAATTTATAGCAATAATACTCGCGCATCGAAACAAAAAACTTGCTGGTAGTATCTACAAAGCAAAGAGAAATCAGTTAGGTGATTAGCGTATGGATTAATAGTATCGTAATAACATGAATATGAGTCACTTAGCTAACCTGAGTTGTCAGCATTTCTTTGTCGGGTTGTACTTATCTGACTAATGTCAATACCTTCTCTTGGTATATCAGAATGCCAACCGAGCTCTGCTCTTGGAAAAAATAGGGGGTATGACAAAGGGTCGTAACACCCATCACTCGGTCTAATTGAATAGTAGTTGTTGTTATTGCCAAACAAGGTGATGCTACGATCAAAATGTTTATTAATATCATTCCCCTCAACCCACAAAGCAGCAACCTCTGATGTTAACGGTCTGTTATAAGTTCTCTGGTCTAGCTTATAGTCCATATTTAGCACAATACGATATTCATCAACGTCTTCAACCTGTCCTAGGCTTCTGAATGTTTCAGAGTAGGGATTATCTCTCAAAATATGTACCAAACATCTAATAATAGATATGTCCCTTTCTCTATATATCTCATCTCGAGCACGACGGAAATGATGTGATAAGCTAGGATCATCATCATAGAAGTACAACTGCAAGTGGCTTGGTTCATTGTCTCCATTCCCAAAAGAATGTATGTTATGGTATATTTGCCCATGCGCTTTAAATGTGTATACTCCATCCCTTGCACTTGCGAGGTTCTTATCATAATCACAGTACATTGTGGTGAAGGAAAAATGACTGTTAAAATATCTAATATTCTCCATAAAATGTTGTGATTGAACGTCTTCACCTGTGTACAACCGTCGAAGCTCCTCAGGTGGCTCAAGCATTTCAAGTTTGACCTTGCCATTCATACAACAAAATCCTGGTGGCTCATATTCAAACCTCTTCGCACCACAATGACGACAGTCTGGCTGAGTCTTTAAAAAGTGAGCGCTACCAGGTAGGTTCTGGTAGACAACGTCAGTTGTATCGAGGTTGTTAGAACCTATCTCAGAGGCATGTGGTGTATTACGAACAACACAGTTTGGACCAATAGTTCTTCTTCTTGCTCGATATCGTTGGTTATGTTTTTCTCGCATAACCTGACTTCGCTCATCTGTCATACTTACTGAATATCGTTGGTTCTCTCGCCTCACTTGCCTCTGTTCATCCGTCATACTTGCATATCGAGCTTTATCACGTGCACGTCTGTTGTTTCGTGGCTCTGATGTCAAGCTTGCATAGCGTGCTCTTTCACGTGCACGCCTTATTTCAGCACGATCTATCGATCGGTCAAGTTGGTTTTGTTGAACAGATGGAATTGCTTTTTGCTCTTGTGAGTCGATAGTTGGAGTTGCTACTATAGCAGAATTTGCACCTGCGCAAAGTTTATGTAATCACATGAGACATAATTTTTGCTATTAGTAATTGCACAACCCACATTGCAGTAGTTTATACCATTAGAGGTTTGTCCTTGAAATAATCCCGCGGATGTAAGGGTACTTTGCGTAGGAACAACAAATGAGGACGGTGGTCGATATGGCACATTTTCACCGTCCGATGAACTTTCCGATGGAGTTTGTGATGGTTGTCGAATACAAATTCCAGAAGGGCCGTGAGGCAAATTGTTACAACGATTTCTCTTTTGTCTATGACGACCATCGATAACTAAAAATTTAAAATGAGTACACATTTTCAGACAATAATTTTAGTATAATGTTGTAGCACAAATATCTGAATAGACAAATAAACAGGATAAATTAGGCGCATAAAATAAAATAACCTTATTTCCCCTCTCTCCTCGCTATATTTTCTGACATGGTTGATAGCTTTGTTATCGCGGTGTCGAGCGACCTGTTGATTGCATAATTGGTTAACCACCAAACAAACGATACTTGAGTGGAAACATTAGAGATGGAACATGAATTTAATTTAGAGAAGTGTTTGAGTTTTTAATTTATTTTTCTTGGTACCAAAGAGTGATTTAGAATACTTTTCTTGGATAAAAGGGTTACTTTCAGGGTTAGGATTACAAATTTGTTGTTTTAAATAGGGCATTGGATGATTATTAATCAAGATTGGATCTCGAGATTGTGTTAGAGGAAAGAAAATGTTCTTCAAGGTTAGGAATGAGAGTATTACAGTGAATGCTTGTTTTAGTTTGTAAATAAGCGTATTTGAATTTGAGACATGTATTCCAATACAAATATTACATTGAAATAACTTCAAAGAGAATACACAATAGAAACGAATGATCACAAAACCAAATACCACATTCAAATAACTTCAAAGGGAGTACACAATAGATTCAATGAAATGAACACAAAAACCAAATATTACATTCAAATAACTTCAAAGGAAGTACACAATAGAAATAAACGCACATCACAATACACACACAAGACTGTAACACTATGGACAGTCAGATCCAAAAATCGTTGCAAAATATCTCCATCTAGCTTCCATGAACCTATTAACAAATCTTAGATCCATAGTTCCTGAACTCACACGTTGCTGTAAGTCTGCATTTATATTTTGAAGAAAAATAATTAACAATATCTATAATATTATGTGATGTATTGCCATTATAATTATATTGTGTTTGTATTGTTGGAATTACTTACTTTGCAAAGGTAGTGTGGCTGGATGAATCGGATTAAACTTGACTGTAGTGTGTTCTGAAGTCTCTAAACATCCTATCGCCAAGTAGAATAAATATTAGTGTAATTCATCACTATATCTTTATGAATGATAAAATGGGTTAGGACTGAATTACTGTGCTTCTTGTGAAGTCGAAGCATGGTTCCTAAAACAATGTGGTTGTTACGATGAGCTTCTGTCCATTCAGACATGTGATTAGTGAGGGAGTCACCCCAAATTCCAACAACCATCATGTTCAAGCTAAAAAAGATCAAATGCTCATTAGCTTTCGATTTGCAACAACAATGTGATTGTTTATGACGATATAAGTGGTTGTATCTAACTTATGAATTACCTAATGTTCCATCAGTGTTATCTCCCTATATAGACCTCCAAGTCGTTCCAATTTCCCCCAATAGACAACCACTCCAGCTATGTCTGTGCAAATAATCATATCATACTATAAGTAAGACAACTATTTTTTTTTGAAACTATGCATCGCCGATTTAATTTACAAACGTACCCACAACGTTTTATTCGGACGAATCCATGCGTCATGAAACGTCAATAGATATTTTGGATAGAGGAGGGAATTGGATTGGAAGAATGTATGGCTCAACTGTTGTATTTCTTTGAAGAGAACCTTCATAGGCATGGACAATGCTCCGATAGAACAATAGCCTCTTCAAGATTGGGTTGAAAATATAGACAATGAATAGTATAACATTGTCCTTCATTTAGGAGAATGTTAAACCTATGAACTTCCTCCCGCTCCCATGCAATTACTTCTATTTTAGCACCCTACGTATAATATTAGGGTTTAGAATATGTCATATGTTCACTACTATGTAAAATTTAGTCCAACTTGTGTGCAACTTACAATAATATCCATTAAAATAAATCGTTGTTTTTCTCCATATTCATCAGGGAGAAACTTAACATCTACTCTGGCGACGGCACTCCATGGATAGCCTATGTACTCGAACTCTATCTCGTCAAATTTCATAAACCTTAACAAAAAAATGAAATTTAGAACATCTCTCATCGTTGCAGGAAAGTTGGTTTTAGTAATATAGACTCACCTAGGTACCACCTCATTACGAGTTGGACGGTCGGCATAAGTTCTCTTTCGCATGCCAGCCATTTAATATATCTAAGAAATTCAACTATATTATAATGTTTTATTTTGCGGAATTATTTGACAAACCAGATATAAATACATTATTTGACAAATAGAATAGAAACACATGTAACAAGACAAGGAATTAATAAAGTAATTCTAAAAATAGGGGAAATATTTAAAGAATAAAAAGGGGGAAATATTAAAGAAATAAACAGGATAATTCATCGAAAAAATGCCAACAATTCAAAAAAAATACAGAAACACAATTATGAAATATATAGGAAATTATAAAAAAATCATGAAAATGCTCAAAAAATTAAGAACAGTGGTACTGAACATGATGAATCATACAAAAGTTTCCTCACATCTAAATTTACTTTATCTTAATTTTGGGCATTTTTCTTATTTTATAGGGAATAATAAAAAATAAAATGCAATTATAAAATTATAGAAATTATAAAAAAACAGCTCACAAAGTACAGTGAATAGGCCAAAGTAACTTGGGCCCAAGACGGGATTTTGTACTCTTTTGTGTTTATATTGGCTGCTGTTTTTATTGGCTGATGTTTTTATTAAATATATGTTTTGTGTTTCTCATGTAATAATTAGAGAATGTCATGATAATTAGGTTTGTAATGATGGTATTATTACTCATAGGAAATGAACATCTCATAAGAGGATAAGCTAAAGATAAATTAGGTTTAAACCATGCACATCCTATATCAGATTCATGGCCCCTAATGATATCTATAAATTGCATGTCTTGATCCTATCCTCTCTAAGGCAATTTTTTCAGCCCACAATTATTTGAATAAAATATATTAACTACAATGTTAGAAAGGTACAACAGTAGTATCATTAGTAGTCTTTGGATTTACAGTTAGATGTGAATACTCTTTAGATGAGAAATCGTCTTGAACCTGTAAGAAATAAAAATAGTTCAATAAGAAACAAAAAACAATTATTTCTAATTAAAAAAGAGTCGTTGGACTAATTTAAATCAGAAAATAACTTAAAAAGAATCTAAAATTGCTCAAAAATTCAGAACAGTCCTAATAATCATGATGAAATTTACTAAATTTTTTCCCGCATTAAACTTAATTTTATATCATTTTTTGGGCAATTTATTATGGAAAATAGAAAAGGAATTCAGCCCAAAACAACAAAAAAATTCTCATAAAATTCATAATAATACTACTGAATGTGATGAAATTTAAAAAATTATCCCCGCATTAAACTTAATTTTATCTGATTTTTGGGCATTTTTCTTATTTTCCAAAGAATAATTAAAATAGAAATTAATTTCTTAATTCTGGAAAATTAAAAAACGTATTTCGGCCCAAACAGTGAAGGAGCCTGGCCCATCTGCGCAAAGCAGCAGGCCGAAGCCAACCTGGGCCCAGGCCAGGTTTTCGCTGCGCGCTCGCGCGTAACCTGGGCCTAGGCCGTGAATTTGCCTCCCCGACTGGGCTCAATCGGCACCCATTCACCGCTGGCCGTCGGATCTGATCCGACGGCCGAGCGCGATTGTCGCCCGTATAAAAAGCACCAGCCCCCCGGCGGAAACCCTAAAATCATTTTCCTCCCCCTGGCCCAAGAGCGAGCGGCGGAGCGCGGCGCGCAGCGAAGCGAGCGCGCGGCGGCGGCCCGCGACGGCGACGGCGGAGCACCGCCCGCCGGCTAGCTGGCCGGAGTCCGCGCGCTCACCAGGAGGGAGCGGGGCTCCGTCCAGCTTACCGGCGGCGGTGAAGGCCACCCGAAGGCGAAGCGCCCGGCGGCGAGCGGCGGAGCGGTCCCGGCCACCGGTGAGCAGCGGCGCGACGACCCGAAGAGCCAAGGTGAGAACCCCCGCCCCCCCTCTTAGAAAAAATTAGGGTTAGGGTTTAGAAACCCTAACCCTAATTTCTGAGTCGGTTTTTTTGTTCTGTTCTTACCCGAAGGGTTCCATAGGCGGGTTTGGGGGTTTTTTGTCTAGGGTTTCGGGTGAAAGCGAAGATCAACAGGGGGTTCTTAGGGTTAGTCGAGGGTCTTACAGAGGGAAAAATGAAGGATTGTTCATCTCACTTACCTCGGCGCTGTCTGGTTTGCCTTCCGAGGGTCCGAACGGTGATGGGTGCTGAGGTTCGGTGAAGGGTCTGAACGGTGATGGGTGCCGAGGTTCGGTGATGGGGTGATGGGTGATGGGGGCTTAAGAAGGTGTTCATGGCGAATGGTTGTGCATGGTCAAACGAACGTGGGAGGCGAGCCGTGGGTTTTGCTCGGTCGCCGGAGGTACCCCGCACCCAGTCTTCGCAGGGCGGGAGGCGCGGGAGGGGATCCGAGTGCTGGCGGGCGTGGCGGCGCTGGCCCTGCGCCCAGTCCACACGCGCGTGGTAGCGGCGGCGAGGCTAGGGGCTGGGTCGGCGAAGGCGGGATGGGCGTGGCGGCGCTGGCGGGTGTGGCGGCGTCGACGTAAGAGGCGGCTGCGGAAGGTAGGGCTGCGGGAGGGGAGCGGGCGCGTAATGGGCCGAGGCGTGCAGGCTTATTGGGCCGGGGCGGGGAGGGAGGCGCGCTGCGCGCGGTGCGGATGGGCGGACGGACGACCAGTTCCCTCTTTTATATAGTAGAGATTTGTTATAATGGGCATATTGGTAGGCGTAAATTGATGTCTCGATGGATTACTTGGGTCACATGGTCTATATGTATGACGTGGTGAATCTATATCCAAACTCCATCAAGAACATCTTCAAGATGTCTTAAAAAACAATCCTAATATTATCACACAAGAGTCAGTTCAATCTCTAAATTTTCCGTGGTATACCAAAATTCATAAGTACAGGTATGGAGAAGTATAGCTTGATCGTACCATGAGACTTGTTTACCATTGATTGATATGTTTGTGTTGACACGAAAACACGCCCACGCGTCGGTTCGACGATCAAAAAGCGTGCGGCCGTTTCAAGGATAAACCCTAAAACGTCACGAGACGCCGACGTCGTGTTCCGACGACCCTTAAACAGTGGTAAGGGAAAACGGAGTCGCCAAACAATCAAACAAATATTTAGAAAATAAATAGTGTTCGATTAGCCGAAGTGTGTAAAAATAATTAAATAAACTGGCCAGACTAGGGCCGATTTGAATCTGTAGCGAAGGGGAATGGTCGGACTGGCGAAGGGCCTCCGGTCAGACCGACTATGCGAAGGGGGGTCCGAAGGGCACCCGGAGGGCCTTCGGCTTGTTAGCTGGTCGGACCGGCAGGAGGTCCCGGTCAGACTGCAGGTGATGCCTCGGTCAAGCCGAGGGTTCCAACACCAAGGGGGTCCGATGCGAAGGATCCCTAGTGTGAAGGGTTCCGCCGAAAGGGTCTCAAGGAAGGCCTTCGGTATACTAGCCGGTCAGACCTAAGTATATGCTTCGGTCAAATCGGGGTACATGCGGAGGTGACTTCGAAGGTAGACACGAAGACAAGGCTCCGGCGCAGCAACACCCTCTGGCGTGAAGGTCGGTCGGACCGGCCTTAGGGCATCGGTCTGACCGAAGTGTGTTGGCGACGTGGTGACAATGCGACACGGGTCGGTTGGACCGGGGGGTGGCCTCCGGTCATACCGATAGATCTTGAAAACCGAGCCTCCGAGCTCTAGCGATTGCCTTGAGGATTGTAAACTGAAACTGAGGTCTTTGGCGATGGGAATGTAGATGAAACCCTGCAAAAAAACCAAGATCAAGTGCTAACTCGGCCTCAAGGCCGGATTTCCAAGGGTAGTCGGAGAAAACCGATAAAACGATAAAAATTCGTTCCATGGATTAAACGGGAGATTCACGAGCGAATCAACAAGGGTTACCATGATTTTGACGCGACAAACGGAGGGCTTACAACGCAAACCCATGAAGATGGACATTACTTGGCTAATCCTAAAGCAAAGAAAGTTGATTGAAAGGTAAAAGTGTGATTCAAAGCGAGGGCTTTGTGTTTTGTCCGAGAGAGATAGGACCTCGTGAATCAGCCTTGCCCCAATATTTATAGGGGGTGGATCTAGTGTTTTCTAGTGTCCAATTGGAGTAGATTTCGGCTAAAAGTAGTTAGGATTTAATTAGAGATAAAACCAGCCCGGAACCATCTTTATCTCTAATTTTCGGTTTGGGGGATGGTCTGACAGGACCCATTGGACCGGTCTGACCGGGCCTACATGGCCGGTTGGACCGGCCTATGCTAGGACTTGAACATTTTCGACCAAAAGTACCAATTTTTGGTATTTTGCGTATTTTGACCATTAGTGCCATTTTTTGCTGTAAACACATGCCCCCTGCCTTTTAGCAAACTTGGTGAGTTAAAAGCACAACGGGCTGAGGGCGATACAATTTATATCGGCCTTGTGATTCCTCAAGTGTTTTTTCTGAGCTCTAAAAAGTACTCAAAATTTTGTTTGCCTACCAAATCGTCCATTTCATAACTCAAGACATTCAAATTTGATGAGGACGATTTGCACAGATTACTAATATGACTAGGGGACTTAAGCGCCAGATTTTCCACCAAATCGGCCTTCAGTGATTTTACTAGTCCTGCCCCCCGAGTCCCTTTGTATGGACTCACTCCTTCTCAACGAGACTAGAAGCTGGCCTGCTAACCAACTTCGGTCTCTACACCTGTAGTGTTTTTGCTAGGGCCTTGGTCTCGCTGAGCTGGTCATCCCCAACTTCTTTGGCCTTTTTCTCTTTAAGATACTGGGCACGAAGACGTTGTAATTGCCTCTTTTGGGACTTGGTCATTCCGGGAGGCGCCCATGAAGGCTTTGGCTTAGTTCCGGGTGTCACAAACTTGCTCCCAAAACCTTTGGCCAGACCAGATAGATATGGACCGGCCTCGGCAATCTTGCGTTCAGTGGGGTCGATCCCCTGGCTTCGGTCGGTCGGACCGACCACAATAGGTCGGTTAGACCAGGTTGGTGCTGGCGGCCTAATAGACTGTGGGTCGAACTCACGCCTCTGGTGAGGGTCCGGCCTCCTTGGTGGTTGCGGCTAAGAGCGCTTGTCCTCGGCCCTTCTCTTATGCCTCTGGAGCAGCATCCCAAAATTTACCTTTGGCTTTCTGCGGGACTTAGCCGAAGATGTTGCTTTGACATTCACTTTCCACACTCCTACTTCAGGGTTCTTCGGTACGAGCATGCGTGTGCGAGGTTTCCCAATGAAGACCTCTTTTCCTCTAGACGACTCGGCCTGTTCGAGCTGAGTCAACACCTTCTTCCCAGTGAGGTCAATGTATATGCTTCGATCGGACCGGGGTACATGCGGAGGTGACTCCGAAGGTAGACATGAAGACAAGGCTCCAACGCGACAACACTCTCCGGCGTGAAGGTCAGTCGGACCGGCCTTAGGGCGTCAGTCTGATCGGAGTGTGTCGGCGACGCGGTGACGACGCGACATGGGTCAGTCGGACCGGTGGTGGCCTCCGATCAGACTTACAGATCTTGAAAACAGAGCCTCCGAGCTCCACCGATCGCCTTGAGGATTGTTAATTGAAACCGAGGTCCTTGGAGACAGGAATGTAGATGAAACCCTGCAAAAAATACCAAGGTCAAGTGCTAACTCCGCCTCGAGGCCGAATTTCCAAGGGTAGTCGGAGAAAACCAATAAAACGATAAAAATATGTTTCGTGGATTAAATGGGAGATTCACGAGCGAATCAACAAGGGTTACCGTGATTTCGGCGCGGAGAACGGAGGGCTTACAACGCAAACCCACAAAGATGGACGTTACTTGACTAATCCTAAAGCAAAGAAAGTAGATTGAAAGATAAAAGTGCGATTCAAAGCGAGGGCTTTGTGTTTTGTCTGAGAGAGAGAGAGAGGACCTCATGAATCGGCATTGCCCCTATATTTATACGGGGTGTACTTGGTGTTTCCTGGCGTCCAATTAGAGTAAATTTCGGCTAAAAGTAGTTAGGATTTAATTGGAGATAAAACTAGCCTGGAACCATCTTTATCTCTAATTTTCGGTTTGGGGGCCATTCTGATCGGACCCATTGGGCCAGTCTAACCGAGCCTACATGAAATTCTGATCTAATACAAAATATAATTTTGATCTAACTAAAAGAGTCCTGATCTAATACAAAATAGAATTCTGATCTAACTAACTAAAAGAGTCATGATCTAATATGGAGTCCTACTCTAACTAGGAGTTCCACTTTAATACGAAGTCCTACATTAATATGAAATCCTAATTTAATTGGACTCTTATTCTAATTTCGAAATTTAACTAATTTAATTAGATACAAACCAACCCATTAATTGAGTTCGGCCATTTTATGGACACGCAGGCCCTCATGTCCTCATCATCCTCCTCGCCTTGAAAAAGTGTCGTCCTCGACGCTTAAGGTTATGCCGTCAAGTCAGCAATATTGAAACTTAGCTCACCGAGTAAACCTAGCAATCTGATACCAAATGATACGGGGCTGCCCGATCTTCTCGTTGAGCTCGTCGTGGATGGAGGATAACTTGTGTAACCTTGCAACTCTCCGGCTGATCACTTGCTGCCAATGCAACAAACTTGCAACCCTTGTGGAAATTTACACGATTACACACCTGGATAACTTGCGAGACACTGACGATCATCTGGTTGTTCCCATGCTACAAATGCAACAGATCTCAACCCTATATATACCGCAACACCACACACTTAATTTCTGCAATCTCCTAATTCTCATTGGAATAGCAGATTACACTTGATTTTCTTCGGTAGCAATTCACCAGATTGCAACAAAGTGGTGAAGGTAAGACATCTCTGATCGAAACAAAGAGAGATGTTGAATACAGATGAAGGCGCAAGACCGTTCAATATGAACTTGAATTTCCAAATATTATTCTTCTATTAACCCAATCATTACAAGGTCAACCACATCTATTTATAGGGGTATAGAGGGGGTGCGGTCAAGATAAGAAAGAGTCTTGATCTAATACAAAATAGAATTCTGATCTAACTAAAAGAGTTCTGATCTAATATGGAGTCCTACTCTAACTAGGAGTCCTACTTTAATACGAAGTCCTACATTAATATGAAATCCTAATTTAATTGGACTCTTATTCTAATTTTGAAATTTAACTAATTTAATTAGATACAAACCAACCCATTAATTGACTTTGACCATTTTATGGACACGCAGACCCTCATGTTAGATTGATTTAGATTGAAGTGCTATTCCACCTTCTACTGTTATCACGAGTTCCTCTTTGTTTCGATCAGGAATTTTACCTCCACCACTTTGTTTCGATCTGGTGTGATTGCTACTGGGAAAGTCAAGTGTTATTTGTTGTTCCATTGGGAATTAGGAGATAGCAGCACCGTGTTGATAGCAAAAAATGGCATTAATGACTAGATCGTCAAAATATCAATTTTGATGATTTGGGCCGAAAATACACATGTCTAGGGTCTGTCCGAAGCCCTACAGGGTCGAAGTCCATTGAGATATGGGCTCCGAAAGCCTCTAGCCAGCCCATGGGCTTCGGCCGGGAAGCCTTCGGAGGCCCACGCTACCGAAGCTTTAGCCCGAGGAGCAAGCCTCGATGGGCCTGGCCGAAGCCCACGCTACCGAAGCTTCGGCCCAAGGAGCAGGCCTCGACGGACCTGGCCGAAGCCCACTTCGGTAGAGATAGAATTCGATGTGTTTCCAGCTCAATCATTATCTCTATCTGGTCGGATTAATAGCAGATTAGATTAGGAATTAAACCCCTATAAATAGAGAGGCAAGGCCGGCGTGAGAAGCCCCCCAACTCAAACCAAACCAAAGCCCTATGCTTTGATCGTATTTACTTTATCTTTATTTTCCTGTACCTCTTCGTGGGTTTGCCTGGAAGCCCTCCGCCGGTCACTTCGGAACAGTGGTAATCATTGTTACTTCGCTTGTGAAGTATCCGTTAATCTACGTAATAGATTGATATCGCCTTGTTACTTCGCCTGTGAAGTATCCATTAATCTACGTAATAGATTGCTATCGCCTTGTTACTTCGCCTGTGAAGTATTCGCTAATCTGCGTAACAGATTGCTACCTTTGCTACTAGTGCAACACTTAGCAGAATTCGGTCCTCAGGCTGAATTGGTACTTCGAATCATCTCTATTGCAGGTTCGCACGTTCGGAGCCACTTCGTCGGAGGTGTCTGGAGCTGAGAGATCAGTTTTGGAGGTCGTCAGGACACCCTTCGGTAAGAGTACAGGCTTCGACTACAGGCTTCGCCAACACACTTCATCGCGACAGGCTTCGACATGCTCATACTCCGCACCGGACGAAGTCCCACCCGCGCGTGACCCTCGAGTCATTATTCCGTAGATTGTTGTATCAGAGATCTCACATCGAACCCCGTTGCGGTTCGGAGGTGATCATTGCATCCAGATCTGTTCGGAGCCCATCTTCGGCCGGATTAGTCCGAACGCCGAAGCACCCTTTCGACGGAGCACTTCGCGTCGAACGCCGAAGGTATACTTCGGTGACCCCTTCGCACCAGACTTCGAACCAGGCGGGGCTCCGACTGGTTTGCTGATTTTATTTTGTTTAATCTATCTCTTTCGGCTAATTGGATTATTTTGTGTAATCTGGTTGCCTGGCGACTCCACCCCCCTTATCACTATTAAGGGTAGTCGGAACGCGACGTCGGTGCCATATCACGCTTAGGCTTGTCCCTAAGTATCCGTGCACTTTTGGATCGCCAAACTGACCCAAGTGTGGGGGCACGTTTCCGTGTCAACACACTTTTTGACGACTCTGCTGGGGAAGGCTACGCCAACATAATGAGTACGTCTACATCGGCCACCAGTACATCTACATCGACTACTACGTCTACACCACCGATGGATGCAATAGGAGGCGCAGATTTCGACAACCACAACATATTGTCACCTACACTTGAAGATATCCCCGCAGAAGACCGAGCAGAGATCGAGGCAAAGTTAAAGGCGCTCCAAGACACGATGCTTGGGGGCTACGTCAAGACACGCGCAGGCTTCATCAAGCGTGACATCATCACCCCGACCTCGCTCAGGTCCAGGTAACACCTGTATCACCTCGTTTATCTTCTTTAGAAATTGAGCAAAAATAGCCGCATCAGTAGATAAAGCCGTTAGCGCTTCGCTAGCCAACCGCTTAGATTCGACAGTCAGCTCCCAAGTAGAGGCGACTCTCAGAAGGTTCGGCTTTACTGAGGCCGTACCCCCGGTTCCTATTGCTAGTACACCACCCGCAAACCACGTATACGGTAGGACTAACGACAACACTGGCACAATCATGTCTTCGGCCTCACCACTTATGGCCAAGACCAATCATTACACCTACGGTCAAACTAATACTGCATACCACGCACCACCACCTGCGCCGGTACCCGCGCTGCCCGCACCACATGTGCAGATGCCTGGGCACGAACACGTCATACAAATTGCGCGCAGGGAAGAGGCCCATGGCCGACACGCCGATATCCCACCGCGTGTCGTGCCCTCGCATGAGAGGCGCGCACAAGCAACATACCAAGATGACATAGAGGAGCGGGTCCGTGCACTATTTAGAGAGTGTGCCGGCTTCGTGCCTAAGGGACGTGTTAGGGTTTACAGTAAGCCATACCCCGACCATCTTGATACAGTGCCCTACCCCCGTGGCTATAGAATCCCTGAATTCACTAAGTTCGATGGCGAGGGTAGCAAGACCACACTAGAGCACGTTAGTCAATTTTTGGCACAGTGTGGAGAAGTTAGCGGGATAGATGCTCTAAAGGTTAGACTATTTTCTCTCTCGCTATCCGGCACCGCTTTCACTTGGTTTTCGGCGCTCCCGCCGAACTCTATCCAAACGTGGGATGATTTGGAGCGAAAATTCCATGATTACTTTTATACAGGCGAAACAGAACTTAGACTTTCGCATTTGACATCGGTTAAACAGAAATCTAGTGAGAGTGCCTCTGAGTACATCAAGCGTTTTAGGGATACTAGAAAACCGATGTTTTAGCCTTAATATTTCAGAAAGGGACATGGCGGAGTTAGCTTTTAACGGGTTGCGTTCCGAAATTAAAGAAAGGTTAGATAACCAAAACTTTTTAGAAGTTAGCCAAGTTCTGCAGCAGGCTCTGGTCCAAGAAGGCCGAGCCAAAGATAAGAAATTTATTAAGACGTTTAGCAAGCCTAGGGCCGAAATCCACATCATGGAACGCTCTGATGAGGAGGAGTCAGAGGAGGAGGATTCGACGACATGTACGCAGCCGAATGGGTTTGGAACACTAAAAATAAACATGTCACTTGCTCCGAGTTACGACCATCCCCACGAAGAATAGACTTAGTGAAGTCAAGTACTCATTCGATATAACTAAATGTGATAAAATATTTGATTTTCTCTTAAAAAGTCAGCTTCTCAGGTTACCTAAGGGTCAAGTCATCCCACCTGCCGATGAGTTAAAGAAGCATCCATACTGTAAGTGGCATGATTCACATTCGCATAATACTAATGATTGCAATGTTTTTCGATGGCAGATACAATCGGCCATAGAAGAAGGACGATTGAAGATAGACCATGATCCAAAGATGAGACTGGATAAAGATCCTTTTCCAGTCAACGCCGTCGACCTCGGTGAAAAGAGGGTGTTGATTCGGCCAAAACAGGCCGAGTCAGCTAAATGGAAGGATGTAATTGTTGGAGAACCGCGCACTCGCACACTCGTGCCAAAGAACCCCGAGGTAGGAGTGTGGAAACAGAACGTTAATACCCCTTCGGCCAAGGCTCGCAAGAGGCCAAAGGTGACATATGATATGCTGTTGAACAAGCATCAGAGAAGGGCCAAGGAAGAAGGTCCGCACGCTAAGCTAAAACAGCCGAAGGGGCCAAGACCCTCGAAGGGTGGCTTTGGACCAAAGCAGGCGAACCCTCCGCACGAAGGCTTCGGGCCACGGTGGCCTGATGCTCCACACGGTGGTTCCGAGCCACAATGGCCGAACCCCCCGTACGACAGCTTCGAACCCTAGTGGTCGTGTCCCCCATGCAACAACTTCGGCCCCCAATGGCCGAACCCCGCACCGTGTTGGACGTCTCCGATGGGAGGCTTTGGCCTGCACTGGCCGAACGTACCTCCGGCCTGGCAGGACCCTTCGCTGGTGTGGTCCGAGATACCTTCGACCTGGCCGAACCTCTCTCCAGGTAGCGGGTGCGGCTCACAGTGGGCGAGGCCACTAGAGCAGGCAATGCCTCCGCCGTATAATTGGGCGGGAACCCCATGGGCTACGTACGTATCTGGGTCAGGGTACCCTCCGCAACCTAACACCATGCCTTGTTTTCCTTCGGAGTATTATGGACGGTAGGGGCAAACAGACGCGGCGGAGGGGGGCATCGTCCACAGACTGTCCGTGATGCCTCCGAATTGGACCATGCAGAGTGAAGCCGAAGGGTGCGAGCACGCGGAGGCCGAAGTCAGGGAGTCCGAGGCCATAACCATCAGAGTTGGGTCTCAAGAAGTCCCGATCCCGAAGACTTCGTCACCAAGGTCTGACGGAGGTAAGTCTCAGGCTTCGGCCGAGCTCTGCGCCGAAGTTTGGTTCGGTCGGCCGAACGAGGCCTGCCCGTCTGTCGGGGTTCGCATCGAGGCACCCTCCGAACACAGGGTGCACAAGGCCGAAGGACACAATACCACTTCGGCCGAAATTAATGGAAGCCGAACAGTAGCTCCAAGCACCAAGCCACATCCATCTTGGGCTCCTCCAGGCATGTCCAAATCACAGAAGAGACGCCTACAAAGGCTGAGGGCACAGGAGATGCGCGAGAAGAAAGCTGAGGCCGAGCGCGATGCTATATTCGAGGAAATACGCCCTCGGCCAGCTACAAAACAGGTATGGAGGGAGAAGCCGGTTGAGATAAACAACCCGACTCCTAGTCCGAGCGACGAAGACGACGACATGCTCGACGACGATTACTCGCCCATCTCTGAAGGGCCCGCACCCCAGGTGATGGATATGAACATCGTCACATTACCTGCCGAGTTCGCCCTACCGCAGGACGAGGCCGAGGTTGCTCAATTGAACCTCGGCCCGCGCAATGCCATCTTCGAGAAGCCCGAGGGCTCGACTCGCCATCTAAAACCCCTCTATGTCAGAGGTCACATCGATGGGAAGCCGATTTCCCGAATACTTGTCGACGACGGCGCCACTGTTAACTTAATGCCTTATTCGTTGTTGAAGAAACTTGGCAGAGATGAAGACGACCTGAAGAAGACCAACTTGATGCTCAACGGCTTCAGCGGCGAGAGCTCCGAGGCCAAGGGCGTACTCTCTATGGAGTTGACGGTAGGCAACAAAACATTGCCAACAGTATTTTTCGTCGTCGACGTGCAAGGTAATTATAGCGTACTACTCGGGCGTGACTGGATTCACGCAAACTGTTGCATTCCCTCTACTCTACACCAGTGCTTGATACAGTGGGACGGTGATGAGGTGGAAGTCATCCCCGCGGATACTTCGACCCAAGTAGCTTTGGCCGATGTGTCGGTTGACGCCGTCCATAACAAAGTAGAGTGTCTATCAGGTAGAGATCTTTCGGATTACGATTTTGTTAGCGTATCCGGAGGACGGTTTGTACCAGTGTCTGTAAAGCCGGTTGGAGTAGCACGGCTATTTTTGTATTAATAGTCATGTCTAGCAAGAATAATCTAGATTGGCTAAAGTCTCATGTGGAGCAGTATCAGTCTAATAAAGACGGTATCGCTGAAGCCATCGAGGACTTTAACGAAGTAGAGAAATTAGGACAAGGTTTTGCGTCGGCCGATCCCTTGGAGGAGGTCGACATAGGTGATGGTAGCATCCCAAGGCCGACTACGACTGAAGATTGTTTCAAGTACTACAGAGGGTGTGAGGCATGTCAGAAGTTTGGCAACATCCAGTTAGCTCCTGCCTCATTGCTCAATCCTATTGTCTAGCCATGGCCGTTTCGAGGTTGGGGTTTAGACTTCATCGGCCAGATTCACCCTCCTTCCTCGAAAGGGCATCGGTTCATGTTGATGGCAACAGATTACTTCACCAAATGGACTGAGGCCGTACCTCTCAAGAACATGACTCACAATGAGGTACGTGATTTTATTTTGAAGCACATCATACATAGGTTCGTCATTCCTCAAACTCTTACTACAGATCAAGGCAGTTCATTTGTTTCTAGAGAAGTAAGGGACTTCGCCGAATACTATGGTATTAAGTTGATAAACTCTTCACCTTACTATGCTCAGGCCAATGGTCAGGCCGAGTCTAGTAATAAAACTGTGATTAAGCTCATTAAGAAGAAAACCGAAGAGTTCCCTAAAAGGTGGCGTGAGGTGCTTTCCGAGGCGCTATGGGCTTGTAGGATTGCAAAGCACGATGCTACCAAGGTCAGTCCATATGAGTTGGTATATGGACAAGAAGTCGTTCTGCCCGTAGAGGTAGATCTTAGCTCTTTAAGAGTGTTGAAGCAAGATGGCCTATCGGTCAACGAGTATGAAACTCTTCTAAAGGATAATATAGAGGAAGTGACCGATAAGAGACTAAGGGCTTTAGAAGCCGTAGAGATGGACAAGAAGAGAGTAGCTAGAGCCTACAACAAAAAGGTTAAACCAAAATCATTCTAAATAGGAGACTTGGTGTGGAAAACGATTTTACCCTTAGGCACGAAGAGTCCCAAGTTTGGTAAATGGTCACCTAGTTGGGAAGTTCCGTTTAAGGTAGCCGAAATCGCTCCCGGCAACGCATACGTGTTGGAATCCCTGCAGGGAGAGCGGTTTCGAAGGGCTCTAAATAGTAGGTACTTGAAAAGGTATTTCCCAAGTGTGTGGCAAACATCGTAAAAATGTTGGAAAGCCGATATGGATGGTATCGTCTTCAGCTCGTTGTGTTTTTAGTTCACTCAGTTCACTAAAAGGCGGGGGGCATGTGTTGATAGCAAAAAATGGCATTAATGGCTAGATCATCAAAATATCAATTTTGATGATTTAGGCCAAAAATACACATGTCCAGGGTCTATCCGAAGCCCTACAGGGTCGAAGTCCATTGAGCTATGGGCTCCAAAAGCCTCTAGCCAGCCCATGGGCTTCGGCCGAGAAGCCTTCGGAGGCCCACGCTACCGAAGCTTCGGCCTGAGGAGCAAGCCTCGACGGGCCTGGCCGAAGCCCACACTACCGAAGCTTCAGCCCAAGGAGCAGGCCTCGATGGGCCTGACCGAAGCCCACTTCGGCAGAGATAGAATTGGATGCGTTTCCAGCTCAATCTTTATCTCTATCTGGTCGGATTAATAGCAGATTAGATTAGGAATTAAACCCCTATAAATAGAGGCAAGGCCGGTGTGAGAAGCCCCCCAACTCAAACCAAACCAAATTCCTATGCTTTGATCGTATTTACTTTATTTTTATTTTCCTGTACCTCTTCGTGGGTTTGCCTGGAAGCCCTCCGCCAGCCACTTCGGAATAGTGGTAATCCTTGTTACTTCGCTTGTGAAGTATCTGTTAATCTACGTAATATATTGCTATCGCCTTGTTACTTCGCCTGTGAAGTATCTGTTAATCTACGTAATAGATTGCTATCACCTTGTTACTTCGCCTGTGAAGTATCCGCTAATCTACGTAACAGACTGCTACCTTCGCTACTAGTGCAACACTTAGCAGAATTCGATCCTCAGACCGAATTGGTACTTCGAATCATCTCTATTGCAGGTTCGCACGTTCGGAGCCACTTCGTCGGAGGTGTCCAGAGCTGAGAGATCGGTTTCGGAGGTCGTCAGGACACCCTTCGGCAAGAGTACATGCTTTGACTACAGGCTTCGCCAACACACTTCGTCACGACAGGCTTCGACATGCTCATAATCCGCACCGGACAAAGTCCCGCCCACGCGTGACCCTCGAGTCATTATTCCGTAGATTGTTGTATCGGAGATCTCACGCCGAACCCCGTTGTTCGGAGGTGATCATTGCATCCAGATCCGTTCGGAGCCCATCTTCGGTCGGATCAGTCCGAACGCCGAAGCACCCTTCGGCAGAGCACTTCGCGTCGAACGCCGAAGGTATACTTCGGTGACCCCTTCGCACCAGACTTCGAACCAGGCGGGGCTCTGACTGGTTTGCTGATTTTATTTTGTTTAATCTATCTCTTTCGGCTAATTGGATTATTTTGTGTAATCTGGTTGCCTGGCGACTCCACCCCCTATCACTATTAAGGGTAGTCAGAAAGCGACGTCGATGCCACATCACGCTTAGGCTTGTCCCTAAGTATCCATGCACTTTTGGACCGTCGAACTGACCCAAGTGCGGGGGCACGTTTCCGTGTCAACACACCGCTTCGTGGCCAGCTGCGTGCGCAAGTGTGTGGTGTTGCAAATATCTATAGGGTTGAGATTTGTTGCATTGACAGCAAGGGAACAACCGGATAATCGTCAGTGTCTCACAAGTTATCCTCCATCTACATCAAGCACAATGAGAAGATCGGGCCACCCCGTAACACCGCTTATGATGTCGTGGACAGGGTCGACTTCTTCCTCCACTCTAGCTGACGGCAGACAGTCATTTCAAAGACATTGAAGTAACCCACACATGACACACCTCTACAATTAGATTCGAGAGCATGATATTACTTATATGATTACTTAAATTTGAATTTAGGTGTTTTGGCGAAAAATGAAGCTCCAAGAATCCCCTAAATGAGTCTCTTTCCTAATCCATTCCCTAAATCACCATTCATTTCTCTCAAATATAGGATTAGTTTAGCAAATCTCTATTTCCATTTGCACATATTTTTTCTCATGCATGCACATTATTTTTTCTATTACGTGTTGTTATATGTTGGACGATACTCATATTTAAATGTATCAAAGTTTTATACAAAATTATTACATATTATAGACTGTATTTGTAGGATTTTAAAAATATGGATCGAGATTATAGGAAAACTGTTGTTGATTGATTAATTTTTAGAAAGAGATAAGAGTTTAAGATGATACCTATATGTGATTTAGGGAATAAAATTTAAGATATTTCTCTTAAAAAAGGAACCCACAAACTAATTGTTGAATTCACCGTTTTCAACCATCTTTGATACAGTAAACTCCACATTTTTTTAATAATGGAAAAGAATCAGCCTCTACATCCAAACCGATGTACACATCTCTACATATAGTTGTATAATCTGAAAGCTTTTGATCAAGTTAAGTGTTGCATTACAAACAAATGGATTTAGCAGTTCTTCAGATGTGTCAGGCAATTCAGCTCAGGGGAACACTATAAACTTCTACAAAATGAAGAGAGATAAAGAAAGGAAGATACAAACTATCCAAGAATGCGTTCAACATGCTGCGCCACTTGTTTTGCAAGGCTATTAGCTGCTTCCTCTGTAGACGCCTCTGCATATACACGTACCACATCCTCAGTACCAGATGGCCGCACAAAACATCGCCCATGAGAGTAATTGGCTGCAATGGATCTTACAATTTAGTACGCTTAAATTTATAATTATACCAAGGAAATCAGCTCTACAAAAGAAACATAAGTATTATTTACCTATCTCCCCATCTATCAGTTCTTGCAGCCCAGAAGGCTGACAAACTCTTCTTTCTGCATCCGTTGTAACAATAGCGGTTCGATCTTGAACTTTCACCTGAAACCATAACCATATCATGGAAGCACAAGTGCACAACGTGACAATGATAATTAGAAGCATCTCTTAGAAAAGAAGAGATGTATCCAAAGTATTGGGCTAAAATACCTTCAATTGTCTACTGGGTAGATCAGTGTAAATGTCACACCAATTCTGGAATGACCAGCCCTTATACTGCAAAATAGCCTCCACCAAAAGCATTCCACTTAGAGCATCTCCAACTGCTTGATTAATTAATTGACTTGCCGCCAACAATCTCATGGCAGCTTGGTGCTGTGAAGAACCTAATGTGAAAAAAGGGGTGGGGGCATCAGGATTACCATAAACAAATAAATCCAACAACACAAAAGAAAAGGGAAATCTTGAAAAGATCATGAAGTGATCACCTGAAGCTTTCAAAGAAAATTCACTTGTCAAAGACTCCAGCTGTGAAACAAAATGATCTGAGAATAGTACTGTCCCATGTCCATTGGCTTCAAAGTAGATACCAATATCATATTCTAGGGATTTTTTGTGAAGGTATTTCACTCCGGTTGAAGTGAATACAACTTCAAGGCCAAGGTTCTCAAGAAAATCTGTTGATGCACCATTTGCATAAGCTGTTTGAATTACGCCAAACCGTGTAGGAAGTACTTTATTTCCTTCATCATTGTTTCCATTGATGATATCTATTTGCTCTCTGACAAACAACACAAATAGTGATAATATCTTGTCACCATCAACAAGATCAATCCTAGTGTCAGTAGACGATACAATACGGAAATAAACAAGCCGGTCAGCATCACCGTCAAAACTTGCGCACCTGAAAGTTAGATCAGAAAGACCATATAAGATTGTTGACGATAAGAATTAGAAATTTAAACTACAATAAACTAACTCACCGGAAACCAACATCTTCAGGGCCAAACCCAAGAGGAACAACTTTTTCCTTCTGAACAAAGTCAGCACCACACCTCTCATTAAGTATCCCTTCTCCATTACCGGAATTCCTCACATGAATGTCTAATCCAGAAATCCTAGCCTTTATTTCTTCAAGCTTCAACCCACCAATGCCATTTGCTCCATCCACAACTAGTCTATTGTTCATCACATCAGCTCCTTTATCTTTGGGGACTAACTTCAACAAACACCTGTTGCAATATAGTTAAATTGTGCCGAAAAATTAATGCTGCATTCTTATGACTAAAAGTAAGCAGAAAAGTGAATTCAAACAAACCTGAATGAGTCGATAACTTGGGTAAAATAATCCATCTCAGAAGCCTTCAGTCCTTTATTTTTACACCGAACTATCCAATGCAGCTGTGGAGTGGTAAGAATCCCCATGTCAAGTGCAACTGCGCCTATTACCGCATTAACGCCCTTTCATGCAAGAGTTTGAAAAAATTAATAAGATTGACTCAGAACATGGGATAGATAACAATATATCTTAAACGAACGCGAATCAGTGTCATACTTTCACTGCCGCATCAAGGAGGTACTCTCCAGTCGGCCTTGTGTCTCTTGCCAGCAGCACTTGTGCCGAGTGACCTTCACCAAGTCTAATGTCCTCATCTTTTGCAAACTTAAGCACTATCTACAATTAAATAACATAAAATAAACTGAGGGCAAGGAAACAGGCAGGAACAAAGTTATTAGTTATCTGAAGAAAAAACTAAACTACTACGGTAGAAGAAGACCCACTCCACTAGTTCGATTCAAAGATAAAATTGAGGCATTACAGTTATGTTCTAAGCATTTTCAGTACCAATTAACACCAGCAGATTTGTCAATACTGAAGTAATTTAAACATTAATAAATCCAAGCGAGAGAAAATGGATTATGGATTATGCTAGAGAAATTAGCAAAACTAACTGAGAAAAAGGGAATATATATGAATAGGAACTAGTACACAGTCTAGCAAGGTCAGTTGCTTCCATGGTAAGCTGAGATCGAGGGAAGGGGAGGCTGCTACCTGGAGCAGAGCATCAGGGTTGGGTGCATTAGCGAGGGCGTCGGCGAACGGCTCCCAGTCCTGCGACATCATGCCGCCGTCCTCGTCGACGATCTTGACGCCGTTGTCGCGGAGGGGGTTGTGTGAGGCCGTGAGGACCAGCCCCACGGCGGCGCCGCCCAGCTTCACAGAACGCAGCGCCGCCACCATCCCGGCGCGGCAGACCGCGGGGCCCATGGTGCTCCCCTCCGCGCGGAACCCCGCCGTCCCATAGGAGAACCTCGCGCCGTCAGGTACAGGGAAGAGGGAGGCTGCCGCAAGCAGCGCGGCGCGCTGCTCGGCCATGTCTGTTGGGGGTTTCGAGCTCGAATCGTTCGACTCGACGACGAGATCGAGCCGTTCGCCGCCGGAGATCTTGCTGAGGAACACGGATCCGGGTATCCCAATGTTGCGTCAAATCCGAAAGCCAGCCACAGGAGGCTCCCTTCTACTCCGTCCTCGCTCCCAGAACGGCGAGAAAACGCAGTCGCGGCGGCCCCGTTGAACCAGTACCGGATAAGAGCGCGAATGGAAGCGAGATGGTGGAGAGGCGTAGGATCTGGGTGCACCGGAGCTGGAAAAGGGTGGTGCGTGGTGGCGCTGGCGTTGTTCGCGGAGCAGAGAGGGGCAGAGAGCCGTGCCACCAGCTGCGGGCCTCCGGCTGGATGCCTGGATACGGAAGCCGCCCGCTGCAGGAGGAGGGGACAGCGTCCGTTGCTCCAGAAGAGAAGGGGACAGCGGCCGGAAGGGAGGGCGGCAGGACGGCGCCGGCGGCGAGCGGCGAGCGGCGAGCGGCGAGATTTTGAGCAGAGAAAGACTTCGTGGCGAGATTGGATCGTCCTTTTATAATCAATCGGTTAATAATTGATGACCTCCAGAGTATCCGTGGTGCCATGTAACGGTTAAAATAAAAATATATGTTAAACTTGAACCAAATTTTTTCAGTTACTTAAATAAACTTTAAATATTTTCTATTCAAAGTTATATCTGAATTAAATATGTTTCATATATTATTTTACTTATCCAAACCAAAACAATATCAACATCAAATATGCAACCCGACTATTAGTAACACAAATATTCTGCGGAGCAATGTTGCATATGGCATATTAGTAACACAAATATGCAACATAATTGCTCCACCTACGAAACACAAAAATATTCTAGAATAAGAAAATCTCAACCATGAACTCTGTGGCAAGTGGCAACATGTCATTGATCTATTTAATTAACATATACAACAATTTTTTTAGGATAATCGGAAAGACTCCTACTGAGGTTATATATTTCAAATAGAAAGTGTTAAATACAAGCAGGATAGAGAGAGCTATAGGGGGAATGATGGGATTACAGGGAGGAGTTTAGCCAACTATCAAAGGCAGGTTTTAAAGTATGATTGAAGCGAATACTCTGCAACCTAACCTCAGATCTAAATAAAGAAAACCAAGAGCTACTAGAAGGATGCTGAAGACAAAGATACAATTATTTCTATGAAGCCATAGCGACCAAGAGGCCGTGTGGATGACCTCCAGAAGAAAGGGCCACTGGTAACATTGTCTACAGACTGCAACCAGATCGATAGCAGTGCGACATCTAGACCAACTGATACCAATTCGTGTCCAACAAGTGACACTGAAGCTACATGTGAAGAATAAGTCCCTGATTCCAGCGTATCATCCCGACAAAGGGAGTAGCTACAGTCAGCAGAGTTCAACACCAGGTGTTTTATGCAGAGGATTTCACGAGTATTGAGACTATCATGTAGTAGAAGCCACAAGAACACCTTGAGCTTGTTAGAGCATTGGGTTTTCCAGATCTAGGAGAAGATTGGGTGCACTTGGAGTGAAGCAAATGTGTTGCGGTAAAGCTTATGGGGTTGAAAACAGCCGGACCCCTAGATGAAGTTCCAAACATCTGGAATGATTGAATCAAGGGACAAATTGCTAGTGATGGAAAGAAGGTGTCTAAATTCTACAAAGGCTTCAGGAGAGAGAGGAAGAAAAAAGTGATGACTGGCATCCGGAGACCGAAGGAAAGTGGCCAATGAGATCTTCTTGTGTTTTGCGGACATATTTGCTAAGTCATACTATTAGCCAACAAGAACATAGTTTTACAGAATAGTAATATCATATCGGCACTCCAATTCAATCTATCTTCTACTTATGCTTAGATCCCAATGAGCACAAATAATTGATGAATGATAATACAAGATCATTGTAACAAGCATAATTCATCAAACAAGATATAAACTTGGTCGACCAAAATTTGGTGTGTTGCAAGGCAACTGGGATCACATTGGTCACTGCATTTTGTAGTGGTGTGGTCTTGACACTTGGAATCTATGCCCATTTAGGGAGTATTTGAGCTTAATGTCAATGTCTCAAGGACTCTCTTTATTTGGTGTAACCGTCATACTGCCCGTGAGAATTTCCCCCTTACATCCTCAAGGTACATAACAGTTTGCTTCCGGTGAATGGCTTTTGATCTAGGGCCTAGGTAAAGAATTACAAAATTGCTTGAAAAAAAGAAGTAGATGACATAATATGTTAAGATAAGAAGAACATGAACTCGTTGAGAAACCTATCATCTTATGGCATTTGGTGAAGGATACATTGAAGTAAGCAACAAAAGCATGTATATAGTCATTTCGCTCTGCTACCAACTTAAATGGCACAACAAATGATGCATCTCCCTCCAGGTGTCATTTTGGAAATATCTATTGTCTGAAATATAATTGAAAGAAAATTTAATCTAAAATATTTCTCCATTGCGCCATTACGGCCTTTGAAACATTGTCGCCAAACTCCATCACCCATAGCTTCTTAGCTCTAAATAAATGACGCAACATTCTCAATACAATATAAATGAAGGGAAAAAGGTCATTTAAGATGTTCCTTTAATCCTTGTGCAGATTTATATTTGGAAGTAAATGGAGTAACATTACAATGTACCTAGCCATGAAAAGATAATGGTAGTCACACCTTGTAAAGGGCTAGAAGGATAGAAAATAAGATTCAAAAAGCAGAGAAAAATCAAAGTAAAGTATCATTCTTTTGAAATAAATGGTATTCTAGCAGCTTAGCATTAAACATAATTTGCAAAAGTTCCAATGTAACATATTCAGATTAATCCCAATGCTCTGATTGAAATAAATGAATTGCAAATATCAAAATAGACATTACAGTCACAATAAAAAATGACAGTTTAAAAACTCAGTCTCTTGAAAATTACACCAAACTATACTTACAACATATTTTCAGTCATTATAAAATTGTTCACGTCCTTCTTTTAATTCTCAGGAAATGTAATTGTGTACTACAATAGTAGTTCAAACTTCAAATACAGGCAACACCATCCAGATGGTATACAAAGTGCCAATTTTTTTGACACAGATGATATGATCTCCCTTCATTTCATTGTAATTCTATAAATAATTACATATTTTCAGACATTATCAAACTCAGTCTCTTGAAAATCATACCAAACTACATTTACAACGTATTTTCAGTCATCGTAAAACTGTTCTCATCCATCTTTTAATTCTCAGGAAATGCCATTGTATATTACAATAGCCGTTCAAACTTCAAAACAGTCATTTCAAAACTGGTAATGAAGTGTTTCTATGATTATACATATCAGTTTCATCCTGAAGCTTACAATTGCAGGTACCCTATATATAGAATCCCTACTGGACCAACACTCAAGGATCTCAATGCATGTTTCATGACATTTCATTACCTAGCAACAGCAACACCTTCATGAAAACTCAGTCTCTTGAAAATCACACAACTAAAGTTACAAATTACATTCAAAGATTGCAGATTACATCATGAAACCGAAGAAAACAGAAAAGAACAATGCTGCTCTATACCTTTTCGTTGAATTAACTCAAACGTGCAAAAAATGACACAAAATAATATCATATCAGTAAAGCATAAAAACATTATAGCTATGTAACAAAGGGGGGAAGCATCCCTAATTCACTCTCCTAATATTTATATTGTGTCGGGCAGCCCCGTGCCACCAATTTTATGGGCCCTCGTGCCAATAACACACTAAAGACCCGACAATCTAATATTTTAATATAATAATTACAATATATAATAATATTGTTAACAGATAACTTGTAGCATATATATATATATAATTCTTCTTGGAAAAGTAACAGTGCATCAAAGAAGAATAAAAACGACAAAATAACTATGATGGTTACCTCAAATAAAATACAATGCTTTAGTGCTTTTTAAAAAGGCGTCTTTGGGCATTTCTTGATGCAAAATCTTCAATAACACTGTCAAGATCAATTGTATCTAAAATATCCTTCTCAATGTTGTATATAGCCAAGCCATTTAATCTTTCTTGTAGCATAGTTGATCTCAAACAATTTCTTAATAGCTTCAATTTGAGAAGCTTCTTTCACCTGATGCTACTGTCATTGGAATAGTTAATATAATCCGATATGCAATAGAAGCATTTGGATAGCAATCTGCAACTTTAATAAAGTGAAGAATCTTTAACAAAGTGAAGAATCTCAGATGCTGACATCAACTGATCTAGCAAAGTTACTTGCAATACTTTTAACTCAGAGAACAAATCATCTAACTCAACATCAGACTTATTATCATGAGAAAATTTATTCGCAAAAATGTATACATACATGGTAGATTCATGGGCCCCCAAGCCTGTGGGGCCCCCGGCCATCGCACGGGGTGCACCCCCCTCTAAGACGGGCCTGGTGTCGGGAAATGTCTTGAGTACCCGAAAAGATCACATCTCTTCAAATAAGGGAGATTGCTCATACCATGAAAGCATGGTACGTGTCTTTTTATTATAATATACGAACCAACAAATTTTCATGCATTTAGAACCCTCCTAACTCATAAAGTGGTTAGGAAAACCATCTTTGGGAATGCAACATAATGATTTTAGAATAGTACAATGATATTCAGTGGAATATAAGATTACATGACGCTACGTAGGAAACAGAACATGGTCTAATCTTATTTTGATGAATACCTTACAGATCTGTAGCCTGTAGGGCATTCTTAACTATGTAGGCATATAGCAAATAAAATTCAAACATTAATATGGGTACGTTAGCAGTTAAACTTAAGGGTTTCAACCCTCGCATGGCACAATATAAATTCTACAGCCTCGACACCTACAACCATAGAAAATGATGGGATGTGTCAGAACACATTTTTAATAACTAACAAAAGCCACAATCCTGATTCACAAGTTTCACGTTTTTGTGTTGTGATATTTATAATTGCTTTGCAAATTACAGTTTCAGATATCATATCATGTGTTTCGATGCTCAATGAAAACAACTTACCAAGTGTGTCATACAACGGAACACAGTAGATGCCATGGGCATTGCAGGCCTACAGTAGATGTTCAGAGCATCTCCTGTCTGCTGAGCAGCCACTGGTAATGTGCCATTGCCATCGCTCTGGCGCTTGGCATCCTTTGCATGTAGCGCCCCCAGAATCCTGAGAGCCCTCAAGTCCTTGTTGCACTCCAAGAACTCGAGCCCCCCCGAGCCTTCTCTCAATTTCAGCATCTCGACATTGTGAAGCCTTGCTGCTGGTGATAACTCTCTCCTGCTGCCTCCGAGGAGCAGCTTCAGTAAGAATTCTTGGAGAGGGCTTGGTCTTCATTGCTGAAGACTCGTCTTTTGGCAGCGATGTACACTGGATACTGGACGCCCTCACGCCCCTTTTGAGTGGTTAGCATCAGTTTGGCAATGACACTGGTGGCTCGCCTGTGGCGTGGGGAATCTTGAGGCCTGAGAGTATCCATGAGACTGCTATCAGTTCTCTTGTAACCAGAGTTCTTCTGACGAGAACTCGGGCTCAGAGATTCTTTCCTGCTGTCCAAGGACAATCTAGGAAGCTCCTTGAGCCTTGTGGAAGGCTTCTTGTCGTCTTGAGCTTCAACTGGCCGTAGGAGCTGCCGATCATCACATGAGAAGCGTGATTGCTCTGGGAATCGCCTGCTGGATTCGACAGGATTCACAGGTACCTTGTTGCTCCTATCGATCCCGATGACATAGGTCCCATCCATTGATTTGGAGAGCAGCAATGGCCTTGGTGAGTCTTTGCACTGCCCATTTTCTCCGAATCATCATCAATTATCTAGAATGCAAGGGCACTTTTAATATTTTAAGACTTACTTATTACTTATATAGGCATTAATACAAGAGTGAGATGCTGACTAAAACAAGATGATGTGATGAAAAGTATGTCCCCCCACCCCATGAGATCAGTACAATACCTGATATAGGCAATAAGAAAGCAAAAGGAGAGCTGCCACAATGAACCCAACAAGGACTGTTATATTTGTGGTATCTGAACAATAATAAAGAGAAGAACAAATATCACCATGATTCTTGCAGCATAGCTGGTATGCACATCAGTTGAAACACCAGAACCTGCAATAGTATAGATTCTATTCTTTTAATTAAGGTAAAGGAAATAAGAAAACAATATCCTCAAGACAGTATACTGATATTGCATAGTAACTTCAAGCTTCATGTGTTTAGTCCAAGTATTCACGTTCAAGGACTTGAAGTTCAACAATGCAACAGCTGTAAGCTGGAAGCATGGAACACATTAGCCACCAGATACATACAAGCTAGAATACAAGTGTGCGTACCCACAGTTCTGCCACATGATTAAAAGTAAGAACATAATTCCTTTATATATTCCACAATATAAGACAACAGAAGAAAGATAGTGATTATTTGCATCAATATGTAACACTAACTTTACCCAAATGGCAGTTTTTTCTGACTTTACAAGATCTGTCGCATGTAGGGGTTAAGAGCTCCCAGTTCTCGGACAAAGCATTTCCCTTGTCATTGATAAACAACATATCAACCGATCAAATCTTTCTCTGATCGTCACCACTGGGGAAAGACCCCACGTCGCTAGATATCCTCAGAAACTGCACCAGTTCTAACCGGAACTCAAGACCTCTGATGTAATGATCACCTAGCAGCATGCACCTGAAGAAAACAAAGGAAAAAGGTCAATTTCTAAGACATGATATCATGAACAAAAAATAAACAACATCAAGTAATCAAGGCCAAGTAAAGTTTGCTTTGTATACCAGAATAGCAAATGTGCAAGGTAATCTCAGGGAATAGATATTAGAGGCTAAAAAGGAAGAGACGCGTTGTCCACAAGCTCTGCAGTCATCATCCTCACCCCCAAGATTCAGTGCAGCTCCAGAAGCATTCCCTAGTGGTGGAGGGTCCTTCGAGTGTATCTTGGGAGAAAGAGTAGCAAGCGAACCATGCACCACAGAGTGAACAGCCTCTTGCACACCAGGAGAGGCAGACTCTGAGAATTCAGTAACCTGTGCAAAGCAGAAGCGTGATTGCTCTGGAATCGCCTCCTGGATTCGACAGCATTCACAGTCGGGCCCGTTTCGAACCCACCAGGTGATGGGCCTCCCTGTTGTACATTTATATCTTGTCTAGCTCGTCCTGCAGCTCGTCGTTGTCGTCATTGTTGATTGGTCGATTTGATTGTACTTCATTCAGAGATGTCAAACAGAAAAGGGGGAAAAAGCAGAGTTTGAACAACATTACTCGATCTGCTGTGCTTAACTGGAGACTGATGAATTACTTTGGGAAAAATTAGTGTTTTCCAATTCAAAAAGAGTTAACACTTCACTGAATGTTAGCAGTTAGCACGTTATTAATACTGTTAGGTCTCTGCAATTCATGGCGTCCATGCTGATTTACAATTCTTGCACACCCTTCCACTGAACCTAAACCATGGTAACTTACACACAGATGACAGATACACTTGACAGTAGACACAGACAAACCGAATTATGAATCAATGGAGAAAACGGAAGAATTTTGACACAGTAATGAATTAAATTGGAGATTTCATTCAATTCAACCAATCCAACAAATGAGTTACAACTAAACTATACTCTAAAATCTAATCCCTATGATATGTATAACAGTCTTAATTAGTAAGCCTCCAGGATGATCTGTATAAGCTTAATCAATAAACACATGCTGTCAGCAGACAAAAGCAGCATGCATATTGATCAATAAACTATACTCTAAAATCTAAAAGGAGAAGCTTCAGCTCATCATCTCTAATCCCTATTCCCTAGCGGAAAATTTGATCATATTTAGATCAAAATAATGCATTTAACTTCCTCAAGAGCATATCATATCATGGCAGAAGGTGAATTGGCTGAGGGCTGGCAGGCTGAAGTGGCTCAAGGATGCTTTGAGCTTTGTGGCGCATCAGAATTGCTGACATCAGATTCAGCTCCAGAGCCCTGCTCTCCTGGGAAGAAGAAAGGGTCGACGGTGAAATCAGGGAAAGATCGGAGAATCTCATCGACGTCCGGGAGCTCAAGATTCAGCAGCAAAAAATCGTCTTCCGTTGGGGCGGAGGAGGACTTATCGGCGATGACACTACCATCGACAATGTCCACCACCGCTGTTGGAACATCGACAAGGCCTGGAAGAGAGACAGGATGCGGCAGCGGCAGATGCAGAGCGGTCTCCACCACGGCGCGAGGACGCGCGGCGCGTGCTCGACCATCGTCGTTGTGGCCGCCCGGACAATCCGGCTCCCTTTTTCGCTTCTTGCCGTAGCCGCTGAACCTGATGCGGTACAGCCGGGTGGGAGAGGCGGCTAGGTCGGCTGGGGCAGTAATGGCGTACTCGTGCATAACCCAGCCCGAGCTGCCCCTCTCGCCGTCGGCGTGGAAGTTGAGCACATATTTGCGCCACCCGATCTCCAGCCCGCCGCCGCCGGCGATGGGGACGCGCAGCCTCTCGCCATCCACACACATCCTCTGCCCCTTCCAGCACCCTCCGCCGACGACGGTGCGCTTCTGCCGGCTCCCCTTGCCATTCTTGGCCTGCGCGGAGGCAAAGAAGAACGCCTCGTCACCTTTCCGGTCATGATCCTTGAGAAGCGCCCACGGCGGCGCGGTGAGCGGATCGGCCTCGACGATAACGCCGTCCAAAGAATGCTTCTTGCCCTGGATGCGTGGGAGCAGGAAGCCTGCGACGAGCTCGCCGTCAACGGGATCGAACTTGACGCCCGGCGGAAACCCACCATCCATGCCTGCCGCTGCCTTTGCTGGAATGCTGGATCCTTCTAGGGTTTAGGCAAGATTGCGGGAGAGGGAGAGAGGAGGCGAATTTATTGCTGCGCTGCCCGCGCTAAACGAGAGGCATGTTTCAAATAAGTAAACCAATTGTTAATATTATGCGTTATTTATATATTTTTTTATTCTCACCACAAATTTATAAATTTTATATCATAAGAAAAATCTTTTTTAAAATGGAAGGAATAGCTAACTAATGTGTTTGTCAATATAATAGAATTGGATTTGATTTTGTTTTTACATCAACGATGGATTGTCAGCAATATTTTGCATTAGTTAGTTAATTAGTGTATTTGTACAGCAATATCTATCGATACTTACCGTCAAAATATATAACAAACCACAATAAAATGGTAATAATTTCTTTTACTTCCCAATATCACAATAATAATAGGTAGACGGTTGATTAATTGTGCCCCATTGATTGTTAATTACTGAAAGTGCTTGAGTTGCTAATTAACCATTTTATTATGGTAATTCACTGGAGTTACCCTCAAATTCTATATGGTTTCACTAATAAAAATTCATAATTAACTACAGTATTTTACGGCATCTCAGTAGTTTGCTGTAGCACCATGACGACCGGTTTATCGAGTGTTCACGCTATGATTTCACTGATTCATTGCATTTCACGGATTCACATATAATAAATTAAACACACATATGCTCACTGCATTTCACATATACATGTCCACTGCATGAATGTGTATGTTTCCATCCATAATACTTAAACAAGAGATTGTATTGTAGCAATACACCTCGAAGTAACATGCCAAGAAAAAATGGGCGAGATGACAGCAGATACTTCACAAGTTTTGAGGCATTTCTGGTGCATACATTCTTCGTTGGGCACTCACTTAGGAGCATATGCAGTGCGATAGTTTTGAAAACCTCTTATTTAGCTACTTGTGATGTATTCGTGATGTATTCGTTCGGACTAAGACAACATATTAGGTTTGTTTTTGTAATGGTAAAAATCGCACACTACGGGAAACGAAAATTCGCCGAGTGTCAAATTGTTTGCCGAGTGTATTATTTCGGGCACTCGGCAAACATGTGTTTGCCGAGTGTTTTTCAAAAAACACTCGGCAAACTAAAAACACTCGGTAAATCAATTGTTTGCCGAGTGTTTTTTGAAGATCCACTCGACAAATAATGATTTTAACGGGCACGTCACGGCGCTGTGCTTCTGTGGTAAAAATTTTTTTTGAGGGTTTGCCGAGTGTTTTTTGAAAAACACTCGGCAAAGACACATGGTTTGCCGAGTGTTTTTCAAAAAGCACACAACAAATAATTTTTTTTATTTTATGTGAAACCATGTTTCAAGTCTATGTGGTATTTGCAATTTCCTTTTAACTTAAATTTTTTTCTGCACTCACAATACAACATATATGATCCCTTGTAAAATTTCATATTTTTTAAGTCATTTAGATATTTTTTATTCATTAATTATGTTTTTAGGATTTAAATTGAAATATGTGAAATTTGAACTACAAGTGCCTAAAATAATAAACCAAAAATTATAGAAAAATCATATTCATTTTTGTTAGTATATTTGGAGTTCTTATATACTAAATTGAAATAAATTTTGATAAAAATAAGTTGTGGCACTCTATCGGCAACATAGACCTTAATAGTTTTTTAATTCTAAAAAAATTAAATGAAGTCCAAAAAACATAAGATTTATCATGGTGTTATTATATGATACATAGATACTGTATTAAAAATTTTAAAATTTTTGATAAAGTTGTAACGTATAGTGTTTAGAAATTGGAGATTTAGAGAGGAGGAATTAGAGTTTAGAGAAGAAATGAGATTGGTTTGAAAGCAAATTAATGATTAAATATTTATTTCAACTTGATTTTTTTTCGCATTCAAAATACGACATATCTTATCCCATAAATTTTCTTGGTAGTTTTATAAGTCAGTTAGCTATTTTTCATCCATTAATTGTATTTTTAGGATTTAAATTGAAATAGGTGAAATTTGAACTAGAAGTGCCTAAAATAATGAACCAAAAATTATAGAAAAATCATATTCATTTTTGTTAGCATATTTTGAGTTCTTATACACTAAATTGAAATAAAGTTTGAAAAAATTAGGTTGCGACACTCTATCGACAACATAGACCTTAATAGTTTTTTAATTCTAAAAAAATCAAATGAAGTCCAAAAAACATAATATTTCTCATGGTGTTATTATATGATACATAAATACTGTATTAAAATTTTTAAAAAGTTTTTATAAAGTTGTAACGTATAGTGTTTAGAAATTGGAGATTTAGAGAGGATAAATTAGAGTTTAGAGAAGAAATGAGATTAGTTTGAAAGAAAATTAATGATGAAATCTTTGTTTGAACTTGATTTTTTTTGCATTCAAAATATGATGTATCTTGTCCCATTTTTTTGGTATTTTTATAAGTCAGTTAGCTATTTTTCTTTCATTAATTGTATTTTTAGGATTTAAATTGAAACATGTCAAATTTAAACCGCAAGAGCATGAAATAATAAACTAAATTATAAAAAAAATCATATTCATGTTTTTTATATTTGTATGTATTACACACAAATTTTTTACAAATTTTGTCAAAGAAATTAATTAAAAACAAATTTGAAAAAAATTGAAAAAATAAAAAAATTGTTTGCCGAGTGTCATAATCAAGACACTCGGCAAATATTTTATAGTTGCCGAGTGTTGCACTCGGCGAAATGAAAAATTTCATTCCCCGCACTTTTTCCCGCAATTTTTTAACTCTACCGCAATTTTTTCACTTTCCCTCCTTTTTTTCACTCCCTCCTTTAAATTTCCCCCCTCCCTCACATACACTCCTCCCCTTCTTGCTAGCCCCGCATCTTCCCGACGCTCCCCCGGCTCCACCCGCCCCCGCCGGCCGCCTGTCCCCGCCCGTCCCCACCGCCAGCCGCGCGTCCCCGTCGGTCCCCCGGCGTCGCCCGCCCTGACGCCGCGCCGGCGCCGCCCCCACCCTAGCTCTCCCCCGGCTCCACGCTTGCCCCGCCGCCAGCCGCCCGTCCCAATCGGTCCCCCGGTGCCGCCCGCCCCGACATCGTCCCTTCCACCGGTCCGCCGCCCGCCCCGACACCACGCCGACGCCGGCCGCCCCAACGCACCGGCGCCGCCCCCCGCCCCAGCGCTCCCCCGGCTCCACCCCTGCTCCGCACGCCACGTGTTCGACGAAATGGCGTCGCACGTGGATGTCCTGTTTTTTTATTTTCAGTTGTTTTCTTTGCCGAGTGTCAAGTTTTGACATTCGGCGAAACCGCCGTGATCTTTCCTTGTGCATCGTGAAGTCTATTTTGTTCGCTGTGTATCTATTGTGGCACTCGGTGAATGGTTCGCCGAGTGCCCCGAAAAAAAACACTCGGCAAAGTTTGGTTCGCCGATGAAGTTTTTATTGAGCGGTGTTTGCCGAGTGAAACACTCGGCGAAGCGTTTGCCGAGTGCAAACAAGGTTTCGCCGAGTGCCTTTGGCACTCAGCAAACACAATGTCTCCCGTAGTGGCAAGACAGATATATGCTTTTTTGGGTGTGATTTAGCATCTCCGTAGTGGAAAATATAAAATTATTATTAAAACAACAAGTATTTTGTTTTTGTTCATTTCAAATTTAAAATATTTTTTGTTTTTTTATTATTATCGTAGTGTTAGCGTAGACAAACTATTATTCACGAAGATAATTCGTGATAGGTGATTATTCATATCTGTTGGCGTAAAAGTTACACCAACAGGTTCTCGGTAATCAAGAATGAACAAACAAGAGGTTTGCGTTTTAGGACTATCTCAAGCCTCCGTAAAGGATAATAGCTCAAGCGGTCCGAATGTGTGTTTGAACAATTAGTTCCTGGTCCCCTTTTTACAAGGTACAATGGGGGGTATTTATAGGGGAAAAGCATAAGGAAGAGACCTATTTACCCTTACATTACAACCAGCATGATGGAACCTGCTTGGTATTACGAACAGGGTTATACATGGTAAAGTAATGCAAGGTAGATAGATAAGCCAGACATCCAATCAATCATGTCCCTCAGCTTCGGGGTCTCCATCTGCCCTTCGGAGGGGTCTTCGAGGCTTCGCATCGCAACACCTTCCGGTAGTGACGACGTATGCTTCGAACAACAGTCCGCCAGCTTCGGGATCCTTATCGGTCTTTGAAGGGTAAGCTTTTAAGTCTGCAAAATGGAGTAATTTCCCCCAACAGTAGCCCCTCGAATACGCTCTTCTGTGATTAATTTGTTTAGAAAGAAAGCAGTATACGGAAGGAATATTTCTATTTTCAAGGTCTTAAATAGGATTTAGAGATGTGGAGACTTAACCGAAGACTTTGAGCTTAACGCATTCGGAGCTTCTCCTTCGAGGTCTTGTCATAATGGGAGCGGATCAGTTTCGGAGCACACACATCGTGAGGCGCCGTTAGAAGTAGCCGTTATAACGCAAGTAGCCGTTACCCTCTGCAGAAAAAGGTAACGGTCGATTTTTACAGCGGTTGCGCGCCGTTCCAATTACCGGACCCACGTGTCGGTGACGAAAGCCGAACCTGCAAGGTGAAACTTCTCGAAGAGCAGTATAGGTCGCGCCGGTTATAAAAGTGGAAAACATGGATTACTAGAAGTTTTTTACCGCATTCACTACTCCTGCGATTCACCTTTTCCTTCAATCTTCCGCACCCTCGAGTACTTGAGCGCAATGGCGAGAACCAGCCACACCACTCCATTGGCGGCCAACACCCTGGCGCAGCGGCAGGCGTGGGCCGCATCGGCAGCAGCGGCAATGGCGGGGGCTCCGGGCGGTGCTTGGCCCAAGAATCCCCGAGCGCTCCGTCCGCCCTCCAAGAAGAAGATGGCCCAGAGCTTTGTCATTGGCCAGTCTGTGAGCACCGCGGAGTCCATTGAGGAGGCAGTAGACGGGAAGCTGGGAGCCGGAATGAGGACTCGAGTTCCCGGGACAGAGTCGACTCCACAGCCCCGGAGCGGAGAAGTGGTGGTCTTCGAGGCGTTCTTCGAAGCGGGTCTAGGGCTACCAGCTGTGGATTTTCTGGCAGAGGTACTGGACTTGTTCCACATAACCCTGCCTCAACTGTCCCCCAACGCGATCGTCCGCCTGGCCGTCTTTGAGTGGGCTCTTCGGGCGGAGGGGTGCGAAGGACGCTCCGAAGTCTTCGCGGCGACCCACGAAGCCATCTGCCAGCCGAAGCCTCAAGATGGGCCGGGGGACTCCAAGGTGACGGTGGCGTTCGGCAGCGTTAACTTCCAGCTACGGCGGGAGCACGCTCTCCATTTCCCTGCGAAGGCCATAAACGACCGATGGTATACAAACTGGATACTTCGGTGGTTTTACGCCGAAGTAGGAGAAGACTCCCCCCTCTCGGGCCCTCTTCAAGAAATCTGGTTCCGGAAGGAAGCGGACATCTCCCCGAACCCTAGTTTGCTCACGACGAGGCTAGGGTTGCTTGCTTCAGTGGCCCGTCGCATGAGCATGCGCGACCTGGCCGAGGAGTTCGTCGGCCTTCGGATCTCACCCCTCGCAGCTAGCTGGCCAATCTCCATCCCGCAAGCCTCGGAGGGGGACCTCCGAAACATAGGTACATCTTTCTCCTGCGGCATCATTTTATATGAACACATTAATTATACTTATACTTTTTATACCTTTTTCCTTCAGCGGCGCCTCTTGCCTTAGCTCCGGATGACATAGTCCGGGCTACCGAGCGAATTCTCGGAGCCCCTTCGGCGGTCGAAAGGCAAAAAAGGCTGGAGTTGGTGGGGAGTTGGGAACGGTCGAACAGAGTGTGGAGGGCCCTCGGTATGGAGCCTCCGCCCCTCCCTGACTTCGCCACTGGAGCGGCTGGCCGCAAGAGGAAAACGACGGCCGAGCTCTCCAAAAAAGCCGGTAAGCAGCCGCTTCAGAAGAAGGCAGCGAAGCAACCTCCTCACTTGACGCCTGCTTCGTCTTCTTCATCGCCGGACGAGCGGAGCCCAACTCCCGAAGAAGTAGAAGACTCCGGAGGTGCGATGGCAGCGGCCTTGGAAGCATACCTCTTGGTGGACGAAGATATGGGGGAAGTCCCCCCAAGCACCTCCGTTATGGAAGGGGTCGGTGTAACTCCGACGACTCCTCCCGCACCCGTCATCGTGCAAGTGGAGTCAGGCTCTACCTCCGACTTGCCTGCACACGAAGGGGTTCCCGCGGAGGTCGTGGCTCCGACGGATGAAACCGAGGGTAGGACTTCGGGGGATGACTTCGACAATATCCTCCAGATGTACGAAGTCCTGGAGGATCCGGCGATCCTTCCTCAAGAGGCTCTCAGAGGTATTTTCCCGGAGCTCTTCCTTTTTTCGTCGACATTTTCTCGCTATCTGTAAAATATGTTAATTAATCTTGATATTGAAATAGGTACCTCTTCGGGTACCGAAGCCTTGGTGGCGCCCGACGTCCCCGCTTCTTCGGAGACGGTTACCCGAGCGGACTCTCCGGCTCCCCTGGGGGCTCCGGGCCTGGTGGTGGAGAACGTATCCTTCGGGGCGGACGATGTGCTCCCTGGGACGGAGTTGGCTCCGGCCGTGGCGACCTCGACCACTGACGGCGCCTCCGACAACGTGGTTCCAGCCGGAGATGTGGCGGCTGAGGGTCAGAATGTTCTTGCTTCTCCCCCTTTCGTGCCGGGGAGGGGTAAGAGTATTTCCAGCCTGGGCCTTCGTCTTGACCAAGCTGCGCCCTCCGTTGGCAATTCAGAGGACGAGGCTGCAGAGGACGACGCCCGAGCTTTGTCTTGGCTCCCTCTTCTGGCTCCTTTCTTGGAACACCGGAGCGGCCTTCGAAGACTCCTGGAGCCCCTAGCTGAGAGAAGCCAGGATATTGCCAATTCGGAGTTGATCTCCGCCTTGAGCGAGGCTAGGGCTTCGAGCCTCAACACGGCCCTCGAAAGGGCTGCCCTTCAGGTATGAAAAAGACACCACAGTTGCTGCATTTTAATGGTCAAAACTTCTTTAGCACTTACCTAGTTTTCCTTGCAGCAATTCGCCCTTGCTAGAGCGGCAGCGACTTCCAACGAGGTCGAAATTAATCGACTTAACCGGAAGGTTACCACCCTTCAAACAGCTCTTGATGACTCCACCGGGAGGTCTCTCAGGCTGAATGAAGAAATTTTGGAAGAACGGAAGGCTAGGGCAGCGTCTGAAGAAGCCCTTGAAGCCCTTCGTTCTCTTGCCCAAGAAGCCGAGGCTGAACGAGTGGTCCTCCGTGCGGAGGTTGAAAAGCTTCGCCAGGACGCGGCTACCTCGAACACACATCTGGTGGAACTTCGAGGGGCTCTTAGCCAGGCAATGGCTCAGAAGAGTTCCTTGATGCTCCGGGTGGCCGCGTTGGACGCGACCGTTGCAAGCCTGGAAGCAGCAGAGAGAAAGAATTCCAGTACTGCTGACCGTACCTTGGAAGCTCTTCAGGGCACGTTAGAGTACTTTGGCACCATGTGTCCTTCGACCTCTGCTGCAGCCTACGAGCCGCTCGACCGGAAGCTGACGAGGATCCAGGTAGCTTCGTCGCTGATGAAGAACTCCGGAGTCCGGTATGGAGAGATCTCCGGACAGTGCGCCGGCATCGGGGTTCTTCGTCACCTCGAATCTCTTCGGATTCCCCTTGATTCGGTTGGTGGTTCGTCCCCTGGAGGCTTCGCGGATGATGACCTGCTGCGGCCGCCTTCGGAAGTGGCTTCGGCTTGGGAAGCTTTCCGATCAGTCTGGAAGGCGGACCATAAGGTCGCTGCTAAGGCTTGGATCAACGAGGCCCGCCGGCAGAAGCAAGCTCAAGCGAAGCCACCACTCCCAACTTCGCCAGCGCCTTCGGTTCCAGCTCCGCCAACCGACCCGCATGTCTAGTCGCTTAGGACTGTCGTGTACCTGTGGTCTTGTAAACTTTGTTTAATTAATGAGAAAGTTATAAACAGTACTTGTCTTGGGTGCTCTGCTCTTTTTTTTAGGTTCTGTCGTGCCCTTCGAGCCCTGACTTCGAACTTTTGGAAAGTACTGCCGAGCTTCGAAAGGAGTGGGCAGTTCTTGAGAGTTTGAGACCTTACCGCCGCTCCCGCTTTTCTGTTCCTCGCGGAGATGGGGGGGTTACCCTTGAAGTACGAAGGGACGTTTTGTCTTATATTAAAGAAGAAGAAAAGGAGGAAGGGTCTTCGTCTTCCGAGCCTATCGACTGGTCTGACTCGGAGTATCAGGCCGAAAACCTTGCCGAGGCCGGCTCCGAAAGGCTCTTGACATGGGCCGAACTTCAGGAGGAGCAGAAGAAGCTGCGAGCCTCGAGAAAAAAGAGAAGTTCCCGGCCTAAAAAGATGACTTCGAGCTCCGAAGGGCAAAGTAGCCGCAGGGGTAGCTCTAGGGGTCGAAAGGGTCTTCGTTTTTATTTGGGTTTAGATAACAATTTTTCTTGATGTATGA
Organism: Zizania palustris; assembly: GCA_019279435.1. Taxonomy (NCBI): domain Eukaryota; kingdom Viridiplantae; phylum Streptophyta; class Magnoliopsida; order Poales; family Poaceae; genus Zizania; species Zizania palustris. Next base: position 25,181,347 of record JAAALK010000282.1, read on the forward strand.
GTATAATATTTTAATGTGGAATGCTTCGACAGTATGCTGTGTGACTCCTACCCTCCTACCCCCCTTGTGGGTGGCGGAGCTTTTATCATATAAAAGGGTTCGCTAGGCACAATGATTGTCCGAACACCTGTATGCTTCGAATTTGCACATCTTTATCAAAGCCTTTAGACTTTTGTATGTGTCCGAACAAGCCGAAGCCTAGAATCTGTAGGGTGGCCACCTTCGGCTCTTTTACAGACACTTCGCACCCGAAGGCTTGAAATTCTGTTTTATTTAAAGTCCTTAGACTCTTCTACGGATCCTAACAAGCCGGAGCCTGGAATCTGTAGGTTGGCCACCTTCGGCTCTTTTACAGATACTTCGCACCCGGAGGCTTGAAATTCTGTTTTATTTAAAGTCCTTAGACTCTTCTACGGATCCTAACAAGCCGGAGCCTGGAATCCGTAGGTAGGCCACCTTCGGCTCTTTTACAGATACTTCGCACCCGGAGGCTTGAAATTCTGTTTTATTTAAAGTCCTTAGACTCTTCTACGGATCCTAACAAGCCGGAGCCTGGAATCCGTAGGTTGGCGGAGCCACTGAACCAATGGTTCGTAGTCAGCCCCTTGGGTTTTTGCGAAAAATGCTTGGCTCTACTAGCATCACCGACCTCCTAATGCGTCCATCAAGAGGATGGGATGTTCGAAGGGCGAAACAAATTTCAACCCTTATCTTTATTTATAAAAGAAGTGTTACAAGTGATTACAAGGAAGCCTTAAGCGTAATATCTCTTAAGGTGCTCCGCATGCCACGCATGTTTCAACTCTTCTCCTTCTAAATTAGCTAATTTAAACGATCCGGGGCGTCCTGAGCGTAAGATAACATATGGCCCTTCCCATTTGTTTCCTAGCTTCCCCGGGGCTATTACACTTCGCAATACTAGATGACCTGGTTTTAATTCACTTAATCTGACTTTCGGGTCATACCACGTTTTTGTGTGGTCTTGGTACTTCGTCAGGTTGGCGACAGCTCGAAGCCTTGTCTCTTCTGACAAGTCTATTGAAGCACTCCGATCATCTTCGTCTTCGTGTTGAGTTACGCGAAGTGACTCCCCTTTGAGCTCCGTAGGGGTCATGGCTTCGTCTCCGAAGAGCAATCTGAATGGCGTGAAACCGGTTGATCTAGTTTGCGTGGTTCGGATAGACCATAAAATTTTAGGTAGCTCTTCGACCCATAGGCCCTTGGCCAATCCCACAATTCGGCGATTTAACCCGGAGAGGATATTCCCGTTGGCTCGTTCGACGGCCCCGTTGGATTGCGGGTGTCGCACTGCTGCGAAGCATAGCTTAATGCCCAGTTCTTCACAGAATGTTTGAAAGGTATCAGCTTCGAACTGGGTTCCATTATCTACCGTTAATTCTCTGGGGACTCCGAACCTGCATATAATATTTGCCAGAAGAATCTTTGTACGTTCTTCGAGGTGATGGTTGTTAGTGGCTCCGCTTCCACCCATTTTGAGAAGTATTCGATTGCTACCACCGCAAACTTCAACCCGCCTTTTGCCGGTGGGAAAGGGCCTATGAGGTCCATGCCCCATCTAGCCATCGGCCATACCGGGGCAATAACCTGAAGCTGAGCTGGCGGGCGATGGCTCCTTCTGCCCATCCATTGGCAGCCTTGGCACGCTCGAACCAGGTCTTCGGCGTCTCTGACGATTGTTGGCCAATAAAACCCTTGCCGGAGCGTCTTGCCTGCTAGTGCTCGAGGGGCAAGATGACCTCCGCACAGTCCTTCGTGGATGCCTCGAAGTATGTCTTGACCTTCAGGCTGGGAGATGCATCGAAGCAGTGGTGAGCATACTCCGGCTTTGTACAGCACTTCCCCAATAAGTTTGTAATTTCGAGCTTTTGATTGCAATCTTCGAGCTTCTGGGCCTTCCGGAGGGTCATTGCTACCTTGCAACATAGTTATTATCGGAGTTCGCCAATCCGTAGCTGGAATGCACATTACTTCTGATGAGTGTACTTGGTCAGCTGCTGGTTGTTCTAATTCTTCGTAGAAAGCGCCCTCTGGGAGGTCCACTGCTCCTGCTACAGCCTTTGCAAGGATATCTGCAAGTTGATTTTCTGCCCGAGGTATGCTTCGAACTGTAAACCCTTTGAATGCTGCTTCTGCCTTGCGGATTTCTTGAAGGTATTGCGCGAGATGTGGGTTTTTTGCTTGGAAGCTTTTGTCAATATGGCCCGCGACGACTTGGGAATCTGTCTTGATCACTATCCTTGTAGCTCCGAGTGCTTTAGCCTTTCGGAGGCCTAGCAAGATTCCTTCATACTCGGCAACGTTATTAGTGGTTCGGAAGTTAAGCCTTGCTGAATACATTGCCTTTTGCCCTGATGGTGACAAGATTACTGCCCCTACTCCGGCACCTGATGCTTGATAGGCTCCGTCGGAGAATATTGTCCAGAAACCGTTGGAGGGTTCTTCCGGAGTCCATACTGCAGATGGAGTCCACTCTGCTACGAAATCTGCTATAATTTGAGATTAACGGCCGTCCTTGCTGTGAAGGAGATTTCGAAGGGTGCCAGCTCGACTGCCCACTTTCCAACCCTGCCTGTGGAATCTTTGTTTCGGAGCATATCTCCAAGAGGATACGATGTAGGGACAATGAGGTTATGTGCCAAGAAATAATGCCTTAGCTTTCGCGAGGCCATCACTAAAGCATAAGCGAACTTTTCGAGCTCGGAGTATCTGATCTTGGCTCCCGATAATGCCTCCGAGACAAAATAAACTGGGTTTTGCACCAGCTTCTCTTTAAGCTCGACTTCTCAGACCAGCACTGCGCTTACTGCTGAATCTGTAGCTACAAGGTATAAAAGCAATGCTTCCCCTGGAAGGGGAACAGTTAAGGCTGATAATGTTCCGAGGTATACCTTAATCTCTTCGAAGCTCTTCTGGCACTCCGGTGTCCAGCTGAAGTTTTCTGAGCCCTTGAGTGCCTTGAAAATTGGGAGGCTTCGCTCTGCCGATCTTGATAGGAACCTGCTGAGTGCTGCCAGCCTTCCTGCTAGTTTCTGTACTTGCTTCAAATTTTCTGGTGGCGCCATTCTTTGCAACGCACTTATTTGTGTTGGGCTGGCTTCGATCCCCCTACTGGAAAATAAGTACCCTAGCAGCTTCCCTGCTTGTGCCCCGAATATGCATTTTTCGGGGTTGAGGCGTACTCCACATGCTCGGAGGCTCTCAAAAGTTTCGGCTAGGTCTAGACTGTGCTGGTGCTTTTGTGCACTTTTTACTACAATATCGTCCATGTAGGCCTCGACATTGCGGCCTATTTGATGACCTAAAGCTTTAGCTATTAAGCGAGAAAATGTGGCTCCGGCATTCCGCAAACCAAAAGGCATTCTTACATAGCAGAATACTCCAGAAGGAGTTATGAAACTTGTCTTGGCTTCGTCTTCGCGCTTCAACCATACTTGATGGTACCCGGAATAGGCGTCGAGGAAGCTTAATAATTCGGAGCCGGCTGTGGAATCTATTAATTGATCTATTCGGGGCATTGGGTAGGGGTCTCGCGGGCATGCTTTATTTAATGAGGTGAAGTCAATACACATGCGCCATTTGCTGGAATCCTTCTTTCTTACAAAAACAGGGTTGGCCAACCACTCAGTATGGGCCACCTCCCTGATAATGCCAGCTTTTAACAACTTTTCCACTTCGGTCTTGGCTAAACTTGCTCTTTCTGCTGATAGCTTTCGGAGCCCCTGGCGCACCGGCTTGGCCTTCGGGTTGACGAGCAGACTGTGCTCGATGATGCTTCGGTCGACCCCAGTGATATCTTCGTCGGTCCAAGCAAACATGTCTAGATTCTTCTTGACGACTTCTTCTAACGAGGCGGTTACCTCCGGAGATAGCCCCTTGCCGAATTTTATTGGGTACTCTTTGTCGTCTTCTGAGATTATTCTTGTCTCGACATCACCCTCCGGGCTTGGTTTAAGCGGAGATCCCTTCGGAGGGCTCAAGGCCTCCGGTACTTCTTTGGCGCTCTCCGCCACATTATGCACTTGTCGGGGGTCCAATGGCTGTCCGTGGCCATACTCTGTCCTTCTGGCTATAGCCTGGTCTCCTGAAATAGTGAGCACCCCACCTTGCGTGGGCATTTTGAGACAAAGGTAATTGTGATGTGCTATAGCCCCGAATTGGTTCAACATCCCTCGACCAAAGATAGCATTATAAGCGTAAGGGGCATCCACCACATCGAAAATCACCTCTTCTACTCGGGCTAGCGGCCCCTCTCCGAAGGCAACCTCGAGGCCTATTTGGCCGAGGGCATCGAGAGGTGGTCCTGAGAACCCTTGAAGCGGCCGGGCTGCTGGAAGCAGATGCTTCCGAGGTATGCACATCTGGTCGAAGGCCTGGACGAAGAGTATGTCTGCGGAGCTCCCACCATCTACTAGAATCCTTCGAACATCTGCCCCTGCTATATCGGTAGAGATGACTAATGGGTCAGCATGGGGAAACTTCACCCCTACCGCATCGCTGGCTGTGAACGAGATGGGCACACGGGACCATTCTGGCATCCCTTCAGCGGAACTTGAAGTCCCAATGTGCCCGACCTCGCGGACGTACTCGCGGCGCTGTCTCTTGGACATGCTGCCGAGGGTCCCCCCTCCGGAGATGGGCAGGACCACTCTCTTTCCGCGGTCTTGTGGATCTTCTTGCTTTGGTGGTGGCATAATACTGGCCACCGGTAGCCGTATGGGGGCTTCGAGGGCACCAGCTCGGGCCACAGCTTGAACAGGCTCCGATCGTGTCGCCGGTGGAGCCCGATCCGAAGTACCTCGCCTGGTATTTCGCTCGAGGTATTCACCTCGAAGGGTTAACACTGTCTTGCAGTCCTTTGTGTCATGGCTTCTATTGTCGCCATGCACGCAACAAAAATGACTCTGGCGCCTACCAAGCACCCTTTCTTGAGGTCCTGGAGGCCCAGCCTTGAAACTTTTTCCCTGCTGGAAGTTGGCAGGTGCCTTCGAAGCTGAAGGTGTAATGTTTAGCACTTCCGAACGGAAATGCTTCTTCCCTCGCCTGTACTCGCTGGGGTGGCTGTCTTGTGGAGGTTGCGGTGTAGCGGCGGCTTCTTGCTCCCCTTTGACTTCCCGGAGGGTGGGTAGTGTTGCTTCAACTCGCCGCAGGCATCCTTCCTCTGCCTTGGCATACTGTTCGAAGTATGCCATGAGCTGCGCCACGGACGTTACCGGCTTCCGATGGAGTTTGCTGAGGAGGTCGGGGTTCAGCACCCCTTCGCGGGCAGCATCAACTACTGAGGAGGTAGAGAGGCCCTTGATTTGTGACTTGGTGTGGGCGAAGCGTGTGAAGTACTCCCGGAGGTTTTCTCCCACCCGCTGCTTTACTTGAAACAAACTTCCTGTGGACATTGGGGCCACGAAGGTGCCTTGGAAGTTGCTCACGAATTTCTTTTTGAGCTGCTCCCATGAACTGATCGATCCTGGCTTTAAGGACCAGAACCAACGGAGCACCACGCCTTCGAGAGCGAGGGGGAAGCATTTTGCCATGGTGCTTCGCACCCCTCCGCTTGCTTCTATCGCCAGGGCGTAAGAGCGGGCGAACTCTCCGGGGTCCGACCCCCCGGAGTATTTGTGCAGCTTCGAGGCCTTGAACTTGGGGTCGAAAGGCACTCTCTGCAGATCAGGGTGCAACGGAGACTCGTTATCGAAGGAGGCATTTTCGGCCTCCTCTTGGACTTGTATAACTTCTGGGGGATTGCGGGCTCCATCGTCTTGAGGCCCCCTTGGAGTTTCGGTGGAAGCTTGAGTGCGGAGTCGGTCGGCGGCCTCTTGCCTCCATATGGATACCTCCTCCTGAAGCCTGGCTAGTTGCGTAGCCTCGGTTTCGAGAGGGCCTTCGTCTTCGTCAGAGGGTACTTCTGGATCCCGGCTTGCTGCGTAGTCGGTCTGAAGCGTTGTAGGAGGAGGCAGAGGGCCCCGGGACGCTCGACGCCCCGTGACCTCTGCGGGAATCGCCGGATTAGCCGAGGGTCCAGCTCCGTTGGTCCGAGGGGACCTCGAAGGGGACCCGAAGCTTGACCACGCTTCGGAGGCATGGCTAGCGTTGAGATGTCTTGGAGAGGGAGGACTTCGAACGACTAGAAGGGTCGAGGGAAGGCCTTCGAGCTGCACTAAGAAGCCCTCAACTGAAGGGTGCGCGGAGTCTCCAGACTCCGAGGCTCCCTTCGTAAGTGCTCTTCAGAGTGCAGTCAGCGGTAGAGAACAAGCTTTTAGAACTTGGATCCCCACGGACGGCGCCAACTGTTGGCGTAAAAGTTACACCAACAGGTTCTCGGTAATCAAGAATGAACAAACAAGAGG
>JAAALK010000282.1:25187808-25252997 GCA_019279435.1 Zizania palustris
GGGCCAGCTCAAATCAATATCCACAGCCACTCACCAATCTCCACACAAATCTGAGATGCTACTGTACACTCACTCTCAGTCGTCGATGCACACACGGACGGACGGGATTGGATCCGTTTATTAGGCCACCGCCATCAGACGGCGACGAGGAGCAGCAGCAGGAGGAGCGGCGCGGCGAGTGGGACGACGGCGGAGGAGGAAGGAGGAGGACCGCCGCCGCGCGTGCGCCGCCGGCGCCACCAACTCCGTCCACTCCCAACCACCGCCGGTTCTCGGGACCAGCCGCACCACTCTTCTGTGGCTGTGCGCCGCCCGTGGCCGGTGCGCCGCTACTCGACCCACCTGATCAAAAAGAAGACCAAAGTAATGGTTAGGAAGGAGATCATCCTAAATTAGAGTGGTTAACAGTTGATTAATTAACACCACTCCAAACAAAGCAGAAGCATAAGTTCAAAATAACGCTATAATTTCGCATAAATTTTATTACAAGTGGTTTGTCTCCGGTATGAATCGGAAAGAAAAACTGGTTCCCAAAGGAGACAAAAAGATTGATATTTGCACAGGAAAGGAAAAAATGTCTAGCGTTCCACTATTCAATAGCACTAATAGGGCAACGATTCTAGTGTTTTTTCATTAATGAAAATAGCTTTGGCTTATACATAGTTATACACAATTAATCTCTACGTTCCATAAAAAATAATGTTAAAATTAAAATTAGTACAAATATATCTATACTATTATAAAATTTATGTTCGGTCGGTCCGCCCCCTCCTCTCTCACACGCACAGTGCACAACTATCTCCTCATGTGTACCGCCATCCCACATTGTAAGTTCACAACTGCCAGCTTCTCTCCTCTCTCCCTCCCCTTAGGTGGTTTCCCTGCTGACATCGAGATACTAGCGGCAGCAGTGGGGAAGGAGAGAAAAGCGAGCCACAGTGGAGCGCGGCGCACGGAGGCGGCCCGGGTGGCGCGGTGGCAGCAGAGTGGGGTGGGGCGATGATAGAAGAGCGTGATGTGCAACTGTGGTAGTAGAGTGTGGGGTGTGGGGCACAACAACACGGATGCGGCCCGAGAAAGGGCGACAACAGTGGAGTGCGACGCGCGGCGGTGGTAGTGAAGCACAACATGTGGCGGCCAGTGGCGAAGCTAGAGTAAAATTGAGGAGGTGCACTGCTTTAAGCGGTACATCATATTAGATCTGAGAAATGTACAAAAGATGAAAAAATACAAATAATAACTTAAAAAAATTTGCACAAACCCCTAAGCAGTGCTTTGGCTCCGCCCCTGGTGGCGGCGACGCGGGGTGAGGCTTCAGAAGCGGAGCACGGGGAACAACACACAGTGCGGGGCTTTGCTGCAAGGTGGTAGTGAAGCGCGATGTACGATGGTGGCACGGGGCATGACACTGGTTCAAGGGTTCAGTTACTCCGATGTGTGGCTGCCCATGATCACGATGATGAACCGTTATCTGTCCAAACACGCCCCTAAATCCATGGCTGCCACCTGCCAGGTGCGCCTCGAGCTCGTCATGCATATTGGTCGCATCACGGTCCTCTCCTGTCGGGTGGCATGAGCCCATGCTAGAGCGGTGAAAGAGGAAAAGACAAAGAACAAGAACATGTGTGCAAGAACCGGCTCCGCCTCAGTCATTTTTTCCAATGTTTTTGCATGTTGAGGGAGAGAGTGTTAGGACGCCTAACCTTTAGTCCTACCTTAGCCATAGAAGTCTGTAGTGTCTTTTTAAAAAAAACATTATAGTTTTAACCGAAAGATCTATAAGTAATTGAACTGTTGAAATGTTTAAATTAGGATATCTGTCTCCTTTGAAGTTTGACCGTCAAAAAAATGTTGGGTTAACAATTATGCTATAATAGTGTGTTAACCTTGTTTTTGTCATAACAGTTGTGATTTGACTTCACGGCAATCATGGTACGTGGCTATGCGTCCATGCCGCATCATTGCTCCAGTTTTTTGCTGCTCTTATCAAAGACGCACCTAAATATTTTGTGTATTTTATTTAGCATGGTTAATAGACTCAAGGTTGGCTTTCCGTTGCAACTTAACACAAGGGCATCGAACTAGTCAGATGGCCAAATGGGCCCGCCCAGCGCCGACCCGGCCCGAGCACGGGTGGCCCGAATCAAATTCGTGCCCGGGCCGGCACGGCCCAAAATGCACAATCGGGCCGTGCCCTGCCGACCCACGGGCCGAGTACTCTACCCCAGACACCCAGCCCAAAGGCTCCTATAGTCGTGTCGGGCTGGCCCCGAAAGCACGATGGCCCAGCTGGATCGTGCCAGCCCACAATACACCCCAGTGCAAAAATTGGTGTGAAAATTGCTCCCAGTGGGGAGTCGAACCCACCCCTGCGGTTGCATTGTACTGATCATAACCATGAGCTACAATGTATTTGTGATTTTATTTTGATTGGAGCCGTTGAATATTTGGGCTGGCCTGGTAAGTGCACATCACTACCGGAAACACTCTGTTCGCCGAGAGCACAAATCTTTGCCGAGTGCATTCCCTAGGGCACTCGGCAAAACTCTAGTTGCCCGAGTGCCCGAGGGAATGCACTCGGCAAAGATTTGTGCACTCGGCCAAAGGGCAGGGTTTGCCGAGTGCCATTCCTTAGCACTCGGCAAACATCCGTGAAAATCCCCCGCCAAATTTTTTTGCTGGCGCCGTGACGGCGGCACAGGTGAAAATTTGGGTTTGGCCGCGATGGCCACTAACGGACACTCGGCAAACCTAGCCTTTGGCCGAGTGCCACCAGAAAAACACTCGGCAAAGATGACCCATATTTCATGTGAAAACACATTTTGAGTCCATATCACATTTTAAAATGTTTTGAACCTAATTTTTTTTTACAGTCATAATTCAATATCTTTTTATCCTTGGTGAATTTTCATACTTTTATGAGTGGGTTTGGTATTTTTAATAAAATATTTGTATTTCTAGGATTTACTTCAGTGGGTCAAATTTGAAATGCATGTACATGAAATAATGACTCAAAAATTATGGAAAAATCATATTTGTGTTCATGATTACATTTGTAATCTTTTACAACTAAATATAACTAAGATTTAAAATCTAATTTACGACACTCGATCGGCAATAGCATGTTAATGTTTTTTAATTATAGAAATGTAATGATGCCTAAAAAATATGACACTTGACATGGTGTCATTATATCATACATATATGATATGGTAAAAAATTCAGAATGTTTCGACAAAGTTTTCAAGTATGACCTTTAGAAATTAGACAACCTTCGAGAAGGTTTAGGAGTTTAGGGATGAAATGATTAGTTTAGAAGCAAATCGATATTAAATATTGTTTGAACTTAAAACTTTTTGTACTACTAAACTCAATTTATCTTATACCATGTCAAACTTGACATTTTTTAGAGTTAGTTTGCATATTTTTGGTTAAAAAAGTTGTTTATAGACTTTTAAGGAAAAGATCCCAAATTTAACTCTCTGTGTCTTATATTTGATTATTTGAACCTAGAAATTTGTCTAGGATGAAACTATTAGTGTATATTATATAATTACCAATTATGGGATTTTTTACTGTCTTATTCTATTTTAGTTTTTTTTTAAAAAAAGTAGGATAAAAATCTTTGCCGAGTGCAAATGGGAATGGCAACTCGGCAAAGACAAAAAAATCACTTTTGCCGAGTGCCCATAGCTAATGCACTCGGCAACTGTGATGATCCCATATTTCATGTGAAAACTATTTTCACTCTATATCACATTTAAAACAGTTTTGAACTTGAATTTTTTTTACAGTCATAATTCAACATCTTTTAATCCTTGGTAAATTTTCATACTTTTATGAGTGGGTTTGGTATTTTAATAAAATATTTGGATTTCTAGGATTTACTTCCAAGTGGTCAAATTTCAACTAAATGTACATGAAATAATGACTCAAAAATTATTGAAAAAACATATTTCTATTCATGATTACATTTGTACTCTTTTACAACTAAATATAACTAAATATTTAAAATCTAATTTACGACACTCGACTTGCAATATGCAGGTTAATGGTTTTTTAATTATAGAAAATGTAATTGATGCCTAAAAAATATGATACTTGACAGGGTGTCATTATATCATACATAATAATATGGTAAAAATTCATAATGTTTCGACAAAGTTTTCAAGTATGACCTTTAGAAATTGGACAACCTTCGAGAAGGTTTAGGAGTTTAGGGATAAATGAGTTAGGTTTGAGAAGCAAATCGGTATTCAAATATTTTTTTTGAACTTAAAACTTTTTGTACTACTAAAACTCAATTTATCTCATACCATGTCAAAAATGGCCTTTTTTTGAGTTAGTTTGCTATTTTTGGTTAAAAAAGTTGTTTATAGGATTTTAAGTAAAAGATCCCAAATCTAAACTAAAAGTGCCTTATAACTTAGAAATTTTCTAGGAATGCAATATTAGTGTATATTATATAATACCAAATTTTGGGATTTTTTAAAGTCCTTATTCTATTTTAGTTTTTTTTTGAAAATAATTTTTAAAAAACTTTGCCGAGTGCAATTATCCCTAGCACTCGGCAAAAAAATGGTTCATTTAAAAAAAAATAATGTTTGCCGAGTGGTTTAGTGGTGGCACTCGGTAAACGTTATTTATTTTTTTAAAAAAATTGTTCGCCGAGTGCCTCCCACTTTGGCACTCGGCGAACCTGGTAGGAGTACAAAAAAAGAGCCCCAGATCTGGGCGCATTAAGTGCGCCCAGATCTGCATTCCCCCTCGCAGCACACGCCGCCTGCTCCCCCCGCCTCCCCGCCGCCGGTCGCCCGCCGCCCGCCGCTCCCGCATCCCGCCGCCGCCCACCCCCGCCGCCCGGCGCCCCGCCCCGCCTGCTCCCCCGCTCCCCCGCCGCCTGCTCCCCCGCCGCCCGCCGCTCCCTGCATCCCGCCGCCGCCAACCCCGCCGCCGGCCGCCCCTGCGGCCCCCAGCCTGACCCGGCCACCCTCGTCGGCCCTCGGCAACCGGCGCCGCTGGCCGTCTTCGCCAGTCCCGTCGTTCCCGCGATCCCACGCCCGTCCCCGCCGGCCGCGCCGGCGCCCCCTGCTCGCCCTCCTCCCCTGCCTCGGTGCCCCCGGGCCGGCACCTCCTCCTCCGACCGCCGGCCTCTTCGGTGATATTTTTCACTTTTTAAATATATATGCAATATATACACAATAAGTTAACATATATTTATGCATGTGTAAGTCAAAAAAAACCAAATGTATGTATATGTTGAGTTGGCAACATATACATGTACGTATGGTATTTCAATATTTAATGCCAAGTTTAATGTAGTTTTAATGAGCTAGGAACTAGCTATTGTAGCAAACTAATATATATATATATATATTATTAGATGAGACAATTTAATGCCAAGTTTAATGTACTTTTAATCACATATTTAATTATTAATAATGCCATGTTAAACTTCATGTTAATACCATGTTATTCTAATATACATGTTTTAGAAATTTAAAATAATCGTTGTAATTTTTTATGTTTTAATGGTTATGTTCATTAATATCTTGTGTATGTCGATGCCGGCCATCATGCCATTATATATATGTGTATGTGGATCTCGGCCATCGAGTCGTGATGTGTATGTGGGTGACAGCCATCGTGCCGTTCAATTTATGCATCGTGATGTTGTCAAAAATTATTTTTTTGTTATGTATCACGTAACCTAGGCGTCTCTCCCGTTCGGAAGAGTTACGGTTTGGAATATGCATGTCTTTGCATATCTGTGGCCGTAACTGTTTCGAACTGTCCACGTTTGGACAGCCGGAGGATGCGTAGATTGAGCTCGTTTTCATGCTCCGTTCTGATTCGACCACCAGGGTTTCGACAGCACCTCCCCGTTGTTCTCCAAACGCACATCCTCTTGGCATGTTTGCCCAGACGTGCGTTTGGAGAGCAGCGGGGAGGTGCTGCCGAAATTTTGGTTGGATCGGAATGGAGCGTGAATACGAGCTCAATCTACGCATTGTCCGGTGGGATTAGGACCTATCTTACCTATTAGACTGTTATATTCATCTCGTTTCTCACTAACCCCTAAACACGGGTGTTGTTTCCTAGTTTAGTACAAGATGGATCATCGTGAGTGGATGTACACGGGTCGCCCTAGTCAGGCCGAGGTGACCATGGATTGGATCAAGAACACTGAAGTATTCTTAGAGACAGCGTTTGGTAGACAGAATGTACGTGACAAGACCTGGTGTCCATGTAGTCGGTGCGAGAATAAGCGTCGACAAACAAAGGATGCTATGGGTAACACCTATGCAAATATGGGTTTATGCAAATTATACCCGTTGGACGTATCATGGTGAGTCGCAACGTCCTAGAGAGGAGGTGTTGCGACATCGCATGGACGATGATGAGGGAGGGGTTTGGATTTATGCTAGATGACTTTGAAGATGCGCATTTTGACGAAGCACGTGAAGAGGAAGTGTCGGAGCCAACGGCAAAAGCGTTTTATGACATGTTGTCCGCGTCAAAGCAACCTCTTCACGGTCACACTAAGGTTTCTCAACTGGATGCCATCGCACGGCTATTGGCCATCAAGTCGCAGATTAGCTTGAGTCGAGAATGCTTCGATGTTATGCTGACGGTTGTTGGTAGCCTTCTTCCAGAAGGTCACAATCTTCCGAAGAGCATGTACGAGTCAGAAAGTCCTCCGTGCACTTAAGATGCCTTATGAGCAAATACATGCTTGTCCCAACGGATGCATTTTATTCAGAAAACAATATGCAGACGCAACCTGCTGCGTGAAATGCAAATCCTCTAGGTATCTGGAGGTAGACTCCGATGATGGTGTAAAGAAACAACTCTCAATTCCCGTGAAGATCCTTCGGTATCTTCCCTTTGTACCGAGGATCCAACGGCTATACATGACCGAGGAATCTGCTAAACAGATGACATGGCATAAAAATGAGATTCGTTACAACCCAAGACAAGCTAGGTCATCCATCAGATGGAGAAGCGTGGAAAAAATTTGATCAGCTCCATCCCGAGAAAGCTTTAGAGCCACGTAATGTACGAATTGCTATAGCAACAGATGGGTTTCAATCCATATGGTATGACGGCTGCCGCATACAGTTGTTGGCCAATGTTTGTTATTCCCCTCAACCTTCCTCCCGGCGTCATCTTTCAACGACAGAATATTTTCTTGTCCTTGATAATTCCAGGGCCTGAATACCCGGAGAAAATATGAGTGTGTATATGGAGCCTTTGATGGATGATTTGGTCCATGCGTGGGAAGACGGTGTGTTGACATATGATCGATGTACAAAGACAAACTTCAGAATGCATGTCTGGTATATGTACTCTCTACATGACCTACCAGCATATTCGATATTTTGCGGCTGGTGCGTGCATGGGAAGTTCGCATGCCCGATTGTCGGTCGACTCTAAAGTTCGTTTTGCTAGCTAAGGGTGGAAAATATTCCTCGTTTGACAAGCACCGACAATTCCTTCCTCGGAACCATCCATTCAGGAAGGATAAGAGGAATTTTACAAAAGATGTGTTTGTTAAAGGCTCAGCACCAATTAAAATGACCGGAGCCGATGTTCATGCTCAATTAGAGTCTTTGCAAATTAATACACAAGGAGCTGGTTTTATTGGATATGGTGAGCATCATGCATGGACTCACAAGCCATGTTTATGGAATCTTCCTTATTTCGATGATCTTCTCCTTCCGCACAACATTGATGTGATGCACACTGAGAAAAATGTTGCCGAGGCCATTTTCGGCACAATCATGGATATTCCTGAGAAGACGAAAGACAATGTCAAGGCCCGACTGGATCAAGCGGCTATATGCAACAGACCTAAGCTCGACATGATACCTCCTAGAAGCGGGAAATCCTGGACGAAGCCAAATTCTGATTTTGTTCTAACAAGGGGACAAAGGAGGGAAGTACTTGAGTGGTTTCAAACATTAATGTTTCCTGATGGCTATGCAGCTAATCTGAAGAGGGGAGTTAATCTAGCTACTCTGCGAATAAACGGACTCAAAAGTCATGACTATCACATATGGATTGAGCGGTTGCTCCCGGTCATGATTCGTGGCTATGTCCCCGAGGATGTCTGGCGAGTTCTAGCTGAATTGAGCAATTTTTTCCGTCAACTTTGTGCTAAACAGTTGTCTCACACCGTGGTAGCAGACATGGAGACACTAGCGCCCGTGTTATTATGTAAGCTAGAAAAGATCTTTCCGCCCGGTTTTTTCAATCCGATGCAACATATGATATTGCACCTTCCGTATGAGGCCCGGATGGGAGGTCCGGTTTCAAAGCCGTTGGTGCTATTCAATTGAGAGATTCCAAAAGATTCTTCGGAATAAATGTAAGAACAAATGCAAAATTGAAGCATCCATAGCTGAGGCATATGTTTTGGAGGAGGTGTCAAACTTCACAACTAGATATTATGCGGACAATCTTCCAAGCGTGCATAATCCACCTGCCCGTTACAATCTTCTAGAAGAAGAATCAAATCTTAGCATCTTCAGAGGCCAACTAGGAAGTGCAAGTGGTGCTGCTAACAAGACCTTACAGCATGAAGAGTGACGTTTGATTATGTTGTATGTCCTGACAAACCTTTCCGAAGTGGAACCGTACATGAGGAATTTCATCGACGATTTTGGCGTGGTTCGAGGGAGGCTAACATTGAGGAATCCACTGCCCTTCTTAAGTATGGTGTGGGAAATGGCAATCCCGATTTCATTTCTTGGTTCAAAACTAAGGTATTTCTCAAATTAACTTTTAGTTAGTTATACCTTTCAATTATATCTTATATGCGACTAATATACATGTTCATCGCGTTTAAACCTATAGGGAAGAACCGACACGACAATGAGTTCCGAGTTGAGGCAAGTTGCGAATGGTTTTGCCTACAAGGTTAAGACATTCAAAGCTTACGACGTAAACGGCTATCGTTTCCACACAACAAGCCATGAACAGAGCCGACCTAACTGAAGAACCACAAATTCCGGAGTTTTTACTCCGGGCACAGACGGGGTTGACTACTATGGACGACTCGAAGAAATATATGAATTGAGTTTTGATGGGAGCAAACCTCTTAACCCCGTTATATTTAAATGCTACTAGTTCAATCCCAAAGTAGTGAGACAGACTCCCGAACTTGGCTTAATAGAAATTCGTCAAGATACCACCTTGCCGAGTGAAGATGTTTATATTGTGGCTCAACAGGCAACACAAGTTTACTATCTGTCTTACCGTGCAAAACCGTCGCACGTCTTAAAGGTTGGGATGTTGTGTATAAGGTGTCGCCACACGGTAAACTGCCTGTTCCCAACAACGAAGACTATAACATAGACCCGAACACATACGACGGAGAGTTCTTTCAAGAAGATGGGCTACCAGGCATGTTTGTTATTGACTTGACGGAGACGATGGAAGTAGATAACGAAAGTGGTGCCGATGCCGACGAAGGAGACGAGATTCATAATGGAAGAGACTTAGAACTGCTAGAGAGATTGCACTCAAGCACTCAACGTGATGACAACATTCCACCTCCTGAACAGCTGGACGATTACATCATATCACGTGATAGTGATGACGATACATATGATCCAGCAAATCCGGACGGCGATGACTATTTCTAGCAGCTGTATGAGAATTATGTTTAATTTTAGAATAAATGCGTTTAGAACACATTTCACGGTTTATCTAAGTGATTTACTCTTTTTCGTAGCAGGTGATTGAAATATGGTGGGGGGTTTAAAGAAATTAATAAGTGCAATAGTAGGAAAAGGCGGTAGATCCACTCCCTCTCAAGATGAGGTCGGGTCCTCATCTAGACCTCGAGGTAGGAGAACGAAGAAGTCAGCAGTGAGAGGAAAGGCACCCGCGCCCTCGAGTGAAACTAGCCATATACCGGCATCCCGTCGCGACGATGATTACGTGCCGGATGAGGAGGAGGAGGAGCAGGCTAGGGTGGAGGAGGAGGAGGAGGAGGTGGGGGCAGAGGGTGGGGAGGTTGGGGCAGAGGGAGAGGAGCAGACCACAGAAGCGGCTGTAGTGTGGTTGCGTGGTCCTTCGTCACTCCCGAGGCGACTAGTAGCAGTAGCTGATCGTCCGCTCATTCGACCAGATGGAAATAGGTAAGTTGTTGTAGAAAGTCTATAATATATTCTTTTCGTTAGTTTAATTTTTAATATATACTAATACTTTTTAATGATATCGGGATAGGAACTGGATTATGGTTGAACGAGGAGGTCGTGAGTGCTCACGCCATGTAAACGGTATCCTCGGGTTTCTTATCAAGGAAAAGTTCCCTGGTTTGATATCTTTGGATGGGAGGACGGAGCCGGCATACTCATGGAGGCACTATGAAAGTGCGTCGGACGCCCCTGACCGAGAAGAGAGACAATTTGCCCACCTAGCCGATCGAGTCAGGGCTGAGCTCTGGGTAAGTTTATTTTCTTAATATATGTGTCAATACTATTAACATGTGAAAACATATAACATTCTCTTTACATCTATATGCAGGATTTTTTATAGATGTGATGAGGGGTAGCGGATCAGGCTGCCGTAGTTATTAATAGAGCCGCCAAGAAGCTTGTCACCGACATGCATTATGAGGCGCGGCATTCAAGCTGTTATTGACTTCTTGCGCTCAGCACCGTCGAGAGAGGAAGAACAAAAGGATGCTCGGACCACCTTTCTGACACGAGAGGAATACATGATGGTAAGTGTATTCTCGTGTATCTTCTAATACTTAATATTATGTCATTAACAATTCACTTGCATCAAATAGGTCCCTCCACAGTGGTGTGCCGCTCATCTTGAGTGTTGGGGCCAAATTGTTGATAGGTGGTGTTCTGCCGAGTGGCAGAGCAGTCACGAGGCATGCCGCCAGCGACGCCTACTCATGCCGGGGGCAGCACACCATCAAGGCTCGCTGAACCTCGACCAGTTCAGGGCGAGATGGGTATGTAGTTACATGTTTCTTTTTTTCGCTTAATTGCACAATATAACTCTTAACTATCTTCTTGTTTCAGTCAACGGCCAATGCGGGTCAGGAATGCTCCCAAGTCATGGCATATGCTCTGGCTCACAAAGGGAGGGCGGTTGAAGGCAATACCTACAATCCAAATGACCCCGCTGAGTCGTACACTAATCGGAATGCATATCAACGCCTCCAAGACTATTCAGAGATGGCAAGGGAAGTGCATGGCGCCGATTATGACCCAATCGCATATGACATTGATGGCGAGGTGGTCATGAGGGCTGGAGGAGGAAAGAGACATGGGCGATATTTGATGGGCGACGGTGCCATTGATACCCGTAGTACCCCCACTCTATCTGAGGTGAGAGCTCGGAGCTCGACCTCCGGTCCAGGTATACGCCCTCGCCGAGACACATCTATGGGTCTGATTGCTGATCTACAGGTTAGTTCATTTTCATCAATCATCGAATACTTTAATTTGTTTGTTTGAGAACATTAAGTGTGAATTAATGTTTTGTAGGCCCAACTAAATGAAGAAAGATCACAAAGGACCGAGTGGCAGACCCAGATGGAGGCTCGGCTGCAGCTCAGATGCAAGCTCAGATGCAAGCCGAGATGCAGACCCAAATGCAGCAGTGGTTTGCGCAGATGGGTGGATCTTTCTCAGGTCATATGGGTCTGCCTGGACTTCCTCCTCAATCTCAACAATCTCCGCGGACTCCACAGAGCGGCAATGTGAGTTTCTAATATTGTTATTGTCGTTTTAGTTATATACAATTATTCTAACTAATTTTTTTTTCAGTTTCATCCATCGGCAGCAGGATCAAATACGCAGCCATCTCCACACACTGGTCATAGCGGTAATGATAATTTGTGAGTTGTGGTGTGAGTTGCCGTGATGAAATTGTTAATGAACTTGAACTTGTCACCGTTTACGCGAACTTAACTTTTGTATCAATTTGAACTTGTATTTGTGACGTGAACGTGAATTTGTGATGTGATCGTGAATTTGTTATGTGATCGTGAATTTTGTGATGTAAATGTGATTTGAGTGATGTGTATGTGATTTCTGTGAATATCTGTGATTCAATGTGAATTTTGGGGCAAATTTTGTGAATAAATGTGAATTGTGATGCATTTTGTGATTGAATGTGTTTTTTGGATGAAATATGCAAGAAATAAATGAAAAAAAAAACTAAAAAAATTTGCCGAGTGTTACACTCGGCAAAGCCACCTACAGTGCACAGAAACGTGCCACGTGGCACATTTCTGTGCACTCTGGGGAGGCTTTGCCGAGTGCCTCCACGTGGCACTCGGCGAAGGGGGTATGCTGAGTGCCACGTGGGGCACTCGGCGAAGCCCCACGCGCCACGTGCCCCCCCCGAGCCCCCTTCGCCGAGTGCCCCCGTGGCACTCGGCACACCCCCTTCGCCGAGTGCCACGTGGGGCACTCGGCGAAGCCCCGTTAACGGCCACCCCGGCCGTCAACCGTGGACTTCGCCGAGTGCTATACGTGGCACTCGGTGAAGTCTATATTGCACTCGGCAAAGACTTCGCCGAGTGCCCGATAAATTGCACTCGGCGAACCCTCACGTCGCCGACACGGCCAGTGCCGAGTGGGGTTCGCCGAGTGTGGCACTCGGCGAAGCCTTTGCCGAGTGCAAAAGAGACTTCGCTGAGTGCCCTAGGCACTCGGCAAACCCCCCTGTTCTCGTAGTGCATGCTGCTATAGTTTAGTACCACCTCGCTTGTTCAGAGGAGTGAGAGCCTAATGTTGGCTATAAAAAGAGGGGGTAGGCACTCGGTTGAGCATAGAAAAATTACAGTAGAAGATGGTACACATCTTCAAACTATTTTAATCAATCGTTTAAATTTTTATAGATAATCTGGCTAAATGAGAGCTTATAAATTCTTATATTTGAATTAGACTTATTCTACTATCGGGCCGACATCGTGCCTAGTCTAAAAATCGGGCCGTGTCGTGCTAGCCCGTGGGCTTGCCCCTCGGCCCAAGCACGGCCCGGTGCTTCGTGCTGAGCTGGCTCGGCCCAATGAAAGACGGGCCGTGTCGGGCTTGGGCTGGGCCAAAATCCTCGTGCCTCGTGCTGGCCCATATGGCCCGGCCCATATGGCCATCTATAGACTAGTGTAACAAATATATGAACATAAAAACTTAAAATTATGATTGCTAAAATTACACGGATACAACTTCGTCGTCACTGTATCAATGGTAGTTTGACAGCTATGAATTATCGTATTTTTGCCCCATGACTTCAGTTCTATTACTTTAACTTTGTTTTAAAATCATTTTTAGCTATTATCTCTATTTATAACTAAGAAGTTTTATTGTCTATTTAATATGTCTTACATAGCACCTCGTAATGTTAGTTTCATATTAGCAAAATATATTTTATTCTTAGCACTAATTATCAATTTTATCGTTAAAAATAAAATTGTTCCTATAACGGAAAGAGTATGTATTAACCTTAATGTGTTTCTTTCGTGGCTCCCATCGTATCTTCATGGGCATGGGCAATCATGGACAGAGCAAGATAGGGCACTAGCACTTAATTACATCTGGTTGTAGCACATTGATTTCTAAGGTCGCCTCAGGATCAAGACGCTGACGGATGAGCCACTGCTCGATCTGCCCATCTTCTGTATATTAGTGCAACACTACAGTTTGCTTTTAGCTTTCATCGAATTAATTGTTTGCCATCTCGTTCAGGATACCATCAATTATTTTTCTAAACTGATTGATTGGCATGCATGTTGTCATCAACCACTTAATTGGGAGTTAACTCTGGAATGATAGGTTGTCTAGCTTCACGCCTATTAAAGCTAAGAGACTTCTATGGGAGTTAACTCTGGAATGATAGGTTGTCTAGCTTCACGCCTATTAAAGCTAAGAGACTTTTTCTATGCCCCCCCCCCCCTAAAATATTATATATTATATATAAATTATTCTAAACTGATCTCTAAAAATCAATTAGGTCCATTTGATTCGATGGATATCTCAGTCATCTCATTGAGCGATTTTTTCTGAACGAGTCATCCAATATTAAATAAGATGATGTGTCATCTTTTGATTAATTATAATGCATTTAATTTTGGTTACAAGTATTCAAATGATTTTTACTCCCAAATCATTTATCCAATTTATAATCTAATTATATCATTGTATTGATTACAATTTAATCTATAAAATAAAATCTCATATGATTATATTTTTGTTAAAAATATATTTGACAATTGGGTACCACTAAATTTAAGCTTATCTCATTCAAGTTATATACACCTAACCAAACAAAAATTATCTTATCTCATCTATACAACAAAACACCTCACATGTATCATCTCATCCCTAAATATATGAATAAAATCATTTTATCTATTCCGTCCCTAAATCAAACGGACCCTTAGTCCAAGGCAGCAGAGCAGTATCCCTGTAATGTTAGTCCATCAATCATATCTTACTCAAATTTCTTCCTATCTTATCTCCAACCACCTTATTGATTTAAATTATCAACCATTTAATGAAAGGCAATTAGATTGCTTTACTTTTCTATTATTTTGCATTTTTAAATCTAGATGCATATTTTTTTTTGGAACGGACGGATTAAGTGGTTGTCACTGAATTTTCTACAGATGTCGCATGCGGACATGCACTGACTGATCGAGTCTGTCACTTGCACAACGAACTACTGCTCTCCCTCTATTTTGGAATTAATACTAAAAATTTTCTACCACTGATTTACATGTCGTAAACAGGAGGTTTCATGGCCACACTTGAAAAAATCATTCCAGTTAAGTTAACAGGGCCGTGACCGTGTTGGATCCAATTATTAGTAGTTAAATATCTAAGAATTAATTCAGTTAAGCACATATATATGATTAGAAAAGAAAACGAAAACAAGAACACTCACCAGACTGCTTGCCAAACTGCTCGAAGATCTGCGCGTCCTTGGAGTTTGGTGGCAAGTTCAATAGCCCTGCAAGTTACAATATTACAATTAAAGTACAAAAAAAGCTTTAAGCTATTTTGGGGTGTCTTTTAGAGAACCGTAAAATACTGGTAAGAGCAGTGGCAACCAAAGAAAACATATAAAAACTCTGAATTTTAATTCTTCTGTCGTAAAATATAACACTCTAGAGTCTAAAATTTATCTCAGATTTAACAATTTAGTACTCATAAAAGTTCAATTTTACATCTAAAGTATTCACATAACTTAACTTTATTACTAATTACTCCGCCCAACTAGTTTTAAGTCAAACTCATCGATATCAAAAAGTGTCTGTCAGAAAATTCAGAATCTTCCAAGCGTCCTATTTAAACGAATGAAGCTAAAATTTATAGTAATTATTTAGATATTCAAACAATGATTTTAATGCTAAAATGTAATATTGTTTTGAAGACAATTTTCACTATATTTTTTTAAAAAAATACTTTGTTTAAAAGGCTTTGAAAACATGTCCACCTACTGAACCAAATGGGCCGACCAAACATTCCACTACAATTATCTCTCTCTTATCTAAAAAAACACGTGGACACATGGTGGGTGGAGTCACGGGGCGACCGCCGTGCATGCGCGCGGCTGGCCGGAAGGCCGCTAATTTGGACGCTCTGTTGTCTCTCCGGCGCCGCGGATTCGCCGCCGCTAATAATCCCGGCGAGATATTTTCTCGTCTTCTCCAATCACTAATCAGCATCAGCAGGCATGTTCATTCCCGGAAAATCAAGGTCTCCAAATCGCTATCGATTTCCGTAATTATTGTAACATAATCCGCTGCGAGCCTGCGACATGTGCGCTCGTTTATATTCCCTAGCTTAATTAGCTACTGGTAGTAATTTCCCTAGTTAATTACGGGAACGCTATTCTACACTATGGGTGTAAATGCTATTCTACACCGATCATCCCATTCGTGCCCACCCCCACCCAATCCCAACCCCCTCCATTCCACGTCGGTGTAAAATAGTATTCTACACCGTGGTGTAGAATACATTTGTATATATATATAATATTTTGACTATAATCTGGTTAAAATTCTAAAACTTTAAACATCGATGACGTTTAAACGAAAAAATAGTACTTTCATAAGATCTTTTCGATTTATAAAGTTATTATAATATAAAATATGGTCAAAGTTAAAACTTGAAAATCATAAAAAATAGTTTATATATTTTCAACTGAATGAAGTAGTCGAATGGATAGAGAATTCAAACAGATCTCATATGGATGGATTTGGTCTCTGTAATTCTGTAAAGTAACCCATAAACAAATGGTGGTTAACCAAATCATTGGTTGGCTATTTACCGGTTCGATGATAATTATATCGGTTATAACTCAAATAACCAGGAATCCAGGAATCCAGGATTCGTTAATTCTATGTGGTAATTAGGCTAAAGAAGTTCATCCTTCACAGAGAGAGAGAGAGAAACAAGGATAGTAATAATATTGCGATGGGAGGGAAAGAAATGGAGTACTTGGGCACTCGGAGATGTTGGCGGGGGCGTTGCAGAGGGAGGGGAGGGAGAGAGCCTTGGTGACGTTGATCTTGAGGCCCGGCTGGGGTCGTCGCGGTCCTTGACGAGCACGCACAGGCACTTGCGGCTCGTCTGCAGCAGCGTCTTCAGCCCGGCGCAGCAGTCCGGCGTCGGCGCCACCGCCTCGTCCTGCACGTACGTCAGGCACGTCGCCAGCCCGATCAGCGTGTTCGAGCACTCCGCCCGGTCCGCCGCGATGTCTCCCGCAACCCCCGTCGCCACCGACATCACCGCCACCGCCACCGCCATCAGAACGGCCGCCCGCCAGTGATCCATGCCCGCCGCCGCGCCGGAGAGGAGATCGAGTGACTACGGCGAAAGAGGATGGCCGGGGCAATATATAGAGGGAGAGAGGGGGGCTAGCTTGGTAGCTAGGGCCCAGGAAGGGGGTGACGTGTAGACCGAGGTGTGCGCGGTGCGCCGTGCGGCTGCGGCTGGGCGGCGAGGGGAGAAGCGAGTGGATCGATCGGTTGGGGTGGGGCCCGGCGCGTGGTTTTCGGCGTGGTGTGTGCGCGCGCACGCATGCTCTCGCCCGAACGGAAGGGGAAAGACAAATCTTATTAGTAGCTGTACTATGAGTCCATTCCTATTTGAATTTTGAAATAAAGTATTTTGGTATTCGCTCGATATTGTTTGGGACACAATAAAATAAACAGATTTGATGATCACTGAAAAATCCATACTATTTATAAGACTATCTGAATCTTGTGGTAAAATAATAAATAATTAAAGTCAATTTTAGGGATAGAAAATCATCAAATATTCCAATAAATAATATATAATTGTTTATATAATATTTTTAATTATAATATAGGTATTTTAAATACGATATATTTGAATATTTTGATCGTATAGTAGAGCAAAGTAACTCTTATGTCTAACTGAAATGGGACAGTTGACAATAATGTTACACGGTATGATAGTCATGGTTCTAACTCTTGTTTTAAGTTTGACTTTCGTATGTTTAGAATTGTGAATGAACATGGTAATTGGTTGTCTAACTGACTCATTTTGATCATTTACATAGAAAAAACTTCAACTCCTATTTCAAGATTATTGGGGTTATAAATTTCTAACTCCAACTCGAAAAAAAAGTAAGAGTTATACCAACTCGGAATAAAGACTGACGTGGACATCACTGATTTAGGATTTGTTTGGACGATTTTAATAATTACGGTCACTTGTAGAATCTGAATCTGATTTTAAATTTAAATTGTGAAACTTAATATCTACAAACTAGAATTTAAAAACTAAAAAATATCAATTTATTCGTATTCTTACTGGCTTTTTCTTATTCTTACTAGCTCTATAGATACCCTCACTCATCGGCCAAGAAGCACGTTGATACGGACAGTGCACTCAACGTGATAGCAACAGAAATCTCTTGAAGAAAACATGGACCAATAGTGACAGTTGGAACGATAAATTGATACGGGCGGAGGCCTTGATCAATCCAAAAAAAAAATCAATGTTTGGTAGAAACGGTAGCTTTAGTTTTTCAAATCATCCTGAACAATCCCGTACGTGGAGTCAACAAATCACCGTAATTAATTCAAATATGTCCTTTGCTGGTTTGCAATTTAAAACAGGAGTAGGACATTTGCGAGAAAGGCCAGAGCATATTTTGTCAGCTATAAAATTCGTAAATTATTGATGAACATGGCCACGGAATATTATCCATCCATATCTCAAAAGACAAAAATGGTGATCACCATAGTCCCAAACATCCTGATGGAAACCAATCAAATTTATATGTGGCTCTTGAATAGGAAAAAAATACAGTCGCTATTGCAAAATAATATTGTGATGGAGGGAAAGAAATGGAGTACTTGGGCACTCGGAGATGTTGGCGGGGGCGTTGCAGAGGGAGGGGAGGGCGAGAGCCTTGGTGACGTTGATCTTGAGGCCGAGGTTGGGGTCGTCGCGGTCCTTGACGAGCACGCACAGGCACTTGCGGCTCGTCTGCAGCACCGTCTTCAGCCGGAGCAGCAGTCCGGCGTCGGCGCCACTGCTCGTCCTGCACGTACGTCAGGCACGTCGCCAGCCCGACCAGCTTGTCCGAGCACTCCGCCCGGTCCGCCGCGAAGTCTCCCGCAACCCCCGCCACCAACGACATCACCCGCCACCGCCACCGCCGTCAGTGCCTCCGCCCTCCGGTGATCCATGACCGCCGCCTCGCCGGAGAGGAGATCGAGTGACGACGCCGAAGGAGGATGGCCGGCGCCCGGCGCACGGCGCAATATATAGAGAATGGCCGCGGCTGCGGCGGGGCGGCGAGGGGAGAAGTAGCCGGAGGATGGATCGGTTGGGGTGGGCCCGGCGCGTGGTTTTCGGCCCATGTCTTTGCCCGGACGGAAGGGGAAAAGAAAGCTTTTTAGTAACTGTATGTACTTGGGAGTCCACTCAATTTGATTTTGAAATAAAATATTTTGGTGTCATTGATATTGGTATATTATTCGAAATTTAATAAAACATACAAATACATTTTACATAATTTTTATTTACAATATTAATAATTAAAATATTATATTTTAACATCACACATAATATAAGGTATGTCTTCCTCGGTCTATAGCATATTGATTTATACTTATGCATATATATTAAAAATACGTTTAAAAATTATAATATCCTCCTCAAGTGTGGGTGAGTGTATTCTGAGTTATGAGTAACAAAAAAATGCAGTTACTTGTTTAGAGTCTGACTCTAGATCATAAAACTTTATATATATATATATATATATATATATATATATATATATATATATACGGGAACGATATTCTACACTATGGGTGTAAATGCTATTCTACACCGATCATCCCAATCGTGCCCACCCCCCACCCAATCTCAACCCCTCCATTCCACGTTGGTGTAGAATAGCATTCTACACCCGTGGTGTAGAATAGCATTTGTATATATATATATATATACATATACAAATGTATCCTACATCACGGGTGTAGAATAGCTATTCTATCGACAAATCTACTACTGAGAAAAAAATTAGTACTCAATAGCTATTCTATTGAGAAAATCGACTACTGAAAGTAGTCGGTGTAGAATAGTTATTCTACACACGTGGCGTAGAATAGCGCTCTCGTATATATATATATATATAATCTAGAAATGAAATCAAATTATTATTCTTATCTACTATTTCTATATATTGACGAAGAGTGAGTCAACAGAGACTACGTGGTACATGTTCGGTTAACTTATGGGGAAGAAGATTAGGAGTGATCAAAAGGAATATTATACTACAATCTCCCCACGATCCTTTTCAATCTCAGCATAAACGGGTTGGTTACCGGCACTCGGAGACACAAGCTGCAGAATGCATTACATTGCCAGCCGCGGTTGATCAGGAGAGACTATCCGCAGTTAAGATTTTGTTTTTGAGCTGCAGCAATACTAACTAAACAAAGAACTTGTATTTTGCTTTGACCTTTGGCTTTACGCAGACTAAAAAAAACCAGACACTTTCGTCGGCTAAATTAATTTTCGTCGGTTTTTTCGAAATGCCGACGGAAGTAAACTATAATTTATGTCGTCCCACACTAGACCGACGAAAGTAAAAAATTTCACACGCGCGTGCGCCCTTTTGCTAGCTCATGCGCTCTCATAACTTCCGTCAGGCTAGTGTGAGCCGACGGAAGTTAAGTGTATGCTTGCTCTAATATAAATTCCGCACGCACATCCAACCAATGACCTAAACCCTTCCCTTCTCTATCACCCCTTCCCGCGCTTGCCCGCTGCTGCCTCCGCCTCTCCGTCGCCACTTCCACGTGCCTCCTCGCCGTCGCCAGGCCGGCCACCGCCTCCACGTGCCTCTCTGTTGTCGTTTTCCGCCTTCGCATACACCCGCCCTATCCGTCACCACCTCCACGCGCCACCACCTCTCCCTGCCACCACCATGGCACCGCCAGACCGTCCGCCACCTCTGCTCACCCCACTGTCACCTTCCGCCCGTCCGACCTCCGCCTCTGGGTTAATTCCTTAATACATCTTTGATTCTATCTACAATGTGGTTAGATTCCTAATTATATTTGTTTATTAATGTTGCAGGCTGGTTAGTTTGTTGTGGAGGATGTTTGCAATGTGTTCTGTTATGAAATATGAAATTTTGTAAATGATGTGTTCTGTTGTATATGTGAAATCCGAAGAATAAATTCTGTTGAGGATGTTTGCAATGTGTTCAGTTGTGAATTTGAAATGTGAAATATGAAATTTGTAGGCCTCCGGCTCCGGGGTTAGTTCCTTAACACATCTTTGGTTCTATCTGCAATATGATTAGATTCCTAATTATCTTTGTTTATTAATATTGCAGGTTGGTTAGTTTGTTGTGGAGGATATTTGCAATGTGTTCTGTTATGAAATATGAAATTTTGTTAATGATGTGTTCTGTTGTAAATGTGAAATCCGAAGAATAAAATTTTGCTGAGTATGTTTGCAATGTGTTCTGTTGTGAATTTGAAATGTGAAATATGAAATTTTGTAAATGATGTTTTCTATTGTAAATGTGAAATCTGAAATATAAAATTATGTTGAGAATGTTTGCAATGTGTTCTATTGTGAATTTGAAATGTAGAATTTGAAATGTGAAATTATTTGGATATTTGAAATACTGCATTGTACGGGAAAAAGCAAGAAAAAAGAAAAAAGATAACTTCTGTCGACTAAATGTTTGACCGACTGAAGTTAAGGATTTTACCGAAAACTATCGTCGGCCATATCTACTACCGATGGGAGTTAGCTAACTCTTATCGAAATACTTTCGTCGGTCAAATGCCGACGAATGTTAAACGAAAGTTAGCTTCCGTCGACTGTTTTCTCGTAGTGAGTCAGAGAGCACAGTTAGTGGTCGTCCTCAAAAAGAAAAAAACACAGTCGATATTGCAGAAATAAATCCAGTCGATGTCACCTAATTAATTAAAGCAACGAACTGTTATCAGGTCAGGTCTGAGAGCATCGGCTAGCGGTTTCAAACTCTCTAATCAAATCCGATCGAGTCACCTACATACAAACCGGCTGTTAGTTGAACCATAATAATTGACTAATTTCAAGACCGATCGGGACATGCACGCATGCATGCAGATACGCGAATGTGCTCTCTATCTAGAATATGTATTTTGTGTTGTGTTTGCTATATTTTGAATTCGTATATAAAAATACTTTTGTATGATATTGATTTTATAATTATCGATATTTATACTCTGTAAAAAATTAATGGTGTTTTATGTGGTTGAAAACTACCTAAAACATTATGTGTATAGTGTTTTGAAAAAGGAGTATTTGAAATCAAGTTGCATTTTATATAATTTTGATTTCATCCGAACGGAATAATATTGTTTAAATTACGTGGAACTCGTGCTTCAATTAATTCAAGACGGAGTTTGGCCCATTTAAAAAAAATATTGGGCCTCCAGGTTCGAATCCTGTGACGAGTTCAAAAATTATCCGTGTAAAGTGTCACGTCTCTCCGAGGTCCCGCCACCAACCATGTCCACCTCCGGTGAGGGCGCCGCAAGCGCCGCCTATGCCCGCCGCCACGTCCGCCTCCGCCACCGGTGACAGCTGAAGCGCCGCCTCCGATGAGCACATTCTCCACAGTACGTGCAAGCCAGCGACACGGCCGGCCGGCGGCGGGAGCGTCCGAGAGGTCTCCCGGCCGGTCGTGGCGCTCCGTCCTCGATATGATCTCCGACGTCCCGCTCCTCGTGTCCCCGGCAACGACGTCCGGTGTCGCCGCGGAGCAACCGCCGCGCCACCGTCGTCGTGCCGCGTGCGAGCTGGAAGTTCTGAATAATAATTTTATCGGGAGACACTACGGGAACACTAGGGTTTGCTGAGTGCCTAGGGCACTCGGCGAAGCCCACAATGCACTCGGCAAAGGCTTCGCCGAGTGCCACACTCGGCGAACCCCACTCGGCACTAGCCTTGTCGGCGACGTGGAGGTTCGCCGAGTGCATTTTATTGGGCACTCGACGAAGTCTTCGCCGAGTGCAATATAGACTTCGCCGAGTGCCACGTATAACACTCGGCAAACGTAGCCGGTTGACGGCCGGGGTGGCTGTTAACGGGGCTTCGCCGAGTGCCCCACGTGGCACTAGGCGAAGGGGATGTGCCGAGTGCCATGGGGGGCACTCGGCGAAGGGGGCTCGGGGGGGCACGTAGCACGTGAAGGTTTGCCGAGTGCCCCACGTGGCACTCGGCGAAGGGGGTGTGCCGAGTGCCACAAAGGGCACTCGGCGAAGGGGGCTCGGGGGAGGGGGCACGTGGCAATGGGAGGCTTTGCCGAGTGCCCCCGTGACACTCGGCGAAGGGGTTTGCCGAGTGCCACGTGGAGGCACTCTACAAAGCCTTCCCAGAATGCACAGAAACGTGCCACGTGGCACGTTTCTGTGCATTGTAGGTCGCTTTGCCGAGTGTAACACTCGGCAAAATTTTTTTTAATTTTTTTTTTCATTTATTTCCTGCATATTTCATCCAAAAAACACATTCAATCACAAATTCATCACAAATTCACATTTATTCACAAAATTTGCCCTAAAATTCACATTGAATCACAGATATTCACAGAAACCACATACACATCACAAAATCACATTTACATCACAAAATTCACGATCACATCACAAATTCACGTTCACGTCACAAATACAAGTTCAAATTGATACACAAGTTCAAGTTCGCATTAACGGTGACAAGTTCAAGTTAATTAACAATTTCATCACGGCAACTCACACTACGCCTCACAAGTTATCATTACCGCTATGACCAGTGTGTGGAGATAGCTGCGTGTTTGATCCTGCTGCCGATGGATGAAACTGAAAAAAAAAGAAAAATAGTTAGAACATTGTATATAACAAAAACGACAATAACAATATTAGAAACTCACATTGCCGCTCTGTGGAGTCCGTGGAGATTGTTGAGGTTGAGGAGGAAGTCCAGGCAGGCCCATATGACCTGAGAAAGATCCACCCATCTGCGCAAACCACTGCTGCATCTGGGTCTGCATCTCAGCTTGCATCTGAGCTTGCATCTGAGCCTGCAGCCGAGCCTCCATCTGGGTCTGCCACTCGGTCCTTTGTGATCTTTCTTCATTTAGTTGGGCCTACAAAACATTAATTCACAGTTAATGTTCTCAAACAAACAAATTGAAGTGTTCGATGATTGATGAAAATGAACTAACCTGTAGATCAGCAATCAGACCCATAGATGTGTCTCAGCGAGGGTGTATACCCGGACCGGAGGTCGAGCTCCGAGCTCTCACCTCAGATAGAGAGGGGGTACTACGGGTATCAATGACGCCATCGCCCATCAAATATCGCCCATGTCTCTTTCCTCCTCCAGCCCTCATGACCACCTCGCCATCGATGTCATGTGGGATTGGGTCATAATCGGCGCCATGCACTTCCCTTGCCATCTCTGAATAGTCTTGGAGGCATTGATATGCATTCCGATTAGTGTACGACTCAGCGGGGTCATTTGGATTGTAAGTATTTCCTTCAACCGCCCTCCCTTTGTGAGCCAGAGCATATGCCATGACTTGGGAGCATTCCTGACCCGCATTGGCCGTTGACTAAAACAAGAAGATAGTTAGAGTTATATTGTGCAATTAAGCAAAAAAAAGAAAATGTAACTACATACCCATCTCGCCCTGAACTGGTCGAGGTTCAGCGAGCCTTGATGGTGTGCTGCCCCCGACATGAGTAGGCGTCTCTGGCGGCATGCATCGTGACTGCTCTGCCACTCGGCAGAACACCACCTATCAACAATTTGGCCCCAACACTCAAGATGAGCGGCACACCACTGTGGAGGGACCTATTTGATGCAAGTGAAGTTGTTAATGACATAATATTAAGTATTAGAAGATACACGAGAATACACTTACCATCATGTATTCCTCTCGTGTCAGAAATGTGGTCCGGGCATCCTTTTGTTTTTTCTCTCTCGGCGGTGCTGAGCGCAGAAGTCATAACAGCTTGAATGTGCGCCTCATAATGCATGTCGGTGACAAGCTTCTTGACGGCTCTATTAATAACTACGACAGCCTGATCCGCATACCCCTCATCACATCTATAAAAATCCTGCATATAGATGTAAAGAGAATGTTATGTAATCCACATGTTAATAGTATTGACACATATATTAAGAAACTAAACTTACCCAGAGCTCAGCCCTGACTCGATCGGCTAGGTGGGAAAATTGTCTCCCTTCTCGGTCAGGGGCGTCCGGCGCACTTTCATAGTGCCTCCATGAGTACGCTGGCTCCGTCCTCCCATCCAAAGATACCAAACCAGGGAACTTTTCCTTGATAAGAAGCCCGAGGATACCGTTTACATGGCGTGAGCACTCACGACCTCCTCGTTCAACCATAATCCAGTTCCTATCCCGATACCATTAAAAAGTATTAGTATATATTAAAATTAAACTAACGAAAAGAATACATTATAGACTTTCTACATCAACTTACCTATTTCCATCGGGTCGAATGAGCGCCCGATCAGCTACTGCCACTGGTCGCCTCGGGAGTGACGAAGGACCACGCAACCACACTGCAGGCGCTTCTGTAGCCTGCTCCTCTCCCTCTGCCCCAACCTCCCCACACTCTGCCCCCACCTCCTCCTCCTCCTCCACCCTAGCCTTCTCCTCCTCCGCCTCATCCGACACGTAATCATCATCGCGATGGGATGCCGGTATATGGATAGTAGTTTCACTCGAGGGCGCAGGTGCCTTTCCTCTCACTGCTGACTTCTTCGTTCTCCTACCTCGAGGTCTAGATGAGGACCCGACCTCATCTTGGGAGGGAGTGGATCTACCGCCTTTTCCTACTACTGCACTTATTAATTTCTTAAACCCCCCACCATATTTCAATCACCTGCTAGGAAAAAGAATAAATCACTTTAGATAAATCGTGAAATGTGTTATAAACGCATTTATTCTAAAATTAAACATAATTCTCATACAGCTGCTAGAAATAGTCATCGCCGTCCGGATTTGCTGGATCATATGTATCGTCATCACTATCACGTGATATGATGTAATCGTCCAGCTGTTCAGGAGGTGGAATGTTGTCATCACTTTGAGTGCTTGAGTGCAATCTCTCTAGCAGTTCATAGTCTCTTCCATTATGAATCTCGTCTCCTTCATCGGCATCGGCACCACTTTCGTTATCTACTTCCATCGTCTCCGTCAAGTCAATAACAAACATGCCTGGTAGCCCATCTTCTTGAAAGAACTCTCCGTCGTATGTGTTCGGGTCTATGTTATAGTCTTCGTTGTTGGGAACAGGCAGTTTACCATGTGGCGACACCTTATACACAACATCCCAACCTTTAAGACGTGCGACGGTTTTGCACGGGTAAGAGAGATAGTAAACTTGTGTTGTCTGTTGAGCCACAATATAAACATCTTCACTCGGCAAGGTGGTATCTTGACGAATTTCTATTAAGCCAAGTTCGGTAGTCTGTCTCACTACTTTGGGATTGAACCAGTGGCATTTAAATATAACGGGGTTAAGAGGTTTGCTCCCATCAAAATTCAATTCGTATATTTCTTTGAGTCATCCATAATAGTCAACCCCGTCTGTGCCCGGAGTAAAAACTCTGGAATTTGTGGTTCTTCGATTAGGTCGGCTCTGTTCATGGCTTGTTGTGTGGAAACGATAGCCGTTTACGTCGTAAGCTTTGAATGTCTTGACCTTGTAGGCACAACCATTCGCAACTTGCCTCAACTCGGAACTCATTGTCGTGTTGGTTCTTCCCTATAGGTTTAAACGCGATGAACATGTATATTAGTCACATATAAGATATAATTGAAAGGTACAACTAACTAAAAGTTAATTTGAGAAATACCTTAGTTTTGAACAAGAAATGAAATCGGGATTGCCATTTCCCACACCATACTTAAGAAGGGCAGTGGATTCCTTGATGTTAGCCGCCCTCGAACCACGCCAAAATCGTCGATGAAATTCCTCAATGTACGGTTCCACTTCGGAAAGGTTTGTCAGGACATACAACATAATCAAACGCCACTCTTCATGCTGCAAGTTCTTGTTAGCAGCACCACTTGCACTTCCTAGTTGGCCTCTGAAGATGCTGAGATTTGATTCTTCTTCTGGAAGATTGTAACGGGAAGGTGGATTATGCACGCTTGGAAGATTGTCCGCATAATATCTAGTTGTGAAGTTTGACACCGCCTCCAAAACATATGCCTCAGCTATGGATGCTTCAATTTTGCATTTGTTCTTACATTTATTGCGAAGAATCTTTTGGAATCTCTCAATTGAATAGCACCAACGGCTCTGAACCGGACCTCCCATTCGGGCCTCATACGGAAGGTGCAATATCATATGTTGCATCAGATTGAAAAAACTGTGCGGAAAGATCTTTTCTAACTTGCATAATAACACAGGCACTAGTGTCTCCATGTCTGCTACCACGGTGTGAGACAACTGTTTAGCACAAAGTTGCCGGAAAAAATTGCTCAATTCAGCTAGAACTCGCCAGACATCCTCGGGTACATAGCCACGAATCATGACCGGGAGCAACCGCTCAATCCATATGTGATAGTCATGACTTTTGAGTCCGTTTATTCGCAGAGTAGCTAGATTAACTCTCCTCTTCAGATTAGTTGCATAGCCATCAGGAAACATCAATGTTTGAAACCACTCAAGTACTTCCCTCCTTTGTCCCCTTGTTAGAACAAAATCAGACTTTGGCTTCGTCTAGGATTTCCCGCTTCTAGGAGGTATCATGTCGAGCTTAGGTCTGTTGCACATAGCCGCTTGATCCAGTCGGGCCTTGACATTGTCTTTCGTCTTCTCAGGAATATCCATGATTGTGCCGA
The DNA here is from genome assembly GCA_019279435.1 of Zizania palustris. NCBI lineage: Eukaryota > Viridiplantae > Streptophyta > Magnoliopsida > Poales > Poaceae > Zizania > Zizania palustris. Next base: position 25,215,201 of record JAAALK010000282.1, read on the forward strand.
AAATGGCCTCGACAACATTTTTCTCAGTGTGCATCACATCAATGTTGTGCGGAAGGAGAAGATCATCGAAATAAGGAAGATTCCATAAACATGGCTTGTGAGTCCATGCATGATGCTCACCATATCCGATAAAACCAGCTCCTTGTGTATTAATTTGCAAAGACTCTAATTGAGCACGAACATCGGCTCCGGTCATTTTAATTGGTGCTGAGCCTTTAATAGAGACATCTTTTGTAAAATTCTTCTTATCCTTCCTGAATGGATGGTTCCGAGGAAGGAATTGTCGGTGCTTATCAAACGAGGAATATTTTCCACCCTTAGCCAGCCAAATGAACTTTAGAGTCGATCGACAAATCGGGCATGTGAACTTCCCATGCACGCACCAGCCGCAAAATATCGAATATGCTGGTAGGTCATGTAGAGAGTACATATACCAGACATGCATTCTAAAGTTTGTCTTTGTACATCGATCATATGTCAACACACCTTCTTCCCACGCATGGACCAAATCATCCATCAAAGGCTCCATATACACACTCATATTTTTTCCCTGGTATTCAGGCCCTGGAATTATCAAGGACAAGAAAATATTCTGTCGTTGAAAGATGACGCCGGGAGGAAGGTTGAGGGGAATAACAAACATTGGCCAACAACTGTATGCGACAACCATCATACCATATGGATTGAACCCATCTGTTGCTATAGCAATTCGTACATTACGTGGCTCTAAAGCTTTCTCGGGATGGAGTTGATCAAATTTTCTCCACGCTTCTCCATCTGATGGATGACCTAGCTTGTCTGGGTTGTAACGAATCCCATTTTTATGCCATGTCATCTGTTTAGCAGATTACTCGGTCATGTACAGTCGTTGGATCCTCGGTACAAAGGGAAGGTACCAAAGGATCTTCACGGGAATTGAGAGTTGTTTCTTCGCACCATCATCGGAGTCTACCTCAAGATACCTAGAGGATTTGCATTTCACGCAGCAGGTTGCGTCTGCGTATTATTTTCTGAATAAAATGCATCCGTTGGGACAAGCATGTATTTGCTCATAAGGCATCTTAAGTGCACGGAGGACTTTCTTAGACTCGTACATGCTCTTCGGAAGATTGTGACCTTCTGGAAGAAGGCTACCAACAACCGTCAGCATAACATCGAAGCATTCTCGACTCAAGCTAAACTGCGACTTGATGGCCAATAGCCGTGCGATGGCATCTAGTTGAGAAACCTTAGTGTGACCATGAAGAGGTTGCTTTGACGCGGACAACATGTCATAAAACGCTTTTGCCGTTGGCTCCGACACTTCCTCTTCACGTGCTTCGTCAAAGTGCGCATCTTCAAAGTCATCTAGCATAAATCCAACCCCTCCCTCATCATCGTCCATACGATGTCGCAACACCTCCTCTCTAGGACGTTGGGACTCATCATGATACGTCCATCGGGTATAATTTGGCATGAACCCATATTTGCATAGGTGTTTACCCATAGCATCCTTTGTTTGTCGACGCTTATTCTCGCACCGACTACATGGACACCAGGTCTTGTCACGTACATTCCGTCTACCAAACGCCGTCTCTAAGAATACTTCAGTGTTCTTGATCCAATCCATGGTCACCTCGGCCTGACTAGGGCGACCCGTGTACATCCACTCACGTTGATCCATCTTGAACTAAACTAGGAAACAACACTCGTGTTTAGGGGTTAGATAGGTAAGATAGGTCCTAATCCCACCAGAGAATGCGTAGATTGAGCTCGTTTTCACACTCCGTTCCGATCCAACCCAAAATTTCGGCAGCACCTCCCCGCTGCTCTCCAAACGCACGTCTGGGCAACATGCCAAGAGGATGTGCGTTCGGAGAACAACGAGGAGGTGCTGCCGAAACCATGAGTCGAATCGGAACGGGGCATGAAAACGAGCTCAATCTACGCATCTTCCGGCTGTCCAAACGTGGACAATTCGAAACAGTTACGGCCACAAATATGCAAAGACATGCATATTCCAAACCATAACTCTTCCGAACGGGAGACGCCTAGGTTACGCGACAATAACAAGAAAAATTAAAATAGGACGACATAATGGTCGTCACCCACATACACATATCACGACGCGATGGCCGACATCCACATACACATATATATATATATATATATATCACGGCACGATGGCCGGCATCCACATACAAAAGATATTAATCAACATAATCATTAAAACATAAAAACTATTACAACGATTATATTAAAATTTCTAAAACATGTATATTAGAACAACATGGTATATTCATGGCATTAAAAATGTGATTACATATGTGATTAAACATTACATTAAATATATCATTAATTTCAACTAACATGTATAAACTAACATGTATATATATATAGGCACACACACACACACACATATATATATATATATATATATGAAATTTCAACAAATGAATAAACTAACATTTGATGTACTATAGCATCACCACAAAATTTAAACTAATTTCAAACAAAAATTTAAGGGTTAATTTTTTCCGTGCCATTACAATTTTCACGGTTTGCCAATATGCCATCGGTGTGTCACTGACAGATGGGAGCCGCCACAGTCACTGACAATGGCATATAGGCAATTTCTGAAAATTATAATGGCATGTGAGTAATTTTCCCTTTAAAACCCTAAATTTTAGGTGTCAAAAATACCGGAGGAGCTAGGGGTTGTTGGGGGCGGAGGAGGCGTCGAGACCGGCGGCCGGAGCGAGGGGGCCGGCGGCCGAAGTAGGAGGGGCCGGTGGCACCGGGGGCGCCGGGGGGAGGTGGAGGCGTCGGGGGAGGAGGTGGCGCCGGCCGGCGGGGGGGGGGGGGGCGGCGGCTTGCCGGCGACGGGGTGGGGGGAGGCCGGCGACGAGGGCTGAGGGGGAGCAGCCGGCGTGGCCGACGGCGGGGCACGGGGGAGTGGCGACGGGGGGTGGGGCGGCCGGCGGCGGGGGCGCAGGGGGTTGCCGGCGGCGGGGGAACAGGGGCGCGGGGGAGCAGGCACGTGGCAGCGGGGGAGCGGGGGACCAGGCGGCGGCGGCGGGGGGAGCTGCGCGCGGGGGAGCAGGGAGCAGATCTGGGCGCTGCGCCTAGATCTGCGAGCGGGCCTTTTTTAGCATGTGTTGAGGTTTGCCGAGTGCCAAATTGGGAGGCACTTGGCAAACAAGTTTTTTTAAAAAAAAACCTTTGCCGAGTGCCATTAGTGAGGCACTCGGCAAATATTTTTTTTAAAAAAAACATTTTCTTTGCCGAGTGCCAGGGATAATTGCACTCGGCAAAGATTTTTTTATTTTTTTAAAAAAACCTAAAATAGAAAAAAGACAGTAAAAAATCCTATAATTTGGCATTATATAATATACAATTATTTTTACTCCTAAAAAATTTCTTAGTTCAAATAAACAAATTTAATGCACTTGTAGTTCAAATTTGTGATCTTTTAATTAAATTCTATAAGGAAGTTCAATTAACTAAAATACCAAGCTAGTACTAAAAAATCACAAATTTGGACATGATATAAGATACATTGGGATTTATTAGTATAAAAAGTTTTAACGGGAAACAAAGATTTGAATATCGATTTGCTTCTAAACCTAGCTCATTCCATCCATAAACACATTTACCTTCTCCTCGATTCTCTAGTTTCCAAACGTCGTACATGAAAACTTTGTCGAAACATTATGAAATTTTTATCACAATATATATGTATGATACAATGACACCATGTCAAGTATCATATTTTTTAGGCATCAATTTAATTTTATAGAATTAAAAAACCATTAAGCTCCATGTTGCCGCCCGAGCGTCGTAAATTATATTTTAAATATTTAGATATATTTAGTTGTAAAAGATTAAAAATAGAATCATGAACATAAATATGATTTTTCTACAATTTTTGAGTCATTATTTCATGTACATGCAGTTGTAATTTGACCCACTCGGAAGTAAATCCTAGAAATAGGATTAATTTATTAAAAATAGCAATCCCGCTCATAAAAGTATGAAAATTTTCCATAGATTAACAGATGTTGTATTATGACTGTGAAAAAAATTCAAGTTCAAAACATGTTTTAAATGTGATATAGAGTGAAAATATGTTTTCACATGAAATAATGGGATCATCATACTTTGCCGAGTGCATTTAGATATGGCACTCGGCAAAAGTGATTTTTTTGGTCTTTGCCGAGTGCCATTCCTATTTGCACTCGGCAAAGATTTTTATACTGTTTTTTAAAAAAAAAACTAAAATAGAATAAAGACAGTAAAAAATCCCATAATTTGGCATTATATAATATACACTAATATTTCATCCTAGAAAATTTCTAGGTTCAAATAATCAAATATAAGGCACTTGTAGTTTAAATTTGGGATCTTTTACTTAAAATCCTATAAACAACTTTTTTAACCAAAAACGGCAAACTAACTCTAAAAATTTCCAATTTTAGACATGGTACAATATAAATTGAGTTTTAGTAGTATAAAAAGTTTTAAGTTCAAACAAATATTTGAATATCGATTTGCTTCTAAACCTAACTCATTTCATCCCTAAACTTCTAAACCTTCTCGAAGGTTGTCCAATTTCTAAAGGTCATACTTGAAAACTTTGTCGAAACATTATTAATTTTTACCATATTATATATGTATGATATAATGACACCATGTCAAGTGTCATAATTTTTAGGCATCAATTACATTTTCTATAATTAAAAAACCATTAACCTGCATATTGTCGGTCGACTGTCGTAAATTAGATTTTAAATATTTAGTTATATTTAGTTGTAAAAGATTACAAATGTAATCATGAACACAAATATGATTTTTCCATAATTTTTGAGTCATTATTTCATGTACATTTAGTTGAAATTTGACCCACTTGGAAGTAAATCCTAGAAACATGATTAATTTATTAAAATAGCAAACTCACTCAAAAATATATGAAACTTTTCCATGGCCTAACATAGGTTGCATTATGAGTGTAAAAAAAAATTCAACTTCAAAACATGTTTAAAATGTGATGTAGGCTTAAATTGTGATCTCACATAAAATAATGAACATTGTCATTTTGCCGAGTGTTTTCACATATGGCACTCGGCAAATAGAATGGTTTGCCGAGTGTCCGTTAGTGGCACTCGGCAAACCCTACTCTCTCCTTCTACCGTTACAACGGCGTCAGAAAAAATGGTGCCCTGGCATTTTCCCACTTGTTTGCCGAGTGTCTCAGCCGTGACACTCGGCAAAATGTCGTTTCTGCCGTGTGTACAAGGTTTGCCGAGTGTATATTATGGTACACTCGGCAAACTAGACTTTGCCGAGTGCCCGAGGGAATGCACTCGGCAAAGCCACGGGTTTCCGGTAGTGAGAGATCGATCCTGAATAAAGTGAATAGAGCTGAAAAAAATACAATGCGTATAATCGTATATAAGTGTTGCAAAATCTAAAATTTCAATTTATATATATATTACGAAACAAGATAAGATACGTACTTCGCACGATAGTGTGATAATATTATATGATCTTTCAATCTTCATTGGTAGCAAATACAACTCACGCTCAATATCTTTCGATCTTCATTAGTAGGCAATGATTCATCATTTATTTTACTTCTCAATTTGTTTTAAAGATAGATGTTTATAGCTGGGAAGGCTCTTTCTGTTGCTGCGTTTCCAACAAGCAAAATCAAGGTCAATTCATTTAAGCGATATACCAATGATGGAAAAAATATAAGATTACCAAGATCAGGACACATATTGTCTAGACCTTTTCATCTCAATTTTGCTTATAACTTTTATTTTTGAAAAACAAATTTTGCTATGAACACCAAAGGAATGTTGTTTGTGAATTTTTATATTTAAAATTTAATTTTGAATTTCGAATCAAATTGATTGGTTTATAATAACCGGCCGGTGGCTAAAGCTCTGTAACAACTCGATTACACAAACTCTAGTATTCCTTAAAACTCCTGAACACCAAAATCATTGTACTTGTGCCAATTGTCGACGATTAGTTTTATCGTATGATCAATTTTCTTTATTTAAGAATATCTTGATGTGTTTTTTTGTGCAAAATAGTTATATATGTGATTTTGGACGTGATATGTGAATTTTGTTGTGGTATGTGAATTTTGATATAAATTGTGGTTGAATGTAAGTGTGAATAGGAGAACCAGGAAAAACAAAAAAAATACCAGCTAACATTCGTCGGTTTTGACCATAGCCGACGGAAGTTAGCTACTTTCGATCACGTCGGCAGAAAAGCTAACTTCCGTCGGCTAGGGCAAAAAACCGACGGAAGTTAGGGCCCACCTAACTTCCGTCGGTCAGACTGACCGACAAAAGTTAGCGCGCCTCTGCTGACGTGGCAGAGTTCCGCGCTAACTTCCATCGGCCACGTGAAGCCGATGGAAGTTAATGAAAGTTAGTCTTTTACCAACGGAAATTAGTTTCTTCCGTCGAGAAAGAGCTATCTTCCGTCGGTTTTGACCGACGAAAGTTGGCCGGATTGTTATAGTGTCTAGCCCTCTAGCTCGACCTGATAATAGTTCTACATTGTATTGTACCTATATTGGAAAAGATAAATCAATACAAATATATAAATGATGTGTTTGGTTGAAATATACGCTCATTCTGAAAAACTTTTCGTGAATTGTGAGATTTAAAAAAGATGGTGTGACCTGAGTTGTAAAAATATTCTTTATTAATTACAGTCCTATAGGGATACATAAAATCAAATTTCTATCATGAAATTAAATGTTTTTCTGAATAGATTATCCTCTAATTTCTTGGTCTTGAAATACCGTATAAATCTCCTTATTCCTAGAATTTGCAGATTTTATAAATTTTACCGAATTTTCTCTTTTCTTTCTATTCTTTTTCGTTCTGTTTTTTGTTCCCTCCTTTGTCTTTGTTCCTTTCCCTTTTCTTCTTCCTCTTCCATTTCTCATGGATTGCATGCTTGTTTCTCAAGTGCGCCTAGCACAGCGCGTCGCCGCATCGGCGAGGAGCCGGCAACGCACGACAGCTCGGTGGCGTGAGTGTGGCAATGCGGCAATGGGTGGCAGCGTGGGGCGCGACGTGCGGCGGCCGGATGGGTCTTCCTGGCTCAGCAGTTAGCACAGCGTGCAACGGCCTACAAGAAAACAGGAAGCCAAAACCGATGGAAATTAGTTTAATATTAACGATAAAAGCTAATTTTAATTGGTAAACTGCTAACTTCCGTCAGCATTTGATTGACGGAAGCGTTTCGACGAGAGCTAGCTAATTTTCGTCGGCCATGTCTGACTGATGATAGTTTTCAGCAAAATCCTTAATTTCCGTCGGCCAAACATTTGTTGACGGAAGTTAACTTTTTTCTCTTTTTTTTTGATTTTTCTTGTACAATGCAGTATTTCAAATATCCAAACAAATTTCACATTTCAAATTCACAACAGAACACATTGCAAACATCCTCAATAGAATTTTATATTTCAGATTTCACATTTACAACAGAACACATTATTTATAAAATTTCATATTTCACATTTTAAATTCCACATTTCAAATTCACAACAAAACACATTGCAAACATTCTCAATAGAATTTTATTCTTCGGATTTCACATTTACAATAAAACACATCATTTACAAAATTTCATATTTCACAACAGAACACATTGCAAACATCCTCCACAACAAACTAACAAGCTTGCGACATTAATAAACAAAGATAATTAGGAATAATCACATTGCAGATAGAACCAAAGATGTGTTAAGGAACTAACCCTAGAGGCAGAGGCGGAGGCGGCGACAAAGAGGTGAAGGCCCGTGGAGGCGACGACGGAGAGGCACGTGGAGGCGGCGACCGTCCTGACGGTGTCGTGGCGGCGGCATGGAGGTGCATGGAGACGGCGACGGAGAGGTGGAGGCCCATGGAGGCGGCGACTAGACTGACGGTGTCGTGGTGATGGCGAGGAGGCATGTGGAGGCGGTGACGGAGAGGCGGAGGTGGAGGTCGGGCAGGCGGGCGGCAGCGGCGGCAGGGAGGCGCGGGGAGGGGGCGACAAAGAAGGGAAGGGTTTAGGTCATGGGTCGGGTGCGCGTACGGAATTTATATTAGGGCAAAATTTTTACTTCCGTCAGTCTAGGTGTGGGCTGACGAAAGTTATAGTTTACTTTCATCAGCTCGATCTAAACGACGGAAGTTAGTTTAGTCAATGAAAGTGTCCAATTTTCTTGTATTGACGACAAGGAGCTGGCCGGCGGCAACACAATGACACGTGTGGCGATGAGGCGGTGGAGCAGTACCGCAGTAGCGTGGCGGCGGCGCAGGGCACGACGTGCATCGGCTAGATGGGGCAGCATCCTAGTTGGCACCTTGGAGAGATGACAGCCTGGTCCGTATCCGGAATTGGGCTCCAGCCTCTCGCGGCTGCTGAGTCTGCTCCGTTGTTGGGGCGGCGGCGGGAGAGGCAGAGGAAAGAGAAGCCTACAAGGCAAAGTGCCTAGCACGAATCTTCGAGCACAATTCGATGGTTACAAATAATTGGATTTGATGAACTTTTTATTTTGAACAACAAGTAAAATTCATTCAGATTATATGAATCCGTATTCGTTGGTATCATATATGTTATATTAATTTCGTATTAGAAAAAAATCTATATTTATAGATGTTACCTCTAGACAGAAACTATTCTTTTCATCCTACTCTACGTCGTCTATAGATTTCAAATCTTGGAGCACATTTGAGAACGTTAGAAGACAACTAGCTTGGCTAGGTCTTTATATCTAGAAATTACTAGAGTACAATAATTAAGTGTGTTGTGCTGAGGTCTCCTCTAGAATGAAGTTTTTTAATTTTTTTAAAGAATTTAATATAATTTCTACGAAATCCTATAAAATTTCCGCGTTCTAAAAACCTAATCTCTAAACACATAGAGTACAGTACTGCAGATATTATGCACATGGGCTATGTGCCTATGTGATTTTCTCTGTACTTAACTATCCAGATGTTTCCGTGTTAGTTGATTTCTTCCGAAGTATGCATCATATCTCATGCTTAATGCATCATAAGTAAGAATTAAGAAATTAACTCAAATGTAAGAATTAAGAAATTAACTCAAATAAATTTATTTCCATATATTTATTTTGCCTTAGAAAGGTGAGGTGCTTATTTATGAGAGTATATTTAATCCATCTAATTTCTTATATAAGTAGTCTTGTATTTGTACCATAAGAATTAAGAAATCAATTCAAATGACTTTGTTGCTCCTCATTTATTATGCTTTCAAAATTGTAATAAGTTGTTTATTTTTTAGAAACACACCATTTGTTTCAAAAGAGCAAACATATAAAAAAATATGGAAAATGCATAGAAGTTATAAAACTACTTATGTTTATGAAAGAGTTGATCAAGAAGATTAAATCGGCTCTATAAAAGGATACGAAAGTAGTATTTGACAAGAGCAAATATAAAAAGAAGATTTAAAAACACGTAGAGATTATAACTTATATTTGAAAAATAGCTATCAATAACACTGAAATAAACTATTATATACTCCATATATAATAGCTAATAATAACACTCAAACTATTATATAATAAACTATTAGAAACCTAGTACGGAATGTGGGGCATTTCATAATATAACAAATATAGATATTTTATTATACTTGAAAATTATCTTATCCTGTATATACAGATTATTATATCATAAAGCTAAGTGAGTATTAAATAAGAGGGAATATTTGACTTTCATGTCCTCCTCTCCGGTATGATAATCGTATTATATATATATATATTCATATATATATATATATTATATATATGTGTGTGATTACATCTGTTAAGTTGACGATATCTTAACACACGTACGGGACGGTGACATAGATTAACAATTTTGAGTTACAAGTAAGTGCACTCTGTGGTCTCGTTTTACATGATTTTTATGGGAATTACATGTAGCTAATAATTCAGAGTCGAATGATCTGCAATTAACTTGGCACAGGCCTGCAAACGAGTGATTTGCTATGTAATTAATTTAGTCTAAATGAATTTTAGAGAAGGAATCCAAACCCCTAGGTATTGACTGTTGAGATCTGGTGATTGGCTATTTTGCAGCTGATTTTTCAGTACATTTTTTTAAAGAAATTGCCCGTGATATTGTTGAATAGCTGTAATGAGATATCTATGATCATTTTTACACTCTCTTCCACAATTAATTTATTTTAGTATTTAAAATTTATGTCATAAATATTTTATTTCTATTTTAATATGCATGCATGCAATTAATATGTTCCTTTTTAAAAAACAACACCTCCAAATTAACATATCTAGAAATTAGAAATAACAGAGTTAATGAGAGATACCTAAATTATTTCTCTGTACTATTAATATAACTTATTAAAAATAGAATCTTTGTAGACATAAAGAAGACTAAAAAAGATATCCATTTCCAGGTGTCAGTGAAAAATAATCGATTAGAGGTCCGAGGAGCTAAGAGCAACTCCAATAGTAGCTCTCAAATTAGGCTCCTACTTTTGATTTGAGGGGTTCTTCCTATTTTTGAGAGGCCTGTTTTCTGAGTTTCACTCTAAGCGGCTCTCAAAACAGAGCCTTATTTTCAATTTTCACCATTTCTTCATACATTATACACAAGTATTTGATAAAAAATATAGTACATAATAAATTATTTATTGTTTACTAATGAATGACTATATTCAAATTTTAAATATAAATACAAATACTCAAATTTAAATATAGGAACATAACCATCCATCATATTTAAATATTCAAAATTTAAATGCAAATATAAATATTCAAATTTAAATATAGGAACATAATCATCTGGCGTATTAAACAATAGGAACATAATCATCTATCGTATTTAAATATTCAAATTTTTAAATGCAGATATAAATATTCAAATTTAAATATAGGTACATAAGCATCTATCGTATTAAACAATAGGAACATAATCATATATCATATTTAAATATTCAAAATTTAAATGCAAATACAAATATTCAACTTTAAATATAGGAATATAATCATATATCATATTAAACAATAGGAACATTGAGAAACCAAAGGTTGGTTTCGGAGTCTGTGATGAGTGATTGATAGGCTTTTACCCTCTGTTTCGAAGGGGTCCCTCCGAAGGGGTTCGGAGGTTGGCATTCGAAGGCTGTTTCACCGAAGGGTTCGGTGACTTTGGTTGCTGCAGCTGTGCAACGGAGTGTGCCTGTCGGAGGGGTCCGACAGTACACGATGACTTGGCTGTACCGAAGGTCTCGGTACTTTGGGCGGTACACCGGAGTGTGTGCAGAAGGTTGTTTACCCGGAGAGATCTCCGGGGTACTGGATACACTTGTCTGCTTGTCTGTGGTGCGCAGGGGACTTCGGAGGCGATGGACGGTTTGTAGCAAGTGAACCTGGGTCAAGCGGGAGACTTGATGCCAGGGGAGCGGGGAGCTCCGTCACGGAGGCTGCGAAGGGGTCGAGGTCAGACCTCTGGTCGAGGTGTGCCAGGAGAGGGCAGTAAGTGCGGAGCGTGGCTCCGGGTGAAGGTACTCTGAGACAAAGTACTCGGAGGCGAGGCACTTCGAAGGGTACTCCGGAAGGAGTGACTTCGGAGTTTGGTGAATCAAGTCCTCAGCGGAGGCAAGGTGTTCGAAGTGTGCTCCGGAAGGAGACACTCGAAGGTACCCGACGAAGGTCTCAGAAGTCGAGGTGCATCGAAGGCATGGTCCGGGTGAGGCTCGTCGAGGAGTGTGCTCGGGGAGAGATACTGCGATGAAGGGCTCATGGAATGCTTCATGCGGAGGCCTTGGACGAAGGAGGGACTTCGAAGGGTGGTACTCTGAAGGTGGGGCTTCGAAGTGAAGCAGGCTTCGGAGCAAGGCTGGCTCCAGAGTGAGGTGGACTTGAGGTACTTCGGCCATGCATGGCTTCGGTACACGGACTGACAGAGTTCGAGCTGGGAGAAGCTGCGAAGCCGTGGTGGTCCACTCCGAAGGTGTTGGTGCGAAGGCCCAAGGGCTTTGACGGCTTCGGATCAAAACCGTCATTGTATCGGAGGCTGACTTCGGTGAAGCGAAGGCCGTCAGGCTCAAGGCTTCTCACCGAAGCTACCGCACCCCTCGCGTGCGAAGGGAGGCTTCAGAAAAGTCAAAGACTGTAAGGCTGACAATGTATGCTCTGCAAAAAGCTGACGCTGTCCCCTCTGCAAAAAGCTGACGTTGTCCCCTCTGCAAAGCTGACAGAGAAGCCTCCAGAATAAAGTTGACTACCTTTTGTACCCCTCTGTTCTGTAGAGACAAAACCAATGTAAACCCTAGGGGTAAAGTAGTCATTTCACTTGGGTGAATAGTGGCTATAAATATGAGGGCTGGGTAGGTGACATTCAACACTTTGAGCATTCACTGTTGAGCTTCTGTACTAGTCACCACACGTTGTATTCACCCTGTGAGTTCATTTATTGTGTTCCTTGTTCAAGCAGCGAAGCCCTGCTTTTGTGTGCATTTTATGCTTGAGCTTGTTTTGCATACCTCGCTGCATACTTCGATCTTTAGTGTGTCACCTCGAGTGGCTTGCGGTAGTTCACCGAAGCCTGTTTGGGCGAAGTGTGTTTGTGCGAAGTGTGTTTTTCAGTGCGTTCGCTCTGTGTAATTGGAGGCTAGACCTCGCTGCTTACTAGCGAAGCACTGATCGAAGGTTGCTTTTCTTCCCATGTCATAGCCCTTAGCGAAGCCCGCAAAGTGTGTGTTTTAGACCTTCGAAGTACGAAGCCTAGCACTAGTTGCTATGGCTAAGTATTTGGTCGAAGTCCTCAGAGGGCAGTCCACTCTTGCGAAGGGTGAAGTGCGAAGCCTGTTCGAAGCACCCCGTGTGCACAGCCTACACTGACTTAGCAGAGTTGTTTTTCGGGGTTGTAGGTGGAGCTAAGTCTTCTTGGCTTCGAACTTTTGATCCTTGTGAAGCCTGTGTTCGGAGCTGTCAAATACCTCCGAACCAAAACTTCGAAGGTTGTGTTCGAAGCCTGTTCCGCAGTAGACTGACTTAAAACAGAAGGCTATTTTTAGCCTGAAATTTTAAAAGCTCTCATTCACCCCCCCTCTGGTCGCCGTTTCCGGTCCAACAAACATAATCATCTATCATATTTAAATATTAAAATTTTAAATGCAAATACAAATATTTAAATTTTAATGTAGGAACATAATCATATATCGTATTAAACAATAGGAACATAATCATCTATCATATTTAAATATTAAAATTTTAAATGCAAATGCAAATATTCAAATTTAAATATTCAAAATTTTAAATGTAAATACAAATATTCAAATTTAAATAAACGGGAAGCCTACACGCGGGGAGTGCGCGTCCACGTGTGGCATGAATGTGAGTCGGGATAGGGGGCCCTAGGAATAATGAGGGCTTGCTTAGTGGTCTTTTTTGAGAGCCGAGCTCTGTCTTGATTTTTCTCGCGACCTCTCAAAAATGAGTTTGAGGGTTTAATAGGCCTATGTTGGAGTTATTTTTAAGGAGTTCCCAAATTACGGCAATAAAAAAATAATTATCGTGATGTGTTCGTTGACAGATCTAAACACACATATACATTAATGTAAATATTATTCCCACCCACATCCACGTAAACATAATTATTACTTTGTCTCACGTCAAAATATCATAATTATCGGTATTTATATCGGATAAATTGTAAATGTGGTTTATTTATTCTTCTTTATATAATTATAAAAAAATTAGTTGGGCTTTTCTAGCCTTACAAGACAGTACAATGATTAAATCACCGTTTCTTTCTTATTTTCAAATATCTTATTTGAATTTAAACAAATTCTTGAAGGAATGAGAAAATGTGTTTTTGTATATTTCAGTGTTATAATAGGAGTAGAGCATCATCTGGATTTGAATTCGAGCTATCAAATTTGTATTCGTATTAAAAAATATGTATCCGTATTCGAATCTGAAATAAAATATAGTAAATAGTGATATCTGAATTTAATTCCATGCATATCTCATCTGAATCCATCCTAACTCATAACACAACAAATTTTAAAATTTAAATTTTATCTCTCAAATATGCATGGAACATAACTCTTACTTTTAAAGTACATATACTATCCTAGATTTGATTACACCTAATCACTTTCAGACTCACACTCACTACCTATATTGAGAAGAGTACTATGTTCTTGTTACTTATTTCCTTAATACATACGCAATTGACTAAAATTTGCTATATTTTAGACCGAAGAAATTAAGTACAAGATATATAAGCTTAATTTTTAGGCTTAGTTCATCCAAACCATCCAAATAATTACTAAACTAATTGTTAGTTTACGGGCCAACTAATGGTTAACCATTAGTCCAAAAAATGAACTAATAGAAGCTAATAGGGGTCATTTACTATTTTTCAAGTATTAGTCCAAACATACACGAACTAATTATTAGCTAACTAGTTATTAGCTAACTAATAATTAGTTCTGTCTAACGATTAGTTTTAGTGAATCTAAACGGCCCTAAGAGCAGTGATATAAAGAGTAGATAAGTTACCCACTTAACTATCTTAACTATTTGTATTGTATTAAGATTTTGATCGGTACACGTGTTATCCGTAAATGATACGGCTCCTCCTCCCTGCTTGTAATTATATTAAGCACATCCTTTAGCACATGTCGATATGATACTCACAGCCACAAATACGTTTACGCGTGTATCCCAACACATATCTAAACACATCATCATTTGTATAATAACTAGTCAGAGTCCTGTGCTTTGCAACAGAATCTTATTTTATAATAGGGTTTTTACGCAAAATTCATGTTTCTACATGATTTTTCCAGAAATCTAAGGGTTTTTACTTCCCGCAAAATACATAAATTAAAATACTGAAATATAAATACAGTTTTCTTTTTCTTGTTTTTTATTTTTTATTTTTATTTTTTATTTTTTTCCTTTTTTCTTTTTCTTCTTTTTTCTTTTTCCTCTTTTCTTTTTTTTCTCACGCAGCCAAAGCAAGTTCCTGCGCGCGCGTTGTGGGAGGGTGGAACAACGGCTCACTCGGTTGGGGCACCGGTTTTTATAGGGTATAAGTTTTGATTGATTTTTTGTGGGAAATGGGGAGGCAATACCGAGCTTCCGGACGGAGATATCACGTTGCATGCATGGACATGCGTTGTCAACACACTAAATGCACCTACGTAAGTGTGTATGTATGCACGTGCCGAATGGTTCGGTTGAAAAAAAAAACGTAACCAATGGATAGGAGGGTATATATGTATAAAATTGCTCGAGTTGTGAGATCTAATTAAAGATGCAAAAGGAAGTAGTGGTGAAGCCGAGATGAAATCTGAGTGTGCTTAGTTAATACACGTTTTAATTTTGTATAATATCATAAATTTCATATATACATATAAAATATTTTTATGTAATATTATTATATATAAATATAAGAATAATATATTATAACATTATAAAATAACATAAATTAATATGTTGAACAATTTGAAATTAGACTGGACATGAAAATAAACTTAATGAGGTTTTAATAGGCCATTTTGAGGTGGTTCTGGGCTACCTAGACCACCCCTTGCCATGTCCATGAAACGAAGGGTTATGCGTTATCAGTAACAATATTAGTAATTTTTCTGAAATAATGGACTACACAATCGTGAAAGAGGGTCTATTGTGTTGTAAAAAAATATACTACCAAAAAGTAGGTACATCCATAAAGTCGATGACGAACCTTCGATTAATTTTGAGTTTTTTACTGAGATTATTCTTGATATGTCACTCACCTAGTTCTAGACCTATACATCAGTGAGAGAATTAATGATGAATATAGGACCGAGTAAATTTTTAATGATAAATATAAAATTTTCTCTTTTTTACTGTAGAAGCAGGTGGTAGAAGTTGAACCAGATGAAGCCTGAGTTATATATGTTTTATAATTTGGCAAAGTTGGAGAGAGGAAATTTCAACAACGTACGGCTTGGATAGGGGATACCCTTAAACCTTACAAACTCAACTCTAATGATATGTAATTAAGAAAAACTAAGTAAGCAATGTGCACATGCATGCTGGCATCAAATCACATCCGGACACACCCATGGCCTTCAAATAAGGTCAGAGCCATCTGGCCTATTTCAAAAAAAAAAGATTGATATTTGATTGCGGATGTAAATATTATGAAATATCAAATTTGGTAAAATAATGTAATATTATGAAACAAGGAGGTAACAAGTAACGAATGATATAAAAAACTTAATTGATTTATGTTTTTGGAAGGAATATAATTTGAGTTTTTTCGTGATCCATATGCGTGCAGCTGGAAGATCGATCGATCGAACATGGGCAAGAACTACGGGCAACGGTACAACATCCTCGGGTGGGGAGAACCCTACTTCACGGTGAACCCGCAGGTAGGGGCACCTCAGTGTGAAGTCCCCATGGCCGCGACACGACGTCGGCGGAAGAGATCATCGACGTCCACTCCGTCATCGAGAAAGCTCTGGCCACCACTACCAACGACGGCGGCGAGTCGGCGACAAGAAAGCCCAGTTCCCGATGATCCTCCGTTTCCCCGACGTGCTCAAGAACCGCCTCGACTCGCTGCAACGCCGCCTTCCGTGGCGCCATCGAGAGCACCGGGTACACGTCCAGGTACCAGGGCGTGTTCCCCATCAAGGTCAACCAGAACAAGGCCGTCGTCCAGGACCTCGTCAACTTCGGCCATGGCTACAGCTACGGCCTCGAGGCTGGCTCCAAGCCTGAGCTGCTCATCGCGATGAGCTGCCTTACCAGGGCCAAGGAGGGAGCTTACCTGGTATGCAATGGCTACAGCCTACAAGGACGCGGACTACGTCGCGCTCGCGCTCTCGGCGCGCGCCATGGGCCTCAACGCCATCATCGTGCTGGAGATGGAGGAGGAGCTCGACATCGTCATCGAGCAGAGCGCCAAGCTCGGCGTCGAGCCGGTCATCGGCATTCGTGCAAAGCTTCTCAGTTCTCACCAAGATAGACGGCCACTTCGGGTCGACGGCAGGCAAGCACGGCAAGTTCGGGATGCTCGCCGGGAAGATCTATGAGGTGGCGCAGAAGCTGAAGAAGATGAACAAGCTGCACTGGCTCCAGCTGCTGCACTTCCATGTCGGATCCATGATCCCGACGACGGACGTGGTGTACAAGGCGGCGAGCGAGGCCGCCGGCATCTACTGTGACCTGGTGAACAAGTTTGGCGCGGCGAGGATGACAACTCTAGACTGCGGCGGCGGCCTCGGCGTGGACCAGGGTTCACCCTATCGATATTTAAAAAATATCGGAGTGTAGTGATAAACGGGAATATCGGATATATCGGAATTCTATCGGAGATAGAAAAAAATTTCGGACAAAATTTAAAAAATTTCTCTCAATTTGTACAAAAATGAAAACAAACCATTTCTAAACTATATAACATCAAAAACTAACCACAATAAATTAAAAAACATGAAAAAATCCTCAATTCATAACATAAACCGCATGCCACAAGTCAATAATATATACAATTGATTCATCATCATGCATTCCAAGACAAATATCCATAACAAGCCACATACTCAATATATTGTCTAAAATATCACAAGTACATCATATAAAAAACATCACCACATAATGGTCATTTCAATTTTCAACCACATCAACAACATCATATCATTATTGTTTACAAAATAACACAAACACATGATGCAAAAAACATCACCATACAATGGCCCAATGGTCATTTCAAGTTTCAACCACATCAAAAACATCATGTCATCATTGTTCACAAAATATCGCAAACACATTATGGAAAAAACCGCACCATACAATCCTCATTTCAACCACATCATGCTATCATTGTTCACAAAATATCATAAAAGCAGCCATACTCCATACTCCAGTCATTGAATACTCCATTAAATTCAATCCTAACAAAGAAGAAGTTGGTTCAATATATAATAAAAAACATTATCAAACAAAGAAATTTCTCTAACCCTTAATAGGACAGATAACTTCTTGACCCTTTTTGATCTTGGGCGTAGAGGAGTTGGATGTTTATTTGTAGCACCTATAAAAATGCATAGATATAAATATACTAACAGAAGTATATATAATGCAAGTCAAATAAAAGTTTAATCAAAGCTTATTTTTACCACCGCCGCTAGTTTGACCTCCATCAACACATTCTTCATCACCATGAGTCTCTCCAACACCACCATCATCATCATGACCTTTTTTGAAACATATATGCCATTAACAAACTTAGATAAAAGAATACTAAGAATGCGATCAAAACTTAAAACTTACCATCACCTTCACTATCATTAGAATCAAACTCCGCATACTCATGGCTACCTTGTGCAGAATCTGATTCAACATCCTCTACCTCAACATCCTCTTCCACAAATCCTAGCCTTCTTTTCTTACCCTTTTTTGAAGAGTATCCTTTTTAAATGCAGCCACCTCGGTCTCATCCATCTCTAACTCTTGTGCAATGAATGTACTAGGATTGGCAGTTTCAAGATCACTTTCAATAAATTCATCAAGAATCGGCGCAGACTCATTTCTAGAGTTACAAAACCAATCCATGATTGGGTTATCTTCATCATACAAAGCACAATCCATTAAGATACTACAAGGATCAGAATCTGGTTCATGATGAAATTGCATGTCTTGAATGTTTTGCATTCCGTCTTCAAACTGTTTACTTTATATTTTTCACCATGACTCCATATATACTCAATAGAATTTTTCAATTTCACCCGCCTCCCTACACCACACCAACACCGCAAATTAAAATGAAACAAAGATTAATAAATAGGAAACAATTCACAAGCATAATGATCCATGCAACAAAGTGAGAGTAACAAAGTGTGTCTATTTACCATTTTTGCAAACCACCTCAACATTAGTATCTGTCATTGTGCTCCGACCAGCAGTCATGGTGCCCTTGCCTTTGTCCTTATTTGATTGTCCCGCATTGGCTGCACCTGCACATGCTCCCGCTACATTATCTTCATCGCTTCATGTCACCATCATCACTGAAAGAGGCCAGAGAAATGTTCACTAATGGAATGACAACATACAAAATCGAAACTAAACAAAATAAATAGCCAAGATTCTTACATTGTTCACAGGAGCAAAGCAAAAAAATCAGAACTAAGGAAAACAAAGCAGGGAGCAAGGGGCAGGGGCGCAGGGCACCGGCGGGCAGGCGCCGGCGGCGCCGGCGGCGTCGGGGAGGCTGCGGGGGCGGCGGGGAGGTGGCGGGGGAGGCGGTGGCGGCGGGGAGGTGGCGGGCCGGCGGCAGGGAGCGCGCGTGCGGTTCACGGGGAGCACCGGCGGCGGACTGAGCAGGGGCGCAGCGGGGAAGCGGACTGAGGAGGCGGGCCGGCAGGCAGCGGGGAGGCGCCGGCGGTGGGGCGCGCCGGCGGTGGGGAGCGCGCGCGCGGGTGGCGGGGAGCGCGCGCGGATGCGGGGACCGGAATGGAGGGGCCGGCGGCGGGGAGGCGGGCCGGCGGCGGGGAGGCGGGCCGGCGGTCGGGAGGCGTCGGCGGCGGGGAGGCGCCGGCGGCGGGGAGACGCTGGCGGCGGGACTGGGGAGGAGGGGAGGAGAATAGTCCAGGTTTAGGTTTTGGTCGGGCTTCAAATGGGCTGTGGCCAAATTCAAAATTCCGAAATTTTTGAGCGGTAAGGGAAAAATTTCGGGGGTCAGCGGTAATACGGATTTATCGGATTTATCGGATTTCTCAAACCGATAAATCCAACCCTGGCGTGGACTACGACGGGACCCGGTCAGGCAGCTCCGACATGTCGGTGGCGTACGGCCTCGAGCAGTACGCTTCCAGCGTCGTCGTGCAGGCGGTGCGGCTCATGTGCGACGACAATGGCGTCGCGCACCCGGTGCTCTGTACCGAGAGCGGCCGCGCCATGGTGTCGCACCACTCCATGATCATCCTTGAGGCGCTCTCGGCGATCCCGGACTCGGAGCCGCTAGATGACGAGGACACCCATGACCAGCTGCTGACGAAGATCCACCATCTCTCCACCAAGCAGCCAGCTTATAGACGCGGCGGCGCGGCAGCCGCCATTGGCGCCATGGTCGACGACATGCACTCGCACGCCACCGACCTCAAGAAGCACGGCATCGAGATGTACAAGCTGGGCAAGAAGCTGTCCAAGAGGGTCAGCGGCGACGCCAGCACAATCTACAACTACCACATGAACCTCTCCGTCTTCTCCCTCGTGCCGGACTTCTGGGGCATCGGCCAGCTCTTCCCGATGATGCCAGTGAGCCGGCTGTACGAGGAGCCGACGATCAACTCCACGCTCGTCGACATCACCTGCGACAGCGACGGAAAGATAGAGAAGTTCATCCTCGACCGCGTCACGCTGCCGCTCCACCCGCTGGAGGCGGAGGGCGGCTACTACGTGGCGGCGCTCCTATCGGGGGCGTACCAGGAGGCGCTGTCCTGCAGGCACAACCTGTTCAGTGGCCCCACCCTGGTGCGCGTCCTGAGCGAGAGCGCCGGCGGCGGCTTAAACTTCAAGATCGCCTCGGTGGAGCTCGGCCCTACGTCGGAGGAGGTCATCGGCACCGTGCAGTGAGGTACGACGTGAAGAAGGACATTATCGATGTCATCGAGATGGTCGCCACCAACCATGGCGTGTGGCCGATGGTCGGGCCGCTCATGAAGAAAGGGCTCGTCACCATGCCGTACCTCAACGAATACAAGCCCCCGAAAACCACTGAAAAAAAGCTTCGTCGTCGTGTCAATGGCGCACCGCGTACGTGTGGCTTCTTCACAAGGAAGCATCGATTATTTACAGTCTCGTTCTACGTATGATTGTATGAAATCGACATCATCCTCCGTGGAGGAGCATATGAAGCACGCATGCATATATATATATATATATATATATATATATATATATATATATATATATATATGCTATTCTACACCACGGGTGTAGAATAGCTATTCTACCGAGAAGTCTACTATTGAGAAAAAAGTAGTACTCAATTGCTATTCTACTGAAAAAATCTACTACTGAAAGTAGTCGGTGTAGAATAGTTATTCTACACACGTGGTGTAGAATAGCGCTCCCGTATATATATATACGGTGATGCTATTATACACCCTGGGTGTATAATAGCTATTATACACCCGAACCAGACCGACCGAGCCAACCGGACTCTGGCCCAACGCGCGCTGATTCAGCTGGCCGACCGAACAAACCGGGCGCTCCCTCCGATATTTACGCGATCTTGTCGATGACGCCGCGTGAGGTCCGCCTCCGCCACGCACTGCCTCAACCGAAGACTCCGCCGTCTCCGCCACGCCAGCGCGCCGCCTCCTCCCCACCCACCGATCGGCGCGAGAAGTCCGCCACGCCCGTGAGCCGCCTCCACCAGGGAACCCCCGACCCCTCGCCAAAACCCCCGCGCGACCTCCGCCACGCCGGCGCGCCGCCACCATCCGACGATCGGCAAAGCTACCACCATCACAGATCGCCGCGAGTCCTCCGCCACGCCAGCGAGCCGTCTACACCGAAAAACCCACCCGCTCGCCCCGATCCGCCGCGCTACCTCCGGCAAGCCCGCACGCAGCCACCAGCCGACGATCGCCGCGCGACCTCCGACGCGCACCCACCCCTCACCCCCGCGGTCGCCGCGCAGACTCACCACCGCGACTCCCCCACCACCTGATCGCCGTCCGCCACAACATCGATCCCCCCACCACTGTGCTCCAGAATCATCACCGACTACCGATTGCATAAATCCTCCTGCCACGGAATCTCTCCTCCGATCATTGTAATCCTGCTGCTTCCTCCTCAATCTGCATATCGCCACTGCAAAATCTTGCCACCTACGAGGTAACTGTTTGTTCAGTAAAAAAAATTATTGTCGTTGTATATGCAATTGCTTGACTAAGAGATGTGTATGCTAGAAAAATACTAATAAAGAATTCTTCTAATGAAAAAAGATGTAGAAACTGGTTATTCTTATACTGAGTGCTTCCACTGCTTACACTACTGATGAACTCTTACAAATGCATTGAATCATTTTTTTGTAGTAAAATCACATTTACTACTGAGGATAAAGTTATTCAGTTAATATTGTTGCTATTTTTTACCCATAATATATCAATGATTGTTATGAATGTTCTACAGTGTTGAAATATATGAACAAAGGATCTGTCAATAATGGAAATAATGAGTGTGGATGTTTCAGCGACACCCCCTGATGTTGTTGATGTCGAACCCATCTCGGTTAGTCCGCCTTGGTGTGATATAAGTGAAAGGCATAAACCTATGAAACCACCTCCACAAAGCCTATCTTCTGAACAACTAACCACACCAAAAGTAGTTGTATCTGTCTCTCATGTGAGTACCATTGATTGTGTTGTCTGAATTTGTATATAAATACTAACAATTGTTTTGCGTGGAAAAATAACATAATTTTAATGTTGCATTTGAACAGGATGATACAGTTGACCCAAAATTTGTACCAACATTTGATTTGGAATTTGGTGATATGGAACACGCATTTCGATTCTACGTTAACTACGCTCATCTTGCTGGGTTCTCTATCAGAAAGAACAAAAAACGAGTTCTTGGACAAGATTATACTTGCTCATTTGAAGGAAAACACAAAGCAATCAATGTCATAGATCGTGTACGAGAAAAAACAAGTAAAAGGATAGGGTGCAAAGCAATGGTGCATGCGAGACGTACGAAAGCAGATGGCCATGTATTCTTTAGCAAAATTGTACTTGAACACAATCATCTGTTAACCCGCTCACCTCGTATGACGAGAAGAATGCAAGCCCATAAAACCCGTGATCCTGGGTTGATTCATATAGTTGACATCGCTCTCAAGAGCAAAGCGAGACATTCTACGGTGATGAGCATCCTTAAAACTGCTGTTGGAGGAATAGACAATCTGTGTTTGACTGAAAGAGATATCCAGAACAGGTAAATCTATGCAACAAAACATCCAAAAAGAAATGTTGACTGCTTATTTTATACTGAACAATATAAATTGTTGTGTAATGCTTTACTACTGCTGACTCACAATTGAAATATTATTTTGCATATATGCTTTGCAGAAGAGCTGCACTGATTCGTGAGGATCAAACAGATGATATTCCGAAGCTCCAAACTTTTTTCAAAGAATGCAAAAAAAAAACAATCATCAATTCTTCTTTGAGTTCCACTTGGATGATAAGAACGTCGTACGAAATGTGTTCTGGAGTCATGCAAGCCAGCAAGGGGACTTTGCAGGTAATGCTCCTATACTCAGAAACTATATTTTTAAAAACTGATGCATACTAGACTGAATTGGTATTTCAAAAAAAAATTAAACATGAACTGTTCTGCCTCACGATTATTTGCATTTGCAGATTATGGAGATGTCGTTACATTTGATACAACCTACAGGACCAACCAGTACAGCATGCCTCTTGCAATGTTCGTTGGCTTCAATAACCAGCTCCAAAACATAGTTTTTGGACAAGCACTGTTAAGAGATGAGCGTGCGGATACATTTGAATGGTTATTTAGCACATTCCGTGAATGCATGGTTGGTAAAGACCCCATAATAATTTTTACAGGTATTACTTCAACTAAAACTAAATAAAACTCTTACAATCTACTGAAGCATATTATACTGCGTATTATGCTACTAATGTTCTCTTATAAACTACTGCATCATTTGCACTGTATATATATATATGCTACCAGAATAAAATTGTATGATGTATGTTTCACATTGTTACCAACCTGCATCGGAAAAAATGCTGCAGATCAGGACAATGCGATGGCCAAAGCAATACCTGCAGTGTTTAAACAAACATGCCATAGGAACTGTAGGTGGCATATGATCAGGAAGCACGAAGACGCATTAAACAAGCTATATAAGCAACACCCAGGGTTGTGTGAAAGGCTCACCACTGTAATCAACCACCCACTCACTCCACATGAGTTTGAGAATGCATGGGGCAATATGGTTAGTGATTTCTCACTGCAAGAATCAATAACATTTCAGAACCTTTACGAAGGCAGACATATGTGGGTTGCAACATATTTCAAAGAAGTATATTGTGGCCCAGTGACCTCAACACAACGGAGTGAAAGTGTTAACTCAACTGTTAAAAGCGGGTATGTAGACAATTCTACACCAATACATGAATTTGCGAAGAAATTCCTTGAGGTATTGGAGCACACAAAGGAGAATGAGGCACAGGAGGCCTTCAACTCTCAGGTTGGGAAAATCTAATTTCCAAATTCCTACTGCACTATGGAATTAACAAATATCCTTGAATGTTATTACTGAATATGGAATTAACATGACATTGTGTGATAATAGTTAGGTGGTTGGTGTTTGCAGGCACCCAATGTGTTGGATACACATTATGGCTACGAGGAACAACTGAGCAGGGTATACTCAAGAAATGTCTATAAAAATGAGAAACCAAGGGTTGGTTTCGGTGTTTTGTGATGAGTGATTGACAGACTTTTTACCCTCTGTTCGAAGGGTACCTCCGAAGGGGCTTCGGAGGAGGTTTCACCGAAGGGTGTTCGGTGTTTGCTTGCTGCAGCTGTGCAGCGGAGTGTGCCTGTCGGAGGGGTCCGACAGTACACGATGACTAGGCTCGTACCGAAGGGTTCGGTACTTTGGGCGGTACACCGGAGTGTGTGCCGGAGGTTGCTAACCCGGAGAGGTCTCCGGAGTACTGGAAACACTTGTCTGCTTGTCTGTGGTGCGCAGGGACTTCGGAGGCGACGGACAAGGTTCGCAGCAGGTGAACCTGGGTCAAGCGGGAGGCTTGATGCCAGGGGAGCGGGGAGCTCCGTCACGGTGGCTGCGAAGGTGGTCCGGGTCGGTCCTCGGGTCGAGGCGTGCCAGGTGAAGGCAGAGAGTGCGGAGCGTGGCTCCGGCTGAAGGTACTCCGAGACAAGTCCTCGGAGGTGAGGCACTTCGAAGGTACTCCAAATGGAGTGACTTCGGAGTTGGTTGGAAGAAGTCCTCTGCTGAGGCAAGGGTTCGAAGTGTGCTCCGGAGGGAGACATTCGAAGGTGCCTGACGAAGGTCTCAGAAGTCAAGGCGCATTGAAGGCATGGTCTGGGTGAGGCTCGTCGTGGAGTGTGCTCGGGGAGAGGCACTGCGACGAAGGGCTCGTGGAATGCTTCATGCGGAGGCCTTGGACGAAGGAGGGACTTCGAAGGGTGGTACTCCGAAGGTGGGGCTTCGGAGGGTGGAAGGTTTCGGAGCGAGGCTAGCTCCAGAACAAGGTTGACTTGTGGTGCTTCGGCCTGCATGGCTTCGGTACACGGACTGACGGAGTTCGAGCTGGGTGAAGCTGCGAAGCCGTGGTGGTCCACTCCGGAGGTGTTGGTGCGAAGGCCCAAGGGCTTTGACGGCTTCGGCTCAAAACCGTCACTGTATCGAAGGCCATCTTCGGCGAAGCGAAGGCCACCGGGCTCAAGGCTTCTCGCCGAAGCTACCGCACCCTCGCGTGCGAAGGGAGGATTCGAGAAGGTCAAAGACTGCAAAGGCTGACACTGTCTGTTCTGTAAAAGGCTGACACTGTCCCCTCTGCAAAAGCTGACAGAGAAGCCTCCAAAATAAAGGTGGACTACCTTTTGTACCCCTTAGTTCTGTAGAGTCAAATCTTTTGTAAACCCTAGGGGTAAAGTAGTCTTTTCCTTTGGGTGAACTGTGGGCTATAAATACGGGGGCTCGGTAGGTAACATTTAACACTTTGAGCATTTACTGTTGAGCTCCTGTAGCCACATACCTCGCAATATTCATCCAGAGTTCATTTTATTTGTGTTCCTTGTTCAAGCGGCGAAGCCCTGCTTCCTGTGCTTTTTGCTTGAGCTCGCGTTACATACCTCGCTAGCTGTAGTGCACCGAAGCCTGTCTAGGCGAAGGTTGTCTTTCATGCGAAGTGTGTTTTCAGTGTGCTGTCGCTCTGTGTAACAGGAGGTGAGACCTCGCTGCTTACTAGCGAAGCCCTGATTGTTGCCCGTTTTGCTTCTTGTGTCAAAGCCCCTAGCGAAGTCTAGTAGTGTGCTTTTAGACCTTTGTGTACAAAGCTCAGCACCAGTTGCTGCTGCCAAGTACTTGGTCGAAGTCCTCAGAGGGCTGTCCACTCTTGCGAAGGGTGAAGTGCGAAGCCTGCTCGAAGCACCCCGTGTGCGGAGCCTGCACTGACTTAGCAGAGTAGATTTCTGAGGGTTGTTAGTGGAGCGAAGTCTTCTTGACTTCGAACTTTTGCTCCTCCGAAGCCTGTGTTCGAAGGTGTCGAAGTACCTCCGAACCAGACCTTCGAAGGTAGTGTTCGAAGCCTGTTCCGCAGAAGACAGAACTGAAACTGAAGGCTAGTTTTTAGCCCGAAATTTTAAAAGCTCCCATTCACCCCCCCCTCTGGTCGCCGTTTCCGGTCCAACAATTGGTATCAGAGCGGGTTAAGATCACCAGTTGACCTTAACCGGTTTTGTGATCTTTTGGCGACATGGATAGAGGCAGTAAAATTCCTCTGTTCGATGGGACAGACTTCGCATACTGGAAGGTGCGCATGGAGGCTTACTTGTTAAGCCAAGGAAATGCAATTTGGGAGATTGTGGACTCTCAATACTCCATCCCTGAGACTCGCACCTCTCAAACAGAGAAGGATCAGTATAATGCCAATTCCAAGGCAAGAAATATACTGTTCATCGGTTTGAGCTGGAGTGAGTTCGATAGGGTGCAGCACCTTAGGACTGCTAGGGAGATTTGGACAACGCTCACTGTCTTTCATGAGGGCTCTACTCAGATTAAGGCCAGGCGCCAAAGCACCTACAATCAACAGTATCAGCTGTTTGTGCAGGCACCTGGTGAATCTATAGATGCCATGTTTTCACGTTTTGACGCGATAGTGAGTAACTTGCGCTCCAACGGGACGCTTGCTTACAGTGATCACGATAGGGCTATCAAGCTTCTCTATGCTCTTGACCGTAGCATATGGGAAGTAAAGATATCCAGCATTGAGGAGTCCACAGGCTATGACACCTTAACCTGTGATGAACTCTTTAGCAAGCTGAAGTCCACAGAGATTGCCAAGGCATCTCTTGCAGTGCACAGAAGCTCTTTGCCACAGCCATTGGCATTGGTTTCTAGCACTAGCCGTGGCACCACTACAGAACCAAGCACATCTGGTACTTGTGTTTTTGCAGATGGTTTTGCTTTGTCCTCCCTGGTCTCCGTCACAAAGGAGCAGGTGGACACTCTAGCTGATGATGAGCTTGCTCTCATTGCCCGGAGGTTCATCCGCTTTCATCATGAGAGACGGGATCAGAGGAGAAGTGGTTTTGGTGGTTGTTTGAATGTGGTGACACTTCTCACATCAAGGCTAATTGCCCTAAGCTCAAAAATAGAGATGAGAGTGAGCGCCCCAAATACCACAAGAAGGAGAGGAAACCCTTTGTGAAGGGCAAGCGCGGCAAGATGGCTAAGAAAGTAGCCAAGGCCGCTTCCAGAGCTTTTGTTGCTGCTCTCAGCGACATCGACACGTCCTCAACTGAGGAGTCGAGCTCTGAGGAGGAGGAGTCCCCAAGGAAGGAGGACAAGAAGGACAAGAAGGGACGTGACTTCACCGGCCTTTGCTTCATGGCCGACAGCGATCACAGCGGCGATGAGCTTGACTCATCTGAGGTAAACCTATCATCTGACCAACTACTAATCAAATTAGATGAGCTGAATGAAGTAGTGCTTGGTCAGGATAGATTACTTGTGCAAGCCGCTAGAGAAAGAAAAGACCTTAGACTTAGGCTAGAAAATGTTTCTACTGAATATGCCATGCTTAAGTCTAAATTTGATGATGCTGAATGTGAGTCCTGTTCTATTGTCATGAGTGAGCTTGCTCAGTTGCGTTCTGTTCATGCTCAAACTCTTTCTGAGCTTGAGACTGCACAGAAGCAGCTTTTGGAGGTGGAGTCTAGACCTCATGAAGTTATTGATTGCATGAACTGTTCATTATTGCGCGATAGCATTAATTTACGTGATAAGCATGTTCATGATTTGGAGGCTAGATTGGAGAGGGCCGGTAGTTATAAGGATGTGCAACCTGTTTGTGACACTTGCATTACCCTTAAGGACCAGCTAGGCACTGTTAGAGAGCGAGCTGAGAACCTCATGTCCGAAAATAAATACCTTCTTTCTGTGGTTAATAAATGCACTGAGGGAAAGGGTAGGATGGATTTGCTCTTGGCCAAGACCAAGTTGTGTGCTGACAGAGCAGGGGTAGCTCTAGGTTTGGGTTTTGAGAGGATACCTTCAGATAGTAAGACCAAAACTGTTTTTACCTCTCCCACTACCCTAGAGAAAGAGAGAGCTCTGTTAGACACCCCACCAGCCAAAAAGCCTACCCTTCCACCAAAGAAAATCACTCCTCCTGCCAAGAAAAATCCTCCCAAGAAAATCACACAAAAGAGACCCAAGGAGCCTGTGAGAGTTGCTCCTGTGACCCATGAGAGTGCCCCCAGGAGAGTGTTTCATTGTTCCTATTGTCAGCGGGCGGGTCATTTGGTTGGGTTTTGTTTTCGTCGCATCAAGGATGAGCGACGCTCTCAGGCGATGAGTTACCAGAACATGCATTACCCATCTTTAGGTATGCATGAGTCTGAGATATACTATCGACCTACTTTTGAGGCTCCTCGTGCTTCTCGGAGAGGTTTTGCTCCTCGAGGTCTTCACTATGTTCCATATGGTGGTAGACCTCGGGCTAGCAGACTTGTATCTCGTCAGAGTAGGAGACCTCGACATGTTGTTCATTCACAGCATGTAGGTAGACCTCGCACTTTGCATCATTCTGATTATTATGTGCGTAGACCGTCTACTTTTACTGTGCCTACTACTCGTGTCACTCAGTGCTGGATGCCTCGTCATTATTTCACTCACCCCAGCACTGAGCGATCGAGACATTCTTATCGTGTGTAGGCGACAGGTCGAGGCTTGGAGGGCACGTGGATAATGGACTCCGGTTGTTCGCGCCACATGACCGGAGATGCAGCTTGGTTCTCCAGCCTCACCACAACCAAGCAAAGGGAACATATCACCTTCGGAAACAATCAAAGGAGTAGAGTGAAAGGTAAAGGTGTGGTAAGAATTAATTCGAATTTCACTCTCAAAGATGTTGCTTTGGTTGAGAACCTGGGATACAATTTGCTGTCTGTATCTCAGTTGCTTGATGAGGGCTTCGAAGTGCGATTCCATCGCGATACTTCGCAAGTACTCAATTCTGATGGCGTTGTGGTGTGTAAGATCTTTAGGGTTGGGAGAGTTTTTGGAGCTGATTTTTCAGAGTCGTCTGGTTCTTCTCATTGTCTTGTTGCACATTCGACTTCTGAGCTTTGGAAGTGGCATAGGAGACTAGGGCATATGAGCTTTGAATTGCTCGCTTGTCTGAGCGCCCTAGGTCTGATCTGAGGATTGCCCAAGCTCAAGTTTGAGAAGAATTTAGTTTGTGTTCCTTGTCGACATGGTAAAATGATTGCCGCTTCGCATTCGCCAGTCACCACAGTGATGACTGAACAGCCCGGAGAACTTCTCCATATGGACACTGTAGGTCCTTCTCGGGTTAGTTCTTTAGGCGGCAAGTGGTATGTTTTAGTTATTGTCGACGATTACTCTCGCTACTCTTGGGTCTTCTTTCTTGCCAGCAAGGACGAAGTGTTTTCACATTTTCGGAGCTTGACTTTGAGACTTTTTACTGAACTCCCTGGTGCATTAAAATTCATTCGATGCAATAATGGCACCGAGTTCAAAAACAGTCTCTTTGTTAACTTTTGCATGGAGCATGGCATAGAACATCAATTCTCTGCTCCGCGGGTTCCTCAACAGAATGGTGTTGTTGAGAGGAAGAACCGCACTTTGGTTGAGATGGCTAGGACGATGCTTGATGAGCATAGGACTCCTAGAAAATTCTGGACTGAGGCCATGAACACTGCTTGTTACATCTCAAACCGAATATTCTTGCGCTCAATTTTAAATTTGACATCTTATGAGCTGCGTTTTGGGAGACAGCCCAAGATTACTCATCTTCGAGTTTTTGGCTGTCGCTGCTTTATCCTAAAACGTGGTAACTTGGATAAATTTGAGTCGCGATCTTCTGACGGGATCTTTTTGGGTTATACTACTCATGGTCATTCTTATCGTGTTTATAATTTGGAGACTAACACTGTCATCGAGTCATGTGATGTGACTTTTGATGAATCAACCCCCTCTGTTAGCTCTGCTTTTGAACAGGCAAATTAACACGACATGGAACTGACCTTATTTGAAGAAGAAGATCCCGGAGAATTCGATGATGAACCACTACTACCCTCGACGTCGACCCCCGAAGCTGACCCCGCTTCAACTACTTCGGCACGAGGTCCCGAAGCGACTACCTCAACATCGGTCATCTTGGACCACTCCAACGCACAAGTTGAGGGGGAGACTGCATCCCACCGCGAGGCTCCACACCATGTTCAAAGGATGCATCCTCCCGAGCAGATCATTGGTGAGCTTGATCAAAGGGTAACACGTTCTCACGCTCATTTCACTAATTCTGCTTTTGTTGCTTCTTTCGAGCCTTTAGATGTTAGTCATGCACTTTCTGACTCTAATTGGATCAATGCCATGCATGATGAACTTGAAAATTTTGAGAGAAACCAAGTCTGGACTTTAGTTGATCCTCCACCAAATGTTCATTTCATTGGAACAAAATGGATTTTCAAAAATAAACAAGGGGAGGATGGGACTATAGTTAGAAACAAGGCTAGACTTGTAGCTCAGGGCTTTTCTCAACTAGAAGGGATTGATTTTACTGAAACTTTTGCACTTGTTGCTCGCCTTGAGGCCATTAGGATTTTGCTTGCCTTTGCGACATCCCGGGGATTCAAACTCTATCAAATGGATGTCAAAAGTGCTTTTCTTAATGGCTTCATAGGTGAAGATGTTATGTAAAACAACCCCCTGGTTTTGAAAATCCCAAGTACCCACATAAAGTCCTTAAACTTCATAAGGCTCTTTATGGACTCAAGCAGGCCCCTCGGGCTTGGTATGATAGACTTAAGTCTTTTCTGCTTGAGCGAGGGTATTTGATGGGCTCTGTTGATAAAACTTTGTTTACTCTCAAGCATGGCAAAGATTTCCTCCTAGTGCAGATTTATGTGGATGATATCATCTTTGGTGGCTCTTCTCATGCTTTGGTTGCCGAGTTTGCAGATACCATGAGCAGGGAGTTTGAAATGTCGATGATGGGTGAACTCACCTTTTTTCTTGGTTTGCAAATCAAGCAAAGCAAACAAGGTACTTTCGTCCATCAGACGAAGTACACCAAGGACCTGCTCAAGAAGTTCGACATGTCCGATGCGAAGCCCCTCGCCACTCCAATGGCTACATCTGTAGCATTGGACCCTGACGAAGATGGAGAAGCCGTAGATCAGAAGGAGTTCCGGAGCATGATCGGCTCCCTCCTCTACTTGACTGCCACAAGGCCGGACATACACTTCGCTGTGTGTCTGTGCGCTCGTTTTCAGGCTTCACCACAAGCTTCGCACCGCCAAGCGGTAAAGCGCATCTTAAGGTATCTCAAACACACACTTGAATTTGGCATATGGTATTCAGCATCTTCATCTTTATGTCTTCGAGGTTATTCCGATGCGGATTTTGCTGGGTGTAGAATTGATAGGAAGAGTACCTCTGGTACTTGTCATTTTTGGGTACTTCACTGGTTTGCTGGTCTTCCCGCAAACAGTCTAGTGTTGCACAATCGACGGCTGAGGCCGAATATGTTGCTGCAGCTAGCTGTTGCTCTCAGATTTTGTGGATGATTTCCACTTTGCGGGATTTCGGGTTAGATTATAAGAGTGTTCCACTTTTCTGTGATAACACTAGTGCTATTTGTATTGCAAACAACCCGGTTCAGCATTCCAGAACCAAACACATTGATGTGAGATATCATTTTCTCAGAGATCACAATGAGAAGGGTGATATTGAACTTCAATATGTTGATACCCAACACCAGCTTGCCGACATTTTCACGAAACCCCTTGATGCTTCTCGATTTGCTTACTTGCGTGGGGAACTTGGCATCTGTCACCCTTACGGCATTTTGTGAGGGGGAGCTGTGTTTAGATGGATGTGCCTTTGTCTAATTGTGTTGAAATTGCATTTACATATTTTGCACTTATATGCCTGCTTATAATTCATGAAATTATGTCAGCTCAGCTCTTGTTAATTCATCTGGAACATTCATGTGCATGATGTTTTATTTTCAAAATCAAATCGTGCTCACTGTTTAGTCTTGGATCTAGCATGTTTAGGGAGGACTGCTTTAGCTGTCTTTTATCTGCTTGATAGCAAGACACATTTCTTTGGATGCTAAAAATTGCAACTTGAAAAATTGTTCTCCATTTTCATGGATATTCATAAAGTCCCAAACAATTGGTTCACTTGGTTAAAATCAAAAATTCCATGATTTGCATGCTTTAAGTGAAAAGATCCAGGTGGGTTTGTTTGTCGCACTACCCTATTCTAGACTGCTTACCATTGCACATTGGTCTGAACTGGAATAGCGTAGTGTTTGCCAAAATCATTGCCTTAAGCTTCTTATGGTTTTCATGCCTAGGCTTGGCCTGATTGGAAAGTATAAGGTGGACAAACAAATAACCCCTGGCACTAAGAACAGAACAACAAAATTCATTGATTATCAAGTTTGCTTATCAAGCTCCATTTGAACTGGACTTGTCTGTCTAGAGTAGAAATTGACTAGCTTTGCGCAGTCCTTGCTCTTACTTGTCTAGTTTCTTTGACTAAGTGGTGATGCTTTTATTTCAAAAATGATCAAATCACATGCTTCATCATGCGTTTAGAGAATATTAATTTGAGCTGAGCCCATGATCATTGGTGTTATTGTTGGCATATTTTTGCTTCATATGTCTTTGCCATTTTGCTCAATTCGAAGCTTTGCATCTTTTACATGCTCCTTGATGCTTGCATTGCCAAAGGGGGAGAAATTCCTTGTTGTCTGCCGCAAAGAATATAAGTTCCAAAGGGGGAGAAATTTGACATAAAGGGGGAGAAGGCTCTTTGTTGCCAAAGGGAAAGAATTTAACTCAGGGGGAGTTTTTATTGCCAAAGGGGCTTTTTACTCTTTTGAAAGAGGGGGAAGAAAATTCTTTTATCAAGTGACATGTTTTGGCTCTTTTCTGAGTTTTTATGGTCACTTGTGTGCTGAAAATTTTTAAATTTTCTTGAACTTGGATTTGGTTGTCAATGCACTCATCAAGGGGGAGATTGAGAAACCAAGGGTTGGTTTCGGTGTTTTGTGATGAGTGATTGACAGGCTTTTTACCCTCTGTTCGAAGGGTACCTCCGAAGGGGCTTCGGAGGAGGTTTCACCGAAGGGTGTTCGGTGTTTGCTTGCTGCAGCTGTGCAGCGGAGTGTGCCTGTCGGAGGGGTCCGACAGTACACGATGACTAGGCTCGTACCGAAGGGTTCGGTACTTTGGGTGGTACACCGGAGTGTGTACCGGAGGTTGCTAACCCGGAGAGGTCTCCGGAGTACTGGAAACACTTGTCTGCTTGTCTGTGGTGCGCAGGGACTTCGGAGGCGACGGACAAGGTTCGCAGCAGGTGAACCTGGGTCAAGCGGGAGGCTTGATGCCAGGGGAGCGGGGAGCTCCGTCACGGTGACTGCGAAGGTGGTCCGGGTCGGTCCTCGGGTCGAGGCGTGCCAGGTGAAGGCAGAGAGTGCGGAGCGTGGCTCCGGCTGAAGGTACTCCGAGACAAGTCCTCGGAGGTGAGGCACTTCGAAGGTACTCCGAATGGAGTGACTTCGGAGTTGGTTGGAAGAAGTCCTCTGCTGAGGCAAGGGTTCGAAGTGTGCTCCGGAGGGAGACATTCGAAGGTGCCTGACGAAGGTCTCAGAAGTCAAGGCGCATTGAAGGCATGGTCCGGGTGAGGATCGTCGTGGAGTGTGCTCGGGGAGAGGCACTGCGATGAAGGGCTCGTGGAATGCTTCATGCGGAGGCCTTGGACGAAGGAGGGACTTCGAAGGGTGGTACTCCGAAGGTGGGGCTTCGGAGGGTGGAAGGTTTCGGAGCGAGGCTAGCTCCGGAACAAGGTTGACTTGTGGTGCTTCGGCCTGCATGGCTTCGGTACACGGACTGACGGAGTTCGAGCTGGGTGAAGCTGCGAAGCCGTGGTGGTCCACTCCGGAGGTGTTGGTGCGAAGGCCCAAGGGCTTTGACGGCTTCGGCTCAAAACCGTCACTGTATCGAAGGCCATCTTCGGCGAAGCGAAGGCCACCAGGCTCAAGGCTTCTCGCCGAAGCTACCGCACCCTCGCGTGCGAAGGGAGGATTCGAGAAGGTCAAAGACTGCAAAGGCTGACACTGTCTGTTCTGTAAAAGGCTGACACTGTCCCCTCTGCAAAAGCTGACAGAGAAGCCTCCAAAATAAAGGTGGACTACCTTTTGTACCCCTTAGTTCTGTAGAGTCAAATATTTTGTAAACCCTAGGGGTAAAGTAGTCTTTTCCTTTGGGTGAACTGTGGGCTATAAATACGGGGGCTCGGTAGGTAACATTTAACACTTTGAGCATTTACTGTTGAGCTCCTGTAGCGACATACCTCGCAATATTCATCCAGAGTTCATTTTATTTGTGTTCCTTGTTCAAGCGGCGAAGCCCTGCTTCCTGTGCTTTTTGCTTGAGCTCGTGTTACATACCTCGCTAGCTGTAGTGCACCGAAGCCTGTCTAGGCGAAGGTTGTCTTTCATGCGAAGTGTGTTTTCAGTGTGCTGTCGCTCTGTGTAACAGGAGGTGAGACCTCGCTGCTTACTAGCGAAGCCCTGATTGTTGCCCGTTTGCTTCTTGTGTCAAAGCCCTAGCGAAGTCTAGTAGTGTGCTTTTAGACCTTTGTGTACAAAGCTCAGCACCAGTTGCTGCTGCCAAGTACTTGGTCGAAGTCCTCAGAGGGCTGTCCACTCTTGCGAAGGGTGAAGTGCGAAGCCTGCTCGAAGCACCCCGTGTGCGGAGCCTGCACTGACTTAGCAGAGTAGATTTCCGAGGGTTGTTAGTGGAGCGAAGTCTTCTTGACTTCGAACTTTTGCTCCTCCGAAGCCTGTGTTCGAAGGTGTCGAAGTACCTCCGAACCAGACCTTCGAAGGTAGTGTTCGAAGCCTGTTCCGCAGAAGACAGAACTGAAACCGAAGGCTAGTTTTTAGCCCGAAATTTTAAAAGCTCCCATTCACCCCCCTCTGGTCGCCGTTTCCGGTCCAACAAAAAAATTTAGGCAAAAAAGACGCGCCAGTACCTCTTTCCGTTTACGAGTAGACAACAACAAAGCTGGGTATTTTTCATTGAGCATAGAAACAAAACAGCTTACTTTCCATGGATTCAACATGAATACTGGGTGAAAGCTATCGCTGATACGGATAACCCTTAAAACTCTGTTTTCAACTGTGAGTGTATGTGTTGGGAGCACACAGGTGCGCCTCTCTCCATACCATTCCATTGATAATGCTACTACGGAATAAATTGTTGTCATATTCTGACTATATGCGTTAAAATATGATAAAAATAGAATAATCACAACATTTATTGTGTGCAGGTATCTTCTGTCCACATGTGATTTGTGCATTGACCCATCTTTTTGTTGAGCACATACCATCAAAATACATACTAAAGCGCCATTCGAGAAACCCAAAGGTGAGCACTTGCTTTGACAGACATGACAACCTATTTGTTGGACCAGATGGCGCAACAAAATCGTATAGGTCGTCAGTGATACTAAAGGATCTTTTTGCACTTGCAAATTCGGCAATCATGTCTGCGCAGGTACAATCTACTTTGCTATTTCATGCTTGTATACAGTATTCCTGGATCATTTCAATATTGATGATTGGCTATTTAATTGCTGTTAAAAATTGCATTAATATGTTGATATAAAAAAACTTCATACTTGAGTTGATGACTGTGCTATTGAATGGCTATTACTACTGACATATATCCATTTGTTGAACAACTACTAGTAATTATACAATATATGCTATTTGCACTGCATAATTATTACTTGAAGTGCTTTATTAATGTTACCCCATTTTACTACTGATGCGATGTATCTATTGAATTAACACCTTGTCGGTATTTTATTTACCTGAATTAGGCTATGGACACAACAATACATCTAATCAAAGATGCACGTGCCGTGATAGATGCGATACCCCACGACATGGGTCCAATGTCTGGTGCAAATGTTGCATCCCATAATAATATAGAAGAACATATTGACATTTCTGCTACAGCTCCACCTGTGTCAACAACAAAAGGTTCTCGTAAGAGGGGGAATTGTATGGATGATGTTCCGGAACCTCATACAAGATATGAAAAGAAAAAAATATTTAAAAGATGTAGTACATGTGGAAAGAGAGAATGACACAACTCAAGAACATGTGGTAAAGAGCGAGTAGAAGTTCCAAAAAGACCATGTGGTAGACCAAAGGGCAGTGGAGCAAAAGGGGTGCAAGCAATAGTGGGTGATGACACCATATCAACTGCACAACATACGACTAAACAGTATAATTCTATAACTACCAAGATCTTATAGTATACACCAAGTCTATATATATGCACATTCTGACAAAGTTAATTCTTTTGCAGATCAAAAAGCAGCAGTCAGTTCACAAAAACCACACCGCGAGTCAGACAAATTGTAGGTGATATGACCGATGAGTGCTCGTTAAGTGATGAAGATGCTGATGACACTATATCTGGAGATGATGGCTGATATATACAGATTGTTGATTTTCACTTTGTTATAGTTGACAATACAACTTACCTAGCTGTAATGAAACATGTTGGTATCTAGTGAAAAATTATGCTATCAATAAAAAAATATTAATCCATAACAATTCTTGCTACGGGATTATACTGGATGCTTTATGGACTGGTGATTTTGTAATCTTTGTCGTTTGAATGTTGAAATGATTCCCTATGCACTGATAAAGACAACAAATAAAACTCTGAAAAATACTGAACATGAAAAATAAACTTACAAAAATACCGAATATGAACATACTCTGGATGCTTTATGGACTGGTGATTTTGTAATCTTTGTCGTTTGAATGTTGAAATGATTCTCTATGCACTGATAAAGACAACAAATAAAACTCTGAAAAATACTGAACATGAAAAATAAACTTACAAAAATACCGAATATGAACATACTTAACATACATAAAAAAATACTACTACTAGAACATGAGGGATGGCCTCATACAGAATATACCTTTTCCACGTTTGCGTATTTCCGAATAGATTGTTTTTTATACTTTATGTCTTCTTTCCAATTTCTTTCCACATGCATAGAAAACAGCAACTGAGTAACATGTTGAGCAACATCAGTTACAAAAAAAAACAAGTGCTTGGGAAATGAGAAAGTATGAATATATTGAGAAAACATCAATAAAAAACTTAACTGACTGAGCATGAAGATTTACTGCATAACAAAATAATGGACAACAACTACTGATGAATGAAGCATGTTGTTCAACATCTACTGAGCAACACAATGAGTAGTATATATAAATACTGAGTATGTATGCAGTGATAATGTACCAAAAAAATACTGAGAACTATTGAACATTAAAGGTGACCTCAACAAAAATACTGAATATGAATATACTGAGAATGCATAAAATACAAGTATTGAGCAGCAATGCACTGAGAAAGACATCAAATAA
>JAAALK010000282.1:25253997-25557397 GCA_019279435.1 Zizania palustris
CTGGAGCCAGTGCAGCTTGTTCATCTCTCAGCTTCTGCGCCACCTCATAGATCTTCCCGGCAGCATCCCGAACTTGCCGTGCTTGCCTGCACGTCGCACCCGAAGTGGCCGTCTATCTTGGTGAGAACTTAGACGCTTTGACACGAATGCCGATGACCGGCTCGGACGCCAGGATCTGGCGCTTCGCTCGATGACGATGTCGCAGCTACCTACTTCACCTCTCCAGGCACGATGCTGGCGTTGCGGCCCATGGCGCGCGCCGCAGAGCGCGGAGCGCGGAACGTAGTCCGCGTCCTTGTAGGCTGTTAGCCATTGCATACCAGGTATAAGCTCCCTCCTTGGCCCTTGGTAAGGCAGCTCATCGCGATGAAGCAGCCAGGCTTGGAGCCAGCCTCGAGGCCGTACTGTCGCCATGGCCGAAGTACGAGGTTCCTGACGACGGCCTTGTTTCCTGGTTGACCTTGATGGGGAACACGCCCTGTTAACCTGGACGTGTACCCGGTGCTCTCGATGGCGCCACGGAAGCGGCCGTTGCAGCGAGTCGAGGCGGTTCTTGAGACACGTCGGGGGAAACGGAGGATCAATCGGGAATGGGCGTCTTGTCGCCGACTCGCCGCCGTCGTTGGTAGTGGTGGCCAGAGCTTTCTGCGATGACGGACGTGGACGTCGATGATCTCTTCCGCCGACGTCGTGTCGCGGCCATGGGACTTCACACCTGAGGTGCCCCTACCTGCGGGTTCACCGTGAAGTAGGGTCTCCCCACCGAGGATGTTGTACCGTTGCCCCGTAGTTCTTGCCCATGTTCGATCGATCGATCTTCCAGCTGCACGCATATGGATCACGAAAAAACTCAAATTATATTCCTTCCAAAAACATAAATCAATTAAGTTTTTTTATCATTCGTTACTTGTACCTCCTTGTTTCATAATATTACATTATTTTACAACAATTTGATATTTCATAATATTTACATCGCAATCAAATATCAATCTTTTTTTTTGAAATAGGCCAGATGGCCCTGACTTATTTGAAGGCCATGGGTGTGTCCGGATGTGATTTGATGCCAGCATGCATGTGCACATTGCTTACTTAGTTTTTCTTAATTACATATCATTAAGGTTTGTAAGGTTTAAGGGTATCCCCTATCCAAGCCGTACGTTGTTGAAATTTCCTCTCTCCAACTTTGCCAAATTATAAAACATATATAACTCAGGCTTCATCTGGTTCAACTTCTACCACCTGCTTTCTACA
The DNA here is from genome assembly GCA_019279435.1 of Zizania palustris. NCBI lineage: Eukaryota > Viridiplantae > Streptophyta > Magnoliopsida > Poales > Poaceae > Zizania > Zizania palustris. Next base: position 25,255,249 of record JAAALK010000282.1, read on the forward strand.
GTAAAAAGAGAAAATTTTATATTTATCATTAAAAATTTACTCGGTCCTATATTCATCATTAATTCTCTCACTGATGTATAGGTCTAGAACTAGGTGAGTGACATATCAAGAATAATCTCAGTAAAAAACTCAAAATTAATCGAAGGTTCGTCATCGACTTTTATGGATGTACCTACTTTTTGGTAGTATATTTTTTTACAACACAATAGACCCTCTTTCACGATTGTGTAGTCCATTATTTCAGAAAAATTACTAATATTGTTACTGATAACGCATAACCCTTCGTTTCATGGGCGTGGCAAGGGGTGGTCTAGGTAGCCCAGCCCAGAACCACCTCAAAATGGCCTATTAAAACCTCATTAAGTTTATTTTCATGTCCAGTCTAATTTCAAATTGTTCAACATATTAATTTATGTTATTTTATAATGTTATAATATATTATTCTTATATTTATATAATAATATTGCATAAAATATTTTATATGTATATATAAAATTTATGATATTATACAAAATTAAAACGTGTATTAACTAAGCACACTCAGATTTCATCTCGGCTTCACCCACTACTTCCTTTTGCATCTTTAATTAGATCTCACAACTCGAGCAATTTTATACATATATACCCTCCTATCCATGGTTACGTTTTTTTTTTTCAACCGAACCATTCGGCACGTGCATACATACACACTTACGTAGGTGCATTTAGTGTGTTGACAACGCATGTCCATGCATGCAACGTGATATCTCCGTCCGGAAGCTCGGTATTGCCTCCCATTTCCCAACAAAAAATCAATCAAAACTTATACCTTATAAAAACCGGTGCCCCCAACCGAGTGAGCCGTTGTTCCACCCTCCCACAACGCGCGCGCAGGAACTTGCTTTGGCTGCGTGAGAAAAAAAAAAAGAAAAGAGGAAAAAGAAAAAAGAAGAAAAAGAAAAAAGGAAAAAAATAAAAAATAAAAAACAAGAAAAAGAAAACTGTATTTATATTTCAGTATTTTAATTTATGTATTTTGCGGGAAGTAAAAACCCTTAGATTTCTGGAAAAAATCATGTAGAAACAGAATTTTACGTAAAAACCCTATTATAAAATAAGATTCTGTTGCAAAGCACAGGCCTCTGACTAGTTATTATACAAATGATGATGTGTTTAGATATGTGTTGGGATACACGCGTAAACGTATTTGTGGCTGTGAGTATCATATCGACATGTGCTAAAGGATGTGCTTAATATAATTACAAGCAGGGAGGAGGAGCCGTATCATTTACGGATAACACGTGTACCGATCAAAATCTTAATACAATACAAATAGTTAAGATAGTTAAGTGGGTAACTTATCTACTCTTTATATCACTGCTCTTAGGGCCGTTTAGATTCACTAAAACTAATCGTTAGATAGAACTAATTATTAGTTAGCTAATAACTAGTTAGCTAATAATTAGTTCACGTATGGTTGGATAGTTTGGACTAATACTTGAAAATAGTAAATGACCTCTATTAACTTCTATTAGTTCACTTTTTTGGACTAATGGTTAACCATTAGTTGGCGGTCCGTAAACTAACAATTAGTTTAGTAATTATTTGGGCTGTTTGGATGAACTAAGCCTAAAAATTATCTACTAATAGTTAGTTTATGAGATCCAAACGGAGGAGCTTATATATCTTGTACTTAATTTTCTTCGGTCTAAAGTATAGCAAATTTTAGTCAATTGCGTATGTATTAAGGAATAAGTAACAAGAACATAGTACTCTTCTCAATATAGGTAGTGAGTGTGAGTCTGAAAGTGATTAGGTGTAATCAAATCTAGGATAGTATATGTACTTTAAAAGTAAGAGTTATGTTCCATGCATATTTGAGAGATAAAATTTAAATTTTAAAATTTGTTGTGTTATGAGTTAGGATGGATTCAGATGAGATATGCATGGAATTAAATTCAGATATCACTATTTACTATATTTTATTTCAGATTCGAATACGGATACATATTTTTTTAATAAGAATACAAATTTGATAGCTCGAATTCAAATCCAGATGATGCTCTACTCCTATTATAACACTGAAATATACAAAAACACATTTTCTCATTCCTTCAAGAATTTGTTTAAATTCAAATAAGATATTTGAAAATAAGAAAGAAACGGTGATTTAATCATTGTACTGTCTTGTAAGGCTAGAAAAGCCCAACTAATTTATTTTTTATAATTATATAAAGAAGAATAAATAAACCACATTTACAATTTATCCGATATAAATACCGATAATTATGATATTTTGACGTGAGACAAAGTACTAATTATGTTTACGTGGATGTGGGTGGGAATAATATTTACATTAATGTATATGTGTGTTTAGATCTGTCAACGAACACATCACGATAATTATTTTTTTATTGCCGTAATTTGGGAACTCCTTAAAGCAACTCCAACAGAGGCCTATTCAAGCCCTCAGACTCATTTTTGAGAGGTCGTGAGAAAAATCAAGACAGAGCTCGGCTCTCAAAAATAAAAGGACTCTCAAAAGAAACCACTAAGCAAGCCCTCATTATTCCTAGGGCCCCCTATCCCGACTCACATCCATGCCACACGTGGACGCGCACTCCCTGTGTGTAGGCTTTCCGTTATTTAAATTTGAATATTTGTATTTACATTTAAAATTTTGAATATTTAAATTTGAATATTTGCATTTTCATTTAAAATTTTAATATTTAAATATGATAGATGATTATGTTCCTATTGTTAATACGATATATGATTATGTTCCTACATTAAAATTTGAATATTTGTATTTGCATTTAAAATTTTAATATTTAAATATGATAGATGATTATGTTCCTATTGTTTATATGATATATGATTATGTTCCTATATTTTAAGTTGAGTATTTGTATTTGCATTTAAATTTTTGAATATTTAAATATGATATATGATTATGTTCCTATTGTTTAATACGATAGATGCTTATGTACCTATATTTAAATTTGAATATTTATATCTACATTTAAAAATTTGAATATTTAAATACGATAGATGATTATGTTCCTATTGTTTAATACGTCAGAGATTATGTTCCTATATTTAAATTTGAATATTTATATTTGCATTTAAATTTTGAATATTTAAATATGATGGATGGTTATGTTCCTATATTTAAATTTGAATATTGTATTTATATTTAAAATTTTGAATATAGTCATTCATTAGTAACAATAATAATTTATTATGTACTATATTTTTATCAAATACTTGTGTATAGTGTATGAAGAAATGGTGAAATTGAAAATAAGGCTATGTTTTGAGAGCCGCTGTTAGAGTGAAACTCAGAAAACAGGCGTCTCAAAAATAGGAAGAGCACCTCAAATCAAAAGTAGGAGTCTAATTTGAGAGCTACTGTTGGAGTTGCTCTTAGCTCCTCGAATCCAGGACATCTCATCGATTATTTTCACTGACACCTGGAAATGGATATATCTTTTTTAGTCTTCTTTATGTCTACAAAGATTCTATTTTTAATAAGTTATATTAATAGTACAGAGAAATAATTTAGGTATCTCTCATTAACTCTGTTATTTCTAATTTCTAGATATGTTAATTGGAGGTGTTGTTTTTTAAAAGGAACATATTAATTCCATGCATGCATATTAAATAGAAATAAATATTTATGACATAAATTTTAAATACTAAAAATAAAGTAATTGTGGAAGAGAGTGTAAAAATGATCATAGATATCTCATTACAGCTATTCAACAATATCACGGGCAATTTCTTTAAAAAAATGTACTGAAAAATCAGCTGCAAAATAGCCAATCACCAGATCTCAACAGTCAATACCTAGGGGTTTGGATTCCTTCTCTAAAATTCATTTAGACTAATTAATTACATAGCAAATCACTCGTTTGCAGGCCTGTGCCAAGTTAATTGCAGATCATTCGACTCTGAATTATTAGCTACATGTAATTCCCATAAAATCATGTAAAATTCTTGCGTTCTAAACGAGACCACAGAGTGCACTTACTTGTAACTCAAAATTGTTAATCTATGTCACCGTCCCGTACGTGTGTTAAGATATCGTCAACTTAACAGATGTAATCACACACATATATATAGGGCTGGATAACGAGCCAGCTCGGCTCGTTAAGCTCGGCTCGTTATAGCTCGTTATGTTAACGACCTAGCTCGGCTCGGCTCGTTAACATAACGAGCAGAAAACCCAGCTCGGCTCGGCTCGGTTCAGCTCGTTTAGCTCGCGAGCCAATTATTTAAAATATGATTAAATAATAAATATTTAAATAATCACATATCAAACATCAAAATATGAAATAAATAGAAAACATAAGGTTTCAAAAAATAATCATCTATAGTTCCATCATTATTTCTATGATTTGATCAAATTAATCACACATGTTATTTGTTTCATACTTTTATATGAGATATTCTATATACTTTATATGATAATTCTATATGACATAATAATAAATTTATAATAACAAGTTAGCAAGTAATAACTTGATATTAACAAATAAATTATAAAATAATGAGTCTCATATTGTAAGATAGTGTTTTATTATTGTTTTAATGGGTTGACTTGACTACTTGTGCTGAGCTCATTAAGCTCGCGAGCAGCTCGCGAGCCAGCTCGAACTCCCTCGTTATACTAACGAGCTAAAATACCAGCTCAGCTCGTTAAGAAAATAGAACGAGCCGAGCCGAGCTAGTCACGAACCGAGCGAGTTAACGAGCTACAAGTTTTTTTGTCCAGCCCTATATATATAATATATATATATATATATATAATACGATTATCATACCGGAGAGGAGGACATGAAAGTCAAAATATTCCCTCTTATTTAATACTCACTTAGCTTTATGATATAATAATCTGTATATACAGGATAAGATAATTTTCAAGTATAATAAAATATCTATATTTGTTATATTATGAAATGCCCCACATTCCGTACTAGGTTTCTAATAGTTTATTATATAATAGTTTGAGTGTTATTATTAGCTATTATATATGGAGTATATAATAGTTTATTTCAGTGTTATTGATAGCTATTTTTCAAATATAAGTTATAATCTCTACGTGTTTTTAAATCTTCTTTTTATATTTGCTCTTGTCAAATACTACTTTCGTATCCTTTTATAGAGCCGATTTAATCTTCTTGATCAACTCTTTCATAAACATAAGTAGTTTTATAACTTCTATGCATTTTCCATATTTTTTATATGTTTGCTCTTTTGAAACAAATGGTGTGTTTCTAAGAAATAAACAACTTATTACAATTTTGAAAGCATAATAAATGAGGAGCAACAAAGTCATTTGAATTGATTTCTTAATTCTTATGGTACAAATACAAGACTACTTATATAAGAAATTAGATGGATTAAATATACTCTCATAAATAAGCACCTCACCTTTCTAAGGCAAAATAAATATATGGAAATAAATTTATTTGAGTTAATTTCTTAATTCTTACATTTGAGTTAATTTCTTAATTCTTACTTATGATGCATTAAGCATGAGATATGATGCATACTTCGGAAGAAATCAACTAACACGGAAACATCTGGATAGTTAAGTACAGAGAAAATCACATAGGCACATAGCCCATGTGCATAATTTCTGCAGTACTGTACTCTATGTGTTTAGAGACTAGGTTTTTAGAACGCGGAAATTTTATAGGATTTCCGTAGGAATTATATTAAATCTTTTAAAAAAATAAAAAAAAACTTCATTCTAAAGGAGACCTCAGCACAACACACTTAATTATTGTACTCTAGTAATTTCTAGATATAAAGACCTAGCCAAGCTAGTTGTCTTCTAACGTTCTCAAATGTGCTCCAAGATTTGAAATCTATAGACGACGTAGAGTAGGATGAAAAGAATAGTTTCTGTCTAGAGGTAACATCTATAAATATAGATTTTTTTCTAATACGAAATTAATATAACATATATGATACCAACGAATACGGATTCATATAATCTGAATGAATTTTACTTGTTGTTCAAAATAAAAAGTTCATCAAATCCATTATTTGTAACCATCGAATTGTGCTCGAAGATTCGTGCTAGGCACTTTGCCTTGTAGGCTTCTCTTTCCTCTGCCTCTCCCGCCGCCGCCCCAACAACGGAGCAGACTCAGCAGCCGCGAGAGGCTGGAGCCCAATTCCGGATACGGACCAGGCTGTCATCTCTCCAAGGTGCCAACTAGGATGCTGCCCCATCTAGCCGATGCACGTCGTGCCCTGCGCCGCCGCCACGCTACTGCGGTACTGCTCCACCGCCTCATCGCCACACGTGTCATTGTGTTGCCGCCGGCCAGCTCCTCGTCGTCAATACAAGAAAATTGGACACTTTCATTGACTAAACTAACTTCCGTCGTTTAGATCGAGCTGATGAAAGTAAACTATAACTTTCGTCAGCCCACACCTAGACTGACGGAAGTAAAAATTTTGCCCTAATATAAATTCCGTACGCGCACCCGACCCATGACCTAAACCCTTCCCTTCTTTGTCGCCCCCTCCCCGCGCCTCCCTGCCGCCGCTGCCGCCCGCCTGCCCGACCTCCACCTCCGCCTCTCCGTCACCGCCTCCACATGCCTCCTCGCCATCACCACGACACCGTCAGTCTAGTCGCCGCCTCCATGGGCCTCCACCTCTTCGTCGCCGTCTCCATGCACCTCCATGCCGCCGCCACGACACCGTCAGGACGGTCGCCGCCTCCACGTGCCTCTCCGTCGTCGCCTCCACGGGCCTTCACCTCTTTGTCGCCGCCTCCGCCTCTGCCTCTAGGGTTAGTTCCTTAACACATCTTTGGTTCTATCTGCAATGTGATTATTCCTAATTATCTTTGTTTATTAATGTCGCAAGCTTGTTAGTTTGTTGTGGAGGATGTTTGCAATGTGTTCTGTTGTGAAATATGAAATTTTGTAAATGATGTGTTTTATTGTAAATGTGAAATCCGAAGAATAAAATTCTATTGAGAATGTTTGCAATGTGTTTTGTTGTGAATTTGAAATGTGGAATTTAAAATGTGAAATATGAAATTTTATAAATAATGTGTTCTGTTGTAAATGTGAAATCTGAAATATAAAATTCTATTGAGGATGTTTGCAATGTGTTCTGTTGTGAATTTGAAATGTGAAATTTGTTTGGATATTTGAAATACTGCATTGTACAAGAAAAATCAAAAAAAAAGAGAAAAAAGTTAACTTCCGTCAACAAATGTTTGGCCGACGGAAATTAAGGATTTTGCTGAAAACTATCGTCAGTCAGACATGGCCGACGAAAATTAGCTAGCTCTCGTCGAAACGCTTCCGTCAATCAAATGCTGACGGAAGTTAGCAGTTTACCAATTAAAATTAGCTTCTAATCGTTAATATTAAACTAACTTTCAATCGGTTTTGGCTTCCTGTTTTCTTGAAGGCCGTTGCACGCTGTGCTAACTGCTGAGCCACATAGATCCATCCGGCCGCCGCACGTCGCGCCCCACGCTGGCCACCCATTGCCGCATTGCCACACTCACGCCACCGCGCTGCCGTTGCCGGCTCCTCGCCGATGCGGCGACGCGCTGTGCTAGGCGCACTTGAGAAACAAGCATGCAATCCATGAGAAATGGAAGAGGAAGAAGAAAAGGGAAAGGAACAAAGACAAAGGAGGGAACAAAAAACAGAAAGAAAAAGAATAGAAAGAAAAGAGAAAATTCGGTAAAATTTATAAAATCTGCAAATTCTAGGAATAAGGAGATTTATACGGTATTTTCAAGACCAAGAAATTAGAGGATAATCTATTCAGAAAAACATTTAATTTCATGATAGAAATTTGATTTTATGTATCCCTATAGGACTGTAATTAATAAAGAATATTTTTACAACTCAGGTCACACCATCTTTTTTAAATCTCACAATTCACGAAAAGTTTTTCAGAATGAGCGTACATTTCAACCAAACACATCATTTATATATTTGTATTGATTTATCTTTTCCAATATAGGTACAATACAATGTAGAACTATTATCAGGTCGAGCTAGAGGGCTAGACACTATAACAATCCGGCCAACTTTCGTCGGTCAAAACCGACGGAAGATAGCCCTTTCTCGACGGAAGAAACTAATTTCCGTCGGTAAAAAACTAACTTTCATTAACTTCCGTCGGCTTCACGTGGCCGATGGAAGTTAGCGCGGAACTCTGCCACGTCAGCAGAGGCGCGCTAATTTTTGTCGGTCAATCTGACCGACGGAAGTTAGGTGGACCCTAACTTCCGTCGGTTTTTGCCCTAGCCGACGGAAGTTAGCTTTTCTGCCGACGTGATCGAAAGTAGCTAACTTCCGTCGGCTATGGTCAAAACCGACGAATGTTAGCTACTATTTTTTTTGTTTTTCCTGGTTCTCCTATTCACACTTACATTCAACCACAATTTATATCAAAATTCACATACCACAACAAAATTCACATATCACGTCCAAAATCACATATATAACTATTTTGCACAAAAAAACACATCAAGATATTCTTAAATAAAGAAAATTGATCATACGATAAAACTAATCGTCGACAATTGGCACAAGTACAATGATTTTGGTGTTCAGGAGTTTTAAGGAATACTAGAGTTTGTGTAATCGAGTTGTTACAGAGCTTTAGCCACCGGCCGGTTATTATAAACCAATCAATTTGATTCGAAATTCAAAATTAAATTTAAATATAAAAATTCACAAACAACATTCCTTTGGTATTCATAGCAAAATTTGTTTTCCAAAAATAAAAGTTATAAGCAAAATTGAGATGAAAAGGTCTAGACAATATGTGTCCTGATCTTGGTAATCTTATATTTTTCCATCATTGGTATATCGCTTAATGAATTGACCTTGATTTTGCTTGTTGGAAACGCAGCAACAGAAAGAGCCTTCCCAGCTATAAACATCTATCTTTAAAACAAAATTGAGAAGTAAAATAAATGATGAATCATTGCCTACCAATGAAGATCGAAAGATATTGCATTGAGCGTGAGTTGTATTTGCTACCAATGAAGATTGAAGATCATATAATATTATCACACTATCGTCGGAAGTATGTATCTTATCTTGTTTCGTAATATATATATATATATATATATATATATATATATATATATATATTGAAATTTTATATTTTGCAACACTTATATACGATTATACGCATTGTATTTTTTCAGCTCTATTCACTTTATACAGGGTCGATCTCTCCCGATAAAATTATTATTCAGGACTTCCAGCTCTCACGCGGCACGACGACGGTGGCGCGGCGGTTGCTCCGCGGCGACGCCGGACGTCGTTTCCGGGGACACGAGGAGCGGGACGTCGGAGATCATATCGAGGACGGAGCGCCACGACCGGCCGAGAGACCTCTCGGACGCTCCCGCCGCCGGCCGGCCGTGTCGCTGGCTTGCACGTACTGTGGAGAATGTGCTCATCGGAGGCGGCGCTTCAGCTGTCACCGGTGGCGGAGGCGGACGTGGCGGCGGGCATAGGCGGCGCTTGCGGCGCCCTCACCGGAGGTGGACATGGTTGGTGGCGGGACCTCGGAGAGACGTGACACTTCACACGGATAATTTTTGAACTCGTCACAGGATTCCAACCTGGAGGCCCAATATTTTTTTAAATGGGCCAAACTCCGTCTTGAATTAATTGAAGCACGAGTTCCACGTAATTTAAACAATATTATTCCGTTCGGATGAAATCAAAATTATATAAAATGCAACTTGATTTCAAATACTCCGTTTTTTTCAAAACACTATACACATAATGTTTTATGTGGTTTTCAACCACATAAGACACCATTGATTTTTTTACAATATAAATATCGATAATTATAAAATCAATATCATACAAAAGTATTTTTATTCAAAAATATAACAAACACAACACAAAAATACATATTCTAGATAGAGAGCACATTCGCGTATCTGCATGCATGCGTGCATGTCCCGATCGGTCTTGAAATTAGTCAATTATTATAGTTCAACTAACTGGTTTGTATGTAGGTGACTCGATCGGATTTGATTAGAGAGTTTGAAACCGCTAGCCGATGCTCTCAGACCAGACCTGATAACAGTTCGTTGCGTTAATTAGGTGACATCGACTGAATTTATTTCTGCAATATCGACTGTGTTTTTTTTCTGTTCGATGACGACCACTAACCGTGTTCTCTGACTTACTACAAGAAAACATGGTCGATGGAAGAAACTAACTTTCGTCACTAAAACGTTAACATCCGTTGGCATTTGACCGACGGAAATATTTTGATGGGAGTTAGCTAACTCCCGTCGGTGGTAGATATGGCCGACGATAGTTTTCGCAAAATCCTTAACTTCCGTCTGTCAAACATTTGGCCGACGGAAGTTAACTTTATTCTTTTTTTCTTGCTTTTTCCTGTACAATGCAGTATTTCAAATGTCCAAATAAATTTCACATTTCAAATTCACAACAGAACACATTACAAACATCCTCAACATAATTTTATATTTCACATTTCACATTTACAATAGAAAACATCATTTACAAAATTTTATATTTCACATTTCAAATTCACAACAAAAGATATTGCAAACATCCTCAGCAGAATTTTATTCCTCGGATTTCACATTTACAATAGAACACATCATTTACAAAATTTCATATTTCATAACAGAACACATTGCAAACATCCTCCACAACAAACTAACCAGCCTACAACATTAATAAACAAAGATAATTAGGAATCTAACCACATTGCAGATAACCGAAGATGTGTTAAGGAACTAACCCCAGGGGCGGAGGTGACAGTGGGGCAAGCAGAGGCGGCGACCGGCCTGGCGGTGCCGTGGTGGCGGCGGGGAGAGGTGGTGGCGTGTGGAGGTAGCGACGGAGAGGCGAAGGCGGTGACCAGCCTAGCGGTGGTGGGGAGGCGCGTGGATGTGGAGGCGAAGACGGCAACAGAGAGGCGCGTAGAGGCGGTGGCCAGCCTAGCGGTGTCGTGGGGGCGGCGGGGAGGCGCGTGGAGGTGGCGACGGAGAGGCGGAGGCGTAGGCCGGGCGGGCGGGCGGGCGGGCGGAGGCAGCGGCGGGGAAGCGCAGGGAAGGGGTGATAGAGAAGAGAAGGGTTTAGGTCATGGGTCAAGTGCGCGTGCGGAATTTATATTAGGGCAAACATACATTTCACTTCCGTCGGCTCACAACTAGGCTAACGGAAGTTATGAGAGCGCAGGAGCTAGCGAAAGGGCGCGCGCAGGTGCAAAAATTTTTATTTCCGTCGGTCTAGGTGTGAGACGACATAAATTATAGTTTATTTTCGTCGGCATTTCGAAAAACCGATGGAAATTAATTTAGCCGCTGAAAATGTCTAGTTTTCTTGTAGTCTGTGTAAAGCCAAAGGTCAAAGCAAATACAAGTTCTTTGCTTGGTTAGTATTGCTGCAGCTCAAAAACAAAATCTTAACTGCGGATAGTCTCTCCTGACCAACCGCGGCTGGCAATGTAATGCATTCTGCAGCTTGTGTCTCCGAGTGCCGGAAACCAACCCGTTTATGCTGAGATTGGAAAGGATCGTGGGGAGATTGTAGTATAAATATTCCTTTTGATCACTCCTAATCTTCTTCCCCATAAGTTAACCGAACATGTACCAAGTAGTCTCTGTTGACTCACTCTTCGTCAATATATAAGAAATAGTAGATAAGAGTATGAATAATTTGATTTTCATTTCTAGATTATATATATATATATATATATATAAAGTTTTATGATCTAGAGTCAGACTCTAAACAAGTAACTGCATTTTTGTTTTTTGTTACTCATAACTCAGAATACACTCACCCACACTTGAGGAGGATATTATAATTTTTTAAACGTATTTTAATATATATGCATAAGTATAAAATCAATATGCTATAGACCGAGGAAGACATACCTTATATTATGTGTGATGTTAAAATATAATATTTAATTATTAATATTGTAAATAAAAATTATGTAAAATGTATTTGTATTCTTTTATTAAATTTCGAAATAATATACCAATATCAATGACACCAAAATATTTTATTTCAAAAATCAAATTGAGTGGACTCCCAAGTACATACAGTTACTAAAAAGCTTTCTTTTCCCCTTCCGTCCGGGCAAAGACATGGGCCGAAAACCACGCGCCGGGCCCACCCCAACCGATCCATCCTCCGGCTACTTCTCCCCTCGCCGCCCCGCCGCAGCCGCGGCCATTCTCTATATATTGCGCCGTGCGCCGGGCGCCGGCCATCCTCCTTCGGCGTCGTCACTCGATCTCCTCTCCGGCGAGGCGGCGGTCATGGATCACCGGAGGGCGGAGGCACTGACGGCGGTGGCGGTGGCGGTGATGTCGTTGGTGGCGGGGGTTGCGGGAGACTTCGCGGCGGACCGGGCGGAGTGCTCGGACAAGCTGGTCGGGCTGGCGACGTGCCTGACGTACGTGCAGGACGAGGCAGTGGCGCCGACGCCGGACTGCTGCTCCGGGCTGAAGACGGTGCTGCAGACGAGCCGCAAGTGCCTGTGCGTGCTCGTCAAGGACCGCGACGACCCCAACCTCGGCCTCAAGATCAACGTCACCAAGGCTCTCGCCCTCCCCTCCCTCTGCAACGCCCCCGCCAACATCTCCGAGTGCCCAAGTACTCCATTTCTTTCCCTCCCATCACAATATTATTTTGCAATAGTGACTGTATTTTTTTCCTATTCAAGAGCCACATATAAATTTGATTGGTTTCCATCAGGATGTTTGGGACTATGGTGATCACCATTTTTGTCTTTTGAGATATGGATGGATAATATTCCGTGGCCATGTTCATCAATAATTTACGAATTTATAGCTGACAAAATATGCTCTGGCCTTTCTCGCAAATTTCCTACTCCTGTTTTAAATTGCAAACCAGCAAAAGGACATTTGAATTAATTACGGTGATTTGTTGACTCCACGTACGGGATTGTTCAGGATGATTTGAAAAACTAAAGCTGCCGTTTCTACCAAACATTGATTTTTTTTATTGATCAAGGCCTCTGCCCGTATCAATTTATCGTTCCAACTGTCACAATTGTTCCATGTTTTCTTCAAGAGATTTCTGTTGCTATCACGTTGAGTGCACTGTCCGTATCAACGTGCTTCTTGGCCGATGAGTGAGGGTATCTATAGAGCTAGTAAGAATAAGAAAAAGCCAGTAAGAATACGATTAAATTGATATTTTTTAGTTTTTAAATTCTAGTTTGTAGATATTAAGTTTCACAATTTAAATTTAAAATCAGATTCAGATTCTACAAGTGACCGTAATTATTAAAATCGTCCAAACAAATCCTAAATCAGTCTTTATTCTGAGTTGGTATAACTCTTACTTTTTTTTCGAGTTGGAGTTAGAAATTTATAACCCCAATATATCTTGAAATAGGAGTTGGAGTTTTTTCTATGTAAATGATCAAAATGAGTCAGTTAGACAACCAATTTACCATGTTCATTCACAATTCTAAACATACGAAAGTCAAACTTAAAACAAGAGTTAGAACCATGACTATCATACCGTGTAACATTATTGTCAACTGTCCCATTTCAGTTAGGCATAAGAGTTACTTTTGCTCTGCTATACGATCAAAATATTCAAATATATCGTATTTAAAATACCTATATTATAATTAAAAATATTATATAAAACAATTATATATTATTTTATTGAAATATTTGATGATTTTCTATCCCTAAAATTGACTTTAATTATTTATTATTTTACCACAAGATTCAGATAGTCTTATAAATAGTATGGATTTTTCAGTGATCATCAAATCTGTTTATTTTATTGTGTCCCAAAACAATATCGAGCGAATACCAAAATACTTTATTTCAAAATTCAAATAGGAATGGACTCATAGTACAGCTACTAATAAGATTTGTCTTTCCCCTTCCGTTCCGGCCGAGAGCATGCGTGCGCGCGCACACACCACGCCGAAAACCACGCGCCGGGCCCCACCCCAACCGATCGATCCACTCGCTTCTCCCCTCGCCGCCCAGCCGCAGCCGCACGGCGCACCGCGCACACCTCGGTCTACACGTCACCCCCTTCCTGGGCCCTAGCTACCAAGCTAGCCCCCCTCTCTCCCTCTATATATTGCCCCGGCCATCCTCTTTCGCCGTAGTCACTCGATCTCCTCTCCGGCGCGGCGGCGGGCATGGATCACTGGCGGGCGGCCGTTCTGATGGCGGTGGCGGTGGCGGTGATGTCGGTGGCGACGGGGGTTGCGGGAGACATCGCGGCGGACCGGGCGGAGTGCTCGAACACGCTGATCGGGCTGGCGACGTGCCTGACGTACGTGCAGGACGAGGCGGTGGCGCCGACGCCGGACTGCTGCGCCGGGCTGAAGACGCTGCTGCAGACGAGCCGCAAGTGCCTGTGCGTGCTCGTCAAGGACCGCGACGACCCCAGCCTGGGCCTCAAGATCAACGTCACCAAGGCTCTCTCCCTCCCCTCCCTCTGCAACGCCCCCGCCAACATCTCCGAGTGCCCAAGTACTCCATTTCTTTCCCTCCCATCGCAATATTATTACTATCCTTGTTTCTCTCTCTCTCTCTCTGTGAAGGATGAACTTCTTTAGCCTAATTACCACATAGAATTAACGAATCCTGGATTCCTGGATTCCTGGTTATTTGAGTTATAACCGATATAATTATCATCGAACCGGTAAATAGCCAACCAATGATTTGGTTAACCACCATTTGTTTATGGGTTACTTTACAGAATTACAGAGACCAAATCCATCCATATGAGATCTGTTTGAATTCTCTATCCATTCGACTACTTCATTCAGTTGAAAATATATAAACTATTTTTTATGATTTTCAAGTTTTAACTTTGACCATATTTTATATTATAATAACTTTATAAAATCGAAAAGATCTTATGAAAGTACTATTTTTTCGTTTAAACGTCATCGATGTTTAAAGTTTTAGAATTTTAACCAGATTATAGTCAAAATATTATATATATATATATACAAATGCTATTCTACACCACGGGTGTAGAATACTATTCTACACCGACGTGGAATGGAGGGGTTGGGATTGGGTGGGGGTGGGCACGAATGGGATGATCGGTGTAGAATAGCATTTACAACCCATAGTGTAGAATAGCGTTCCCGTAATTAACTAGGGAAATTACTACCAGTAGCTAATTAAGCTAGGGAATATAAACGAGCGCACATGTCGCAGGCTCGCAGCGGATTATGTTACAATAATTACGGAAATCGATAGCGATTTGGAGACCTTGATTTATCCGGGAATGAACATGCCTGCTGATGCTGATTAGTGATTGGAGAAGACGAGAAAATATCTCGCCGGGATTATTAGCGGCGGCGAATCCGCGGCGGCCGGAGAGACAACAGAGCGTCCAAATTAGCGGCCTTTCCGGCCAGCCGCGCGCATGCACGGCGGTCGCCCCGTGACTCCACCCACCATGTGTCCACGTGTTTTTTAGATAAGAGAGAGATAATTGTAGTGGAATGTTTGGTCGGCCCATTTGGTTCAGTAGGTGGACATGTTTTCAAAGCCTTTTAAACAAAGTATTTTTTAAAAAAATATAGTGAAAATTGTCTTCAAAACAATATTACATTTTTAGCATTAAAATCATTGTTTGAATATCTAAATAATTACTATAAATTTTAGCTTCATTCGTTTAAATAGGACGCTTGGAAGATTCTGAATTTTCTGACAGACACTTTTTGATATCGATGAGTTTGACTTAAAACTAGTTGGGCGGAGTAATTAGTAATAAAGTTAAGTTAATGTGAATACTTTAGATGTAAAATTGAACTTTTATGAGTACTAAATTGTTAAATCTGAGATAAATTTTAGACTCTAGAGTGTTATATTTTACGACAGAAGAATTAAAATTCAGAGTTTTTATATGTTTTCTTTGGTTGCCACTGCTCTTACCAGTATTTACGGTTCTCTAAAAGACACCCCAAAATAGCTTAAAGCTTTTTTTGTACTTTAATTGTAATATTGTAACTTGCAGGGCTATTGAACTTGCCACCAAACTCCAAGGACGCGCAGATCTTCGAGCAGTTTGGCAAGCAGTCTGGTGAGTGTTCTTGTTTTCGTTTTCTTTTCTAATCATATATATGTGCTTAACTGAATTAATTCTTAGATATTTAACTACTAATAATTGGATCCAACACGGTCACGGCCCTGTTAACTTAACTGGAATGATTTTTTCAAGTGTGGCCATGAAACCTCCTGTTTACGACATGTAAATCAGTGGTAGAAAATTTTTAGTATTAATTCCAAAATAGAGGGAGAGCAGTAGTTCGTTGTGCAAGTGACAGACTCGATCAGTCAGTGCATGTCCGCATGCGACATCTGTAGAAAATTCAGTGACAACCACTTAATCCGTCCGTTCCAAAAAAAAATATGCATCTAGATTTAAAAATGCAAAATAATAGAAAAGTAAAGCAATCTAATTGCCTTTCATTAAATGGTTGATAATTTAAATCAATAAGGTGGTTGGAGATAAGATAGGAAGAAATTTGAGTAAGATATGATTGATGGACTAACATTACAGGGATACTGCTCTGCTGCCTTGGACTAAGGGTCCGTTTGATTTAGGGACGGAATAGATAAAATGATTTTATTCATATATTTAGGGATGAGATGATACATGTGAGGTGTTTTGTGTATAGATGAGATAAGATAATTTTTTGTTTGGTTAGGTGTATATAACTTGAATGAGATAAGCTTAAATTTAGTGGTACCCAATTGTCAAATATATTTTTAACAAAAATATAATCATATGAGATTTTATTTTATAGATTAAATTGTAATCAATACAATGATATAATTAGATTATAAATTGGATAAATGATTTGGGAGTAAAAATCATTTGAATACTTGTAACCAAAAATTAAATGCATTATAATTAATCAAAAGATGACACATCATCTTATTTAATATTGGATGACTCGTTCAGAAAAAATCGCTCAATGAGATGACTGAGATATCCATCGAATCAAATGGACCTAATTGATTTTTAGAGATCAGTTTAGAATAATTTATATATAATATATATAATATTTTAGGGGGGGGGCATAGAAAAAGTCTCTTAGCTTTAATAGGCGTGAAGCTAGACAACCTATCATTCCAGAGTTAACTCCCATAGAAGTCTCTTAGCTTTAATAGGCGTGAAGCTAGACAACCTATCATTCCAGAGTTAACTCCCAATTAAGTGGTTGATGACAACATGCATGCCAATCAATCAGTTTAGAAAAATAATTGATGGTATCCTGAACGAGATGGCAAACAATTAATTCGATGAAAGCTAAAAGCAAACTGTAGTGTTGCACTAATATACAGAAGATGGGCAGATCGAGCAGTGGCTCATCCGTCAGCGTCTTGATCCTGAGGCGACCTTAGAAATCAATGTGCTACAACCAGATGTAATTAAGTGCTAGTGCCCTATCTTGCTCTGTCCATGATTGCCCATGCCCATGAAGATACGATGGGAGCCACGAAAGAAACACATTAAGGTTAATACATACTCTTTCCGTTATAGGAACAATTTTATTTTTAACGATAAAATTGATAATTAGTGCTAAGAATAAAATATATTTGCTAATATGAAACTAACATTACGAGGTGCTATGTAAGACATATTAAATAGACAATAAAACTTCTTAGTTTATAAATAGAGATAATAAGCTAAAAATGATTTTAAAACAAAGTTAAAGTAATAGAACTGAAGTCATGGGGCAAAAATACGATAATTCATAGCTGTCAAACTACCATTGATACAGTGACGACGAAGTTGTATCCGTGTAATTTTAGCAATCATAATTTTAAGTTTTTATGTTCATATATTTGTTACACTAGTCTATAGATGGCCATATGGGCCGGGCCATATGGGCCAGCACGAGGCACGAGGATTTTGGCCCAGCCCAAGCCCGACACGGCCCGTCTTTCATTGGGCCGAGCCAGCTCAGCACGAAGCACCGGGCCGTGCTTGGGCCGAGGGGCAAGCCCACGGGCTAGCACGACACGGCCCGATTTTTAGACTAGGCACGATGTCGGCCCGATAGTAGAATAAGTCTAATTCAAATATAAGAATTTATAAGCTCTCATTTAGCCAGATTATCTATAAAAATTTAAACGATTGATTAAAATAGTTTGAAGATGTGTACCATCTTCTACTGTAATTTTTCTATGCTCAACCGAGTGCCTACCCCCTCTTTTATAGCCAACATTAGGCTCTCACTCCTCTGAACAAGCGAGGTGGTACTAAACTATAGCAGCATGCACTACGAGAACAGGGGGGTTTGCCGAGTGCCTAGGGCACTCAGCGAAGTCTCTTTTGCACTCGGCAAAGGCTTCGCCGAGTGCCACACTCGGCGAACCCCACTCGGCACTGGCCGTGTCGGCGACGTGAGGGTTCGCCGAGTGCAATTTATCGGGCACTCGGCGAAGTCTTTGCCGAGTGCAATATAGACTTCACCGAGTGCCACGTATAGCACTCGGCGAAGTCCACGGTTGACGGCCGGGGTGGCCGTTAACGGGGCTTCGCCGAGTGCCCCACGTGGCACTCGGCGAAGGGGGTGTGCCGAGTGCCACGGGGGCACTCGGCGAAGGGGGCTCGGGGGGGGGGCACGTGGCGCGTGGGGCTTCGCCGAGTGCCCCACGTGGCACTCAGCATACCCCCTTCGCCGAGTGCCACGTGGAGGCACTCGGCAAAGCCTCCCCAGAGTGCACAGAAATGTGCCACGTGGCACGTTTCTGTGCACTGTAGGTGGCTTTGCCGAGTGTAACACTCGGCAAAATTTTTTTAGTTTTTTTTTTCATTTATTTCTTGCATATTTCATCCAAAAAACACATTCAATCACAAAATGCATCACAAATTCACATTTATTCACAAAATTTGCCCCAAATTCACATTGAATCACAGATATTCACAGAAATCACATACACATCACTCAAATCACATTTACATCACAAAATTCACGATCACATAACAAATTCACGATCACATCACAAATTCACGTTCACGTCACAAATACAAGTTCAAATTGATACAAAAGTTAAGTTCGCGTAAACGGTGACAAGTTCAAGTTCATTAACAATTTCATCACGGCAACTCACACCACAACTCACAAATTATCATTACCGCTATGACCAGTGTGTGGAGATGGCTGCGTATTTGATCCTGCTGCCGATGGATGAAACTGAAAAAAAATTAGTTAGAATAATTGTATATAACTAAAACGACAATAACAATATTAGAAACTCACATTGCCGCTCTGTGGAGTCCGCGGAGATTGTTGAGATTGAGGAGGAAGTCCAGGCAGACCCATATGACCTGAGAAAGATCCACCCATCTGCGCAAACCACTGCTGCATTTGGGTCTGCATCTCGGCTTGCATCTGAGCTTGCATCTGAGCCTGCAGCCGAGCCTCCATCTGGGTCTGCCACTCGGTCCTTTGTGATCTTTCTTCATTTAGTTGGGCCTACAAAACATTAATTCACACTTAATGTTCTCAAACAAACAAATTGAAGTATTCGATGATTGATGAAAATGAACTAACCTGTAGATCAGCAATCAGACCCATAGATGTGTCTCGGCGAGGGCGTATACCTGGACCGGAGGTCGAGCTCCGAGCTCTCACCTCAGATAGAGTGGGGGTACTACGGGTATCAATGGCACCGTCGCCCATCAAATATCGCCCATGTCTCTTTCCTCCTCCAGCCCTCATGACCACCTCGCCATCAATGTCATATGCGATTGGGTCATAATCGGCGCCATGCACTTCCCTTGCCATCTCTGAATAGTCTTGGAGGCGTTGATATGCATTCCGATTAGTGTACGACTCAGCGGGGTCATTTGGATTGTAGGTATTGCCTTCAACCGCCCTCCCTTTGTGAGCCAGAGCATATGCCATGACTTGGGAGCATTCCTGACCCGCATTGGCCGTTGACTGAAACAAGAAGATAGTTAAGAGTTATATTGTGCAATTAAGCGAAAAAAAGAAACATGTAACTACATACCCATCTCGCCCTGAACTGGTCGAGGTTCAGCGAGCCTTGATGGTGTGCTGCCCCCGGCATGAGTAGGCGTCGCTGGCGGCATGCCTCGTGACTGCTCTGCCACTCGGCAGAACACCACCTATCAACAATTTGGCCCCAACACTCAAGATGAGCGGCACACCACTGTGGAGGGACCTATTTGATGCAAGTGAATTTGTTAATGACATAATATTAAGTATTAGAAGATACACGAGAATACACTTACCATCATGTATTCCTCTCGTGTCAGAAAGGTGGTCCGAGCATCCTTTTTGTTCTTCCTCTCTCGACGGTGCTGAGCGCAGAAGTCAATAACAGCTTGAATGCGCGCCTCATAATGCATGTCGGTGACAAGCTTCTTGGCGGCTCTATTAATAACTGCGGCAGCCTGATCCGCATACCCCTCATCACATCTATAAAAATCCTGCATATAGATGTAAAGAGAATGTTATATGTTTTCACATGTTAATAGTATTGACACATATATTAAGAAAATAAACTTACCCAGAGCTCAGCCCTGACTCGATCGGCTAGGTGGGCAAATTGTCTCTCTTCTCGGTCAGGGGCGTCCGACGCACTTTCATAGTGCCTCCATGAGTATGCCGGCTCCGTCCTCCCATCCAAAGATATCAAACCAGGGAACTTTTCCTTGATAAGAAACCCGAGGATACCGTTTACATGGCGTGAGCACTCACGACCTCCTCGTTCAACCATAATCCAGTTCCTATCCCGATATCATTAAAAAGTATTAGTATATATTAAAAATTAAACTAACGAAAAGAATATATTATAGACTTTCTACAACAACTTACCTATTTCCATCTGGTCGAATGAGCGGACGATCAGCTACTGCTACTAGTCGCCTCGGGAGTGACGAAGGACCACGCAACCACACTACAGCCGCTTCTGTGGTCTGCTCCTCTCCCTCTGCCCCAACCTCCCCACCCTCTGCCCCCACCTCCTCCTCCTCCTCCTCCACCCTAGCCTGCTCCTCCTCCTCCTCATCCGGCACGTAATCATCGTCGCGACGGGATGCCGGTATATGGCTAGTTTCACTCGAGGGCGCGGGTGCCTTTCCTCTCATTGCTGACTTCTTCGTTCTCCTACCTCGAGGTCTAGATGAGGACCCGACCTCATCTTGAGAGGGAGTGGATCTACCGCCTTTTCCTACTATTGCACTTATTAATTTCTTTAAACCCCCCACCATATTTCAATCACCTGCTACGAAAAAGAGTAAATCACTTTAGATAAACCGTGAAATGTGTTCTAAACGCATTTATTCTAAAATTAAACATAATTCTCATACAGCTGCTAGAAATAGTCATCGCCGTCCGGATTTGCTGGATCATATGTATCGTCATCACTATCACGTGATATGATGTAATCGTCCAGCTGTTCAGGAGGTGGAATGTTGTCATCACGTTGAGTGCTTGAGTGCAATCTCTCTAGCAGTTCTAAGTCTCTTCCATTATGAATCTCGTCTCCTTCGTCGGCATCGGCACCACTTTCGTTATCTACTTCCATCGTCTCCGTCAAGTCAATAACAAACATGCCTGGTAGCCCATCTTCTTGAAAGAACTCTCCGTCGTATGTGTTCGGGTCTATGTTATAGTCTTCGTTGTTGGGAACATGCAGTTTACCGTGTGGCGACACCTTATACACAACATCCCAACCTTTAAGACGTGCGACGGTTTTGCACGGGTAAGACAGATAGTAACTTGTGTTGCCTGTTGAGCCACAATATAAACATCTTCACTCGGCAAGGTGGTATCTTGACGAATTTCTATTAAGCCAAGTTCGGGAGTCTGTCTCACTACTTTGGGATTACACTAGTAGCATTTAAATATAACGGGGTTAAGAGGTTTGCTCCCATCAAAACTCAATTCATATATTTCTTCGAGTCGTCCATAGTAGTCAACCCCGTCTGTGCCCGGAGTAAAAACTCCGGAATTTGTGGTTCTTCAGTTAGGTCGGCTCTGTTCATGGCTTGTTGTGTGGAAACGATAGCCGTTTACGTCGTAAGCTTTGAATGTCTTAACCTTGTAGGCAAAACCATTCGCAACTTGCCTCAACTCGGAACTCATTGTCGTGTCGGTTCTTCCCTATAGGTTTAAACGCGATGAACATGTATATTAGTCGCATATAAGATATAATTGAAAGGTATAACTAACTAAAAGTTAATTTGAGAAATACCTTAGTTTTGAACCAAGAAATGAAATCGGGATTGCCATTTCCCACACCATACTTAAGAAGGGCAGTGGATTCCTCAATGTTAGCCTCCCTCGAACCACGCCAAAATCGTCGATGAAATTCCTCAATGTACGGTTCCACTTCGGAAAGGTTTGTCAGGACATACAACATAATCAAACGTCACTCTTCATGCTGTAAGGTCTTGTTAGCAGCACCACTTGCACTTCCTAGTTGGCCTCTGAAGATGCTAAGATTTGATTCTTCTTCTAGAAGATTGTAACGGGCAGGTGGATTATGCACGCTTGGAAGATTGTCCGCATAATATCTAGTTGTGAAGTTTGACACCTCCTCCAAAACATATGCCTCAGCTATGGATGCTTCAATTTTGCATTTGTTCTTACATTTATTCCGAAGAATCTTTTGGAATCTCTCAATTGAATAGCACCAACGGCTTTGAACCGGACCTCCCATCCGGGCCTCATACGGAAGGTGCAATATCATATGTTGCATCGGATTGAAAAAACCGGGCGGAAAGATCTTTTCTAGCTTACATAATAACACGGGCGCTAGTGTCTCCATGTCTGCTACCACGGTGTGAGACAACTGTTTAGCACAAAGTTGACGGAAAAAATTGCTCAATTCAGCTAGAACTCGCCAGACATCCTCGGGGACATAGCCACGAATCATGACCGGGAGCAACCGCTCAATCCATATGTGATAGTCATGACTTTTGAGTCCGTTTATTCGCAGAGTAGCTAGATTAACTCCCCTCTTCAGATTAGCTGCATAGCCATCAGGAAACATTAATGTTTGAAACCACTCAAGTACTTCCCTCCTTTGTCCCCTTGTTAGAACAAAATCAGAATTTGGCTTCGTCCAGGATTTCCCGCTTCTAGGAGGTATCATGTCGAGCTTAGGTCTGTTGCATATAGCCGCTTGATCCAGTCGGGCCTTGACATTGTCTTTCGTCTTCTCAGGAATATCCATGATTGTGCCGAAAATGGCCTCGGCAACATTTTTCTCAGTGTGCATCACATCAATGTTGTGCGGAAGGAGAAGATCATCGAAATAAGGAAGATTCCATAAACATGGCTTGTGAGTCCATGCATGATGCTCACCATATCCAATAAAACCAGCTCCTTGTGTATTAATTTGCAAAGACTCTAATTGAGCATGAACATCGGCTCCGGTCATTTTAATTGGTGCTGAGCCTTTAACAAACACATCTTTTGTAAAATTCCTCTTATCCTTCCTGAATGGATGGTTCCGAGGAAGGAATTGTCGGTGCTTGTCAAACGAGGAATATTTTCCACCCTTAGCTAGCAAAACGAACTTTAGAGTCGACCGACAAATCGGGCATGCGAACTTCCCATGCACGCACCAGCCGCAAAATATCGAATATGCTGGTAGGTCATGTAGAGAGTACATATACCAGACATGCATTCTGAAGTTTGTCTTTGTACATCGATCATATGTCAACACACCGTCTTCCCACGCATGGACCAAATCATCCATCAAAGGCTCCATATACACACTCATATTTTTCTCCGGGTATTCAGGCCCTGGAATTATCAAGGACAAGAAAATATTCTGTCGTTGAAAGATGACGCCGGGAGGAAGGTTGAGGGAATAACAAACATTGGCCAACAACTGTATGCGGCAGCCGTCATACCATATGGATTGAACCCATCTGTTGCTATAGCAATTCGTACATTACGTGGCTCTAAAGCTTTCTCGGGATGGAGCTGATCAAATTTTTTCCACGCTTCTCCATCTGATGGATGACCTAGCTTGTTTGGGTTGTAACGAATCTCATTTTTATGCCATGTCATCTGTTTAGCAGATTCCTCGGTCATGTATAGCCGTTGGATCCTCGGTACAAAGGGAAGGTACCGAAGGATCTTCACGGGAATTGAGAGTTGTTTCTTTACACCATCATCGGAGTCTACCTCCAGATACCTAGAGGATTTGCATTTCACGCAGCAGGTTGCGTCTGCATATTGTTTTCTGAATAAAATGCATCCGTTGGGACAAGCATGTATTTGCTCATAAGGCATCTTAAGTGCACGGAGGACTTTCTGACTCGTACATGCTCTTCGGAAGATTGTGACCTTCTGGAAGAAGGCTACCAACAACCGTCAGCATAACATCGAAGCATTCTCGACTCAAGCTAATCTGCGACTTGATGGCCAATAGCCGTGCGATGGCATCCAGTTGAGAAACCTTAGTGTGACCGTGAAGAGGTTGCTTTGACGCGGACAACATGTCATAAAACGCTTTTGCCGTTGGCTCCGACACTTCCTCTTCACGTGCTTCGTCAAAATGCGCATCTTCAAAGTCATCTAGCATAAATCCAACCCCTCCCTCATCATCGTCCATGCGATGTCGCAACACCTCCTCTCTAGGACGTTGCGACTCACCATGATACGTCCAACGGGTATAATTTGGCATAAACCCATATTTGCATAGGTGTTTACCCATAGCATCCTTTGTTTGTCGACGCTTATTCTCGCACCGACTACATGGACACCAGGTCTTGTCACGTACATTCTGTCTACCAAACGCTGTCTCTAAGAATACTTCAGTGTTCTTGATCCAATCCATGGTCACCTCGGCCTGACTAGGGCGACCCGTGTACATCCACTCACGATGATCCATCTTGTACTAAACTAGGAAACAACACCCGTGTTTAGGGGTTAGTGAGAAACGAGATGAATATAACAGTCTAATAGGTAAGATAGGTCCTAATCCCACCGGACAATGCGTAGATTGAGCTCGTATTCACGCTCCATTCCGATCCAACCCAAAATTTCGGCAGCACCTCCCCGCTGCTCTCCAAACGCACGTCTGGGCAACATGCCAAGAGGATGTGCGTTTGGAGAACAACGGGGAGGTGCTGTCGAAACCCTGGGTCGAATCAGAACGGAGCATGAAAACGAGCTCAATCTACGCATCCTCCGGCTGTCCAAACGTGGACAGTTCGAAACAGTTACGGCCACAGATATGCAAAGACATGCATATTCCAAACCGTAACTCTTCCGAACGGGAGACGCCTAGGTTACGCGATAATAACAAAAAAATAATTTTTTTGACAACATCACGATGCATAAATTGAACGGCACGATGGCTGTCACCCACATACACATCACGACTCGATGGCCGAGATCCACATACACATATATATAATGGCATGATGGCCGGCATCGACATACACAAGATATTAATGAACATAACCATTAAAACATAAAAAATATTACAACGATTATTTTAAAATTTCTAAAACATGTATATTAGAATAACATGGTATTAACATGAAGTTTAACATGGCATTATTAATAATTAAATATGTGATTAAAAAGTACATTAAACTTGGCATTAAATTGTCTCATCTAATAATATATATATATATATTAGTTTGCTACAATAGCTAGTTCCTAGCTCATTAAAAACTACATTAAACTTGGCATTAAATATTGAAATACCATACGTACATGTATATGTTGCAAACTCAACATATACATACATTTGGTTTTTTTTGACTTACACATGCATAAATATATGTTAACTTATTGTGTATATATTGCATATATATTTAAAAAAGTGAAAAAATATCACCGAAGAGGCCGGCGGTCGGAGGAGGAGGTGCCGGCCGGGGGCACCGAGGGCAGGGGAGGAGGGCGAGCAGGGGGCGCCGGCGCGGCCGGCGGGGACGGGCGTGGGACTGCGGGAACGACGGGACTGGCGAAGACGGCCAGCGGCGCCGGTTGCCGAGGGCCGACGAGGGTGGCCGGGGTCAGGCTGGGGGCCGCAGGGGCGGCCGGCGGCGGGGGTGGCGGCGGCGGGATGCAGGGAGCGGCGGGCGGCGGGGGAGCAGGCGGCGGGGAGCGGGGGGAGCAGGCGGCGGGCGGCCGGCGGCGGGGTGGCGGCGGCGGGATGCAGGGAGCGGCGGGCGGCGGGCGACCGGCGGCGGGGAGCGGGGGGAGCAGGCGGCGGTGTGCTGCGAGGGGGAAGGCAGATCTGGGCGCACTTAATGCGCCCAGATCTGGGGCTCTTTTTTTGTACTCCTACCAGGTTCGCCGAGTGCCAAATTGGGAGGCACTCGGCGAACAATTTTTTTAAAAAAATAAATAACGTTTACCGAGTGCCACCACTAAACCACTCGGCAAACATTATTTTTTTTAAATGAACCATTTTTTTGCCGAGTGCTAGGGATAATTGCACTCGGCAAAGTTTTTTAAAAATTATTTTCAAAAAAAAAACTAAAATAGAATAAAGACTTTAAAAAATCCCAAATTTGGTATTATATAATATACACTAATATTGCATCCTAGAAAATTTCTAAGTTATAAGGCACTTTTAGTTTAGATTTGGGATCTTTTACTTAAAATCCTATAAACAACTTTTTTAACCAAAAATAGCAAACTAACTCAAAAAAAGGCCAATTTTTGACATGGTATGAGATAAATTGAGTTTTAGTAGTACAAAAAGTTTTAAGTTCAAAAAAATATTTGAATACCGATTTGCTTCTAAACCTAACTCATTTTATCCCTAAACTCCTAAACCTTCTCGAAGGTTGTCCAATTTCTAAAGGTCATACTTGAAAACTTTGTCGAAACATTATGAATTTTTTACCATATTATATATGTATGATATAATGACACCCTGTCAAGTATCATATTTTTTAGGCATCAATTACATTTTCTATAATTAAAAAACCATTAACCTGCATATTGCAAGTCGAGTGTCGTAAATTAGATTTTAAATATTTAGTTATATTTAGTTGTAAAAGAGTACAAATGTAATCATGAATAGAAATATGTTTTTTCAATAATTTTTGAGTCATTATTTCATGTACATTTAGTTGAAATTTGACCCACTTGGAAGTAAATCCTAGAAATACAAATATTTTATTAAAAATACCAAACCCACTCATAAAAGTATGAAAATTTACCAAGGATTAAAAGATGTTGAATTATGACTGTAAAAAAAATTCAAGTTCAAAACATGTTTTAAATGTGATATAGAGTGAAAATATGTTTTCACATGAAATAATGGGATCATCACAGTTTGCCGAGTGCATTTAGCTATGGCACTCGGCAAAAGTGATTTTTTTTGTCTTTGCCGAGTGCCATTCCCATTTGCACTCGGCAAAGATTTTTTATACTATTTTTTTTTAAAAAAAAACTAAAATAGAATAAAGACAGTAAAAAATCCCATAATTTGTAATTATATAATATACACTAATATTTCATCCTAGAAAATTTCTAGGTTCAAATAATCAAATATAAGACACAGAGAGTTTAAATTTGGGATCTTTTACTTAAAATCTTATAAACAACTTTTTTAACCAAAAATAGCAAACTAACTCTAAAAAATGTCAAATTTTGACATGGTATAAGATAAATTGAGTTTTAGTAGTACAAAAGTTTTAAGTTCAAACAAATATTTAAATATCGATTTGCTTCTAAACCTAACTCATTTCATCCCTAAACTCCTAAACCTTCTCGAAGGTTGTCTAATTTCTAAAGGTCATACTTGAAAACTTTGTCGAAACATTATGAATTTTTTACCATATCATATATGTATGATATAATGACACCATGTCAAGTGTCATATTTTTTAGGCATCAATTACATTTTCTATAATTAAAAAACATTAACATGCATATTGCCGGTCGAGTGTCGTAAATTAGATTTTAAATATTTAGTTATATTTAGTTGTAAAAGATTACAAATGTAATCATGAACACAAATATGATTTTTCCATAATTTTTGAGTCATTATTTCATGTACATGCATTTCAAATTTGACCCACTTGGAAGTAAATCCTAGAAATACAAATATTTTATTAAAAATACCAAACCCACTCATAAAAGTATGAAAATTCACCAAGGATTAAAAGATATTGAATTATGACTGTAAAAAAAAATTCAGGTTCAAAACATTTTTAAAATGTGATATGGACTCAAAATGTGTTTTCACATGAAATATTGGGTCATCTTTGCCGAGTGTTTTTCTGGTGGCACTCGGCAAAGGCTAGGGTTTGCCGAGTGTCCGTTAGTGGCACTCGGCAAACCCAAATTTTCACCTGTGCCGCCGTCACGGCGCCAGCAAAAAAATTTGGCGGGGGATTTTCAGGATGTTTGCCGAGTGCCTAAGGAATGGCACTCGGCAAACCCTGCCTTTGCCGAGTGCACAAATCTTTGCCGAGTGCATTCCCTCGGGCACTCGGCAAACTAGAGTTTGCCGAGTGCCCGAGGCAATGCACTCGGCAAAGATTTGTGCTCTCGGCGAACAGAGTGTTTCCGGTAGTGATGTGCACTTACCAGGCCAGCCCAAATATCAACGGCTCCAATCAAAATAAAATCACAAATACATTGTAGCTCATTGGTTATTATCAGTACAATGCAAACCGCAGGTGGTGGGTTCGACTCCCACTGGGAGCAATTTTCACACCAATTTTTGCACTGTGTATTGTGGGCTGGCACGATCAATCTGGGCCATCGTGCTTTCGGGCCAGCCCGACACGAATATAGGAGCATTTGGGCTGTGTCTGGGTAGAGTACTCGACCCGTGGGCTGGCATGGCACGGCCCGATTGTGCATTTGGGCCGTGCCGGCCCGGGCACGAATTTGATCGGGCCACCCCGTGCTCGGGCCGGGTCGGGCTGGGCGGCCCATTTGGCCATCTGACTAGTTCGATGCCCTTGTGTTAAGTTGCAACGGAAGCCAAACTTGATTCTATTAACCATGCTAAATAAATACACAAAATATTTAGGTGCTTCTTTATAAGATCAGCAAAAACTGGAGCAATGATGCGGCATGGACGCATAGCCCGTACCATGATGCCGTGAAGTCAATCACAACCTGTTATGACAAAAACAAGGTTAACACACTATTATAGCATAATTGTTAACCCAACATTTTTTTGACGGTCAAACTTCAAAGGAGACAGATATCCTAATTTAAACATTTCAACAGTTCAATTACTTATAGATCTTTCGGTTAAAACTATAATGTTTTTTTTAAAAAAGACACTACATACTTCTATGGCTAAGGTAGGACTAAAGGTTAGGCGTCCTAACACTCTCTCTCCCTCAACATGCAAAAACATTGGAAAAAATGACTGAGGCGGAGCCGGTTCTTGCACACATGTTCTTGTTCTTTGTCTTTTCCTCTTTCACCGCTCTAGCATGGGCTCATGCCACCCGACAGGAGAGGACCGTGATGCGACCAATATGAATGACGAGCTCGAGGCGCACCTGGCAGGTGGCAGCCATGGATTTAGGGGCGTGTTTGGACAGATAACGGTTCATCATCGTGATCATGGGCAGCCACACATCGGAGTAACTGAACCCTTGAACCAGTGTCATGCCCCGTGCCACCATCGTACATCGCGCTTCACTACCACCTTGCAGCAAAGCCCCGCACTGTGTTGTTGTTCCCCGTGCTCCGCTTCTGAAGCCTCACCCCGCGTCGCCGCCACCAGGGGCGGAGCCAAAGCACTGCTTAGGGGTTTGTGCAAATTTTTTTAAGTTATTATTTGTATTTTTTCATCTTTTGTACTTTTCTCAGATCTAATATGATGTACCGCTTAAAGCAGTGCACCCTCCTCAATTTTACTCTAGCTTCGCCACTGGCCGCCACATGTTGTGCTTCACTACCACCGCCGCGCGTCGCACTCCACTGTTGTCGCCCTTTCTCGGGCCGCATCCGTGTTGTTGTGCCCCACACCCCACACTCTACTACCACAGTTGCACATCACGCTCTTCTATCATCGCCCCACCCCACTCTGCTGCCACCGCGCCACCCGGGCCGCCTCCGTGCGCCGCGCTCCACTGTGGCTCGCTTTTCTCTCCTCTCCCCACTGCTGCCGCTAGTATCTCGATGTCAGCAGGGAAACCACCTAAGGGGAGGGAGAGAGGAGAGAAGCTGGCAGTTGTGAACTTACAATGTGGGATGGCGGTACACATGAGGAGATAGTTGTGCACTGTGCGTGTGAGAGAGGGAGGGGGCGGACCGACCGAACATAAATTTTATAATAGTATAGATATATTTGTACTAATTTTAATTTTAACATTATTTTTTTATGGAACGTAGAGATTAATTGTGTATAACTATGTATAAGCCAAAGCTATTTTCATTAATGAAAAAACACTAGAATCGTTGCCCTATTAGTGCTATTGAATAGTGGAACGCTAGACATTTTTTCCTTTCCTGTGCAAATATCAATCTTTTTGTCTCCTTTGGGAACCATGTTTTTCTTTCCGATTCATACCGGAGACAACCACTTGTAATAAAATTTATGCGAAATTATAGCGTTATTTTGAACTTATGCTTCTGCTTTGTTTGGAGTGGTGTTAATTAATCAACTGTTAACCACTCTAATTTAGGATGATCTCCTTCCTAACCATTACTTTGGTCTTCTTTTTGATCAGGTGGGTCGAGTAGCGGCGCACCGGCCACGGGCGGCGCACAGCCACAGAAGAGTGGTGCGGCTGGTCCCGAGAACCGGCGGTGGTTGGGAGTGGACGGAGTTGGTGGCGCCGGCGGCGCACGCGCGGCGGCGGTCCTCCTCCTCTCCTCCTCCGCCGTCGTCCCACTCGCCGCGCCGCTCCTCCTGCTGCTGCTCCTCGTCGCCGTCTGATGGCGGTGGCCTAATAAACGGATCCAATCCCGTCCGTCCGTGTGTGCATCGACGACTGAGAGTGAGTGTACATGTAGCATCTCAGATTTGTGTGGAGAGTGGTGAGTGGCTGTGTGATATTGATTTGAGCTGGCCCTATCGTTATATATGGATTATGTTACTGTATAATATTTACCTTATAAGAATAATACTTTAAATACATCCATACCATTGATTTTAGTTAGGATTACAATAAACTAAAATTAAAAATACTTGATGACCCATGGATAATTGAAAAGTTAGCACAAAAAATTAGAAAGTCTACGTAGAAAATAGAAAAGTTAGCATAAAAAGTTAGAATAGAAAAGTTAGAAAGACCGCGTAGAAAAAGCAAAGCAAGGGTGACTTATTACCTAGGTTATTTTTTTAATCTTAGCCATTAGTTCAAAACAAATGAATGGTTTGTAATATTTCTAGTGTACTGTAAAATTTGCCTTATATATTAAGATGCGAAAAGACTATAATATTATTTCTGTGGTGAGTAAATATAATTTGGAAAAAAATGAGTAGGGTAATGTGTAATAATGTCTAAGAACAACATATATATTAAAGATAAAAAAACGACTTTTTTACTAGTAGTAGGTAGCTAAATTTAGGATAAATTTTAAACTTTAAAAACAATATAATATGCATACTACTCCCCCAAAGTTACTCATTGCTTAATTCCTCTCTGATTACAGTCAACAACCTAAAATTATTTTGAAAATGATTCAAACTCCAAATCCGTAATTCCCTTCCAAAATGATTCTAAGGGGTGCATGGAGATGAGTTTAAATCATCTGGATGTGTCATGCTTCCGGTCAAAGAGCTCTATATGCCATAGGGTAATTCATATTTTCAGGGCAAGAGTGAATTTCTTAATTAAAATGTGGATATGATAATGATGTGAGGAACTAACCCAAAATTCATCAGGATTATTTCCACGACGCTAGCAATCTAGCTCTAGTATGCTCACGATGTTGTTATGTTTTCGTGCTAGGCAATTGAGTTGGCAACAACAACAACAAAGCCTTTTAGTCCCAAGCAAGTTGGGGTAAGCTAGAGTTGAAACCCAACAAGAAGTCACCAAAGAGAGAGGGAGAAAGGGGAGGGAAAAAGCTTTTAAGAGCACTAAAAGGGAAAAGGCCTAATTACGGTTCGGGCACGTGGATAGCTTCTTTCCAAGCACTTCTATCCAAACACAACTCCTTTGGGATATTCCATTCCTTCAAGTCCCTTTTGATTGCCTCCTCCCATGTCAAGTTTGGTCGCCCTCTACCTCTTCACATTATTGACCCGTCTTATGATACTTCTGTGCACCGGTGCCTTTGGGGGTCTCCGGTGGACATGCCCAAACCATCTCAATCGGTGTTGCATAAGCTTTTCTTCAATTGGCGCTACTCCTAGCCGATCGCATATGTCATTGTTTCTCACTCGGTCCAATCTTGTGTGCCCACATATCCAACGCAATATACGCATCTCTGTGACACATAGTTGTTGGATATGCCGCCTCTTAGTAGGCCAACACTCAGCCCCATATAACATAGCAGGCCTAATCGCCGTCCTGTAGAATTTGCCTTTCAACTTCTGAGGCACTCTCTTGTCACATAGGACTCTCGATGCTTGACGCCATTTCATCCACCCCGCTTTGATCCTATGGCTAACATCTTCATCAATATCACCATCTCTCTGAAGCATCGATCCCAAATAACGGAAGGTGTCCTTCTTTGGTACTACTTGGCCTCTCAAGCTTACATCTCCATCCTCACTAATTGTAGTACCAAAGTCACATCTCATATACTCGGTTTTGGTCCTGCTAATTCTAAATCCTTTTGACTCTAGGGTCTGACGTCATAACTCTAGCTTTCTATTTACTCCTTCCCGGCTTTCATCTACTAGAACTACATCATCAGCGAAAAGCATACACCAAGGGATATCTCCTTGTATATCCCTCGTGACCTCATCTATCACTAAGGCAAATAGATAAGGGCTCAAAGCTGAACCTTGATGTAGTCCTATGTTAATCGGGAAAACATTTGTATCACCATCAGTTGTTCGGACACTAGTCACAACCTTGTCATACATGTCCTTAATGAGCGTAACATACTTTGTTGGGACTTTATGCTTATCCAATGCCCACCATATGAGATTCCTAGGTATTTTATCATAGGCCTTTTCCAAGTCGATAAAAACCATGTGCAAGTCCTTCTTCTGCTCCTTATACCGCTCCATGACCTGTCTTATTAAAAAAATTGCTTCCATGGTTGACCTTCCAGGCATGAATCCAAATTGGTTCATGGTGATATGCGTCATTCCTCTTAGGTGATGCTCAATAACTCTCTCCGAAAGCTTCATAGTGTGGCTCATGAGCTTAATCCCTCGATAGTTGGTACAACTTTGAATATCTCCCTTGTTCTTGAAGATTGGTACTAATGTACTCCTCCTCCACTCATCGGGCATCTTGTTTGATCGAAAAATATGGTCGAACAACTTGGTTAGCCAAACGATAGCAATATCCCCAAGGCATTTCCACACCTCTATTGGGATACCATCCGGACCCATCGCATTGCCCCCTTTCATCCTCTTTAAAGCTTCTTTGACCTCTGACTCTTGGATCCTGCGTACAAAGCATCTATTTAAATCATCAAAGGAGTCATCCAATTGGGTGTCCATAGTCTCATTCTCACCATTGAAAAGATTGTCAAAATACCTCTGCCACCTCTGTTTGATGTCTTGTCCTTTCACCAAGAGTTGATCTATCTCATCTTTAATGCATTTAACTTGGTTGAGGTCCCTTATCTTCCTTTCCCGAATCCTAGCCATCTTATAGACATCCTTCTCCCCTTCTTTTGTACTTAGTCTTCGGTAAAGATCATCATAGGCTCGGCCCTTTGCCTCACTCACAGCTCGCTTAGTAGTCTTCTTTGCTACCTTATACCTCTCTATGTTGACCGCGCTCCTGTCATGGAACAAGCTCTTGTAACATTCTTTCTTCTCCTTTATTGCCTTTTGAACATCCTCGGTCTACCACCAAGTATCTTTAGGTTCACCTCTGCTCCCTTTGGTCACTCCAAACACTTCTGACGCCACCTTCCTAATACAAGTTGCCATCTTCACCCACATGTTGTTTGCATCTTCTTCTTCGGACCAAGCGCCCTCCACAGAAACTCTTTCCTTAAAAACTTCGGAAGTCTCCCCTTTGAGTTTCCACCACTTCGTCCTCGTAATTTTGGCTTGTTTATCCCTATGGGTACGGATCCAAAAACGAAAGTCAGCCACCACAAGATTATGTTGGGGCACAACACTCTCTCCAGGAATCACCTTACAATCCAAACATGTTTGTTTATCTTCTCTCCTAGTGAGAACGAAGTCGATCTGGCTCGAACGATGGCCACTACTAAAAGTCACCAAATGAGAATCTCTCTTTCTGAAGAAAGTGTTGGCTATCACTAGGTTGTAGGCTATAGCGAAGTCCAAAATATCCTCTCCTTCTTGATTCCTACTACCATACCCAAAACCTCCATGAGCCAGCTCATAACCTGCCTTTGTTGAACCTACATGACCATTGAGATTTCCTCCTATGAAAAGCTTCTCATTGGTTGGTACTGCTCTGACCATGCTATCTAAGTCTTCCCAGAACTTTCTCTTCTCGCTCTCACTGAGACCAACCTGAGGGGCATATGCACTTATTATGTTCAAGACCACATCCCCAAAACTAGTTTAACTAAGATAATCTTATCTCCCTACCTTTTGACATCCACCACTCCATCCTTAAGGCTCTTATCAATCAGGATACCTACTCCATTTTTGTTTGCCACTGTTCCTGAGTACCAAAGCTTGAAACCAGTGTTCTCCACCTCCTTCGCTTTTGCCCCTTCCATTTTGTCTCCTGGACACATAGGATATTAACACGCCTCCTGTTCGCTGCATCGACTAACTCTCTTAGCTTACCTGTAAGGGACCCTACGTTCCAACTACCTACACGGATCCTAGTCGGCTCAACTAGCTTCCTTACCCCTCACACCCGTTGAGACAGATGCGAAGACCCTTGCACATTTGTCACTACACCCGGGCGCCGATGTAGCACGCCACTAAGGAAGCGACGATCCGATTCTTGCTCACTTGACACCGCATCCAGATCACGACACGGTGCGCCACCAAGGGGGTGGCGGCCCGGCCCTTGCCCATTTAACACCATACCCGGGTTCCGATATGGCGCGTCGCTAAGAGGGTTACGCCCCAATGGTTTTTTATTGGGTTTCATTTCCATTTGAGTGGCTAAGTTTTTTTATAGCTGGCTCGCCACGCCTAATGCAACCCTTCTCCTTGTATCTGGACTTGAGACCAGGCTATGCTGCACCAACATATGCTGATACAACATAGGCGGAGTTGAGTTGGTGTACTTAAGAATAACAATAATAAATAAATAAATTATTTCTTGATATGAACTGAGTGCAATAGTTGTATACATAAACTTTACATAGTACATCCATGCTATACATAAATATATTTCATATACCAATTTCACACACACACACAAGTTTATTTCTCATCAACTACCTAAACTAAAGAATGTGATATAGGAGGGAAATTTATAGTAGAGTAGTCATGTAATGAAAAAATATATATGAACTATAATTCAGAGATTTTGACCACGAAGATCTTTATGGAGCTGGTTACATAATTTATCAGGAGCCATTACTCTAATGAAAGATTGCACGACCATCTCTAATTGCAATCCTGCCAAGTACTTGTGTTGAACCTAATGTACATCCACTGGATTTATTAGGCATCACATTCTGAATTGCACGCATGGTTGATTAGAATTCAGACGCATGTCATTGTACAGTACTCAGTACAGACTACACAAGCGAACCGACTCATTGGAATTCTAGTAGTTTCGCTACGATCAGATAGTACGAAACCTATTATGACCGACGTGAAACTCTATTTCTAATTGTCGTGAAGTGGATCCCGACTAATATGAAGCTCCACTCTACACTCAGGGCCGTGCCTGGGGTTCGAGCAGCTGTGCGTTCGATTTGGGCCCCCATTTTCTCAGCGGTCCACTCGGTCACCACATACACAGGAGCACGCACAGGTACCATAGACCATGAGTCGTGGCTATGAGACAGCCAGACAGATCATCGCATGTCATGGTAATTAGGGGATGAGGAGAAGCATGCCACACCACACGCAACGTCACATGAATACGAATGACACTAGTAATTAGGACCACAATTTATAATGTCGCCATGGGTTTCACGAAACTCGAACTCAGGAACGCTCTGTCTACACTATTGGATCCCAACGAGATAGCTGGAATCTACTGCCCTAGAGTATATATATGATTAGAAATAATGTTAGTTAAGATTATATCTTATTTCTTCGCGTGTACTTTTATATATACTACTTCTGAGGTTTAATACATCGTATCGTACTGTATCTATCTAATCTATTATTCCTCCTTACATTTCAACACTTATATGTAGTGGGGCTACGTCAGATCGACTCGACTGGAGAGGCTGCAAAGTTTGGTTGATGTTGCTGTTGAACGCTCTGTGTGCTGGTCCTCTGAATATCCTCCTGATTATTCCAAAGTTGATGCATTTGTCTGAATGACTGACAGCGATCAACTTGTACGTGTCCAGTAAAACAAAACTGACGGGGAAATTGGTTTACTTTCGCTTTCTTTTGCATCGGTTTCTCTGTTCTGAAATCCATTTATTCACAAGACAACCAGTAGCAACTTTCAATTTATACTAGCAAAATCTACCATAGTCAGAAAATCTAAATTTATCCTGATACATGTTAGTTGTTAGTTCATCTTTTAACTTTTCAAACAAGAAATTGGTTGAAAAAACTAAGCCAAGCCTACGCCAACATTAGTGCCTGTTTATTTCAGTTTTAGATTATAAAATCCAACTTATAAAAAAAACTAGATTTCATCGGTTTACTAGATTATTATAATCTGCACTTCAGATTATAATAAACTAACAAAATAAATTATTTTGTTTTTCAGCTTACGAGAAAGACTAGATTGAAAAAAACTAGATTATTATAATCTAAAACTGAAATAAACGGCATACGGTAGTTAAGCACCCAGCCTTCGGATTTTGATTTTTGCATGGCTTGTACAGAAGCAAATGGGCCTCTTGTCCCGGAAGGAAGTACACTTTTGCTATTTTTATAAATTTAAAAATTAGCGTACAGATTTAAAATTTTAAATAAAAATATATTATTTTTTTAAAAATCGTACATCTATCCCCGATGCCACGCTCCACGAGGCGGCCTTGAACGATTGCGGAAAAATCGTCAACGACTCGCGTGCATGCGCACCAACACACGCAAAGGCGAAACTTCCTTCCTACGAAAAGTCGAAAACGCAGTTAGGTTACGTTAAGTTGCTGTTTTGTAGTAGCGGATCTTAGAAAGACTTGTTTGGAAGAGTTTCCAACAGATTTAGCTATTTTTAGAATCTGAAACGGTCCAAATTTTGAAACAAACATCCCAAACTCTGATTCTAATTGTGAGAATCAATAACAAAAAAATCTAAAAATTATTTAAGAAGTTATTCAAACTTTAGCGATATTTTTGAGAGTGAAATTCAAACTTTTTACATTAAAGTGACACTTACTTACATGCATTAGAGTCAATATATATATATATATATATATATATATATATATGAATATCAAGATATTGTAATTAAAGTTATTAGATCTAAGAGCATCGTAGCTCATAATGTATGCAATAGTTCACTTAAGTAAATATTAGTTTCAAAGACAGTTTTTGGGTGTACGATTAAAATTGGGTTCATCCTTCCTCTTAATATGAGATATATATATAATTGGGTCTTTCGATATAATGAGCTACAGAAGTGTACGGATGTGATTAAGGAATCACTCACGAGTTAAATAATTAGTGTAGGTCACATTACAATACAAGTACCAGCTCAGCTCGTTAAGTATCCATTTGGCCAAAAGATTTGAGTCCTGTCACGTTGAATGTATAGACGTTATTTTAAAGCATTAAATATAGATTATTTATAAAATCTATTCATAATTGGCGGATTATTCACGAGACAAATCTAATGAGCCTAATTACGCTATAATTTGACAATGTCATACTATAGTAAATATTTGTTAATCATGGATTAATTATGCTTAATAATTTTGTCTCATAAATAATCCTCCAATTTTACAATTATTTTTATAATCAATTCTCAACAATAAACCTTATTCTAAGTGGTATTAAATTTTGATAAGATAATAAACCAAACACTTTTTAAAAAACTTTTGGTATCAAAACTTTGATAATGCCCCGTATATTTCTATGTCAAATCAAACCAAGTTCTTTTTTTTAATTTATTATACCAAAATTTGCAACTGGTAAAACCTATTTAAGGTTAAGGTTTGGTCGTATCAAATGTAATTAGAGCGTCTCTTATATAGGTTCATAGATTTAAAATTTAAGATTTTAGATATAAAATTTAATATTTTGATGAAAAATTACACTCCAACAACACCCCTAAACAAATCTCCATCCTAAACCATTTCTTAAATCCCTTGTAATCTATCCTAAATTTAGGATTAATTTCTCATTCCTTATTTAAAAATTAGAGAAACAGTTAGAAATCAAATTAGTTTTTAAAGATTAGCATGTACTTATATCAAATTTTAGGGAATAAAATTTAAGACATAAAGATTCTCTTAGTAACCCAAATCATTAAAGCAAAAACAAACAAATCAAATCAAATCCTTACACAATTAAAGCAAAAACAATTAAATAAATCAAATCCTTACACAATTAAAGCAAAAACAAACAAACAAATCAAATCATTACACAATTAAAAAAACAAACAAATCAAATCATTACACAATTAAAGAAAAAACAAACAAATAAATCTGGAAACTAAAAACTAAACCAAACCAAACCTCCAACTTCCAACCGCTCCCCAAGGCAAAAGGGAAAATCATTCGTGCGATTCCGTCTCTCGTTGGATTGACGAGGCAACCCACCGCCATCACCACCTCCCCCCACCAGCAGCGTCGGCGGCGGCGGCGGCGGCGACGACGACGACGACGGGTCCCCATTGCACCCGCCGAGGCGCGGTTCGAGGAGGGGGAGGCCTGGATCTCGTTCTCCGATGGCGTCGGCGAAGTCGTCGCGGTCACGGCCGGCCGGCCACTCCGGGGTGTTCCCGGTGAGCGGTGCGGTCGGGGGCGGGGGAGGAGTGGGAGGCGGCGGAGGGGATGGCGGGGTGCAGCTCGCCGACAAGCTCAAGATCTTCAAGACCGATAACTTCGATCCCGACGCGTACGTGCAGTCCAAGTGCCAGACCATGAACGAGAAGGTGAGTTGCGCGGCGAGCGCTCTGATCCAGCCCGGGTTGAGCTCTGCGCGATCCGTCTCCGCTTGTCGTGAAGCCTGGATCGCCGAGGGTGGGATTCGGGGGGGGGGGGGGGGGGGGGGGTGGCTCGTGTGTGGCGGAAAATGTAGCATTTTGCGTTTGCGGGGAGGTGGTATATGATGTGATCCTGATTTGTTCGCGGAAGCAGAGTCGTGATTTGGGGGGGTGGGGGCGTAGTTGGTATTGTAATTTAGGTGAAAGGCATTGAAATGACATAGGGCGATTTCATCTCTGGATGACTGATTAGTGGTTAGGGAGCTAAGATTTTAACAATTGACTCCTTTTTTGGTGTTTGTGGTAATGCGAGTTTATACCCATATTCAAAATATGGTGCATTGTAGTGATGAAATGATTGGTGCTAATCTCTGAGGTATGTTTTGATCCATTAATTGCCAAGGGACTGGTGTTTTGTTTTGTTTGGTTTCATCTATGGAAACTGGAAGCCAGAAAACCTGGATGTTATCTGTGCATTTCTATTTATAAATTTGAATAGGGGGTTAGGAAATGCTTGGTTTAAAAAAACACCATACTGAAAGGTGTAGTATAATGCAAATTCTATGAGTTCTAGCTTGTTTGGGGATAGGTCATCAAAGTGCCAAGTAAGTGAGTAAACATAACTGATCAAAAGAAAATTCAATCTAACTGCAGGAAATAAGGCATTTGTGTTCTTACCTGCAAGATCTAAAGAAGGCTTCGGCTGAAGAGATGCGCAGAAGCGTATATGCAAATTATGCTGCATTTATCAGGTCTGGCAACAATCTTAAGGATGCACTTTCTTTAGCTCTGCTGTGGTAGTCACTGTTGTAGTTTGTGTTACATACTCTTTTGTTTTAAAGCCCGTTACACCCCTGTATAGCTTTGATATAGCAGTTACCTGTAGTAACCATGGTGCATTGACTGCCTGTAGCACCGTTTTACAATCACAGTGCTGTAGAGGCCTGCTACCTCATGCTAGAGCCACTGTAGCGTATGATGTGCAGTAATCCTTAGGTACTAATGTATTTTCATATGATTGATTTTACTTTCACAATTGATTGATTTAACTTTGTATGTTGTGTCAGCTATCACTGTTATTCAATATCTGCGGTAAAAACACTTTTCTGCTATATTCCTGCTACATGCTGTTTGAAACATCTGTTAGATGCCAGCCCTCCATGTTTAATCATGATGGCACATCTAAACCTGGCATCTTTTAGTAATTAATGGTTTCTGCTAGTAACATTTTCACCTTTATTTTGCTCTATTAAGTGCTAGATAGTGAAAATTAATTGAACTGAAGCATTTGCCTACTTTCTTACTATTGTTTCTGCAGAGTTCTGTTGAAACTTCTTTGCACATCCTGTGTCTGCAATTAAAATGTGTTTCCTGAATTATATTTGGTTTGTGCTTCTGTCGATGTCAGCAAAATAAGTGTTTGACAATCAAGAATCGACAAGAATGTGTCCTTTTCTAGCATTAGCATTTCTTTTGGGATTGATTGAAAGTTGCAGCAATGTTTACCATTATTCAAGGTGAATTTGTAGTGTGCAAAGAGGCATCTAGTTTGTGGCATCAGAATTCAGAAATATTTTTTATGTGACGATGGTGTTAAATAATTGTATCCATTTCGTCTCCCCCCTTACATTATAATTTGTTTGTTTCCATTAATCACTTGAGACTGATTTCGTGGTCACCAGAACATCAAAGGAGATATCAGACCTTGAAGGGGAGCTTCTATCAATTAGAAATCTACTGAATACACAAGCAGCTTTAATCCACGGTCTATCTGAAGGAGTTCAAATAGATTCCTTGACTTCAGGCCCTGAAGGTTCTGCAGACGATGACATATCTGGTGTTGAAGATGAGGAACCTTCAGAAATACAAAAATGGTCTGCAGATTTCCCTGACATGCTTGATGTTTTGCTAGCTGAGAGAAGAGTGGATGAAGCACTTGATGCACTTGATGAAGCGGAACACATTGCTTCTGATGCCAAACATAAACAGATTCTAACTACAGCTGAAATTGTGGCTTTGAAGAGCACAATATCTGATAATCGTCAAAAGCTTGCAGATCAGCTTGCTGAAGCTGCTTGCCAGTCTTCTACTCGTGGCATTGAACTCCGTGCAGCAGCTTCTGCTCTAAAAAGGCTTGGCGATGGCCCTCGAGCTCACAGCCTGCTACTCAGTGCGCATAATCAAAGGCTTCAATGCAATACGCAAACTATACATCCATCTAGCACTTCATATGGCGGGGCATACACTGCAGCTCTTGCTCAGCAAGTCTTTTCAGTCATAGCTCAGGCACTAAGTGACTCTGTAGAAGTTTTTGGTGATGAATCATGTTATGCATCTGAACTGGTTACATGGGCTACAAAGCAGGTTATGTCCTTTGCGCTCTTAGTAAAGAGGCATGTGTTGTCCTCTTGTGCAGCTGCTGGAGGCTTGAGAGCAGCTGCCGAATGTGTTCAGATATCACTTGGCCATTGCTCCTTGCTGGAAGCTCGTGGCCTGTCTGTTTCAGCTGTTCTACTGAGGCAATTCAAACCCAGTCTAGAGCAAGCATTAGATTCTAACATGAGAAGAATTGAAGAGAGTACCGCTGCACTAGCTGCAGCTGACAACTGGATTCTCACTTATCCCTCAACTGGCATCCGTCCATTAGCTAGATCATCTGCTGTTAATTTGGCTCTTCAGCCAAAGCTCTCTAGCAGTGCTCATCGTTTCAATTCGATGGTTCAGGTAACAGCTTATCTCTTGTGGTCTAATAATACCAATTTATCTTCTGATTTTTCTTATTCAGCAAAATGAATGGTGATTTATCTTTGTGAGATTGTACCTGCAAAATTATTGCTCATTTAATTGGATATATTTGGTGGCTTGTTGCTGGACAGGGAATAGCTATGGCCTTATGATTTCTTTTGCCTCAAGCACTCTTGGTCTTGGTTTAGCTTTATTAACTTATTTTATTTGACAGTTCCATGGTGTACTAAAGTTGCCCATTGGAACATAGGAAATATATCCTTTGCAAACAAGAACTATGGAACAGCAAATATAGCTCTGTTTTGAACATGGGAATTTCTTAGGAATCTTTTAATCCAACAGTTTATTTGAAGATTTGGAAAAGTCAGGCAACAAAAGTTTTTCTTAAACATGTATCTGCATCTCTACTTCTGCATACAAGAAATCTTCTAACATGAACCACTTGTGTTACATTTAGCTTCTTTTGGAATGATGCTTAGCCTGTATCTTCACCCTTTCTGATACAATATATACATTATGTCCTCAATCTTGATATTGCATGTAATTTGCAGGAGTTCTTTGAGGATGTTGCGCCACTTCTTAGCTTGCAATTAGGTGGTTCTACAATGGATGACATTACAAAAATTTTCAATTCATATGTCAATTTGCTCATAAGTGCTTTACCTGGGTCAATGGATGATGAAGCTAACATAGATGGCTTAGGAAATAAGATTGTTAGAATGGCAGAGACTGAAGAACAGCAGCTGGCCTTGTTAGCTAATGCATCTTTACTAGCTGAGGAGCTGCTACCTAGAGCAGCTATGAAGCTATCATCAGTGAACCAGTCTAGTATGGATGATCTGCGTAAAAGAGGCTCAGATAAACAAAACCGCATGCCTGAGCAACGGGAGTGGAAAAGGAAACTACAACGCATGGTGGACAGGTTAAGGGATAGTTTCTGCAGGCAGCATGCTCTTGAACTTATATTTACAGATGAAGGTGATACCCATCTTAGTGCAGAAATGTATATTAGTATGGACAACACTGTTGAAGAGCCTGAGTGGGTTCCATCGCCAATTTTCCAGGTACATGCAAATGACACCCTTTGTGACCAGGTACCTTTTAGAACAGCTTGCTTGTATCCATGGACTTTATCTTTCAGCACATAAATCTTTGAGCTTTTAGAAATTGCTCGGTTATCATCTCAATTTTTTTGCTCATCTATGCATATATACGTAATTATCTGGTTGAAATGGTGCCTCAGTGATGGAGCACTAATTATAGATTTGAGATTATTTTGATGTCTTTTGCTGCAATTGCTTGGGTTAGTTCATTTATAATCTTATTTGCTTTTTTGCCATGATATAACAGGACAATTATATTAACTGAGTGCATGGAATTAAGTGACCAGGGTAGATGAAACAGATGCAAAATTAAAAAGACATCTCTGTTGGATTGTCTGTTCATACCATTAGATAAGCCGTACTAAAATGTTACTCTTCAATCTTCATGATGAGGATTCTATCGAAAATATAGATTTTAGGATGCAACAATTTGCCCAAAAATAGTGTTTTGAAGCTTATCTGCTGTTCATTGCAGGAGCTGTATGCAATGTTAAATAGGATGTCCGGTATTGCTTCAGATATGTTTGTTGGGAGAGAAAGATTTGCTACTCTACTAATGATGCGACTCACTGAGACAGTCATCCTATGGCTCTCAGACGATCAAGCCTTCTGGGAAGAGATTGAACAGGGACCAAAGCCTTTGGGTCCCCTTGGCCTTCAACAGGTAAGCTCCTTTCCTCCCCTTCTTTCATGCTGTAAATTGTGTTTTTCATTTTAATTTTTTGTCTGCAGTTTTACCTGGATATGCAATTTGTAATCATCTTCGGACAAGGTCGATTCTTGTCTAGGCACGTCCATCAAGTCATATTGGATATTATTGATAGAGCAATGGGTGCATTTTCTGCTACTGGAATGAACCCTGATAGGTACTACATGTGATTCCTGTTTACCCTTCTATAGTTCTATTGGTTCAGAAGTAAATAGTAAATAGTGCTGCTTTTAATAACTAGTTTGGCGGCTTCAGCCAATATGCTAATGTTTATTCAGTACTGCAGTTGCATAGGCCAGTAGATGTTCTGTTTTGTTTTGTCTTGTAAAGTTCAGATGGCA
Source organism: Zizania palustris (assembly GCA_019279435.1). Taxonomy (NCBI): domain Eukaryota; kingdom Viridiplantae; phylum Streptophyta; class Magnoliopsida; order Poales; family Poaceae; genus Zizania; species Zizania palustris. The sequence goes on from JAAALK010000282.1 coordinate 25,299,463, forward strand.
TCATAATGCTCTCCCCTAATGAAAATAGTCCAAGGCTGAAGGATAAACAAATAACCTAATGCTCTTCCCTAGTGAAAACGGCAGAGGATGAAGGATAGTTAGATAACCAGGGAATCTCTGGATATTTTCTTTTATGGCTAATTGGCTATGGTTTTAGTGTTTGTCTATACCTTGAGACTTTAGTTTCTGTGCATGGTTTTTCTGTAGATGCTTCTATTGCTGCTAGGGTTTCCAATAACATCAATACACAGCTTAGCACCAGTAACATCAAATTCCTACGGGGTTAGTTTGCAAGAAAATACCCTATCAGGGCCAAATCTTATTCTTTTAAGGGAAGGATGATACACATGACTTTGGCAATATTGTTGTTTGCAAATACGTTATTTAAAATCAACAAAGCCATTTTACCTTCCTGCTCTTCCTGTAGACTGAAAAAACACCCACAACTAAAAAAAATTACGTTAAACCCACAACTATAAAAAGTAGTGAGATGGGAACATTGCCAGGGTATCTCCACCTCATTAAAAATGTTTGTTACAATGGAAATGATTATATATTAGTCCAATTCTATCTGATATTTCGGGAAATCCAAACAAAATTGTCAGCTGCTATAGCCTGCTAAGATTCTGCAAGCTGGTACTGGAACCACACTGAATAATGATTAAATTGCATGGGAGCTCCTTGAACTTGTGCAATTCCCATGAGGTTCCTTGAACATGAAAATTACTTTCCACATCTACAACTTACATTAGTTGCCTTCTGCCAACATATTGGACCAGTGATGCACTGCCAAAGTTATTCTCAAGTTCATAGAGCCAACTCAGCCAAGTGAGATGATTGCATAACTGCGAGGTCCATGCTTATGGTGCTCCCAAGGTCCCACCTTTCTACTGGACCATAATTTTTTGAAAGAACATGATTGCTTGTTTCTGTGTTGAAGGCAATGATAGATATAAGGTACATCGTTTAGTTAGTGGTTTTCTGCTTGTTTAGATATTCCGTATTCGAAGAGAGGCACTTGTATCTTAAACTCACCAACCCATACGGTAGTATGTAGACTGTTATACTCGTGTTGTCAATGAAGGGTAATATTTTGTTTAAAATATAGACGTTCAATCTTTTCTTATTTCTTTTAAATCTTGTTATTCTAGCCCTGGCAACTCTAAATCTCAAGTATTGGCTGTATTGTAGAATTATACTTTAATGGGTAACCAGGCTGCTTCCTAGTTCGTGCAGTACTAGTGTAATAACTAATAATACGGAATTCATTTGCCTGTGATTTTGGGTCTCTCTCAAGCAGGATCCTCAAAAGGAGCTGCTTCCACTGCAAGTGTGGACATGTAAATTTGAAATGACATTTTTTGCATCTTTGTGCAGTGTCCTCCCTGGTGACGATTGGTTCATGGACGTTGCTCAGGAAGTTGTCAGCATGATCAGTGGAAAGAGTAGAGTTGCCAATGGGGACAGGGAGGTAAACAGCCCGACTGCCTCAGTTTCAGCACACTCCATGTCATCTTTCAGATCCCATGGCAGCTCCTAGTTTGTAAGCTAAAACTTTTTGTAGGCAGGTCATTGTATAATAAGCAGTAGTGCATTCTTTCTTTCTCTTCCAGCATCTTTCTCTCCCCGCCCCCCTTTGTTTCTTTTTTCCTTTGTTCATTTCCTTCAGCTGTGCTAGTATAGGTGGATGACTGTTTGACGTAGGAAAATTTCTTAATTATTGCTTCCTTGAGCTATGGCCTGCAAGTGTTGCATACTTGCACGACCAGTATATGTCTCATGCTTTGTATCATTCTTTCAAATGTATTTTCTTGTCATCCGGCACATCGCTTTGTATCATTCTTTCAAATGTATTTTCTTGTCATCCGGCACATCGCTTTTCATGTCAATAAGCATGGTTCATTTATAATGACTTCAACAATCATAATATGAGCAGCAGGACACTCCGTGCATGTGTCCATCTTGGACGGTAATGTTCTTTACTTGAGCTGTTACTCTCTCAGCATCATGAGATAAAATGATATCAGTGAAATTGATCCAAAGTAAACACACATAAATCTTCTCATACCTCATACCAAGAGCAGAAAGCATTTTTTGACTGGTACATGTCTTTCGGCATCTTATGGTTCATAGGAAAGACATCGTTGATCAGGTTTACGAGCTCCTTATAACAATTGTTGGAGAATGCAAACTTTGACTTAATGGCTATAAGACGGGTCACGAAAACGAGTACGCTTACTGTGGTGTGCTCTTGCAATGGCTCTTTTGAAGTGCTAAGGACGTCGAAAAACTTTTGAACCTCTGGTATAGGAGGATCTTCAGGGTTTATTTCAAACTCCGGTCGTATAGCATCAAACATCTCATCCATCCTATCGTCAGTCGTGTTATCATATTATTTCACTACTGTTGACGCAGAAATGCATCCTCGCACTTGGGCCGGTTCAACGTCTAAAAGTATTGCAACGATACTGACGCCGCGTTCCGACTACCCTAGATAGTGACAAGGGATTTGGAGTCGCCAAACAATCAGATAAATAATTAATATTTTAATCCAATTAGCCAAAAGTACTAATAGCAATGTAAATAGTAACAAAATGACCAAAATACCTAGAATCGACCAACTCGGAGGCTGATTCGGAGATATAGCGGAGTCTGGTCCGAAGGGTCTTTGAGACACCTTCGGCCTCAATCCCGGTCAGATCGGAGGCACAACCCCGGTCAGACCAGAGGCACAACCCCGGTCAGACCGAAGGGCTGTGACGGGGCTTCGGACGGTGCCCCGAAGACAGGTGCGAAGTATTACTCCGGCGGTCGGACCGGCGAAGCCTCGTCGGTCGGACCGGCCGTGCTACCCCGGTCACACCGAACGAAAGGATCTCCGAACATTGGCCTTTGATCGCGCGGAGCTCCGGCGCGCAGGGCTTCGGAGGTTAGGGCTTCGACGGGTTCGGACCTCGGCTTCGGCACGCCCGGTGCGAAGGGTTTCAGTCGGACCAGCGGAGTACCGTCGGTCGGACCGGCTATTGCCGACAACAGCGTGACGAAGGTGGCCCGGTCAGACTGGTACCTCAACGCCGGTTAGACCAAAGTAACAGATTCGATCTGTTAAGCCTCGGTAAACGTAGCAAACAATCTCCAATTGCTCCTAAACTTCGCGGGGATGTTTAAGAAGGCAATTGACCTGCAAAAACAATAAGAGATAAAACACAATTCGGCCAGAGGGCCAAATTGCCAGGTAGGGGGGATAAAAACGATAAAAGGATAGCAATCTGTTACGTGGATTAACGGGAGGTTCACAAGCGAACCAGCAAGGGTTACTGTGATTACGAACGCGACAGACGGAGGGCTTTCAAGCAAACCCACGAAGATGCGGAAAAGTAAAGAAAGTAAATACGACTCAAAGCTAGGGCTTTGGATTGGTCTGTTCGGGGGGCCCTTGAATTGGCCTTCCCCTAGTATTTATAGGGGGATGAGCTAGTTATCCCTGGCTAGAGATAGAGTTAGATGCGTCCAAAACTCTGTTGAGATAAGTTTGGGCGAAAATACCTCGAATCCTACTCGGATCCGAAATCCAGACCCTGGCCGGTCTGACCGAGCCCATGGATCTGGTCTGACCGGACCTGGCCGGTGAGAACGGCCTACCATAGCCGGTCAGACCGGCCTTTGCCAGGTTGACATATTTTCGATCAAAAATACTATTTTTCAGTATTTGCCTAGTTTGACCATTAATGCCATTTTTTGCTATAAACACATGCCCCCTGCCTTTTAGCAAACTTAGTGAGCTAAAAGCACGACGGACCTTGAGCGATACCTGCAATATCGGCGTTTTAACACTTCAAGCGTTTTGCCACACACTTGAGAAGTACTTTTTTAAATATCTACCATTCAAATCTCTTTGAAATCATTCTCCTTGTAAAGATTCTAGGACATATGTATTGCCCGGAGCGATTTCGACTACCTTAAAAGGTCCTTCCCAACTAGGTGACCATTTACCGAATTTTGAACTCCTAGTGCCTAATGGCAAAATCATCTTCCACACCAAATCATTGATTTGAAACGATTTTGCCTTGACCTTCTTGTTGTAGGCCCTAGCTACTCTTCTTTTATCTCTCTCTATTGCCTCTAGAGCCTTCAACCTATTATCGGTCACCTCTTCTAAATTATCCTTTAGAAGTGTCTCATATTCGTCGACCGATAAGCCATCTTGCTTAAGAAATCTAAGTGAGCAAGATCCACCTCTACCGGTAGAACGACTTCTTGTCCATATACTAATTCATAAGGGCTGACTTTAGTGGCACCATGCTTTGCAACTCTACTAGCCCATAGAGCTTTAGAAAGTACATCGTGCCACCTTTTTGGAAACTCTTCAATCTTTTTCTTGATCAATTTAATTGTAGTTTTGTTACTAGACTCGGCCTGACCATTGGCCTGAGCATAATATGGGGAAGAGTTTACCAATTTGACCCCATAGTATTCGGCAAAGTCCCTCACCTCTTTAGCGACAAATGAAGTACCTTGGTCCGTAGTGAGAGTTTGGGGAATGCCAAATCTATGTATAATGTGTTTCAATATGAAATCAATCACCTCGTTGTGAGTCATGTTCTTGAGCGGCACGACCTCGGTCCATTTGGTGAAGTAATCTGTCGCCATCAACATGAATCGATGCCCTTTCGAGGACGGAGGATGAATTTGGCCGATGAAGTCTAAACTCCAACCTCAGAACAGCCATGGTTTGATAATAGGATTAAGTGCCGATGTGGGCGCTAGCGGAATATTCCCAAACTTCTGACAAGCTTCGCACCCTCTATAGTACCTAAAACAGTCTTCAGTCATAGTCGCCCAATAAAAACTTGCCCTTTTGAGCATCCAACTTATCTTTGGGGCCGACTGATGAGTACCACAAAGCCCTTCATGTACTTCACCTGCAGCAACTCTATCTTGATCGGGGTCCAAACAGTACAAAAGTACCCCATCAATAGTTCGGCGATACAACACATCGTCGAGCAAAACAAATTTGAAAGCATGTCGCCGAAATTTCCGGTCAACCTTTTGGCTCGGGTTTCTCAAATATTGAATGATTGGGACCCTCCAATCATCCTCACTAACTAGAGGAGCAATGTCCAAATTCCCACTAGAACTAGCCGCAAGGTTTACCATTTGGACCTGACCCCCCGAGCGCTAAACCTTCCTGACAACAGCCGGTAGTACCCTCGGGTGCTACATCATCTCCAAACATCGGCCTTTCCCGCGTGCAGAATTTTCCCCTCCTAATTTGATAGCCTGATGCTTGTTGAGACAAGTCATTTGCAAGTGAGTTGACCTCTCTAGACACATGAGTAATCTCAAAATCATCAAAGGTAGAAATTAAGTCTAAACACTTGTCCAAGTAGCTATTTAGAAAACCATTAAAACATTGAGCGAGCTTGGCTACTTGTTGTACGACTAATAATGAATCACCGTATGCATGAACATATTTCACACCCATGGAGTTTAACAACTCAAGACCTAGCAATAGGGCTTCATATTCGGCTTGATTATTAGTTGAATGAAATTCCAAACGGGCCAAGGTCTCAAAGCGCATACCACTCGGTGATATGAGTACCACTCCAACACCTTGGCCATTTTTGCAAGCCGAACCATCGAAGTAAAGTTTCCATGGTAATACTTCAATCAAGGCAATTTCATCACCCCAATTGACATCGACGTGGTGATCTACTATAAAATTAGCAACGACTTGGCCTTTCATAGATTCCAATGGTTCATAAGCCAAATCATATTCGATTAACGCATACGCCCACTTGCCAATTCTACCACTTAGAATCGGCTTTTGCAACATGTATTTTATGACATCCGTTTGGCAAGTGACAATACATGTGCTAGGGAGAAGATAGTGATGTAATTTGGTACACGCATAATAGAGGGATAAACATAAACACTCCACAAACATGTACCTTGTCTCGGCGTCCAAAAATCGACAACTCAAGAAGGTGATGATGTACTCTTTCCCTTCGATGCCTTGAGTCAACACGGCCCCAATCACACTCTCCTCTGCAGCAATATAAAGTCAAAATGGGATCCCGGCCTTCGGCGCCCTTACCACTGGCGGTGCCGATAAGCACTCTTTGATTTTCTCAAACGCACGTTGCTGGCTTGCCCCCCAAGTGAACTCGGCTTCATTTTTTAGCCAGAGTATTGGGACGAAAGCATCAATCTTTCCAGACAGGTTAGATATAAAGCGTTGCAAATAATTAACCTTGCCTAGCAATTTCTGCACATCTTTCTTACATGTCGGCGCCACACATCCTCTAATTTTCTCAAGCCTCTTGGGATCAATTTTGATGCCTCTATCATGAATCATGAATCCCAAGAACTTACCCGCAGACACACCAAAAGCACATTTGAGCGGGTTCATTTTCAAGCCATACTGGCGCATTCTTTCGAAAGCAACTCTCAAATCGGCGAGGTGGTTCTTCATAGCGCCCGATTTGACCACAACATCATCTATATAAACTTCTAACATAACTCCTAGCACGTCATGAAAGATTAAGTTCATGGCACGTTGGTATGTGGCGCCAACATTCTTTAAACCAAACGTCATTACTACCCAATCAAACAAACCGACAAAACTTGGGCAGCGAAAAGCCATTCTAAAAACGTCTTCTTCGGCCATAAAGATTTGGTTATAACCAGCATTGCCATCAAGAAAACTTAGTACCTTATGTCCCGAGGCATCGTTGATCAACATGTCGGCTATCGGCATGGGATACTCGTCTTTCGGAGTAGCCTTGTTCAAATCCCTAAAATCGACGCAGATGCGGATATTGCCACTCTCTTTCTTCTCGACAGGCACGATGTTAGCGACCCATTTCGCGTACCTGCATGGCCTAATAAAACCTGCTGCTAATAGACGTTCAATCTCCTCTTTAACTCGGTCATAGATGGCCAAATTGAAGCGGCGCGACGGCTGTTTATAAGGCCTAAATCCGGGTTTGATGGGGAGCCGATGCTCAACAAGCTCTCGGTGTAGCCCGGTCATCTCGCTGTAATCCCATGCGAAGCAATCAACATACGATCGAAGCAATTTTATTACTTCGGCCTTTACATCATTATTCAGATTCTGATTTACAAACGTCGGCCTTGAAACACTACCATCTCCTATGTCTACTTGTTCCAAAGGGTCGACTGATGAGAAGCCTTGACCTAATTTCTCTACCTGGCTAAAATCTTCGATGGCTTCGGTGATACCATCTTGAGAAGACCGATACTGCTCCACACGAGACTTTAGCCAATCAAGATTAGTGCTAGACATTCTCCTATCTCAGACACAACCGAGCCACACTGGCCGGCTTCATGGAAATAGAAACAAACCTCCCCTCTGATACGCTGACAAAGTCATAATCCGAGAGGTCCCGTCCTGACAAACACTCTATCTCATTATGGGTGGCGTCGCCGGATGCATCGGCCAAACTAACATGGGCCGATGTATCGACGTACACTATCTCAACTTCGTCACCATCCCATTGTATGAGGCGCTGATGCAAGGTGGATGGTACGCACTGATTTGCGTGGATCCAGTCACGCCCAAGCAATACATTATAGTTACCCTGTACGTCGACGACGAAGAAAGCGGTAGGTAGCGTCTTGTTTCCCACCGTCAGTTCTAGGGACAGTACCCCCTTGGCTTCCGTCGTCTCGCCGTTGAAGCTGTTGAGGGTGACATTGGTCTTCTTCAGGTCATCTTCATCTTTGCCGAGCTTCCTTAGAAGGGAGTATGACATTAGGTTCACGGTGGCGCCGCCATCGACAAGCATCCTCGAGATGGGATTCCCGTCGATGTGCCCCCTTATGTAGAGGGGTATCAGGTGACGGTTCATATCTTCGGGCTTCTTGAATACGGCGTCTCACGGGCGAGGTCTAGCTGAGCGACCCCGGCCTCCTCCTGCAGTGGGGCGAACTCAAAAGGCAACATGAGAAACCAAGGGTTGGTTTCGGAGTGTGATGAGTGATTGACAGAGTTTATCCTCTGGTTCGAAGGGGTACCTCCGAAGGGGTTTGGAGGTTGGATCTCTGAAAGTGTTCGGAGGTGGTTTCACTGAAGGGTTTGGTGGGCTTTGGTTGCTGCAGCTGTTGCAGCGGAGTGTGCCTGTCGGAGGGGTCCGACAGTACACGATGACTGGGTTTGTACCGAAGGTCTCGGTACTTTGGGCGGTACACCGGAGTGTGTGCCGAAGGTTTCTAACCCGGAGAGGTCTCCGGAGTACTGGATACACTTGTCTGTTTGTCTGTGGTGCGCAGGGGACTTCGGAGGCGATGAACGGTTTGTAGCAGGTGAACCTGGGTCAAGCGGGAGGCTTGATGCCAGGGGAGCGGGGAGCTCCGTCACGGTGGCTGCGAAGTGGTCAAGGTCGGACCTCGGGTCGAGGTGCACCAGGAGAAGGCAGTAAGTGCGGAGCATGGCTCCGGGTGAAGGTACTCCGAGACAAAGTCCTCGGAGTCGAGGCACTTCGAAGGGTACTCCGGATGGAGTGACTTCGGAGTATGGTGGATCAAGTCCTCAGCAGAGGCAAGGTGTTCGAGGTGTGCTCCGGAGGGAGACACTCGAAGGTACCCGACGAAGGTCTCAGAAGTCGAGGTGCATCGAAGGCATGGTCCGGGTGAGGCTCGTCGAGGAGTGTGCTCGGGGAGAGACACTGCGACGAAGTGCTCATGGAATGCTTCGTGCGGAGACCTTGGACGGAGGAGGGACTTCGAAGGGTGGTACTCCGAAGGAGGGCTTCGGACTGACGCAGGCTTCAGAGCGAGGCTAGCTCCGGAGCGAGGTTGACTTGTGGTGCTTCGGCCATGCATGTCTTCGGTACACGGACTGACGGAGTTCGAGCTGGGAGTAGCTGCGAAGCCATGGTGGTCCACTCCGAGGGTGTTGGTGCGAAGGCCCAAGGGCTTTGACGGCTTCGACTCAAAACCGTCACTGTATCGGAGGCTGACTTCGGTGAAGCGAATGCCGTCAGGCTCAAGGATTCTCACCGAAGCTACCGCACCCCTCGCGTGCGAAGGGAGGCTCCAGAAAGGTCAAAGACTGCAAAGGCTGACATTGTCTGCTCTGCAAAAAGCTGACGCTGTCCCCTCTGCAAAGCTGACAGAGAAGCGTCCAAATAAAGTTGACTACCTTTTATACCCCTCTTTTCTGTAGAGACAAAACCGATGTAAACCCTAGGGGTAAAGTAGTCAATTCACTTGGGTGAATTGTGGCTATAAATATGGGGCTGGGTAGGTAACATTTAACACTTTGAGCATTTACTGTTGAGCTCCTGTACTAGCCACCTCACTTTGTATTCATCCTGAGTTCATTTATTGTGTTCCTTGTTCAAGCAGCGAAGCCCTGCTTTTGTGCATTTATTCTGCTTGAGCTTGTTTGCATACCTCGCTAGTTGTAGTGCACCGAAGCCTGTCTAGGCGAAAGGTGTTTTGTGCGAAGTGTGTTTTTCAGTGTGCATTCGCTCTGTGTAACAGGAGGCTAGACCTCGCTGCTTACTAGCGAAGCCCTGATCGAAGCCTGTGTTTCTTATCGTGTCTATTCCCCTAGCGAAGTCTGTTAGTGCGCGTTTAGACCTTTAGTGTACGAAGCCCAGCACCAGTTGCTGTCGCTAAGTACTTGGTCAAAGTCCTCAGAGGGTAGTCCACTCTTGCGAAGGGTGAAGTGTGAAGCCTGCTCGAAGCACCCTGTGTGCGAAGCCTGCACTGACTTAGCAGAGTTGGTTTTTTCGGGTTTGAGTGGAGCGAAGTCTTCTTGGCTTCGAACTTTTGCTCCTTGCGAAGCCTGTGTTCGGAGCCGTCAAATACCTCCGAACCAGAACTTCGAAGGTTGCGTTCGAAGCCTGTTCCGCAGTAGACTGAATTAAAACAGAAGACTATTTTTAGCCTGAAATTTAAAAGCTCCCATTCACCCCCCCTCTGGTCGCCATTTCCGGTCCAACAATTGGTATCAGAGCAGGTTAAGATCACCAGTTGACCTTAACCGGTTTTGTGATCTGTTGGCGACATGGACAGAGCTAGTAAAATTCCTCTGTTCGATGGGACTGACTTTGCATACTGGAAGGTGCGCATGGAGGCTTACTTGCTAAGCCAAGGAAATGCAATTCGGGAGATTGTGGACTCACAATACTCCATCCGTGATACTCGCACCTCTCAAACAGAGAAAGATCAGTATAATGCCAACTCCAATGCAAGAAATATAATGTTCATTGGTTTGAGTAGAAGTGAGTTTGATAGGGTGCAGCACCTTAGGACTGCTAGGGAAATTTGGACAACACTCACTATTTTTCATGAGGGCTCTACTCAGATTAAGGCCAGGCGCCAAAGCACATACAATCAACAGTATCAGCTGTTTGTGCAGGCACCTGGTGAATCTATAGATGCCATGTTTTCTCGCTTTGATGCGATAGTGAGTAACTTGCGGTCCAACGGGACGCTTGCTTACAATGATCATGATAGGGCTATCAAGTTTCTCTATGCTCTTGACCGTAGCATATGGGAAGTGAAGATATCCAGCATTGAGGAGTCCGCAGGTTATGACACATTGACCTGTGATGAGCTCTTCAGCAAGCTGAAGTCCATAGAGATTGCCAAGGCATCTCTTGCAGTGCACAGAAACTCTTTGCCACAACCATTGGCATTGGTTTCTAGCACTAGCCGTGGCACCGCTGCAGAACCAAGCACATCTGGTACTTGTGTTCTTGCAGATGGTTTTGCTTTGTCCTCCCTAGTCTCCATCACAAAGGAGCAGGTGGACACTCTGGATGATGATGAGCTTGCTCTCATTGCCAGAAGGTTCACCCGTTTTCATCATGAAAGACGGGATCAGAGGAGAAGTGGTTTTAGTGGTTGCTTTGAATGTGGCGATACTTCTCATATCAAGGCCAACTGCCCTAAGCTCAAAAAGAGAGATGAGAGTGAGCGCCCCAAATACCACAAAAAGGAGAGGAAACCCTTTGTGAAGGGCAAGCACGGCAAGGTGGCTAAAAGAGTAGCCAAAGCCGCTTCCAGAGCATTTGTTGCTGCTCTCAGCGACATCGACACTTCCTCAACTAAGGAGTCGAGCTCTGAGGAGGAGGAGTCCCCAAGGAAGGAGGACAAGAAGGACAAGAAGGGACGAGACTTCACCGACCTTTGCTTCATGGCTGACAGCGATCACAACGGCGATGAGCTTGACTCATCTGAGGTACCACTATCATCTGACCAGCTTTTAATCAAATTAGATGAGCTGAATGAAGTAGTTCTTGGTCAGGATAGATTACTTGTGCAAGCCGCTAGAGAAAGAAAAGACCTTAGACTTTGGCTAGAATCTGTTTCTACTGAGTATGCCATGCTTAAGTTTAAAGTAAATGATGCTGAATGTGAATCTTGTACTATTATCATGGGTGAGCTTGCTCAGTTGCGTTCTGTACATGCTCAAACTCTTTCTGAGCTTGAGACTGCACAGAAGCAGCTTTTGGTGGTTGATTCTAGTCCTCATGATATTATTGAATGCATGAACTATTCTTTATTACGCAAGAGCATTAATTTACGTGATAAACATGTTCATGATTTAGAGGCTAGATTGGAGAGGGCCGGTAGTTCTAAAGATGTGCAGCCTGTTTGTGACACGTGCATTACCCTTAAGGACCAGCTAGGCACTGCTAGAGAGCGAGTTGAAAACCTTATGACTGAAAATGAGTACCTTCTTTCCGTGGTTAATAAATGCACTGAGGGAAAGGGTAGGATGGATTTGCTCTTGGCCAAGACCAAGATGTGTGCTGACAGAGCAGGGTTAGCTCTAGGTTTGGGTTTTGAGAGGATACCTTCAGATAGTGGAAACAAAACCGTTTTTACCTCTCCCACTACCCTAGAGAAAGAGAGAGCTCTGTTAGACACTCCATCAGCCAAAAAGCCTACCCGAGCTCAAAAGAAAACCACTCCTCCTGCCAAGAAAATCCCTCCTAAGAAAACCACTCAGCAGAAGCCCAAGGAGCCTGTGAGAGTTGCTCCTAAGACCCATGAGAGTGCCCCTAGGAGAATTTTCCATTGTTCCTACTGTCAGTGGGCGGGTCATTTGGTTGGTTTCTGTTTTCGTCGCATCAAGGATGAGCGACGCTCTCAGACGATGAGTTACCAGGACATGCATTACCCATCTTTAGGTATGCATGAGTCTGAGTTTTACTATCGTCCTGCTTTTGAGGCTCCTCGTGCTTCTCGGAGAGGTTTTGCTCCTCGAGGTGTTCACCATGTTCCATATGGTGGTAGACCCCGGGCGAGTAGCTTTGTACCTCATCAGAGTAGGAGACCTCGACATGTTGTTCGATCACAGCATGTAGGTAGACCTCGCACTTTGCATCATTCAGATTATCATGTGCGTAGACCGTCTACTTTTACTGTGCCTACTACTCGTGTCACTCAGTGCTGGATGCCTCGTCATTTTTTCACTCACCCCAGCACTGAGCGATCGAGATATTCTTATCATGTGTAGGCGACAGATCGAGGCTTGGAGGGCACGTGGATCATGGACTCCGGTTGTTCGCGCCATATGACCGGAGATGCAGCATGGTTCTCCAGCCTCACCACAACCAAGCAAAGGGAGCATATCACCTTCGGAAACAATCGAAGGAGTAGAGTGAAAGGTAAAGGTGTGGTAAGAATTAACTCAAATTTCACTCTCAAGATGTTGCTTTGGTTGAAAATCTGGGATACAATTTGCTTTCTGTATCTCAGTTGCTTGATGAGGGCTTCGAAGTGCGATTCCATCGTGATACTTCGCAAGTACTCAATTTTGATGGCGTTGTGGTCTGTAAGATCTTTAGAGTTGGGAGAGTTTTTGGAGTTGATTTTTCAGAGTCATCTGGTTCTTCTCATTGTCTTGGTGCACATTCTACTTCTAAGCTTTGGAAGTGGCATAGGAGACTAGGGCATATGAGCTTTGAGTTGCTTGCTCGTCTGAGTGCACTAGGTCTGATCCGAGGATTGCCCAAGCTCAAGTTTGAGAAGAATTTAGTTTGCGCTCCGTGTCGATATGGAAAAATGATTGCCGCTTCGCATTCGCCAGTCACCACAGTGATGACTGAACAACCCGGAGAACTTCTCCATATGGACACTGTAGGTCCTTCTCAGGTTAGTTCTTTAGGCGGCAAGTGGTATGTGTTAGTTATTGTCGATGATTTCTCTCGCTACTCTTGGGTCTTCTTTCTTGCCAGCAAGGATGAAGTGTTTTCACACTTTCGGAGCTTGGCTTTGAGACTTTTCACTGAACTCCCTGGTGCATTAAAATTCATTCAAAGTGATAATGGCACTGAGTTCAAAAACAGTTTCTTTGTTGACTTTTGCATGGAGCATGGCATAGAACATCAATTCTCTGCTCTGCGGGTTCCTCAACAAAACAGTGTCGTTGAGAGGAAGAACCGCACTTTGGTTGAGATGGCTAGGACGATGCTTGATGAGCACAGGACTCCTAGAAAATTCTAGGCTGAGGCCATGAACACTGCTTGCTACATCTCAACCGAATATTCTTGCGCTCAATTTTAAACTTGACATCTTATGAGCTACGTTTTGGGAGACAGCCCAAGGTTACTCATCTTCGAGTATTTGGCTGTCGCTGCTTCATCCTAAAACGTGGTAATTTGGATAAATTTGAGTCGCGCTCTTCTAACGGGATCTTTTTGGGTTACACTACTTATGGTCATTCTTATCGTGTTTATAATTTGGAGACTAACACTGTCATCGAGTCATGTGATGTGACTTTTGATGAATCAACCCCCTCTGTTAGTTCTGCTTTTGAACAGGCAAATGAACACGACATGGAGCAGACCATATTCGAAGAAGAAGATCCCAGAGAGTTCGAGGATGAACCCCTACTACCCTCGACATCAACCCCCGAAGCCGACCCCGCTTCGACTACTTCGGCACAAGGTCCCGAAGCGACTACCTCGACATCGGTCATCTTGGACCACTCCAACGCACAAGTTGAGGGGGAGACTGCATCCCGCCGCGAGGCTCCACATCATGTTCAAAGGATGCACCCTCCCGAGCAGATCATTGGTGAGCTTGATCAAAGGGTAACACGTTCTCATGCTCATTTCATTGATTCCGCTTTTGTTGCTTCTTTCGAGCCCTTAGATGTTAGTCATGCACTTTCTGATTCTAGTTGGATCAATGCCATGCATGAAGAACTTGAAAATTTTGAGAGAAACTAAGTCTGGACTTTAGTTGATCCTCCACCAAATGTTCATTTCATTGGAACAAAATGGATTTTCAAAAATAAACAAGGGGAGGATGGGACTATAGTTAGAAACAAGGCTAGACTTGTAGCTCAGGGTTATTCTCAATTAGAAGGGATTGATTTTACTGAAACTTTTGCACCTGTTGCTCGCCTTGAGGCCATTAGGATTTTGCTTGCCTTTGCGACATCCCGGGGATTCAAACTCTATCAAATGGATGTCAAAAGTGCTTTTCTTAATGGCTTCATAGGCGAAGACGTTTATGTAAAATAACCCCCGGGTTTTGAAAACCCAAAGTACCCACATAAAGTCCTTAAACTTCATAAGGCTCTTTATGGACTCAAGCAGGCCCCTCGGGCTTGGTATGATAGACTTAAGTCTTTTCTGCTTGAGCGGGGGTATTTGATGGGCTCTGTTGATAAAACCCTGTTTACTCTCAAGCATGGCAAAGATTTCCTCCTAGTTCAGATTTATGTGGATGATATCATCTTTGGTGACTCTTCTCATGCTTTGGTTGCCGAGTTTGCAGATGCCATGAGCAGGGAATTCGAGATGTCCATGATGGGCGAACTTACTTTTTTCCTTGGTTTGCAAATCAAGCAAAGCAAGCAAGGTACCTTCATCCACCAGACGAAATACACCAAGGACCTGCTCAAGAAGTTTGACATGGCAGATGCGAAGCCCCTCGCCACTCCAATGGCTACATCTGTAGCATTGGATCCCGACGAAGATGGAGAAGCCGTAGATCAGAAGGAGTTCTGAAGCATGATCGGCTCCCTCCTCTACTTGACTGCTACGAGGCCGGACATACACTTCGCGGTGTGTCTGTGCGCTTGTTTTCAGGCTTCACCACGAGCTTCGCACCGCCAAGCGGTAAAACGCATACTCAAGTATCTCAAACATACACTCGAATTTGGCATATGGTATTCAACATCTTCCTCTTTATGTCTTCGAGGTTATTCTGATGCGGATATTGCTGGGTGTAGGATTGATAGGAAAAGTACCTCTGGTACTTGTCATTTTTGGGTACTTCTCTGGTTTGCTGGTCTTCCCGCAAACAGTCTAGTGTTGCACAATCGACGGCTGAGGCCGAATATGTTGCTGCAGCTAGCTGTTGCTCTCAGATTTTGTGGATGGCTTCCACTTTGCGGGATTTCGGGTTAGATTATAAGAGTGTTCCACTTTTCTGTGATAACACTAGTGCTATTGTATTGCAAATAAACCGGTTCAGCACTCCAGAACCAAACAGATTGATGTGCGATATCATTTTCTCAGAGATCACAATGAGAAGGGTGATATTGAACTTCAATATGTTGATACCCAACACCAGCTAGCCGATATTTTCACGAAACCCCTCGATGCTTCTTGATTTGCCTACTTGCGTGGGGAACTTGGTATTTGTCACCCTTACGACATTTTATGAGGGGGAGCTAATTTTAATTATCTTGCATATGCTCATCATGTGTGAAATTGCATTTACATTTGTTGCACTTATATGCCTCATTTTAATTCATGAAATCATGAAAGCGCAGCTCCTTTTAATTTACCTGAAACATTAATGTGCATGATGTTTTCTTTCCAAACTCAAATCATGTTCACTGCTCAATCTTGTATCTAGCTTGTTTAGGCAGGACTGTTTTAGCTATCCTTTATCTGCTTGATAGCAAGACACCTTTCCTCTGGATGCTAATTTTTGCAACTTGAAAAATTGTTCTACATATTCATGGATATTCATAAAATGCTAAACAAATTATTCATTTAATCAAAATTCAAAAATCCATGATTTACATGCTTCGAGTGAAAAGATCCAGGTGGGTTTGTTTTGTCGCACTACTCTATTATAGACTGCTTACCCTTGCACATTGGTCTGAACTGGGATAGTGTAGCGTCTGCCAAAATCATCGCCTTAAGCTTCTGATGGCTTTCATGCCTAGGCTTGGCTTGATTGGAAAGTATAAGGTGGACAAACAAATAACCCCTGGCATTAAGAAAAGAACAACAAAATTCATTGATCATCAAGTTTGCTTTCATTGCTCCATTTGAACTGGACTTGTCTGTCTGGAGTAGAAATTGACTAGCTTTGCGCAGTCCCTGCTTTTACTTGTCTAGTTACCGTGATTGAGTGGTGATGCTTTTATTTCAAAATGACAAAATCACATGCTGTCATCATGTTTTTAGAGAATGTTAAATTGAGCTGAGCACATGATATTTGGTATTAAGTTTTATATGTCTTTGCAACTCTGCCCATTTCGAAGCTATGCATCTTTTAAATGCTACTTGATGCTTGCATTGCCAAAGGGGGAGAAATTTGAGTTCTCTGTTGCAAAAAGGTATAATTTTCACAGGGGGAGTTTTTTTTATCTTGAAAAAGGGGAGATTTGCCGAAGGGGCTTTTAATCTTTTAAAAATGGGGAGGAAAATTCTTTTATCAAGTTACATGATTTGGCTCGTTTCTGAGTCTTTATGGTCACTTGTGTACTGAAATTTTACAAATTTTCTTGAACTTGAATTTGGTTGTCAATGCACTCATCAAGGGGGAGATTGAGAAACCAAGGGTTGGTTTCGGAGTGTGATGAGTGATTGACAGAGTTTATCCTCTGGTTCGAAGGGGTACCTCCGAAGGGGTTCAGAGGTTGGATCTCCAAAAGTGTTCGGAGGTGGTTTCACCGAAGGGTTCGGTGGGCTTTGGTTGCTGCAGCTGTTGCAGCGGAGTGTGCTTGTCGGAGGGGTCCGACAGTACACGATGACTGGGTTTGTACCGAAGGTCTCGGTACTTTGGGCGGTACACCGGAGTGTGTGCCGAAGGTTGCTAACCCGGAGAGGTCTCCGGAGTACTGGATACACTTGTCTGTTTGTCTGTGGTGCGCAGGGGACTTCGAAGGCGACGGACGGTTCGTAGCAGGTGAACCTGTGTCAAGCGAGAGGCTTGATGCCAGGGGAGCGGGGAGCTCCGTCACGGTGGCTGTGAAGGGGTCAAGGTCGGACCTCGGGTCGAGGTGCACCAGGAGAAGGAAGTAAGTGCGGAGCGTGGCTCCGGGTGAAGGTACTCCGAGACAAAGTCCTCGGAGTCGAGGCACTTCGAAGGGTACTCCGGATGGAGTGACTTCGGAGTATGGTGGATCAAGTCCTCAGCAGAGGCAAGGTGTTCGAGGTGTGCTCCGGAGGGAGACACTCGAAGGTACCCGACGAAGGTCTCAGAAGTCGAGGTGCATCGAAGGCATGGTCCGGGTGAGGCTCGTCGAGGAGTGTGCTCGGGGAGAGACACTGCGACGAAGTGCTCATGGAATGCTTCGTGCGGAGACCTTGAACGAAGGAGGGACTTCAAAGGGTGGTACTCCGAAGGAGGGTGTAGGACCGAAAGTAGCGACCAGAGGGGGGGGGGGTGAATGGGCGCCTTAAAAAATTCTTTCGAATAAATGGCCTGTTCGCAATACCCAACACACCTCAAACGACT
Organism: Zizania palustris; assembly: GCA_019279435.1. Classification (NCBI taxonomy): domain Eukaryota; kingdom Viridiplantae; phylum Streptophyta; class Magnoliopsida; order Poales; family Poaceae; genus Zizania; species Zizania palustris. Next base: position 25,317,160 of record JAAALK010000282.1, read on the forward strand.
AAGCAGCAGAAAATAAACAGAAGGCCTAAGTCTAAAGGTATCTAACCTAGAAGCAACTGATGATAAACAAAGAATTATTAAAGACGTGCAACTAGGCAGATGAATACTGTATATCAGGCCTAAACTTCCCAATGAAATGATCTAAGTATATGTAAAGTGAAATGAGAAGTTACTGTCCAAAATTGTCTCCTGTTCGAAGCTTGTCGAAGCCTGCTTCGCTGGTTGAAGCTTGCTTCGGAGGTTGGTGACGAAGCCTGCTTTGGAGGTCAGTTGCGAAGCGTGTATGAGATGCCGAAGGTGTATTGGGTTAGCCCAGTTCGAAGGGGCAGGGAGCGAAGTAACAGAGTCGGAGTCTGCTTCGAAGTGTATACTTCGAAAACAAAACTTCGAACACAGCACACAAACGGACAACCTTCGAACACAGAAGCGAAGCCTGTCACACGACAGGAAACCAAATTCGAAGCCTACGCTCTACCTTCGAAAGGAGTAAGCTTCGAGACGAGAGGCGAAGGCTGACACGCGTCTGAGAAAACAAAGCGAAGTCTAACATAAGAACAAGCTCCAAAGTCAACTTCGAAACCCGTCGAAGTGAGGACTTCGAAGGCCTCAAGTCGGAGTACCCTCGCACAGACGTTCAAAGTAGAGACGCTGTCAGTATGAAAAATTACTTCGAAGCTAGACACACAGTATACAACAATGCAGTCCGAAGTTCGAACGAAGCTTCTGAGAGAATACGTTCGAAGCCTGCCTCACGGAGCTGAGGGACTTCGAAACTGGGATGATGGCTTCGCCAGAAAACAGTCAAAAAGGCATTCAATCCAGTCTGCTTCGATCAAAAAGCTATGCGGTAGAAAGTAAAAAGGCTGGCAGCAAATACTGTAGCTACAGTAGCAGTACTACTTGCAACAGCAAGAACTAGTACTACTTCTCACGAAGAACACACGCAACAGAGACACATCCTCAGGAATAAATCAACCAGCACAACAAACCGAAGCTTCTTGAATCAGAGGAATCAATGCACACACCTCAACAACCAACAAAGAAATCAATCTCACAGGAGCAAAGTAAATGCAAGGCAAAAAGGGATGAACCAGTGCCTGGCGGCGCACACAGGAGAGAGAACGTGAGAGGCAAAATGACCCTATATATTAAAAAGTGAGTTCTAGAAGGGCAGTCCAAACCCTAGGGATTGGGGTCCTATTTATAGGCAGCCCAACACTAGGAATATTCTACCAGCCCCTTAGGGTTTTTACAGACTCAAGAATACAGGAAAAGACTCTACTGCCCTTAGGAATTTTTACAGACACGACTGACTGACTGTGGGCCTAGAGTTACAGATGACTTATCCGGAAGCTCAGCTTTCGTAGCGACTACGACTTCTCTTTTGGACAGTCGGATACAAGATCGACGGTTGTCAGTTTTGCGCTGAAATTGACAAATCCTCCACCGGCTTTGCACCAGGTACTTGGATTGGGTCGGCCCGACTCCGCAGCTCTCTCAGCCCGGCAATCGCTCACCGCCCGTGTACCTGAGTCAACCCTGGTCAACAGCCCAGTGGGTCTTCTACTGCTTCTGGCCCATGTACCCGGATTGGGCCAGCCCGACTTCGCAGCCTCCTCTGCCCGACAGTCGCTTGCTGCCCGTGTACCTGAGTCACACGCGGCCCATGAAACCGCAGGTCTCTTCTTCTTTTGTCCTCTTTGACTATCGTTGACAATGACTCATCACTTCTGGAGCCATGAGGCCCACGCTATTCAGCATGGCTCCTCAGAGGGCTTCGGAGTGACGCAGGCTTCGGAGCGAGGCTAGCTCCGGAGCGAGGTTGACTTGTGGTGCTTCGGCCATGCATGGCTTCAGTACACGGACTGACGGAGTTCGAGCTGGGAGTAGCTGCGAAGCCATGGTGGTCCACTCCGAGGGTGTTGGTGCGAAGGCCCAAGGGCTTTGACGGCTTCGGCTCAAAACCGTCACTGTATCGGAGGTTGACTTCGGTGAAGCGAAGGCCGTCAGGCTCAAGGCTTCTCACCGAAGCTACCGCACCCCTCGCGTGCGAAGGGAGGCTCTAGAAAGGTCAAAGACTGCAAAGGCTGACATTGTCCGCTCTACAAAAAGCTGACGCTGTCCCCTCTGCAAAGCTGACTTGTGGTGCTTCGGCCATGCATGGCTTCGGTACACGGGCTGACGGAGTTCGAGCTAGGAGTAGCTGCGAAGCCATGGTGGTCCACTCCGAGGGTGTTGGTGCGAAGGGCCAAGAGCTTTGATGGCTTCGGCTCAAAACCGTCACTGTATCAGAGGCTGACTTCGGTGAAGCGAAGGCCGTCAGGCTCAAGGCTTCTCACCGAAGCTACCGCACCCCTCGCGTGCGAAGGGAGGCTCTAGAAAGGTCAAAGACTGCAAAGGCTGACATTGTCTGCTCTACAAAAAGCTGACGTTGTCCCCTCTGCAAAGCTGACAGAGAAGCCTCCAAATAAAGTTGACTACCTTTTGTACCCCTCTGTTCTGTAGAGACAAAACCGATGTAAACCCTAGGGGTAAAGTAGTCAATTCACTTGGGTGAATTGTGGCTATAAATATGGGGGCTGGGTAGGTAACATTTAACACTTTGAGCATTTACTGTTGAGCTCCTGTACTAGCCACCTCACTTTGTATTCATCCTGAGTTCATTTATTGTGTTCCTTGTTCAAGCAGCGAAGCCCTGCTTCTGTGCATTTATTCTGCTTGAGCTTGTTTGCATACCTCGCTAGTTGTAGTGCACCGAAGCCTGTCTAGGCGAAGGGTGTTTTGTGCGAAGTGTGTTTTTCAGTGTGCATTCGCTCTGTGTAACAGGAGGCTAGACCTCGCTGCTTACTAGCGAAGCCCTGATCGAAGCCCGTGTTTCTTATCGTGTCTATTCCCCTAGCGAAGTCTGTTAGTGCGCGTTTAGACCTTCGGTGTACGAAGCCCAGCACCAATTGCTGTCGCTAAGTACTTGGTCGAAGTCCTTAGAGGGTAGTCCACTCTTGTGAAGGGTGAAGTGCGAAGTCTGCTCAAAGCACCCTGTGTGCGAAGCCTGCACTAACTTAGCAGAGTTGGTTTTTCGGGTTTGAGTGGAGCGAAGTCTTCTTGGCTTCGAACTTTTGGTCCTTGCGAAGCCTGTGTTCGGAGCCGTCAAATACCTCCGAACCAGAACTTCGAAGGTTGCGTTCGAAGCCTGTTCCGCAGTAGACTGAATTAAAACAGAAGGCTATTTTTAGCATGAAATTTAAAAGCTCCCATTCACCCCCCCTCTGGTCGCCGTTTCTGGTCCAACACAACATGACGACGCCGACGTCCATCGCCTGAGGAGCAGGCCCCTCGGAGATGGGAGTGTCATCGTCGTCGAGTAAACCGTCTTCATCGGAGCTAACAATGGGGGCCGAGTCATCGACTATGACCGGCCTGGGTCTCCAGACTTTCTTCACGGTGGGCCGAGGAGGATTTCCTCAAAAAGTGTGTCCCGTGCTTCCTCCACCTTCTCTTCTCGTATCTCTTGTGCGCGCAAGCATTGCATCCTCCTCTTTTGTGACTTGGACATCCTTGAGGACGCCCATGATGGCTGAGGACGGGTGCTGGGTGCCACGGTCTTGCTTCTAACATTTTTAGCCGAAGGGGACTTGCTTGTATCGTCCTCGAGCACCTTGCGTTTGCCATGAAAGGTCTCCTGCTCCTGATCGGTCGGACTGGCCATGGCGGGCCAGTCAGACCGGTCTATGTCGAAAACCGTCGTAAGGCCGGTCGAACCGGCCATAGTAGGCCGGTCAGACCAAGCTTCGACTGAGTCTTCGCGCATTCCCGTCGGGGTATCCTTCGGGATTGGGACCTCCTGGGATCCAACCCTGATGACTATAACCTCCGAGGCATCTCCACATTCACCCCTTTCGGCGATATCTCACGGAGCCCAGTTCTAGGGTACTACAGACAGGTGATGAACAATGTTGTTATCCTGTGCCGGCGTGTAAGTGTTCGTAGCCGAACATTGCACGAAGTTCTCCGGTGGCGGAGGCCAAACCAGAGCCATCGTCCAGCAGTAGGGCGGCGGCATCGGGGGCTCTAGCGGCCTCACCCATTGAGTGCTAAACCCGTTGGCTAGTAGGGGGTCCGGCCATGTCGATGGTACCTCGGACCAGACCAGCGAGGGTTCCTACCAAGCCAGAGGTAAATTAGCCAATGACAGAGGAGGGCCTGGCCACTGGAGGTCGAGTCCCTCCGGAGGCTGCAAACCGCTCGAAGGAGGTGGGTTCGGCCACCGAGGCCCGGATCCACCCGGAGGCTAGAAACCCTCCGAAGGAGGTGGGCTCGGCCACTAAGGCTCGAAGCCTCCTGGAAATAGGGGCCAAGCCAGGGGAGGGTTCGGCCAATGAGGCCCGAACCCTGCCGGAGGATGGGACCAACCCGGAGGGAGGTTCGGCCACAGAGGTCCGAACCCTACCGGCTGCTGCATCCACTCCGAGGGAGTGTTCGGACCTTGAGGTCCGAACTCATCACTCACGAGGCTCATCCTCCTAGGAGGCTTCGACCATCCCGAAGCTCGTGGGGGAACACCTTTTCTCTCAGACCTTCGCTGGTGCTTGTCCAAGAGCATTTTGTATGTCACCTTCAGCCTTCTGCGATGTTTGGCCGAAGACGACGACTTAATATTTTCTTTCCACACTCCTACCTCCAGATTCTTTGGTACAAGTGTGTGTGTGCGAGCGTCTCCTATGACGATCGCCTTTCCCTTCGCCGACTCGGCCTGCTCTGGCCGAATCAACACCTTCTTTTCTTCTAGATCAACATTGTTCATGGGGAAAGGGTCTCTGTCTAATTTCATTTTTGGATTTGCTTCTATTTTCAATCGTCCTTCCTCTATGGCCGATTGTACCTGTCGACGAAAAACGTTGCAATCGTTAGTGTAGTGAGAATGAGAATCATGCCACTTGCAGTAGGGACGATTTTTTAACTCGTCGGTGGATGGCATGACTTGCCCTTTCGGTAGCCGTAGAAGTTGATTTTTCAATAGGAAATCAAATATCTTATCACATTTAGTTACGTTGAACGAATATCTAACTTCATTAGGCTGACTCTTAGAGGGAGATGGCCGCAATTCGGAGCAGGTGACGGGCTTAGACTTCGTGCTCCAAGTCCATTCGGTCGTGTAGGTGTCGGCCGGATCTTCTTCCTCCTCGGATCCTTCCTCGTCGGAGTGCTCCATAGTGTGGATCTTAGCCCTTGGTTTGTTAAAAGTTTTGACGAATTTTCTATCTTTGGCCCGGCCTTCCTGGACCAGAGCCTGCTGCAATACCTGGCTAACGTCCAAGAGGTTTTGATTGTCCATACGCTCCTTAATTTCTGCCCGTAGACCATTGCATACTAGATCTGCTAGATCCCTTTCCAATATGTTTAGGCTAAAACATTTATTCCTGGTATCTCTAAAATGTTTAACATACTCAGAAACACTTTCGCCGGATTTTTTGCCTAACCGCTGTGAGGTGTGATAGCCTAAGCTCGGTCTCACCTGTGTAGAAGTAATCATGAAACTTCTGCTCTAGTTGAGCCCATGTTTGCACGGAGTTCGGCAGGAGTGCCGAAAACCAAGTGAACGCAGTGCCGGACAATGACAGGAAAAATAATCTGAGTTTTAATGCATCCGATCTGCTAGCTTCGCCACATTGTGCTAGAAACTAGCTAATGTGTTCTAATGTGGATTTACTACCCTCGCCATCAAATTTCGTGAAATCTGGGACTCTATACCCGCGAGGATATGGAATAGTGTCAAAGTGGTCGGGATATGATTTTCGATAAACCCTAGCTTTATCCCGAGGTGCAAAGCCGATGCATTCCCTAAATAGTGCGCGAATACGCTCCTTGATATCGTCGTGATCTAATGCTTGCGCGCGCCTTTCATGTGGTGGTGGGATGCGTGGTGGTATATCGACATGCTCTGGCCTATGTTGTGGTGTAGGAGTATGCAGCGCAAGCGGCGGCGGCAGAGCAGGTATGGGCGCAAGCGGTGGCGGTACCTGGTAAGCTGGGTTTACCTGTCCATAAGAGTAGTTATGTGTTTCGGCTGTGGAGGAAGTAGCCAAAAACGTGATGGTTTTTCCGGTATTACCGTCGGTTCTGCTATAGATATGCTGAGCTGGCGGAATACTAGTAATCGGTGCTGGCAAATTGGCCTCAGTAAAACCGAATCTTCTAAACACTGCCGCCACTTGTGAGACAATTGCGGGTTCCAGTTTATTGGCTAGCGAGGCGCTAACCGCTTGATCAATAGACGCAGCTATCCTACGGTCTACTTGTGAGGCGGATAAAGGGGGTGATGACGGGCGTACCTGGGCCAAGTTGAGGTTGTCGATCAGATGAAGCCCGAGCGCGTTTTTATGCAATCTCTGAGCATCAGTTCTTCGAGTTCTCTCTTTTTCGCTTCGATCTTTGCTCAGTCTTCCTCAGATATGTCCGCCATGGTGGGTGTTATAATGTTGCGGTCATCGATGTCTGCGCTCCCCACAATGTTCATCGGCGATGTAGTGGAAGTAGACGTAGTAGATGTACCCGCCCGCCGATGTAGAGGTAGTAGTCATGGTTGGCGTTGTCCCCAGCGGAGTCGCTAGAAAGTGTGTTGACGCAGAAATGCGCCCCCGCACTTGGGCCGGTTCGATGTCCAAAAGTATCACAACGATACCGACGTCGCGTTCCGACTACCCTGGATAGTGACAAGGGATTTGGAGTCGCCAGGCAATTAGATAAATAATTAATATTTTAATCCAATTAGCCAAAAGTATTAATAGCAATGTAAAAAGTAACAAAATGACCAAAATACCTAGAATCGGCCAACTCGGAGGCCGATTCGGAGATATAGCGGAGTTTGGTCTGAAGGGTCTTTGAGACACCTTTGACCTCAATCTCGGTCAGACCGGAGGCACAATCCCGGTCAGACCGAAGGGCTGTGACGGGGCTTCGGACATTGCCCCGAAGACAAGTGCGAAGTATGACTCCGGCGGTCGGACCGGCGAAGCCTCGTCGGTCGGACCGACCGTGCTACCCCGGTCACACCGGACGAAAGGATCTCCGAACATTGGCCTTTGATCGCACAGAGCTCCGGCGCGCAGGGCTTCAGAGGTAAGGGCTTCGACGGGTTTGGACATTGGCTTCGGCGCGCCCGGTGCGAAGGGTTTCGGTCGGACCGGTGGAGTACCATCGGTCGGACCGGCTATTGCCAACAACAGCGTGACGAAGGTGCCCCAGTCAGACCGGTACCTCAACGCCGGTCGGACCGAAGTAACAAATCTGATCTGTTAAGCCTCGGTAAACATAGCAAACAATCTCCAATTGCTCCCAAACTTCGTGGGGATGTTTAAGAAGGCAATTGACCTGCAAAAACAATAAGAGATCAAACACAATTCGCCAGAGGGCCGAATTGCTAGGTTAGGGGGGATAAAAACGATAAAAGGATAGCAATCCGTTACGTGGATTAACGGGAGGTTCACAAGCGAACCAGCAAGGGTTACCGTGATTACGGACGCGGCAGACGGAGACCGTGATTACGGACGCGGCAGACGGAGGGCTTTCAAGCAAACCCACGAAGATGCGGAAAAGTAAAGAAAGTAAATACGACTCAAAGCTAGGGCTTTGGATTGGTCTGTTCGGGGGGCCCTTGAATCGACCTTCCCCCTAGTATTTATATGGGGTGGGCTAGTTATCCCTCGCTAGAGATAGAGTTAGATGCGTCCAAAACTCTGTTGAGATAAGTTTTGGGCGAAAATACCTCGAATCCTACTCGGATCCGAAATCTAGACCCTGGCCGGTCTGACCGAGCCCATGGATCCGGTCTGACCGGACCTGGCCGGTTAGACCGGCCTACCATAGCCGGTCAGACCGGCCTTTACCAGGTTGACATATTTTCGGTCAAAAATACTATTTTTCAGTATTTGCCTAGTTTGACCATTAATACCATTTTTTGCTATAAACAACTACTAACACCGGTTTTTCACGAAATGTCTTGGCATGGTGCACCCAAACTTCATAATCTGGTAAGAAACCATACTTGCAAATGTGCAGTGACAACATTCTCTTATCTTGCCAATGAATATTTCTACACTTCATGCATGGGCACCTCGCGCCAGTTGTTTTTGTCAAAGAAAATGCACGGTCAACAAATTTCTTAGCATTGATTATCCACTCCTTCGTGTGAGGTCCACTTTTTTCCCAACCACTATACATCCACTGTCGGTCATCCTCAGCCATTCTAGAGGCAAAACATTCATTCAATCAAGAATGCATCATAAGTACTAGACATTTTTACATACCACGACCCTATGTCTATAGGAAAAGATAGGTCCTAAACCCACCCAAGAGTAACCGACAGAACGTGGTATTTATGATGAGTCATGAGTCTGAATGAAATTTCAGCAGCATAACCCCGATGTTCTCCAATTGCACGTCTGATAGTGGTGCAATGGAGAACAACAAGGTTAAGACACTAAAATCTCATTCGGACTCATGACTCATCATAAATACTACACTCTGTCGCCCACTCCGAGGCTGTCTAAAAATGGATAATTCCAGACCTACACATCTCACACGCATGACACGTGTGAGACATGTTGGTCTGAAACGAGCCACACATAGGTTTCGTTGCACTGTTTACGTTGTTGTCAAAAAAAAATGTATACGAAAAGAATATATAAGAATATATATAATACTAATCACCCAATGAAATCATCAACAAACTATAAATTAATACAAGAATATAATTAATAACATATATATATATATAATATCACAACATATATTGCCTATGAAAAAAGAACATCGCATATGAAAAGCGTGAAACATATGAAAAAGCACAATATTAATACATGAACCAATGTTTTTAACATGATAACCAATGTGAGGAAACTAGATGGGGTAAAAATTACTTGGGCGTGACGGGCGGTGGAGGCCGACGGACGGCTATGGTCGGCTGGTGGTGGCTGGCGGACGACGGTGGTCGGCAGGCACCGGCGGATGTGACGATGGCTATGATCGGCGGACGACAGCGATTGTCGATGGGCGGACGATGTCGGACGGTGGTGGGGCGCTGGGATGGACAGCGACGACCGGCGGCGTGGGCGACTAGCATCCAGAGGGAGCCAGTCAGCAGCATAGGCGGGAGGCGTTAGAGGGCGGCGCGGGCGGCCGGTGGCGACCAGCGGCGGCGACTCGGGCGACACGGCGAGCAGACTCGGGCGGCGGGGCGGGTGCAGTGGGCACGCGTACATGGAGTTAGGTTTCCCTATACGCGCATGGTTGGGGAAAAATTATATCCCTCAACTTCTGTCGGCCACCATTAAAGCCGACGGAAGTTACTTTACTTTCGTCGGCTTTAATGCTGGCCGACGGAAGTTAAGGGATATATTCCGGATGGGGGTGGATCCCTTTTAACTTTTTTTGGTCACAGTCAAAAGCCGACGAAAGTTAACTTAACTTCCGTCGGCTCCTTGAGGCTGACGAAAAGTTCCTGTTTTCTTGTAGTGTTTCCAAACAGGGTCGGCCCTGGGGTGGGGCCACCGGTGCCACCGCCCCAGGCCCCCACATCTCGATGGGCCCCTGTATATATATACACGATCCACTGTTCAGGTTCTATAGAATAAGCAAATAAGGCAATCAACACAGATATTATCACCCCGCGAGTAACGTAGGAAGTTGTAAAATTTAAAATTTTATTTGTCTTCATGACTTCCTCTCGTGTCCTCCCAGCACTACGCTTATCGCCGTTGTGCACCTGATCCTACATTCCTACGTGCTTGCCTTAGTGCCTGCATGGCTCTAGCCTCTGTGAGCTGCCGACCGCTGTAGCCTGTAGGGCCATAGTGCCGAACGTTGCCGAGAGCCTAATGCCTGATTGCATCTCCTGATCTTCCAATCACGCCATCATTCCATCTGTTGATAGCAAAAAATGGCATTAATGGTTGAAATCGTCAAAATATCAATTTTGGTAATTTTGGGCTAAAAATATGTTAAGACCTAGCACGGGCTGGCCAACCGTCCATGTAGGCTCGGTCTGACCGGACATGTGGGCCCGATCAGACCGGACATGTGGGCCCGATCAGACCGGTCATGTGGGCTCAGTCTGACCGGCCCAATCTGAGTCCGAGAAGTATTAATTTGTTTCGGGTTTATTTTATCCTTAACTTAATCCTAACTACTTTGGACGTGGTTTTTAGGTAGATTAAAGACCAGGCACGTCATGTCCAACCCCTATAAATATAGGGGCAAGGCCGATTCAAGGAGCCCCTGAAACCCTAATAAATCTAATCTATTATTACCTTGAATCATACCTTTACTTTTCAATCTACTTTCTTGCCCTAGGATTAGTTTAGCACGTCCATCTTTGTTGGTTTGTGCTGTAAACCATCCCTCCACCGCATCGTAATCACGGTAAGTCTTGTTGATTCACCTGTGAATCACCCGTTTAATCCACGTAACAAATTTTTATCGGTTTTATCAGTTTTTATCGGTAATTCGGTCTCTTGGCCGAATTGCCTCTCATCTTTTGGAGTTTTTGCAGTGTTTTCATCCCATCTTCTTCGCCAAGAACTCTTGTTGCAAGCTGTCCACGACAAGACGATTGCCGGAGACCTAGGCGTTCTGATCTGGCATTGTCAGTCTGACCAACGTGAGTCGGTCGGTCTGATCGACGTGTGCCAGATCCGTCAGTAGGTGTGCCGGCAACGCGAGGCGACAACTCCCCACTACTTCGATCTAACCGACGGGTCCTTGTCGGTCTGACTGACGTGTGCCGGACCCATCACCCTCCATGCCGGCAAGCGTCAAGCGGCCACCGTCAACCGTTCGGACTGACCGGCGGTGGGCGTACGGTCTGACCGAGCCGTGCCGACACCCGACGGTCTAACCAGCCCCTCTATGCCGGACTGACTGATCTTGTTTGCATCGGTTTAAATCGGCTACTTGGCCAGTTTTGTTTAATTCATCCGTGTTTTGGCTAATTGGGTTATACTTCTGTAATCTAATTACTTGGCGACTCCACACTCCCTTGTCATTATCAAGGGTCATTAGAATGCGACGTCGACGTCGTGTCACACCTAGGGTTATCTCTCGGTATCCACACACTTTTGGATCATCGAATCGACATCAGTGCGTTGGTACTTTCATCGACAGATTTTAGAGTCAACACCATCTTTGAAGTCTGAAGTCTGAAAATTCTATTGTAGTGTCGTTCTACGACGCAAGGTGCGCATTACTATATGCTTATCTGATTAAATTAAGAACTGATTAGATTTTAGAATTCAATTTAAATTTTGTTTTACACTTATAGTACTTAATTTTTAATTTTAACATAATCATGTCATAGAGAGTATACTTCGGGTAGTGAAAAATTGAAAAAGAAAAAACGAGTAGATGAATTGATACAATTATTGGATAAGATTTATATTGACACTTAACATCAAGGAACATCAAAAGGATTTTTGAGGTATTTTAATATACACATATTATTTTATATCAATACTATTTTTAAATATATTTTCATTCCATATCGAAATGGGCCCCTAAAACTTAGTTCGTCACGGGCCTCCTAAATCTCAGGACCGGAAAATTATGCTCTTATTCTTTTCCTAGGGTTTGTGTCGCCATCGCTGAACTAGAGAGGGGAATTAAGAGTTTCGCCACAGATTGTTCGTGCTTTTTCATTTGGGAATTGAGGGTTCAATAGATCTAATCTTGCGTGATCAAGTAGATCAATCTATCAAAGTGTGTGGTCTTCAAATTCGAGGTAAAAAGTGTGTTACATGGGCAACATGTTATTCATTAAATTCATGAGGTTGCTATGTCCTAAATCTACATCAACAAGGTCGGGCTTTCCCTTATCAATGTCCGTGTCTCAGTAAATTGGCCTTACTTGCTTGACTTATTAGTTCACCGCGGTTTTGGCCAACGCTGGTTCAATTGGATTTCTCATATCCTATATAGCTCTTCCTCCAGTGTCATCCTCAATAGTACCCCTGGGCTACCTTTGAATCATGGACAAGGAGTTTGACAAGGCCACCCACTCTCACCTTCGCTTTTTCTACTAGCCATTGATCCATTGCACAAGTTGATCTCCTCAGCTGAACTCCACAACATGCTCGCCCCTCTAGAAGGCATCAATCTCAAATTTCGTGCATCTCTTTTCGCGGATGATGTCGGCATTTTCCTCAAGCACTACCCGCTTCAGTTCTCTTGTTTCAAGAGCATCCTTGATTGCTTTGGACAAGCTTCTGGTTTGTTGGTTAATCTAACAAAAACTAAGCTCCTCCCAATTTTCATAGACTCAAGAAATGTTGAGGACATCCTTGCAATTTTTCCAGCCAAGCTTGCCACCTTCCCTGAAAATATCTAGGGCTGCCACTTTGCTCATCTAAGCTGAAAAAACCGACCTCCAACCTCTAATTGATAAAGTGAGCTCAAAACTTGCAAGATGGAAATGCAAACTAATCTCTAAAGCCGGAAGGGAGACTCTCATAAAATCCACACTTTCTGCTGTCCCAATTTTTCATTTGACAGTGCTTCCGTAAAATAAATGGCTAATAAAGAACATTGACAAGATCCGTAGAAACTTCTTGTGGCATAAGAACAGTGCTGATCAGAACTCCAAATCCATCAGCCTAGTAAGTTGGGCAGAAACTTGTCGTCCTAAAGAGCTCGACGACCTAGGAATTTTGGACCTTACCAAGTTAAGTCGAGCCCTACGAATGAGATGGCTTTGGTACCAGCGCAAAATAAAACTCGCCCTTGGACCCAACTCCACATTCCCTGTAATGAGCAAGCCATCAAATTTTTCCAAGCCTCCACTTACATCTCTATATGAAACGGTGAAGATATCAGCATCTGGCATGACAATTGGCTTAACCACACTCCCCTTTCATCACTCACCCCTGATCTTTTCGCCATCTGTACAAAAAAAACAGCAAATTGTTTCCCAAGCGTTGGCTGAAAACTCATGGATTCAATGGATTAGGCGCCTAAATTCTATGGATCAGCTCTGGCAATACTTGTTCATAGCTGACGTACTTCGTCTAGTCAATCTTCAACCAAACATGGCAGACGAAATCTCTTTGAAATGGACCATTGATGACGTATACACCTCCTTCTCTGCCTATCGGTCTCAGTTCTTTGGATCAATCTCCTCTACCATTCATTCTAATCTGTGGAAGGCCCGAGCTGAATCTAAGTGTAAGTTTTTCGTCTGGACCCTATTAAAACAAAAGAATCGTACTACAAACAACCTCCTAAAGCGTGGATGGACTTGCAACCCAATTTGCCCCTTGTGTTGGGTTGATTTCGAAACTCCGTCTCATCTTGCATTCCATTGTGGCTTCACCATTGGATTTTGGAATCACTTAATGCAACACTTCAATATCACCGGCACTCGACCAATGTTGTCATGTGACAATATGCAAAATTGGTGTAACCTAACGGTTAAAGCTTTCCCAAAAGAAACAAAAGATATCTAAATGGGCTGATCATTCATACATGGTGGAATATACGGAAGGAGTGAAATCAAAGAATCTTCAGGAACTCTTTAAACTCAGTTGATGTTGTCGTTGATTTTATTGTATTAGAATTTGAATCTCTTTTTTTAGCTTTACCTTTCACCCTCTAACCCCCGTTCTCTCTCCTTTTTCCCCTTCTACATCTCCTCCCTCCCTCCCTCCCTCTGTTTTTCTACATTCTCAGCCGATGCTTGTATGCTATGTTTGTATTTTTTTTAAAAAAAATTCTCCCTTAAAACATGAAAGCGATTCTCTCTCTTTTTATTCAAAAAAAAAGTGTGGTCTACACTTTGAACTCAAAAGAAAGCAAACAAATTATATGCAATTGAGTTGCCACCTCCGTTAGTCTTATAGAAACACATAGTATATATATAAGTTCTCAGTTATTCTCATTGACATTTTCATGGAAAAAGAGGTGTAGGCCTATCCATCACATTATTGAAAACGGTAAAATATTTGGTACATGGTCGCTGATCTTTTACTGATCAGCATATGACTGCTGCTCCTGCCTCGGTGCAAAGACAGCCATCTCGTCGGCACGATTGAACTTGAGGCTCCTGGACTCCTCCCTCGAAAGCCTGTAGGCATTGGCGACCACGTCGACCGGCAGAGCGCGAAGAATGGATGCCTTCCCTGCGATCTGGCTGTCGATGGCGTTGTGGTTGGTCTTGAAGGACACCCATGCAAACCCTTCACGCCGGGCCTTCACCAAAACCGCGAAGTTCTGAGGGATCAGCAAGATCTGATCCTGGTGAAGCTCACCGTCGAAGACACTCCTACCACGGTGATCCACCACCTGGATGCGCCCTTGGCCGGCGGTCACGTACATCACCGTGTGCGCATTCACCGTCCAGTGTGGAGTGAGCAAGGCATTCTAGGAAAAGAGGAAATGAGTCAGTATCGTGACAAGTGAGTATAAAAACCCATAAATGCTTTGTTTTTTTGTATACTCACGTTCTGGAGCACGGTTCTGGTGGCACTCATCTGGATGATGTTGAGTATGGGGAAGTTTTGGCTGTTAGCCCTTGTGATCCTTCCACCGCGAGGGTTGAAGATGTCAGTGGACTGTGGGTTGTTTATGTTCTTCCTCAGCTTAAACGAACAGGAGATCTCATCTAGACCATTTTGCTGCTGCTCTTGGCTTGGTACGTAAACCTGGCCTTGTTCTTCCTCTCTCGTTGGCTCGGTTTGGAAAGAGGGCTGCAGTGCCTGGAGGCCATGTTCAACTCTGATGATTGCACCTCTTTGGTCATTCAGGCCTTGGAGCCTGCTCGCTGTCTGCCTGCTCACGCCCAGGGCTTCAGCGAGTACTTCTGGATTGAATCCAGCAAAGACGTTCTGATTGCTGCTTTGTTGCTCGGCTTGGTATGAGTAGTGTTGTTGTGCCTTTCGGCCAGCCAAGAAAAACTCCTGTTGCACAACATATATATGATATGCATTAACATTTTGTTACTCACTGAAGTTAATTGAGCTAGAAATTAAGCATACTATATATACCCTTGGTCTAGGATCGAGCTGGTTGGCATTGTTGCCGGTGTCGATGATGCTGAAAGCGATCACAGTTGAATCGCCGTTGTTATAAAGCCAGAAGGGCACTCCGGCTGGCACCGCGATGACATCCCCTTGCTGGAACTGCTGAATCTGCTGGTGCTCATCCGTCAGCTTTTGGGTGCTTCTCACTTGCTGCTCAAACGTAGACCTCACCGACTGGAATGTTTCCGGGCAGCCTGGAAGTGCCATCCCAAACACTCCTCGACCTACCATATATATATGTTTGTGTACCCTAGTTAGAGCAGAAACCACAAGCTTGGACGATGTATATATGTATGTACAGACCTTGGACGATGTAGACCAGCTTGTGAGCACCGGCATAAGTTGGCAAAACCAGCCCCTTGCTCTCGACAACCCAACGCCTGACGTTGACTCCGGCGCAGCCGAACTCGTTTCTTGCATCGGTGTTGTAGTACTCGGTGAAGCCAGCTTCAGATCTCTGCTGCTCCGTTGCCTCAAGGGCAGCAAGATGCTCAAAGCGACATTGCCTTGCTTGCTCACCCCTGAACCCACGTGAGCTCTCACCAAATGAGAACTGGGCAGTGGACACTTGGGACAAGAGGAAGAGGCCAAGGCACAGTGGAAGAATAGCAGATATGGAAGCCATGGCTAAGCTAATCACTTCTACTTGTGCTCTGCTAGCTTGTGTTGATGCTGGATGACAAGGAGGAGCAGCAGCAGGAGGGTTTATATACACGGAGTAGAGGAGAACAGATACAAAAAGGGAAAACAAACTTGCATATATATCTTCCTATCCACAGCATGACGTGTTATGTTGTTGATATAGCCTACTGTGACTACTACAGGCATATCTAGTTTGTCTATTGCTATCAAGATGATGCAAAAAAGTGCATGCTAAACAACCTTGATTAGTCATTATTTGTTTGTTGGATAATTTAACATTTAGATATGCATGCATGTTATCTACTTAGTTGGAAAGTACAAGTTTTGTCACAGCAAAGCAAATGCGTGTAGGACAAGCTGAAAAAGATTTTGTATCATCTCCACCCAAGATAATGCTGACATGCTTTCCAAGGAAGCACTTTTGGATTTAGAGAAGTATCCTGTACATATCAGCTGGCCGTGCACATCGTGCACATGTGAGATCTATTTACTGGCTAGTTATGTGGCACGACTAGAGGACAATAGGCTTTACATATAGCAGCTACAAAAAAGAGGAAATAAACTTACTTTAAATCCACCTTTTACGGTAGGACAGATCCACACACATCTAAGTAATGTGTCATCAGTGATAGATAATTACGAGCATTTAGAGATGATAACATTTTTGATAGTCTGAAAAAAAATGAACTTCTGAGATAAGAGCGTGATCATGGGAGCACATGAGGATGACCTGTCAAAGATAGTCGCTTATTTGTGACGGCTAAGATATTATATCCCATCATAGTTCATTTGTGACAAGGTATAACAAGGGATGAAAACAAATCAAAAACGTATTGATATTAGCGATATCATATCATTTTTCATATTTTTCAGATTTAGGTATGGAAATGAATGTCATCAAATACGAATATAGAATGTATCGTTATTTGTGATGGCTAGCATATTGTATCCCATCTCTGTTGGCCAGATTGCCACAACCAACCCCTCCTACACTATGACAACCCCTAATGCCAACCAGCCCCACGTCATAGCCTCCATCTCAAGGTATAACCTATTTTGGCATTTGCTTAGAACGAGGGATATTAATTTAAAGGACAGTCACGGATGATGTTAACAATTCATATTTTGTTTGACATTTTTTCTTTGATTTGATTACAACCTCTATGTGTTTGGCTTGCATGCCTACTGAATGACATCATTGGCAGTGACACACACTGTCTATCATAATAAAAGCAACCACAATGACACACACTGTCACTTCATTTGAGAGTACTAAAGGTGGGAAGATTGACATCAAGTTTGTCAGTTTGTCTAAGCAGTTGACATGCCTATTCAAGAAGCCACTTGCATTTACTAAGTTGTTGGGTATTCATACAAGGATTGGTGTTGAGAAGATATAGTGAGTGCATGGGATTATAGAGTGATATCTTAGTAAGCTTGTGTATATTGTGAGTGCAATTAAATTACTTTGGAACCAACTATATATACAATATAAATAGATGTTTGTTGTTTCTCAGGACTTGAGGTTGTACTTTGGAATCAACTATATATACAATATGAATAGATGTTTGCTGTTTCTCAGGACTTGAGGTTGTGAAAGGCTACACAAAGCTTCCAAATGGGATATAGATGAAAGCATCTCCATTCATCCATTGATGCTCAAGTATAGGGTTAGGATGCATCTGGAAATTCATCCACTGATAAAATAGTCTTGTTCTCTGCACCATCTTTTGCATATGTGTAAAAGATGAAGTCTTGAGTACCTTAGAGCCTAAGACTTAAGGTTTGGATATATACTGGGAACAGCAAAGCTTTGGAAGATCTATGGCAGTATGCAACAGTAGCAAAAGTGCTTAACTATGTGAGCGGGGCAAGATCCAGACATGGCTAAGAGTCTGCTATGCAACCACAAGAAGAAGAAAATTTGTCAAACCCTTGGATCCCGCTGTTAAAACCAACGCCTTTTTTATGCCAATGATATTAAAGAAGAGGAAAATCCTGACCCTCAAGATATAAGCTTGTTAAACTTATGTTTTTCCCTTCTTCACTGTAGCATGTCTAGCCTTTTTCGGATGAGTCCTATTTTTTTTCTCTGTTTGGGTCTGAGTCAAAATAGCTCCGTTTTGTTGGAGGTTTTTTACCCAAGGTGTGTGCTTTCATGTAGAGGATTTTGTTGAGGGTCTTTGGCGCAACACATTGAATAAAAAGAAGAGAAGAACAAAAAGCTACAAGCCAGTTCGCCACACCAACTCCCTCACTTTCGCTCTGTCTACTTTGATTGTAAGCTTTTGTTTGGTTGGCAGCTATTTCAGCTGGCATTATATTGTTAGAAAACTGGTCAATTTTTTCAAAAACACAAACGATCTGAACCAATGGAGTTAATGAAGAGCCGAATTGACCACTCCTACCAATGTTTTTCTAACTAGCAAAATGCTCATGCTTTGCTACGAACAAAAGAAAAATATTGTAATGTTGTCTAAAATAAATTGAATATATTTTTATATGATATATGTTATTTATTTTAATTATATGTGTGAATCCATTTTTATTGGTTTGTTGTATAATATTACATAGTATCAAAGAGTAAACTGTAAAACTATAATAGGAGTAGATGGGCGCCAGATTCTAAATGGCTATGAGTGTGTGTCCAATCCACTCTTCAATAGGTGTTCCTTAGGAAAAAGATTTGCTGCTACTGTGTTGCATCATGCTGGTGGAATATATATAATACTGGTGCAAATTGCATGATATTTTGGTAATTACACGATAATTACTATGACTTATGACACGAAAACATTGCATTAATAATTTCTATTTCTCGTTGCATAACATAATACCACCCAAAATGTTCTTTACCAAAAAGCATTTCTAGGCATCTAACATTTACCAAAAGCACTAATGTTCAACGCTAGATGGAACATTTTCAAGTTGTAAAGGATTAGGATGCATAGTGAAATTTGAGAATCCATTTTCAGGGATCCCATGTCACTTGACTGCAGTGTGAAGGTCAATTTTCCACACAAGGCTATGAAACCACTACAGATCCATGGATGCTTTTGTGATGCAGACATGCAGTCCCGCATTGACAACTTCAGATCTGATTTCTCAAGTACGATCGTAATCCTGCAGCATTGCATTCGGATCGAACAGTTGGTAAAACATTTATAGGCATCGATCAAACAGCTCATGAATGTCACGAATCTGGAAAGACTGTCAAATTGGGAGGTGATTTATTTCTCTGCTGCTCAAAATAAATCGTCCCAAGAAGCAAGTACAGTGTCCAATAGTTGAAATTACTTTCATCAGACAAGCATAATGCATTGCTGGTGGATATAAATACCACAACCATTTGTTGTATAGCATCGCTTGGTGTGTTGCAAAGAACACATGGATGAAGAAGAATGACAAAGGGCTCTGATTCTCTATTTGTACTGGAGTATAGGAATAAGATGCTTCGGGAGATTTAGTCCCCAGTTATACATCCATCCGTTTCAATATAGCACATTCGGATAAAATGGAAAAGATAAAATAGCATCCAAAGGACATATTTGCGTATGTTCTTGACAATCATCCTGAGCTTATGATACAACTGTAAAGACATACTAAGTTTCGTGGTGCAACTGTGGAGATTTGAGCATTATATATTTGCGTATCAATCATCCTGAGCTTCATGATACAACTGTGAAGACATCCTGAGTTTCATGGTGCAACTGTGGAGATTTGAGCATAAACTTCTCTGGTGTAAGCTATGGAATTTTTGCAAGCTCAATTCATGTAATCAGAGAAGAGAGATTATTAGTTCTGAACTTTTGTTTATATTTTAATTAATTATACAGGCCAAACTGAAGAATCAGCAGTATTGAACTGGCGTAAAAATATTGTATAATATTTGTCACTCACAAGATATACATATGATTTAATACCTCACTTCAAAAAGTTGTATAGCACCCCACTTAAGGCCATTAATGAAAACAAGACGTCCAGCTTGACTATTACCCTGCATGACTGCAGCGACATACCAAGCCAACCAAGCCGGAGTATTTTACTGTTCAAACTGGTTTGAAATTTGACCATTGCATTAATTTTGTCCATAGCTTTTTGTTTTATTTTGAACTTCGATGTCTCGAGGTTATAATGAATCTAGGAGAAAAGAGTCAAAAGACAGCTTAAACTTAACACACACACACAACCACACCCTACCATTCATTCCACAAATAAATTAACCCAGCTTATGCACATACCATCGAAAGAAGCTAAACTATGGTAGACAGCATTCACCTATACTAGTTATTACAACAATTGCAATTTTACAAGCGGCACGCACATGATATGATATACTAGTACAAATAAAACGAACCTCGTCATGAAGCTTCTACCGACGACCTAACAAACGACCTTCTCCACCATACCTGGAAAGCTCTAGTGAGGTTCGGGCATTCTGCTCCTCTGGATGCAAAGCACTGAAACCACTCCTCAAACAGAAACTGCTGCTGCTTTAGTGGGAGGGTTAGGAGTACTTGTCCCAGATTTTCCTCCAATGATCTTACATCTAGACCTTTGGAGCATCGCTGAAGCCAGCCAAAATCAAGCAACATCGGGCTGAACCATCCGTAAAAGAGGAGGCTCCTCAGATCTCCACGGCACTGCACTTTTCCTTTGCCAAGCGCGATGAAAATACCAGCAGATATTCTGCTCAACTCGTACCTCGTCATCGGCGATGCCTGCTCATGTACCCTGATGAGCCTGTCTTGGTTTGCCCACAACTCCACAAACTCTTCTGCCATGTCATTGTTTACTAGAATGTCGAAGATCCAGATGAGGTTCTCTGTCTGATGAGAGATCCGCTCAATCAATGGTTTACTCCCCCTAATAACTAGTGCTTGGGCTGTGTGGTCTGTAGTTCCTGTTGCTTCATCAAAAAGATCCACCAGTGCATTCAAACATGCACAACAGATATGATACAGGCTCTCTTTGTTTAACCCTGCCAAGTCTTTTTGGTAGACTGAACTTTTGCTCAGAAGACCATTTACCAAAGATTGCATATCTTTTCTTGCACCACTATTAGTACTGCTCGTGACTGATTGTATAATATGTACCGTGAGGTCTTCTGAGCTGTTCCAGCTGTGAGGCCGCAACCTAGCCAGTACATCTTGGGATATTGCTTCATCAAAAGTACATCTTGCAAAGAGATTCTTCAGCTTCTCCTCCTCATTCTCATTCCATGGCACTGCTTCTATGTATGACAAACACAATTTAACTCCTCTTTCAAACATAATCGATGAAGATACCTGCAATTAAAGAATTACTACATAAATCGTGTATGTGATTAAGTAATAGACACTTGATAAGCTACTTAAATGGTTACTTAAGCAAAATATTCTATTGATACGGATCTGGTTACTTAAGGGCACTAAATAAATGAAGTCTTCTGGGACAAAACTGACAAGCTAAAAGTAAAGTCTTGTTGATACGGATGGATAGAATTGAAACAGATGTTACAAAGATATTGAAAAGCAATGATGGCTTCTTCAATTGGATCCCAGGACATATAGCAATTATGAACGATTAGAATACTTGCTTTTAATTGTGGGCCTAGATGCATTTAAACCACTAAATGCATTGTAGCTGACTTTCACAGCTTTCAACTGTGACTTAATGGCCCTCAAGTCATAAAGTGTGTATGGCCACAGGATTTTCAGATGATTGTACTATCTAATCCATGGTTAACATTTAACAAATAAATTCATGGGAGGAGAGAGAATTTGTAATAAGTAATAACTACACAGTCTGATATATAGATACCAGCAATCAACACTAACATTCACATTGAATTATTTCCATACAAAAATCAACCCAAAGTTGAGCACTCTAACAACATCCACTATGGTTATAATCACCTTACATAACTTAAACTAGAAAACATGAAAGCAACGATTCCATTTCAATAACCAGTGGTGGCCAAACAGTCAGTTACTGAGCAGTAACCACAGTAGAGAGACAAAAATTTAAAACCCAAAATCCAAATTTTGAATTGAAATTTTTTTGTGCAAACGAAACTAAACAGTTAATGAGCGGATTTAGCATCAGTTACAGACCAGTTTGCTTAAAAACTGATCAGTTTAAAATTGAAAAAATGTGGAAATTTGTAGAAAAATATAGAAACGCACCGAAAATTTGTGATACAATGATAACAAATTGGGATGACATTTATTTTTTGGATGAATTAAATGGTAGGACATCACGAATGTAGTAATGCAATTTTTGTGAAAAAAATAAACAAATAATCACAAAAACTGTCGGTGGCAGGCTATTTTGCTGGCCAAATTTATTTCTTTCTAAAATTTTGCAAATCTTCTTGTGCTCCAAAACTATCCCAAATGTGAATACTTTTGAAAAACAAATTCACAAAAAAAACGTCATAAACCACATACTATCTATGAGAATTTTTCAGATTTTTCAAGAAAAATCAAATTCAAATCAAATTTTAATTTGGCAAGCTAATTACCGCAAACCACCAGCTGGTGAGAAGGTTACCACAGTTTGGGGAAACCAGATCACTAATACCCCATGACAAACAGTCAAACTGCTTCTCCCAAAAGCATATCAGATCATTTTCACTCATGAGTTATATCTAATATACCTCAAAATAGTTGTTAGTTAAATTGTTCTTGGGCCTAGAATACTGAAAATCTTACTTTAGGGGCTATCAAAATGTGGATTCTGTATGTAGCAACGCCATAACATAACACTGGACATCTATCACAAAAATAGTTTCAGAAAATGCACCACACTGAAGAACAAGACATCTATGTGTGAGGAATGATTGTTTGGTCCCAACTCCACTAAAATGCCCTCCCCTCTGAGGGGCAACACAATGGTATCCATCTTTATCAACATGGTACTATAATACTACCAGCATTATTGCAACAAATAGTTCTTTCGCAAGCACAACAAGCTAAGATCAAACAAGGAGATAAATTTCCCCCTCACCTCGAGCACGTCAATGGAGTGTGACACACCAGCCGCAGCAAGCCACCGCAGTGGATCAGGCTCGTACATGAGCTCCACCGCGGCCCGAAACGCATCCACATTGTCGACCCCGTCCACCTCAATCCTCTTCCCACCATCTCCTCCATCACCGGCCGCGTCGCCCTCGCCAGGTGCCATGGCGGCGAAGAAGGCGCTGCTGTCGCAGAGCACCCCTGAGTCGAGCTCCATCACCACGCACTTCCCGTCCCTCCCCCGCAGGAAAAGCCTCAGATCCAAGGCCTCGTCGTCAGCATCAGCCTCTCGCGAGGCCACCAACGGCACCGCCGCCGCCTGCATCACCGAGACCACCACCTCCTCCGCGTGCGGCAGCGGTGGCGGCGGTAGCTGGAGCGGCAGCGGGAGGGGGATGGGGAGGGAGACCGACTCATCAACATCAATGGGGGAGACGCGGCCGGGTGAGAGGATGCGGCGGGGGTCGATGAGCCCACCCAGCCCGGCCAGCCTGGACGACGTCGGCGAGCTGTGGAACGAAGACAGCGAGGGAGACTTGGGCGGGAGCTTCCTCCCACCACCACCCACACCACCCCCTACGGCCGAAGACGCCGCCGTCACCCCAGACGCCGCGGGGGAGGGGAACGGGCGGAGGTCGGGGCTCTGCGGCGCGCCGGCGAAGGAGCAGCACCATCCCCGGGGCCGCCCGGCCGCGCCTCCGCTCCTCCGTCCGCGCCGGCGCTGCGCTCCCTCCATGCGTGCGTTGCGCTTGCTCGGCGCAGATCTAGGCCCTCAGATGCTAGCAATTAGCAACCTAGGGTTCGCAGGAGGCGGCGGCCATGGGAGAGCGTTGAGGAGTGTGAGCAGCAGCAAATGAGCAAATCGGCACGAGCCGCTTTGCCTTCTCTCTCTGCCGCTGTACCGTGTGAGAGAGGGGAGGCGGGGTACACTATATGAACCCGGTCCATGGACCGGACTAGCAGGTGGGCCCCGGATGGTAGTGAGGTAGTGGCGTACACCTTGGATACCCCGTGTCGTGTACGGCCTTTTTAACGAGGGATGAGCTGGCATACGGTTGGGATTCTCTGCGGCTTGGGAGCCGCCTGCGTTAGGGTTTTCTCCCATCCGTTTGATCATTAAAGGACGACCCAGATCAACTGCAACATCAAATAGGGCACTGTTTGCAGTAGGATTTTGTTCAGTGATACTGTTGCTGTACTTGCCCTTTTTCCAGTACTTTTTATAGATATGTGTGATGCTGATGGTCTTATTCCGATTTACTGTTTGTTCTTGATGGGATGGAAAGATTTTGAAGAAAAAATATATCGAAATTTAATCAAAACAAAAATCCCAACCTGAATCCCTTTGATTGTATAATTGCTTCCAAACAATGTCATACGATTGAAAAAAAAACTCCTTCATTTATGATGATTTTTTATAATTGTGGGTCTAACATCAGATGTCATTGTGAAAATTTTAGTACACTGTTTAATCTCATGTTTGCAATAGAGAAAAAGAAAAGAATTTCCAGTGCACTGCATGTCTTCACTCCCTCTTCCTAAACCTTAACCCTATAAGGTATTTGTTATTGATTTTTTTAAAATAATATTTTTTAAAAAAATTATAATTCTAATATATGGTTCAAAAAATTGCAAAAGTAGAGCTACGGTCAACAGCCGAAATGTCAAGATCCCGCTGTCGACACCTCAGCTGTAGACAGGTACTAAACGGCATAGACAGAGCAAGAATTTCCCCTGTCATTTATTTTATTTTAGAATAAATAAATTATTTATTCATGAGAGAGGTAACATTTATTTGACAACAGCTAATATAAATGAAAAATGAAAAAAATATAGAAGTGTTAAAACAACTTATATCTGAGAAACAGTTAGGAAGACTAAAACCAGTTATATAATAAGAAATCAGAGACACGGGGAGCATCACCTGCCATTTCTCTGTTCCGTGGCTTCAGAAACAACTATGTTGTAAGTTCAGATCGAACTCCAAATAATTGAGCAGGGCGATCAAACTCCATCCAGCAAATGCCTGGCCCCTCCAGCTAGCAACCCAACTTCACTCCCCTGCTCCAGCTTTGGGGAGCAAGGGAGACAAGAATACAGGGTGCTAGAACAAGGAACAGAAAATTAAAACTGCATAGTTTTTGCAGCAGCAGAAGATGAACACGGAACGTGCTTTAGGGGGATGGTTCTAGAACAGGGCAGGGCACATGAGAGCTCACATGGCAGAGTCGACCATTCCTTGGCACTGCACGCAGTAGTTGCATGGCACGGCACAGTCACTGCATCTGATCAGCAAGTTTATCCAGGCAGTGGCAAGAAAGTTGACAGAATTTATCGTGCCCTTGCAGGGAGAAAATTGGGTTGTGATTTCATGAGAGCACGTCATTAGTATAGTTTTCAAATATCTTAACAAAACATCATATATAGCCCTGCTCAGTTCAGCTAAAAGACATTGTTGTTACAGATTGTTGCTTTGTGGAAATCTTAAATCTGAAGCTTGTTGAACTCCAAATGAATGCTTTGTGGAAATCTCTGGATTCTACAAGCCCCAAGATGATGCTGTAGCTCCTGTGAGTTGTGACCAGTACCATTTGGCTCAAAGGTTGTCCTTGCTCCCAGCTGTACATGAAGAACATGAGAAGTAATTAGTTGAGCACCCAAAACTGTAGTACTATAAATAATTGAGCTCAGCGCAATACTTCCAACTTCCAGCGTGTCTACTGTACCATTATTTATGGCTCGGGTGGCACTAATTTCATTTCATTTTTTTTTGCACAAACTCTTTGTAAAAAAAAATCGACAACGATAATACTTATAGCATCTTCAAGGGATTCTCAATCCAACTCCCTAAAGCTAAAATTCAGCAATTCTAAAATTTAAGACTCTTTCTTGATCTTCCTTGCAAAATTTGGCGAGCCTATAACAATCTTGCAAATGCCTCTCCTATCCTGACACACGACCCCCAGACACCCCTACCGTGGCCATCTCCTCTTCTCCCTCACTCGTTGTTGTCTTTCCTTCTTTTCGAACCTAATCATCGTTATATTTCTATTTTTGTAGTTTTTGAAGTCTTATTAGGTTTTATCTTCCCCTCATCCACGCCTCCCACCATCTTTCTCTTGTGTTGTACTTTTCTCTTTCTATCCACTTTGTTATTGTCAGAACGTTTAAAATCAAATCTTATCATCATAATATCTGTTTTTATATTTTTTTAGTCATGCCCATAGTTCTTAAGACGTAATTGAAGCGTCACTAGATGGGTTGAGACCCAAAGAATGGGTTTTCAAGCAAAGAAATATAGGGTCAAATATTTTTCGAAGATAGGAAGTGAGATATAGGGAGTCACTTAAAGTTACTCTTATTTCGTTGAGGAATATATATCAAAATCAACTAGAGCATTGAGCATTCTGTTTCACTAGCAGATAAAGTGTAAGTTTAAGATAGTAAGTGAAAGACCAATTATTAGAAAACATATAATTAGCATCCAGTCTCATTAAGATAAGAGTCACGTGTTACATCATATTAGTAAAATTTCGTATGGGAAGCATAATAAATGCATCAAATTGCATACTGGGATACAGATAAGGCTTCGACAAAGGAGAATCCAATTATACCAAAATGCAAGGCTATATGCAGAGACATATTCATGTTGAATCTATACGTGGTGCACATGAAACGGGTCATTTTCATTTTTTTATTAGTAGAGTTCATATAGCTACAAGTCCCAAGTGCGGATGTCAAGTCTAACAAGGCAGCAAAGAGACTCTACTCATTTAGACTTGTACTATGGACTACTGTCTACTAGGCTAAAGGAAGGAGACTGTCAGGTATTGCCCAATAAATGTTTCCATTGGTCCGTGGTACAAGTAACTAATGGTATGTTCAAAACTTCAAATAATTTACAAATGACAGGGTAATGGATGTCAAGTTTCTTAACATACAAGCACAACGACAAGAAAAATGACCCGCCCATGTCATGGGCTGTGGACCAGGGCTGCCAGGCCCAAGCCTAGCCAAGTGAAAGTACTGTGCGGTACTGTTCACGTGAACAGTACCTGCGGGTGTTGTAGCAGCGTGGTAAATTAAAGAGTCCAGGGTAGATTAGAGTCTAAGTATAATTAGAGTGCAGATTAGAATCTAATAGTTAATAAGAGTCCATGTCTATAATTGAGAGTCCTACCGAGTTAATGAATAGAGTTCTAGAGTCATAATGAAGTCCGATTAGTTAGCAGGGTGTAGGCTCTATAAATAGGGTTGTATTCATCAAGAAATCAATGAAGAAGAAGTCTAGTCTCTCGTCTCAATGTTTTCTCCCTAACTTAAGTCTATCTCTCATCCATAGTAGTCGATGCCACCCAGCTGTCCTCCCGACGACATTTATCTCATCATGGGGCCAAACCATGACAATTTGATATCAGAGCCACTCACCATGGCTTCCAATTTCAAGCAAACTCTCTGTGTCAAAGTGATCAATCCGCTTTACCAGGTGAACAAGGATGGACTCCATCAAGTGTTTGATGCATATGGGACATATGAGTTCTACATGCACCAAATGAGAGCATGTGTGGAGGCCTCCGTCTCATTATGAACTCAGGCAGATGGGAGCGTGTGTGGAGGCCTCTGTCTCATTCCAAACTTAGTGTCACCGGATGGTGATACGGGCGGACGGGTAAGGTCCCTGCTCCTTAGATTGTAGGAGGATGTAGTAGCCGGTCGGGGCCCTGGCCCTCGACGACGCGGCGGCGCCGTTGGCGGCGACTCGAAGACGAGGCGGGAACCTGCGGTGGATACAAGTCTCTAGGAATAGCCCACCTCCACCCGGGGATGGTCTCTGGTTTATATACTACCAGGGCTCCCCCCAACAGACTCTAACAGAAAACAGAATTCCTAACAGAAGATTTCCTAACAGAATTTGTTCTACTGACACAACTTAATTCCAGAATTCTAACCCTGCAATGCTCGGCCACGCCGCGCATACTGGATGCCCCACCTGACATCTCTCCCCTCCTCGAAATTCAGCTCGTCCTCGAGCTGAAAGGATGGATAAACCTGACGAAACTCTTCCAACTCTACCCATGTGGCATCAGCTGCTGATAGACCCTTCCATTGTACCAATACTTCCTTCTTTCCCCTGGCTATCCTCCCCTTGGTCACGCACTGTGGCTCCACACAGGCCCTGCCATTGTGAATTGGGGGCAACACCCCTGGCGATGCTGGCGGATCCCCACGGTACTGTTTCAGTAGTCCCACATGAAATACATCATGAATTTTTGCTCGTTTTGGCAAGTCCAGCCGATACGCCACCTCACCAATGCGCTCCAATATTTGAAAAGGCCCAAAGAATTTTGGCCCCAGTTTAGAGCGTCCCTTCACATTGAGAGAATTCAAAGGCCGATGTATCAGACGTAGCCAGACCCAATCACCCACAGAGAATTGCAATTCCCTGTGTTTCTGATCATACTGTGATTTATAATGCAGCTGGGCCTGTTCTAATCTTTCTCGGACCTAAACCAAAAACTCATCTCGCTCCTGTAGTTGCTGACCCACCGCCGGCAGCCCGGCATTGCCTGTATACCGACGAATAGACGGTGGTTCCCTTCCATATACCACCCTGAACGGTGACGTACGCAGGGAGGAGTGGTAGGCTGTATTATAGCAAAATTCCGCCCAGGGCAACCACTGAAGCCAACTCTTCGGACGGTCACCTGTTAGGCACCTCAAATACATAGAGATCACCCTATTAGTTGCTTCAGATTGACCATCCGACTGTGGATGAAAAGCTGATGATAATTGGAGCTTGACGCCTGATAGCGAAAAAAGCTCCTGCCAAAACTTGCTTGTAAAAACTGCATCCCGATCACTAACAATAGAGCTTGGTATGCCATGCAGCCTTACTATGTTTGTGAAAAATGCCCTTGCCACTGATGTTGCTGTATATGGGTGACTTAGGGGAATGAAATGAGCGAGCTTTGAGAATCTGTCCACTACTGTTAGTATGACGGACTTGCCATTAATACGCGGAAAGCCTTCGACAAAATCCATTGCAATGTCAGCCCATACAGTTGATGGTACCTCTAGTGGTTGTAGTAGACCACCCGACTGTAGTTGTTCCACCTTGTTTCTTTGACATACAGGGCATGCGCGAACATAGTCCCGTACCACTTTGTGAACATTTGGTATATGAAAGTCTTGGCGTAGCCTGTTCAGCGTTTTTTCGACACCTTCATGGCCCATGTCGTGAGAAATGCTGAGTACCTCCTGTATCAACGCGGATGACAGAGGGACAAATACCTTGATCTAGCCCTGGTTTGTATTCCACGCGAAAATCATAACCAAGCAATTTGCTTGACCACTGGTGCTGTGGAATTGTTGACAGCCTTTGATCTAGCAGAAATTTGAGACTGTAGTGATCAGTACGGATCAGAAAATGATGTCCCCACAAATAGTGCCTCCAGTGCCGTACAGCGAGTACCAGCCCAATTAGCTCACGCTCATATGCTGCAAGCCTCGCATGTCTTGGCGCAATTTGCTTACTGAAGTATGCCACAGGACCGGCGCCCTGGTGTAGAACAGTGTCGAACCCTGATTCCGAGGCATCACATTCGACAATGAATTCTTGATCGAAGGCTGGTAATTGTAGTAATGGTGCGGATGTTAGTGTTGTCTGTAGCCGACAGAAAGCCTCGGCTGCCTCTAAATCCCAATTGAATCCACCTTTCCTGAGAAGCTTGGTGAGGGGTGTAGCGATGGAGCCATAATTTTGAATAAAACGGCGATAGTATCCTGCTAACCCCAGAAACGCACGCACTGCACGTACAGATCGTGGTACTGGCCAATCTAACACTGCATTTATCTTTTGTTTGTCCATCGCCACTCCTGCCTCAGAAATTACATGACCCAAGTACGCCACTTCCCGTTGACCAAACGTGCACTTAGATTTCTTGATAAACAGGTCGTGCTCCTTTAATGTCTGAAGGACTGTACGTACATGCTGTAGATGTTCCGACCACGACGGGCTGTAAATCAGTATATCATCGAAGAATACTAGGACAAACTTCCTAAGAAAAGGCTTCAACACATCATTCATCAATGCTTGGAACGTTGGTGGGGCATTTGTTAGCCCAAATGGCATGACCAAAAATTCGAACAGACCTTGGTGTGTGCGAAAACTGTCTTTTCAATGTCTCGTGTATCCATTCGTATCTGATGGTATCCAGATCATAAGTCTAGCTTTGTGAAGAATGTGGCGCCCCTTAGTTCATCAAGCAGCTCCTCAACTACTGGAATAGGGAATTTGTCTTTTACTGTATGTGCATTTAGTGCCCTGTAATCGACACAAAAATGCCACGAGTCATCCGACTTCTTGACTAGCAAGACTGGTGCTGAGAATGCCGATGTACTGGGACGTATGACTCCAGTCCGCGGCATTTCATCACATTGTTTTTCTAGCTCTGTTTTCTGGACATGGGCATAGCGATATGGCCTTACTGTGATAGGAGTTGTTCCCGGCAATAACTGTATCCGATGCGATCTAGCCCGTGTCGGCGGTAGGCCAGCTGGTTGTGAGAATAAGGACGCAAATTCTGTAAGGATGTCGTCCATTATGTCACCCGTGATGGCAAATAGTGAGGCCATCGGTGCTGGTTTAGCCCCTAGTGCTGACCAAGAAATCCGCCGTCCCTTCTTGACAAATGCCACTGTTCTTTGAGTAAAGTCCCATAGAATTGGTCCTAGGGATTCCAGCCACTGTACCCCAAGTACCATGTCGTATGAGCCAAGTGGTAGGCCATAATAATCAATCTGAAAGTATTCTCCTTGTATGGACATGTTCATGGCCTTGCAACAACCAGGGCTTGTGAGGCGCTCCCCATTTGCCACTGCTACCCGCAGCCCTTCCTGTTCTGCTAGCTTAATTCCTGCCCTCGAAGCCGCTTCTGTGTCTATAAAATTATGCGTAGAACCTGAATCCAATAGTGCTAGCAGCTGTGAGCCATTGATATCTACTATGAGCTGCATAGTGCGTCCGTGCTTTGGCTGGATTCCTGTGAGGGCGTGTATTGATATAGTTGGTTCGTCATCCCCTGCACCCATTGCTTCTTCCTATTCTTCGAACACTGCCTCAATAACAAACAATTGTTTGCACTGTAATTTGTGGCCGGGGGTGAACAACTCATCGCAGTGAAAGCATAATCCTTCTTTGCGGCGTTGTGCAATTTCTTGGGATGACAAACGGACCGCATTAGTCGCTGATCTGATGTTGACTGACCCGGTAGATGACGCTGGGGCTGATGCCGCTGGGGCTGATGACGCTGTGGTAGTTGCAGCTCCTGATGCTGCTGACACAGGTGCTCCTGGCCGAAAGAAAGTGCGCCCAGGGGGGCAATTTGCTGAAGCAGTCGCAATTTCCCTCGACGTGTTACGCTGCTCATAAGCCCGTGCAAAGATTACTGCATCATCCAAAGATTCCGGTTGCTGAAGTGCTACATCGGTCCTTAAGGGATTGCCTAACCCTGTGATGAATAGTTGTATCTGTTGTGGCTCCGTAAGCGTTGGGTCACGGCAAGATAATGCCATGAACCGTGCGCTGTACTCAGCAACAGACCCCGTGCGTCGTAGCATGGCCAGTTCACCCAAAGGGCTATCGGTTAGCGGTGGGCCAAAACGGGCGTTGATCAATTTTACAAACTGTCTCCACGTCGGCCGGCCCCCGTTTAATTCCATGCGATGAAACCAGAGTTGGGCATCATCTAAGAGGTAGAAGGCCGCGAACGAGACGCGTTGATGCTCTGGTGTTCGTCGTACATGGAAATAGCGCTCGCAGCGATTTAGCCACGGTAGGGAATCGCTGGTACCATCAAACTTTGGGAATTCCAATTTGTGGGCTGTTGGAACGAATTCTGCGCTGCCATGATCAATATTGTCGTCGTCCGATCGTCGGCCAGGGGCTGCCGGAGCCGGTTGCCTTCCTGCTGCGGCCATAATTTGCGCCGTTTCCAGCCTAACGGCGGCCGCACGTAGCTCCTGTTGTTGTTGATCATGGGTGCGGACCGATTCTTCCAGCATTGCAACTTTCTCCTGAAGTGGTTGCAGAGGTTGTAATTTCTCATCAAGATTGTCCAGACGCCTCATGATGGCCTGCAGCGCGGCCTCAATTGGATTGACAGAATTCAGATCCGATTGCGTGCTCATGGCGGCGGAAGCGGAACCCGGCCTCTGGATACCAGGTTGTCACCGGATGGTGATACGGGCGGACGGGTAAGGTCCCTGCTCCTTAGATTGTAGGAGGATGTAGTAGTCGGCCGGGGCCCTGGCCCTCGACGACGCGGCGGCGCCGTTGGCGGCGACGCGAAGACGAGGCGGGAACCTGCGGTGGATACAAGTCTCTAGGAATAGCCCACCTCCACCCGGGGATGGTCCCTGGTTTATATACTACCAGGGCTCCCCCCAACAGACTCTAACAGAAAACAGAATTCCTAACAGAAGATTTCCTAACAGAATTTGTTCTACTGACACAACTTAATTCCAGAATTCTAACCCTGCAATGCTCGGCCACGCCGCGCATACTGGATGCCCCACCTGACAATTAGGCAGATGTGGAGCATGTTTTTAAGACCCTCCACGCTCACACCATCTACGACGGTTGCTACTGGATAGACATCCAGTGGGTGCAGGCGATCAAGGAGTTGAAGGACATAAAAGAGTTGGTGGACATGTTGCAGGCAGAACACACGACGAAAGAGGAAAATCGACATACAAAGAAAGAGATGGAGGAAAGGTGTTCTGATCATGCAACGATGGACATAGTGACGACAATGCTGATCGCCTCCATTGGTATCCATCGTGCCACATTGTCGTCTGTCTTCCTTGCGATCCAAGCGACGTGTCAGCTCCAAGCGGAACTTACGTGATAGCTTTCCAAGAAGAAGAGAAAATTGTCGTTCCTATCGAACAATTATAGTGGCCTCTGCGGCGATGCAAAGGATGGATCTAAGCCGACCAAGACAATTTGTGGGCGAGTCTCCACCTCATACATGGCTTTTTTTTGTCTAAGACTCGTCGTTTCTGTGAGAGCATTAGGATGGGGACCACCTAGGCCTACAAGTTTCAACATGTGGTGTCTTTTCTTTCCAAATATTATAGTAAACCGAGATGTAAAAGGTTTGAGTCTTATTTGTTTTAGGCGTCGAGTTAGGTTTGAAGTCGTCCTACAGCTCAAGGACGAGCTGCTCAAAAGGAGGGATTTAGTGTCATGGGTTGTGGACCAGGACTGTCAGGCCCAAGCCCAGCCACGTAAACAGTATTGCACAATATTGTTTATGTGAATAGTACCCGCGGGTGCTGTAGCAGCGTGGCAAATTAAAGAGCCTAAGACAAATTAAAGTCTAAGTTTGATTAGAGTCTAGAGCAAATTAGAGTCCAATAGTTAATAAGAGTCAATGTATGTAATTAAGAGCCTAGGTTAATGAATAGAGTCCTAGAGTCGTAATGAAGTCAGATTAGTTAGTAGGGTGTAGGCTCTATAAATAGGTTTGTATTCATCAAGAAATCAATGAAGACGAACAAGAAGTCTAGTCTCCTTTCTCAATGTTCGTCTCCCCAACCTAAGTATACCTCTCATCCCTAGCAATTGATGTCGCCCGACTATACTCCTGGCGATATTTATCCTGTCATGGGACCAAACCATGACACCCCAACACATAATTAGAGTGACGCTTGTGCTATTCTCAAGGTTAGAGTAATGACACAAGGAATTCACCTCCTAAAAATATCAGTTGGTAAGAGGAGATTGAGTATGATACTGGAAAAAGGAGAATAGAGGAATGCCCTCTTAATCAAAAGGATATGGTAAGAATAAAGCACATGGATAGAGGGCATTCTCAACCTTGCATTTATAAATATCCAATTACGGTTATTGATGGTAAAGATACAAGGTTTAATTCTAATTGGTATCAGTGTTTACAAATCGTTCGATTAATCATGATTAATCGTTCTGGTTGTTTTCTTGGCTCCGACTAGGTTCTCCGATGCGATCAGAAATCTCGTCAAACGACTAGTCGGTCGATTAGTGGCATTTTGGCAACCAAGAGAGAGGGGCCACCGGCGGCGCACGACGGGGAAGGCAGGGGCCAGTCACCAACATCACCACGTGACGGGAGGAGGGGGCCGACGACGGTGCATGGGCCACAGCGAGAGGAATGGGCCGGTGGCGGCGCGCCTTGAAGTGGGAGGGGACACTGACGGCGCCGACGAGAGTGTGAGGAGGAGAAGGCAGCGTCGGCGGGAGCTTGAGGAAGAGAAGGCAGCGCGCAAGAGGAGATGTGCGGCGGTTGGAAGCTTGTGAGGGAGATGTGAGGCGGCTGGTGGCTTGTGAGGGAGGGGGAGATGTGAGGACTAAGTAAAGCCAAGGGTTTAGTTAATGGGCTTGGGCTTTTTGATTTTATTTTGGGCTAATAAGTAATGGTTGGAAATTTGGCCCATGCTTGGAAATTTATTGTCATATACTATATAGTGTATATATATTATATATGTCCTAAAATATATGGGATAATTAGATGTACGACTAGACCCGACCAGGATCGACTAATCGCGATTAGTTTTTGGTCGGTCCCATGGCGACTAGGTTCAACTAGGCGATTTGTAAACATTGATTGGTATGAAGAATTTGGGAGTTGGCTTCAATATAGTGAGTCTGAGATAGAGCATACTGATTTTGTTGTTTCTTGTTTTATGAATATGAGACTTGTACATCACCAAGATGGACTTATTGGACCATCCGACTAGGAGATGGACCAGGCTGACTATATGAAGTAAACATGTATTCTTGTTTTGATAAATGCATGGTTAGTCAGTAGTCAGTGTTAATTTTCCATTCATATTTGTATAAAAATAAGAGTAGAAACTTTATATCTTGTAAACAAGATTGGCCATAAAAAATTATACTCTATCATAAATTCACAATAGATAGCAGAGGATTGAAGTTACCACCACTGATCAAGATGAAGATCACATTCTTGCAGCTATATAATCAGTATGTGCCATCATTTAGTAACTGGTTGGTAGCTGTCATGATAATTTGTGATGTAAAGGCCAATGCGCCTAGAAAGAATCAAACATTATATGAAATAGGAATCAGCCATTTTGAAGCATAAGGCACCAGCAAGAAAATGCAAAAACTCAAATTCTAACGAAGTATATCAAAGTGATTAACATATTTGTATCAAGTATCAACACTTTATCCTAGTTTCCAATTGCAACTTGCAAGCTACTTGCATCTATGGTTCCTCAAAATAGTCAAGATTGCTAGAAGTTAAATTTCAAGTATGAGACTACGAGTAGTCGGAGTAGAAAACTATGTAAAAGCCTAAAACCAGTTACACTAGTGTATGTTCAAGAGTACTATTGTTCGTTCAAATAAAATGTTGGAAACTAATGTTCAACAGATAAATCTGGCCAAAGAAATTTATAAACTTACAATTTGTCACAAATATGTCATGCTAATCCAAGAAACAGATAAGGTGCATGCTCCCAATTGATGATTTCAGCATTTAGATGACATGAACCCAATATAGTGACCACTGACCAGATTCAACAAGATGCAATGAGTTGGCTGATTGGCCACTAAAAAAGATTGCATCTAGCATTTCTTCTACTAGCCAAGTAGCGAAGCAACCCAAACATGATTTTCCTTGTATATATATTGACAGGAAAGAAGAATCTACTTATGGTGAGTGACTGATGTCATCATTAATATCTGAGATGGTAATTAGCCATTTTTTTCGCTGGACCAATTAGCCATTTGCTATTGGCTCATGTCAATTGCAGCCTTAGAAGGCTTACCAAAAACACAGTTCAGTTAGAATAATCTGCCTTGAACTTACAAAATAGTGCTGTATATTTTCATTTGAACTGAAGATGATTGGCAGGCTTAATACAGTTGTAATCCGATAGGAAATATCCTCTCCCATGCTATTGCAGATTATACACAAGACCTGATGAACTGAATCAGCCTTTTTGCAGTTACAGTGATGGAAAACAAACATTAAGGAGCACTCTAGCAATTTATCTCTCTCACAATCACAGTGAAACAAGATATCTCAACAAAAACCAGCTCTTACACAGTATTAGCCAATCAAGCATTGCATAGCTCCATTACCAGACAAAAAAAGGCCCTGCTACAATGTCATAGGGCCCAAACTCCCAACCTGTAACATGTGGTGCACAATACAGACAAGCTGGCAAGATCTTCAATAGTTAAGTGGTCTGCAATAACTTTAAGCTATCAAATGGTGTGTCTTCTATGATTCATCCATGCCATCAAATCAATTGTGGTCTCTCCTTTTTTGACAGAGAAGGAGAAAATTAGGCTATGCAGTTCACCAGTTACAATCACTATTATAGAAAAGTCCATGAGTCCATCCTGTCCAAATGATAATCTTGAATTTATTTTATACATGTAAGATGTCAGATGTGCAATACTCAACTAAGCACTTCTGTTTCTACAGTGTGCTACAATATTTTACCTCTAATTCTGTATGTCTCATGAGGGCCATTAAACCATCAACTGTTTGATATATCTCTTTCCTTCTTTGATGCCTTGTATCTTTAGCCAGAAACTCATGAACCTCACTGCCTACCTGGATCGAGCTACTGCCTGGCATTTTCTCAGTTCCCCAATTACGCATGATTGTGCGTGCAGCCACCACACCATCCCACCTTCCCTCCATGGCACTACAATTCGAAACCAGCACTGATAACTAGAATTAAATGGTTCTAATTCAACTATCTTCTTACTGACATACTCTGTAAGATCTGCATCACCATGTGCAACACAAG
The DNA here is from genome assembly GCA_019279435.1 of Zizania palustris. Classification (NCBI taxonomy): domain Eukaryota; kingdom Viridiplantae; phylum Streptophyta; class Magnoliopsida; order Poales; family Poaceae; genus Zizania; species Zizania palustris. Next base: position 25,353,698 of record JAAALK010000282.1, read on the forward strand.
AACTAAGCACTGTGACCCATATGACAACACTAGGCTTAACAGGCATTCTTTCAATAAATAGAATTGCCTCTTGTAAGTTACCTGTTCGACCAAGTAGGTCCACAATGCATCCATAGTGTTCCATTCTTGGTTGAATGTTATATTTCTCAACCATTTCATTAAAGATGTTCCAACCTTCTTGCAACAAACCTCCATGAGCCAAGCAGTAGTGCAGCAATGAAGACCGTGTCATCCAGTTCAACTCCTCCTCTGCACATATCATTGTAGAACAAAAGAGCTTCTCTACAAAGACCATTAAAGCAAGCCCAGAAATAATTGTTGTCCATGTAATGATACATCGCGTTTTCATTTCATAAAAAAATGTTTGCGCCTTCCTACATCCCCACACTTTGCAAACATGTCTATGACAGCATTTCCTAGTGCAACAGTGAGATGATGTTGCTTTTATGGATGAAAGAACTGATCCAGTTGCAGTACTCAACACTGCCCAATTGAGCACATGCCGAGACAACACTTACTAATGTAGCCTCATCAGGCCTGAACTGTCCCTCAAGCATCATCTGCTGAAATGTGTGCAATGCCTCATCATATCTTGAGTTGTGATTGTATCCTGTTATCATTGCATTCCATGAAACCATGTTCTTCACAGGCATATGATCAAACAACTCTTTTGCCGTATCTAGATCCCCAATCTTTGCATATGCAGAACCATAGCCGTCCATGAAACTACATCCTTCTGGTCCATCTGATCAAACACCGAACGTGCTTCCTCCACATCACCACTTGTTGCATAACCCGAAATAATCAAATTGCAAGAAATGGCATTCCTCGTAGGCATCCTGTCAAACACTTCACGTGCCAGTGCCATGTTACCCACCCTCACAAAACCAGCAACAACAGTGTTCCAGGAGACAACATTCCTCTCTGGCATCGCTTGGAACAACTCCAACGCTCCAATAGCATCTCCGCTCGACATGTACACCCCAACATAGAGTTCCACGAAACCACATCCCTGTCAATCATTTCATCGAACACCTGCCGAGCGGCCCAACAATCCCAGTTCCACTGCACTTATAGTACACATCCAAGAGCGCATTCTGCACAACTACGTCGCCCCCGAACCCGCACCTCACGATCTGTCCGTGGACGCACCCGCACGACCGCGGGAGCCTCAGGAGCGCGCACGCCCGGAGCAGGAACGTGAAGGTGAACCCGTTCGGCGGCACCCCCGCGGCGCGCATGGCGGCGTAGGCGAACAGGGCGTCGGAGGGGCGGTGGCGCGACCCGGCGAGGCGTTCGATGAGGGTGTTGTGAGAGACGGTGGAGGCCGCGCGCCCGGCGGCTCGGAGGGCCGCGGCGGCGTAGCTCGTTGAGTGCGCGGAGAAGGCCGCGGCGACGAGCGCAGGCAGGAGGCGCGGGCTCGCGGAGAAGCCGGCGGCCAGCAGGCGGGCGTGGGCCTGCCTCAGGTGGTGGGGGGATTCGAGGGCTCGGAGGATCGGGAGCAGCTCTTGCTCCATGGCGGTTTTGCTTCTTCAGCGGCGCGCGGTTTTATTTGCGCTCCACTTTCTTGGTACAGTAGAAATTACAATTCAAATATTTAAATCTATATCATTATAATTTAGAGAACTCCAAACTATACTATTATAAATTTAAAAAAAATCAAAATATGTCATTACAATTTTAGATAATTCTGAAATATATAATTACATTTTGAGCGAGCTATAATTCCAAAATTACATAAATCTAAATATACAAATTGTAATGATATTTTTCCAAAACCACAAAATTATAATGACATAAATCGAATTATTCCTATTTCAATTCTCACGTTTCCCAGTTTCCCAAGCCCGTTTAATTCCCAACACATTCATATGAAATATACTTAGAATTTGATCTATCGTTCGATATTATTCTAACATAGTGGCATGTTTTGAAAAACCATGCATCTAATACAAATTATTTGGATGAAAAGAATGATGGATTTGAAATTTGGAGCTAAAGAGGAATAAATCTAATACAAATTATTTGGATGAAAATAGGGTGGGTTCGAAATTTGGAGCTGAAGAGGAATAAACAATAGTGTCAGCTAGTTCGACAAAAATAAATACTCTGTTTTCTCTCACTTCTCACAATTAATCACTTTTATGTTAGAAATTAAATTATGTCGAACATATTTCTCCTCACAAAATGGTTCTTATGTCTCATACATAGCACCATATCTCTCACTTTTTCGTTGTGTTTTTTTTTCTGCGGTGCGTTCTAGTAAACTAAACAATGAGGTCCTGTTCATCTGTTTCATGAGCTCCAGCCTAAGATTGAAACAGCTCGCCAGCTTAATTTGGACTTTCTACAAAACTCATAAATTGCATGGGCATCGAGACAGTCGCATATAAAGCCTGTTTCATGAAGTTTCTAAAATAGTAAAGGTGTGTTTGTCTGAATTCAGATATTAAAAAGAGATTCTAAGAGTAAATATAAGGCTATATTTATAATGGAAGTTTCACGAGGTTCATGACATTAATTACTATGACACATCATATTTTTTACTGAGGGTATGTGCAACCCATAGATAATACTACTGTCTATAAGTTAATCCACGTCATATATAGACAACTAAATAGACGACTTGTACAATGATTGTCTGTTTGGCTGTCTGTAAATTATTAATGCTTATACGTAGCCACGATTAATCATGAATATCATTTATGTATACTATTACGTTACTACTTGATACAAAACATATAATTCAATATAAATGATATATTATGTATATAATGTAATATAATATTTTTCATAAATCAAATATTTTTTCTGCCAAAATCAGCTGATTGACAATAATTAACCATCAAATTGATAGTTTCATATTTCTTAGCAAATTTAAAAATGAAGGATGGATATGCCTAACTCTCAGCTAATCATCCGACAAACAAATCTTACCGCAATGTATGCAAGAAAAACAAAAGAATGTTGAGTCACTTGGCAGAGCTCTCTGGTTTGAATCATCTGATGATAAGTACATTAGAATACAATCCTTAATCAACATCCAATCTGGAGTAAGTGAGTAACGCTCCAAACAAATCTCAATATTGGTAAAGAACAACTCCTTAATCATCTCTGAATTCGCTGAACATGTATAAACTCTGAACTATATACAGTATTTTGCATTAACACACATACCATGCAACTACCATCTTCCTTCTCGAGGAGAGTTCAGAAGAATGGAGCTACCCTACAGGCTGCAGCTCCGTCTTCACCCCCGCGGTCGGCGACACGAACATGGAGATGTACATGTCATCTCCTTGAGGCTGTGAGTCGAGGCCCTGAAGATCGTCGAGGTTCATCCCCATGAGCCAGTCGTCGTTCTGTGCCGCGGGGAAAGTTGCTCGCTGCTAAGCCGCTACTGTCACTATAGGAAATCTACTCGCAATTGAGTTGTCGTTGCCGCATTGAAATCTACTCGTCGTCGTTTGGTCGTTGCCGGCGACGACGCTACGGTATCCTTGCTCTTCAAAGACATCGCAAGAGAGGCGAGCTAGGTCGGTGGAGACCATGGAGGGCGGACAAATTTTGGCGCGCATATTCACCTCGCGCGCGCAGCTGGATCTCCACGGCGTCGACCGGAGACGGCACTCCATACAGCGCACGGCTAGCCGTCGACTCTGCGTGGGAGCACGAGCAATTTCCGACTTGCCGTCGTTTCAGGAAGGGATGACTTGCTTCTCTATCCTCACTTACTGCTGCAGAACAGGGGGGTTTTGGCAAAATGTCCAACTAAGAGACAACTGCTAGCAATGCGTTGTACATGGCATTCAATTAATGAGGAAATAGAAGGAAGTAGTGTCATCACCATGACATGGTACTAACCCGTTTCTAAGACCGATGAAATGAAATAAAATGCTCACTGGGAGTGAAATCGTTTCATCAGAGAGGGTATTTCATGAAAGGTAGTTGTATTTAATTACACTGGTTAGCCTAAGAAATAGTGAAATGAAACTCTCCACAAAGAGAGGGTATTTCATTCAGTTGCAAAGCTGATATAGACTTCTAGGAAACAGCGTTATGAAACACACCGCTGTGAATAGCCTAATAAGCTTATGTAAGCAGGCTATAAGACTTACCACATCAGATTAGTAGTGAGGTGGAGGAGAGAAGGAAAGAGAGAGAATAAAAGTGGGCTACTAGTTAACAACCTATTTATACACAGGTTCCAATGAACATTGTGAGATGGTGTAATATGTTACACATTAAATGCATGGTTGTAGGACCGAAAGTAGCGACCAGAGGGGGGGTGAATGGGCGCCTTAAAATTCTTTCGAATCAATGGCCTGCTCCCAACACCCAACGCACCTCAAAAGACGGTGCAGCAGAAAATGAACAGAAGGCCTAAGTCTAAAGGTTTCTAACCTAGAGGCAGCTGATGATAAACAGTGTAATGTTAAAGCAGTGCAACTAGACAGATGAACAAAGTGTAACAGGCCTAAACTTCTAATGAAATGATCTAAGTATGTATAAGATGAGGAGAGAAGTTACTGTCCAAAGTTGTCTCCTGTTCGGGTCTTGGCGAAGCCCCCTTCGCACGTCGAGGTCTGCTTCGGAGGTTGGTGACGGAGTCTGTCCGAAATCCCGAAGGTGTCGCTGTCTAGCCTAGTTCGAAGTTGTAGGAACCGAAGTGTACTTCGGAGCGAAGTAAAACAGTGCCGGAGCCTAGTTCGAAGTGTGTACTTCAAAGACAGGACTTCGAACACAGCTTCGAACCAAGAGCTTCGGAGCAAAGTGATAAAGTCGGAGCCTGCTTCGAAGTGAGGACTTCGAAGACAAAACTTCGAACACACCTTGAACCGAGAGCTTCGAAGCACAACCTTCAAACAGAAAAGCTTCGAATACACAAAGCAGACGGACAACCTTCGAACAAAGAAGCGAAGTCTGTCACGCGACAGAAAGCAAGTCCGAAGCCAATGCCCTACCTTCGAAAAGAGCAAGCTCCGAAAAGAGAGGCGAAGGGTGACATGCTACACAGAAATTAGAGCGAGGCCTAGCGGAGCCACAAGCTTCGAACCCAACCTCGAAACGTGTCGAAGTATGGACTTCGAACGGATAGGGTCAAAGCCCCTTCGCGCTATTGTTCGAAGTATGTAATGCTGTCGATCAGAAAAATGCTTCGAAGCTCAGCAACACAGAATACAAAACAAAGCTCGAAGATTGAAACGAAGCCTTCGAGTATGGTCGGATCGAAGCCTGCCTCACTGAGCTGAGGGGCTTTGAACAGAGAAGGATGACTTCACAGAGACAGTCAGAAAAGTGATTTTAGTCCTATCAACTAGATCGAAAAGTGGAGCAGTGAAAGTAAAAAGCTGGCGCAGAAGTACTGTAGCTACAGAGGAGTACTACTTGTAAATCGCAAGAACTAGTACTCTGTAAGTGAAGAACAGAAGCTTCTTCACACCTGCCGAAGCCTACAAGGGCTCAAAAATCACAGGGAAACTTGCTTTGAAGGTGAAAAACGAGTCATTAAAAACCTTGCAGATGCAGCACACAAAGAAGTAGAGCATTTACTGCAACATTAAAAGCAGGCAAGAAACATAGTGGGAGAACTCCCTGGCGGCGCAAGCAAGGAACAGGAGAAGAGAGAGAAAACGTGAGAGGCAAAAATGACCCAATAGAGTAGTATTCAATTTCAGCAAAAAGGGGTAGTCCAAACCCTAGGGATTGGGGTGCTATTTATAGGCAGCCCAACACTAGGAATATTCTACCAGCCCCTTAGGGTTTTACAGACTCAAAAATAAAGAAAAAGACTCTACTGCCCTTAGGAATTTTTACAGACATGACTGACTGACTGTGGGCCTAGAGTAACAGATGACTTATCCGGAAGCTAAGTTTTCGTAGCGACTACGGCTTCTCTTCTGGACAGTCGGATACAGAATCAACGGTTGTCAGTTTTACGCCGAAACTGACAAAGCCTCCACCAGCTTTGCACCAGGTACCCGGATTGGGCCGGCCCGACTCCGCAGCTATCTCAGCCCGGCAATCGCTCACCGCCCGTGTACCTGAGTCAGTCCTGGTCAATAGCCCAGTGGGTCTTCTACTGCTTCTGGCCCATGTACCCGGATTGGGCCAGCCCGACTTCGCAGCCTCCTCTGCCCGACAGTCGCTCGCTGCCCGTGTACCTGAGTCACACGCGGCCCATGAAACAGCAGATCTCTTCTCTTCTACAGTCCTCTTTGACTATCGTTGACAATGACTCATCACTTCTGGAGCCATGAGGCCCCACATATTCAGCATGGCTCCTCAATCTCCCCCTTGATGAGAGCATTGTCAACACTCCTCAATTCTCAGCTCTTCAGCACCTGCGAACAAATGTGGAACACACGAAAACAAAACACAAGGAAACAAAGAAGAGAGAAAAAAAATAAGGTAAAAGTTTAACCCTAATGACCAAAAGCCAAACAGAAGCAAGAAACGGTCATTATGGTTAACCAAAACGTAAAAGCTCAAAATGAGTGTGATTTCAGAAACAACAAGGATATCAACAGAGTAAGAACTCCCCCTTAAACTCTGATCCCAAATTTTCTCCCCCTTGTTGACAAGTGAACTCATCAAGCACTCAAAAGAGACACAGACTCCCCCTAAAAAGTAACTCCCCCTCAAAATATGCAGTGAATGCAACTGGAGTGCAGGTGGAGTGTAGAAAGCATGCTTCTCAGATATGATTGACTGCAAATACAGTATCTAACAGTATAGCAAAAGAAATACTGTCTAAGACACATGGTATGATCAGTGCAACAGATGATATCTAAAGAAAGTCATTTAGCACGCATTTTTCAGTTTTTTGCAAATAAGAGCATCACCACATTTTCTTAGTAAACAAGCAAGGTAAAGCAGGAGATGCAGAAGCTAACTGATATCTACCAAGATAAGCATTGTTCAAAAAACAAAGTGCTTCAGCAAACTTGTTATCCTTTTTAAAGTTCAGGCTTTTTCAATTTCCTTTGTCATTTGTGCCAAGGGTTATTTGCATGTCAAACCTTATGCTAACCGACCAAGTCAAGCCTAGGCCAGAACTGAGCCATCAGAAGCTTAAGACATTGGTCTCGGCATACATTACATGTCCTAGTTTATACCAAAGTGCTATGGTAAGCAATCCAGAACAATATAATGTGACAAAGCAACCCACTTGGATCTTTTCAACTTAAGCATAAAAAGGAATGGAATTTTCATTCATTTTGATTTTTATCATTTTATAGCACATTTTCCATGTTAAAGCATAAAGATGTCCAAGTTGCATATCTGCATCTATGTGATGAACTAGCTGCAAGGCATGTAACAGAGTAGCAGAAGCACTCAGCCTACACATGCTAGTTACCAGAAGCAATGGTGATCATTTTTTAAGTTGAAAGCGTAAAAGCCATGCATATGACAGATATCAGACATATCAAGCGAACTGAACCAAAGCATGATCATTGACATGTAATCAAAAGCATGTACCAGCTAGAAGGAGTAAAGCAGTTCAATCATATAACAGAAGCATCTCTAAAGTGTGATACGTGAATATGCAAGATATGAACGCACACAAAAAGACTCAAGAAAAGAGTAAGGAAGAAAGAAAACTGACGCAAAATATCCTAGAAAGGATACACAACACCCAAATCCCCTCTTAAACGCTCAAATGTAGACTGATCTAGGGGTTTGGTAAAAATGTCAGCCAACTGATGATGGGTATCAACATGAACAAGGTCAATGACACCTTTCTCATATTGATCCCGCAAGAAGTGAAAGGCACATCTATATGTTTGGTTTTGAATGGAGACACGGGTTTTTCCCTACACTAATAGCACTGGTGCTGTCGCAAAACAATGGAACCCTGGTAGGAAGAGCAACCCAAAGTCTCGTAGAGTAGAAATCATCCAAACCATCTGTGAGCAGCAGCTAGCAGCAGCTACGTACTCAGCCTCTGTGGTCGAAGAGCAACTCCAGATTGCTTTCGAGAAGACCAAGATACAAGGGAAGAACCAAGAAACTGGCAAGTACCGGAAGTCGACTTGCGATCCAACCGCACCCACCAAAGTCGGCGTCCGAAAAGCCAGATAAATCAAGTGATGATGATGCTGAATAATAAAGACCAAGATCAGGCGCATAGGTGAGATACCTGAAAATGCGCTTGACAGCCTGCCGGTGAGATGCGCGTGGTGAAGACTGAAAACGCGCGCAAAGTCCCACGGCGAACTGTATGTCCGGTCTTGTTGCCGTCAAGTACACAGCGAACCGATCATCCCTCGAAATTCTCTCTCATTGACCTTGACACCGCTCTCGTCCTTGTCCAAACCCCCAGAAGTACCCATCGGGGTCATCTGCGGCTTCAATTCACCACCAAAGTCAAATTTCTTAAGCATGTCACGAGTATACTTACCTTGGTGGATGAAGGTGTCGTCCTTGGTCTGCTTGATCTGGAGCCCCTAAAAAGTACTTAAGCTCACCCATGAGGCTCATCTCAAATTCACTGTGCATCTGCTCAAAATCTTGGACAACAAGAGAATCAGTAGTACCGCCAAAGATAATATCGTCCACATAATCTGAGCGACTAAGAAATCTGAAGCATCTCTGAGCAAGAAAAGAGTTTTGTCCACAGACCCCATCACAAAGCCATCCCCAACAAAATTGCTTCAACCGGTCATACCAAGCCCTGGGGCTTGCTTCAACCCGTATAAAGCTTTATGCAACTTAAAAACATGTCGAGGAAATTAGGGTTCTCAAACCGGGGGGTTGCCTAACATATACCTCCTCCTCTATGAACCCGTTCAGAAAAGCACTCTTAACGTCCATTTAAAAAAGCTTAAAACCCTTTGAAACGGCAAAAGCTAGAAGAATACGAATGACTCAAGACGGGCCACAGGAGCGAAGGTTTCTTCAAAGTCAATACCTTCCTTCTGGCAATAACCCTGGGCGACTAGTCGAGCCTTGTTGCGCACCACAACCCCATCTTCACCTTGTTTGTTCTTGAAATACCCACTTGGTGCCTATGGGGTTGCATCCTGGTGGCGGCTCAACTAGTGTCCAAACCCGATTGCGGACAAATTCTCAAGCTCTTCTTGCATAGCATTAATCCAATTAGAATCAGAAAGAGCATGAGAAATGTCTCTGGGCTCAAAAGATGCAACAAACGCAGATTCAGCAAACACAGCGAGAGAGGCAGAAGAACGCAAGGTCCTCTCAGTCAAATCACCAATGATGAGCTCTGAGGATGGTCACGCTGAACTGCTCGGGTTCCCTGGTGATCTGAGATCACCTCACCGGAGTCAGCAACTGGCACCTCTGGACTCGACTGAGGGGGCTCGATCGAAGTGGAAGAAGTGATCAGAGGTACGCCCTCATCATCAGTCGAAGTCACAGAAGGTGTGGGCTCCGCGGGGGATGCAGAAGGCCCGCCCTCAACAGCAGCTGGAGTATCCTCATCTTCCTCGAAGATGGACTCTCCGAGCTCATCATCACCAGAAAGCTCAAAAGAAGGAGTCAAAGAAGGCAAGGACTCATCAAATGAAACCTCACACGTCTCGACAAGCAGCTGGGATTCGAGGTTCCAAACACGGAAGCCTCGAGAATGCAATGCATAACCAAGAAAAACACCATCCCAGCAACGAGACTCAAACTTGTCCAAATGCCCTCCCTTCTTGAGCACAAAGCACTTGCAGCCAAACGCTCGCAAGTGGCTCACTTTGGGCTGTCTGCCAAAACGCAACTCATATGATGTCTTACCAATGTAAGCTCTAAGAAAAATGCGGTTGGCCAGATAGCAAGCCGTGTTCATGGCTTCAGCCCAAAACGCCTAGGAGTCCTGTGCTCATCGAGCATCGTCCTGGCCATCTCAACTAGTGTGCGGTTCTTTCGTTCCACAACGCCGTTCTGTGGGGGAGTGTAAGGAGAAGAAAACTGATGGTCCAGACCCTGATCACCACAGAAGCTGACGAACTGAGAGTTCTTGAACTCAGAGCCGTTGTCGGAGCGAATTGCTCGCATCCGACCATTGTTCTCATTCTTCAGCTTCAAAATCAGGTCATGGACAAATTGAAAAGTTTCATCCTTAGACTCCAAAAAGAAAACCCACGAGAAACGAGAAAAGTCAGTCAACAATCACAAGTGCATACCACTTCCCACCGACTGAGCGTACCCGAGCTGGACCTACAGTGTCCAAATGTAAAAGCTCGCCTGGGTACGAAGTCATCACCTGAGTCACAGGTGAGTGAGAAGCGGCAACCATTTTCCCATGACGACTAGGGATGACAAACCAGATCCTTCTCCATCTTAAGCTTGGGCAATCCTCGGATGAGGTCCATAGAGCTTAACCTGACTAGCAGATCAAAACTCAAGTGACCTAACCTCCTATGCCACTTCCAGAGCTCAGAAGAAGATCCATCAATCAAACAGCGAGAAGGGCCAAAAGAACTAGAGAAGTCAATTCGAAAAACTTTACCGAAGGGTAAAATCTGACAAACCAAAGACCCTCTAGAATCAACCACAGAAGAATTGCCCTTCTTAAAACGCACTTCCAAACCATCCTCAAGAAGTTGCGAAACAGAGATTAAATTAAAGTTCAGATTTTTGACCAAAGCAACATTCTTTAAAGAGAAATGATCTGAAATGCTGATTGAGCCTATGCACTTACTTTCCCTTGACCGCTGTTCCCGAACGTGATATATTCTTTGGAGCTCGGGGGAGTGAGACTGGAGAACCATCTGCGATGTCCCGTCATGTGGCGAGAGCATCTTGAGTCCATGATCCAAACATCCTCCAGTCCCCGGTCCTGCACAATCAATGTCTGTAAGTGGGAGCAAATGGTCCGGCACCAGGTTTAGCAGAAGAGCTAAACCAGTGTCGAGCCATCTGCTCAAAGATGGAAAGCGAAAACCATCAAAAGAGTTTGGACCAAAACGCGGCTCAAAGCGCGGTCCACGGTTCTTCCTAACCCTGCGGCCATGAGGTCCAGAACCGTAGCCAACTCGGTCTGGAACTCTGCCGAAACGAACACCACCAACTGGAGCACGGGTACGAAAACCGTCTCCTCTACCACCACCTACACGACGCGGCCTGGCCTCTAGCCTCTCCCCGCGCCGAGGAACACGTAGTCTACCACCCTGCTGGTAGAACTGCACCTGATCACTACGAGCCCTCTCCGCTCTCTCAACCCGCTTCCTCCTGAAGCAAACTCCGCAAGATGCCCGTCTCTCTGACAAAACTCACAATGATAGGTAGGCTTCTTGGGATGTGGTTGAGGCTTGGGATTCTTGGGCTTGGTAGTGTTTGGTGTGGTCTTCTTGGGCTGAGAGGGTCCAGGAAGATAGTCTAGAGAAGAGTGGAGGTGTTTGGGCTTAGGAACCCAGATAGGCTTCTTGGGTGGAGCTTTGGGTGGTTCATGGATCACTCCATCCTTGGGCTGACAAGCCTGGGAGGTCTCAGTGGAGTGAGTCTTGGGATACCTCTGCTCTGGAGTCATTTTACTCCACTCCACTGCCCGGTTGAGGGCACTCTCAAAGTCAGCCTTGGTGTAGGTGTAACCTACTCCAAACCCATCCTTTCTCTTGAACTGCTGGATCATCATGCCAAGCTGAGGCTCTCTGGCACTGATCCAACTTAGGATGGAACGGAGGTAAAAGTTCTCATTCTGAGAATCTGCTAGCTCCTCTCTCAAAGAAGCTAGAACCTCCACCTGAGACAAGCAGGTCTCACACTCATTCTCTTTTTGGACAGACTTCCCGGCTTTTAGCTTAATCAACTCCATTCTAAGAGACAGGCAGTTCTCACAAACAGTGGGTGGAACTGACAGTGTCTCAAGCTCTAGCCTAGTCTGGGCAAGCTCAGCTCTCAACCTCTCTAAATCACCCAAATGCTCATCGCCCTTGGATTTCAGCTCAGCTAAGGCAGCTAGATGTGATGGGCAATCAACACAGGGTGCGACGACAGTGGCTTGAGCATTTTTCAGCTCCAGCTGAGCGCTTTCAAGCTCAGTGGCCAAAGCGTCCCTCTCATCAACCCTTTCTGTGTACCTGGACTTCAGAGTCGACAGGTCACACAGAAGCACCTCACACTTTGGGCACTCACTGCTAACACCCAAGCAAGGGGAAGAAGATAGACTTTCTATTCTACCGTTGGCCACGGCAAGCTCACTCTCTAACTCGTCTATCCTTTTCTTAGCCTCCCTAAGCAGTTTCTCCCGATACTTCAACTCCTGACGATTGCTCTCAAGTAAATCAACAATTTCGCGCTCATAAGATGATACCTTGCTGTCGTCATCGTCGGAGTCGTCGGAGGAGCTCTTTTCTTCTCTATCCCCAAGAGCCATTGAGCAGAAGCTCTTGCAGGATCTTCGGCGCTGATGTGAGCGGCTCTTCGGTCTGTCACCGAAGGCCATGAAGCAAAGGCCCGCTGGATCGTCCTTGTCCTTCCCCTTCCTGATGATGATCTCCTCATCGCTCGAGCTCGATGAAGAGGAAGAAGATGTGGACCGCTTGGAGTAGCTCTTCTCCATCTCAGCGAAGAAGGCCTTGTCTCGCTTTTTGTTCTCTCGCCGGTAGTCCTTCAGGGCCTTTCTGAAGAATCTGGTCTTTGGCTTGCCCTTGTTGAAAGAGGAGCTGTCGTGCTTGCCGGAGTCGTGGAAGCCACCACCGGTGCCCTTCTTGTGGCCATTGCGCTTGGGGCAGTCGGCGATGAAATGTCCTGGATCACCACACTCAAAGCATCCGGTCTTTGTGCCGTGTCTTTTGAACATCCTCTTATCATAGACACGACGCACCCGGTTGTTAAAAAGACACAAATCATCATCTCCCAATGACTCTAGCTGATCCTCAGTGATAGACATCAAAGAGAACCCAACACAACTCATAGGAGAGGGATCAACAGAAGGTGTAGCAAGGGCCAGAGACTTTGATCCAGAGCCAGTGAGATTTGATCTCAACTGGGTATCAACCTCGGTGGCCTTCAGCTTGCTAAACAAATCAGAAATGGTCAAGGTATCATAAGAAGTGCTCTCAACGATAGATGATACCTTGATCTCCCAGATCTTTGGGTCCAAGGTATGAAGAACCTTGAGCGCCTGCTCATGATCTGAGACTAACTGAGCACCCTCAGCCTTGTTGTCCCAAAGCTTGTTAATGATCGACTGAAAGCGACCAAACAAGGCTTCAACAGATTCACCCGGCTTCTGTGTGAAGTTCTCATATTCACGCCGGTAGGTCTGATAGAGCCGAGCCTTGACCTGGGCTGTTCCCTCATGGTGTGCCTTGAGGGTAGCCCAGATCTCTCTCGCAGTGGAGAGATGACTCACACGCTCAAACTCAGTGGGACCTAATCCAGAAAACAAAATATTCACAGCCTTACTGTTGCTCAGATGCTGAGCAATGATACCAGCAGTACCGTGCTCAGCGACTGGCAGAATGACAAACGTGCTGTGAACGCAAATGTCCCATATGTCCGAACCCTGGCTCATGAGATAGGCTCGCATGCGAGTCTTCCAATAATTATAGCCATAGGCTTCCAAGGACGGGACCTTGCCAGGAGACGTCATAGTCACTACTGGGGTTTAGAACCGGTTAAGGTATGGAAAAACCCTAACCTCGGCTCTGATACCACTTGTAGGACCGAAAGTAGCGACCAGAGGGGGGGGGTGAATGGGCGCCTTAAAAATTCTTTCGAATCAATGGCCTGCTCCCAACACCCAACGCACCTCAAAAGACTGTGCAGCAGAAAATGAACAGAAGGCCTAAGTCTAAAGGTTTCTAACCTAGAGGCAGCTGATGATAAACAGTGTAATGTTAAAGCAGTGCAACTAGACAGATGAACAAAGTGTAACAGGCCTAAACTTCTTAATGAAATGATCTAAGTATGTATAAGATGAGGAGAGAAGTTACTGTCCAAAGTTGTCTCCTGTTCGGGTCTTGGCGAAGCCCCCTTCGCACGTCGAGGTCTGCTTCGGAGGTTGGTGACGGAGTCTGTCCGAAATCCCGAAGGTGTCGCTGTCTAGCCTAGTTCGAAGTTGTAGGAACCGAAGTGTACTTCGGAGCGAAGTAAAACAGTGCCGGAGCCTAGTTCGAAGTGTGTACTTCAAAGACAGGACTTCGAACACAGCTTCGAACCAAGAGCTTCGGAGCAAAGTGATAAAGTCGGAGCCTGCTTCGAAGTGAGGACTTCGAAGACAAAACTTCGAACACACCTTGAACCGAGAGCTTCGAAGCACAACCTTCGAACAGAAAAGCTTCGAATACACAAAGCAGACGGACAACCTTCGAACAAAGAAGCGAAGTCTGTCACGCGACAGAAAAGCAAGTCCGAAGCCAATGCCCTACCTTCGAAAAGAGCAAGCTCCGAAAAGAGAGGCGAAGGGTGACATGCTACACAGAAATTAGAGCGAGGCCTAGCGGAGCCACAAGCTTCGAACCCAACCTCGAAACGTGTCGAAGTATGGACTTCGAACGGATAGGGTCAAAGCCCCTTCGCGCTATTGTTCGAAGTATGTAATGCTGTCGATCAGAAAAATGCTTCGAAGCTCAGCAACACAGAATACAAAACAAAGCTCGAAGATTGAAACGAAGCCTTCGAGTATGGTCGGATCGAAGCCTGCCTCACTGAGCTGAGGGGCTTTGAACAGAGAAGGATGACTTCGCAGAGACAGTCAGAAAAGTGATTTTAGTCCTATCAACTAGATCGAAAAGTGGAGCAGTGAAAGTAAAAAGCTGGCGCAGAAGTACTGTAGCTACAGAGGAGTACTACTTGTAAATCGCAAGAACTAGTACTCTGTAAGTGAAGAACAGAAGCTTCTTCACACCTGCCGAAGCCTACAAGGGCTCAAAAATCACAGGGAAACTTGCTTTGAAGGTGAAAAACGAGTCATTAAAAACCTTGCAGATGCAGCACACAAAGAAGTAGAGCATTTACTGCAACATTAAAAGCAAGGCAAGAAACATAGTGGGAGAACTCCCTGGCGGCGCAAGCAAGGAACAGGAGAAGAGAGAGAAAACGTGAGAGGCAAAAATGACCCAATAGAGTAGTATTCAATTTCAGCAAAAAGGGGTAGTCCAAACCCTAGGGATTGGGGTGCTATTTATAGGCAGCCCAACACTAGGAATATTCTACCAGCCCCTTAGGGTTTTACAGACTCAAAAATAAAGAAAAATACTCTACTGCCCTTAGGAATTTTTACAGACATGACTGACTGACTGTGGGCCTAGAGTAACAGATGACTTATCCGGAAGCTAAGTTTTCGTAGCGACTACGGCTTCTCTTCTGGACAGTCGGATACAGAATCAACGGTTGTCAGTTTTACGCCGAAACTGACAAAGCCTCCACCAGCTTTGCACCAGGTACCCGGATTGGGCCGGCCCGACTCCGCAGCTATCTCAGCCCGGCAATCGCTCACCGCCCGTGTACCTGAGTCAGTCCTGGTCAATAGCCCAGTGGGTCTTCTACTGCTTCTGGCCCATGTACCCGGATTGGGCCAGCCCGACTTCGCAGCCTCCTCTGCCCGACAGTCGCTCGCTGCCCGTGTACCTGAGTCACACGCGGCCCATGAAACAGCAGATCTCTTCTCTTCTACAGTCCTCTTTGACTATCGTTGACAATGACTCATCACTTCTGGAGCCATGAGGCCCACACTATTCAGCATGGCTCCTCAATGGTACATATAGCCAACTAACTATTATATGAGTTGGCTATTAGATTAGCTACATATAACATGACACAAATATAAAGCCAACAACTAGCTAAATTATTAGTCTTTCTAAAAAGAGAAGAATGTGGTGACATTGACCAATCGACCCCTAGACATATGATCAAAATATCGATGAATTCACTATGGGGCATCGTTTAGTTAATCCATGGTTCTCTGAATTCTAAAATCAAAATTGATGAATTGACGAAAGGCATATTTTCTCAAAGTTGCAAATGGTTGTGAAACACTATGTTTCTACCGAAACTGGAAATCGTTGCGAGCAGAAACGCTCCGTGAAAATGAGTGTTGGGTAGTGATTCCGCCGTTTGGAATCAGCTGTCAAACGCCCCCTAACAATGTACTATAGATATTGAGTTTCAAATGACCGTTTAGAACTTTAGATTTTGAGTAGCTATAACCGTTAGAAGCTCAGTAAATAGGTCATAGTGCAACCCTCTTTTATCTAGAATAAATGGAGGTTTGACATTCTTTTTTTTCTCTTGTAAAGGGCTGGGATAGAAGCTGCCTTGTTTCTAGTGATCATTCCCAAAATGGGGCGGCAAGGCTCAGCAACAGGATCTAGGGCGGCGACGCCAATGGGTGGCAGCGTAGCCTGGGCAGTGGACCAACGGGGCTCAACGATGAGGCCTAGGGCATCTTAAGACATGTAAAGCAGGAAAGACACTGAGAGCTATTCATAAACCAATATTCTAAATGCAATGTTACCACAGCTCATCACCAGTTCACCACCACTTTAAAGTGGACCCCGTTGTCAGTTTGTACCTGTCTCTTCGACTCTTCCTTTCGTCCTCACGCCAGCCAACGTCGCCTCAGTCTCCACCTCACCTCCACATCGCCTGTGCATCTTATCCTCATGTGTCGGCCCTCCCCCTACCATTCCTTTACTGTTCCACTCGTCAACAGCAACCCTGCGCCACCGCTCCGCCCATCCACCGTCTGTGGAATTTATTTTTTGCCACTCTCTTTAATTGTAACTCTTCAAATGCCACTTTCTTCTTGGTTTTTATATATTTGCCACTTGAGAGAGTGGCAATTTATAATTTGCCACTTTTGCGTTACTCTGATGCCAAATCAGCATGGGACATGGCTGTTTAAAAGGAAATTACTCTTTTACCCTTAAGGTAGCATATAAGGAAAATCTAATGCAACCAACTAACCTACTGCCATTAACGTTATTGATTGTCATCTACTAATTATTTTTTGTTGGCATTTGTATATGTGCTAATATTACTGATTACTATCAATTGTTGGAACATATCTAACTTTTTGTTTCTTTTGATTTTGATAGCTCTTGTGCCATGAGCAAGAGTTTTTCTTTTTATGACATGTTATTTTCACCAAAAACAGCATACATGTCATTTGTTGCAAGTCCTAACAGCCACATCTTAGTTGACATAACACGAATATAATTGTTTGCATTACAATTATCCTAAAACATTCATGTTCTGGATTGACTTAACACAAAATACTTGTCCATAAGTAGAAATTCTAAATAAAACACTGTAGTCTTAGACAAAAGATTAGAACATCTCCATGTGTTAGTGCCAAAAAATCACAATATAACTTTTTCACTATGTTAGTACCAAAAGATCAGACCAAAAGACCAGAATATAAACTTCTTCACTATATTAGTGCCAAAAGATCACAATATAACTATTTCACTATGTTAGTACTAAAACATCAGACCAATTCTTTTCTCCTCCTAGGAGTCAATTTCCTTGCCAGTTGCTTTTGCTTCCTTGGTATTGATTGTGTAGGCTGGGAAGAAGTTTCTTCTAGTTCTAGATTCAATCTCCTTGTGTTGGTATTGAGGTCAACATCTATGTCTTTGTTTGCTTTTTTCCTGCCCTTTTGGATCTTCTTTTTTGAGACCCTCTTCCTGTATGTAATCATATTAATACTATAGAAAATAATAATAACATTGGTGCATGTATGAATTTTTACCTTTTTTGGTTCCATTCAATGGACATTTAGCACTTGTTTGCCTATGTCCATGCTCCATGCATTTCTTGCATATAACCTGTCTTTTAATCTTGGCCTTGCCCTTCTCAAGACCAGATGGGATTCTATTCTTTCTTTGTCTGCCCACACCTTTCTTCTTTCCTAAAGGAGGAAGTAATTTAAATTGTTTATCAACAATTGACCATTGGTTCTTATCAGTGATATTTGGAATAACTCTTGCATATGCCTGTTGTAACTTATCAACAGAATAAGCCATATCAATATATTTTTCCATATTAGGCATTCTTTGAGTTGTAATAATAGCTAGAGCATGAGCACATGGTTTTCCGGTCATTTGCCATTCCAAACATGTGCATTCTCTCTTATCCATGTAGACCACATGCCTAGTAACCTCCTCATCCTTATATATCTCAGTTACCTCAGCAGAATTATTACTTCCCTTAATGATTCTTAGGACACCTAAACCTCTAGAAACTGCATTAAGCTGGTGAATAATGATGGGAAGCATGACACCTGTTAGCTTCTGTGATAGCCTTCTCCTTTTCTCAAACATCATTAGTGTTTTCTCCCTTATAGCATCAGCAAGGATACCTACAGGTAAGTCCTTAAGATCCTTGATCCAACTGTTCCATGACTCAGCCAAATTATTATTTATATAGTCACACTTGATCTGGAATGAGAACTTGCTTCTTGTCCATAAGAAATTATGATACTTTTTCAACCAAGTAGTAACATCAGGGCTTACTTCCAATACTTTGTTGAAGTAGAACTCAAACTTTTCTAGTCTGTATGCCCTAGCTGCAGGCCACATGTTACCATAGATAGATCCATGATACTTCTTCATCATATTGTCCATTAAGTGCCTGAAGCACTCTCTTTGTTCAGCCCATGGAAATACAGTCTGCACTGCAACTTCAAGACCTTTGCAAGCATCAGTACATATTGCCAAAACTGGAGGATACCCAATTGCCTTCTTAAGTTGTTCCGTGAACCAAATCCAATTCTCTTTGGTCTCTGAATCAAACAGACCAAAGGCTACAGGATATAACCAATTGTGCCCATCTAAAACATTAGCAGATGGCATGTGTCCATTCCATTGACCATTAAGGGCAGTGACATCAATACTTATATAGGGCCTGCATCCAGCTAAAAAGCCATCTATACAAGGTTTGAATGCACAAAAAAATCTCTTAAAGTGAATATTTCCCCCATGTCATTTACATCTATCTCCACAATGCTTCCAGGTGATCTAAGTTCTACCTCTTCTTTGAACCTATATAGCCAATCAAAGCAATCATCCCATGAGCCAAAAATCTTGTTGGCTGCCCTCTGTTTACCATACCAAACAGTTTGGTATGGTATCTGAATATTGTACTTGTCCTGTAACACTTGTAATTCCTTTGCTCCCATGCTTGGCTTCTTCTTTAAAAATGACATAGCTCTTTCTGCAACCCACCCTTGAGAGGCCATTCTACCAATTACTCGACTAGTCGATGCACATTTGTGTTCTCCAGTGTTTATTTGCACCTGCACATATTAGGCCACAATCAATTTGTCACCAATCATAAACATAACAAAATATTTTACATATTAGGCCACAATCAATTTGTCACCAATCATAAACATAACAAAATATTTTAAAAGCTAGAAAGCTACTTAGTACCCTGACACTTGTATCAGACTGAGTTTTAGCTCTAATTTTCCAAGGACATCCTTTTGCACTGCAGTGACCTCTGAATCTATTTTTATCTGACTTCTCTGTTCCTAATTCAAACTCATAAGCTATTGCATGTTGTTTCACTGCCATCCTAAAATCAACCATGGAAGGATAAATTGTTCCAACACACATTTCTGGGTTCTCCCTGTCCCAATCTCTTATAGGCTCTATAGTCACATCATCAGACATTGGGATATCCCCATCTCTCAATTCTTTTTCAACATCATGTGAAATAATTGGAATAGCAGGTTCTTTAGTTGCTACAACTACTCTTATATCTTCTGCCTCCAAACCAAGAGCATCATACAAGAGTGTCTCATCTAATAAAGCAATTGCATCACCATCTTCTTTTGACCCAGAAATTTTTAGCTTGCTCCAGTCCACATCAATTTCAGACCCCAAATCTACTAGACTTATGTCATTGTCACCTACATGTTGTGTGAAAATATAATCTATTCCATCTAAACTAGAAACTCCATGATCAAGCCTGACAAATAATGAAAATAAAAAAGGAGTTAGGGACATATCTAACTCTAATGTACTTTATATCAGAGAATTCCAACTAAACTAGATGGAAATAGGATTTACTTACCATGGATGACAATCACTTGAATCCATCACTATTTAGTCCAAATCAATTCAAATCGTAGCATAGGGTTTTAAAAAATAACAAATCAAAAACCAATATGAAGAACCAAAAATAAGTTTAGGGGGTGGACATTTGTTCATACCTCTTTGGTGCATTGCTCCAATCCACCAGCTACAATGACAAAGATGGAGATCCCAGGAAGATGTGGATGTGGTATGATGAGGGGAAATACTAGCTCAAAAGCACCGGTCAGTTTATATGCTACTACTCTCATGGGTAAAAAAGTAATTTCCTTTTAAGCAGCCAGGTCACTATGCTGATCTAGCATCCAGCTAAGACAAAAGTGGCAAAATCTAAATTGTTGCTATCTCTCATGTGGCAAATATGTAAAAATAAAGAAGAAGATGGCATTTGAAGAGTAGCTACCGAAGAAAGTGGCAAAAATTTAAATTTCTCCCACCGCCTTCCCCATCTGGCCATCTCCCTTCGCCGCCTGTGTTGCCTCCCTCATGCCCTCGGTCCAGGAGAATTTTGCACACATGGCACCGTCTTCGTGGGGCTTCGCCAAAATAGCACTACAACGATGCCAATTGCAAAAATAACATTGTAACGGTGGGCACTTTGAACATTCAGCAACGGATTCAAATAAACAGCACAATGAAGCATAATGACTTGCACATTCCAGTTTTGCCCCTGCCTACCTTCCAGAGCCCTTCCCTGCTCCTCGAGGTCTCCTGCTACTCTATTTTCCATTTCCACTGAACAAGAACAAGGCAGGCAGGGCTCGCCGGGGTCGCCGCGCTCGCCGGAGTCCGCTCGCCGGGGTCGCCGCGCTCGCCGGGGTCGCCGCGCGCTCCGCCTCGCATCATCCCCCGCCGCGCTCCGCCTCGCCCCATCCCCCGCCGCGCTCCGCCTCGCCCCATCCCCCGCCGCGCCACCGGTCTCCGGGGTGGCCTCCGTAGTCGCCGCACTCCGCCTTGCCCCCATCCCCGCGCCGCCCCCCGGGGTCACCGCGCCTTCAACACTACCTGCCCAGATTTTCTGTAAGCGCCATTTCATTCAACCGTTTGTTTTGCTTTCGGCGGATTTCCAATTGTAATGGCTCCTCCATGTTGTGTGCGCCGGTGTGCAGGGTACGCAGCTTAGGGCCCCATCCCCCGCTGTAGGACCGAAAGTAGCGACCAGAGGGGGGGGGTGAATGGGCGCCTTAAAATTCTTTCGAATCTATGGCCTGTTCCCAATACCCAACGCACCTCAAAAATACTATGCAGCAGAAAGTAGACAGTAGGCCTAAGTCTAAAGGTTTCTAACCTAGAAGCAACTGAAGATAAACAGTGTAAACCTAAAGTGGTGCAACTAGGCAGATAAACAAGTTGTAACAGGCCTATACTTCTCAATGAAATGATCTAAGTATGTATAGAGTGAAAAGAGAAGTTACTGTCCAAAGTTGTCTCCTGTTCGGGTCTTGGCGAAGCCCCCTTCGCACGTCGAGGTCTGCTTCGGAGGTTGGTGTCGGAGTCTGTCCGAAATGCCGAAGGTGTCACTGTCTAGCCTAGTTCGAAGAAGTAAGAAGCGAAGTGTACTTCGAAGCGAAGTAAAAGCAGTGCCGGAGCTTGGTTCGAAGTAAGCACTTCGAAGACAAGACTTCGAACGCAACTTCGAGTCACGAGCTTCGGAGCGAAGTAAACAGTGCCGAAGCCTTCTTCGAAGTATACACTTCGAAGACAAAACTTCGAACACACTTAGAACCGAAAGCTTTCGGAGCTAAACCTTCGAACACAAAAACTTCGAACACAACACACAAACAGACAACCTTCGAACAAAGAAGCGAAGTCTGTCAGAACAGACAAAACTTCGAACCCCACTTCGAAGCCTAACGAAGTGTGCACTTCGAACAGATAGATTCGGAGTATGCTAGTTCGAAGTATGCGATGATTTCGATACAGGGGAACTTCGAAGCTAGCAACTCAGACACAGAAACCGAAGTTCGAAAAACTGAGCGAAGCCTTTAACAAGGTTCGATCGGAGCTTGCCTCACGGAGTTGAGGGGCTTCGCACAGAACCGAGCTTCGGCAGACACACCAGGAAAAGGCAAAAGAGACTGTCAGCTTCGATCAAAAAGCTGGGCAAAAGAAGGTGAAAAGCTGCAGCCGAACACTGTAGCTACAGTAAAGCAGTACTATTTGCAACAGCAAGAACTAGTACTACCACCGTGAAGAACACACCCAGCCGAAGAAGCTTCTTCCCAAGAAATAAATACAGCAGCCCGAATCCAACTCAATAACTCTCCAAACCAACCAGATGCAAACAATAAATTCTCCAGGGACCAAGGATTAAAAGCATCCAAGAGATTTGAGCCAAGATGAGCCACGAACAGAGGAGCACAAGGGCCTGGCGGCGCACACAGGAGAGAGAAGACAGGTGAAAAGAGTGACCCAGAGAGTGGTATTCAATTTCAGCAAAAGGGTAGTGCAAACCCTAGGGATTGGGGTGCTATTTATAGGCAGCCCAACACTAGGAATATTCTACCAGCCCCTTAGGGTTTTACAGACTCAAAAATACAGAAAAAGACTCTACTACTGCCCTTAGGTATTTTTACAGACACAACTGACTGACTGTGGGCCTAGAGTAACAGATGACATATCCTGAAGCTACTCTTCTGGACAGTCGGATACAGAATCAACGGTTGTCAGTTTTACGCCGAAACTGACAAAGCCTCCACCAGCTTTGCACCAGGTACCCGGATTGGGCCGGCCCGACTCCGCAGCTCTCTCAGCCCGGCAATCGCTCACCGCCCGTGTACCTGAGTCAGTCCTGGTCAACAGCCCAGTGGGTCTTCTACTGCTCCTGGCCCATGCACCCGGATTGGGCCAGCCCGACTTCGCAGCCTCCTCTGCCCGACAGTCGCTCGCTGCCCGTGTACCTGAGTCACACGCGGCCCATAAAACAGCAGATCTCTTCTTCTCTTCAGTCCTCGTTGACTATCGTTGACAATGACTCATCACTTCTAGAGCCATGAGGCCCACGCTATTCAGCATGGCTCCTCAATCTCCCCCTTGATGAGTGCATTGTCAACACTCCTCTTCTTCAGCTCTTCAGCACCTGCGAACAAATGTGGAAACACGAAAACAAAATACAAGAGAACAAAGAAGAAGAAAAATAAGGTAAAAGTTTAACCTTAATGACCAAAAGCCAAACAAAAGCAAGAAACGGTCATTATGGTTAACCAAAACACAAAAGCTCAGAATGAGTGTGATTTCAGAACAACAAGGATATCAACAGAGTAAGAACTCCCCCTTAAACTCTGATCCCAATTTCTCCCCCTTGTTGACAAGTAAACTCATCAAGCACTCAAAAGAGACACAGACTCCCCCTGAAAAGCAACTCCCCCTCAAAATATGCAGTGAATTCAGCTGGGGTGTAGGTGGAGTGTAGAAAGCATGCTTCTTAGATATGATTGACTGCAATTACAACATCTAACAAGTATAGCAACAGACATACTGTCTTAAGACACATGGCATGATCAGTGCAACAGATGATATCTAAAGAAAGTCATTAGCACGCATTTTTCAGTTTTTGCAAAACAAAACATCACCACATTGTCTAGTAAACAAGCAAGGTAAAGCATGAGATGCAGAAGCTAACTGATATCTACCAAGATAAGCATTGTTCAAAACAAAGTGCTTCAGCAAACTTGTTATCCCTTTAAAGTTCAGGCTTTTTCATTTTCCTTTGTCATTTTTGCCAAGGGTTATTTGCATGTCAAACCTTATGCTAACCGACCAAGTCAAGCCTAGGCCAGAACTGAGCCATCAGAAGCTTAAGACATTGGTCTTGGCATACACTACACTGTCCTAGTTCATACCAAAGTGCTATGGTAAGCAATCCAGAAAAATATAGTGCGACAAAGCAAACCCACTTGGATCTTTTCAATCTTAAACACAAAAAGGCATGGAATTTTTCATTCATTTTTGATTTTTATCATTTTTATAGCACATTTTCCATGTTAAAGCATAAAGATGTCCAAGTTGCATATCTGCATCTATGTGATGAACTAGCTACAAGGCATGTAACAAATAGCAAAAGCATTCAGCCTACACATGCTAGTTACCAGAAGCAATGGTGATCATTTTTCAAGTTGAAAGCGTAAAAACCATGCATATGACAGATATCAGACATATCAAGCGAACTGAAACAAAGCATGATCATTGACAAGTAATCAAAAGCATATACCAGCTAGAATAAGTAAAGTAGTTCAATCATATAACAGAAGCATCTCTAAAGTGTGATATGTGAATATGTATGATATGAACACACACAAAAAGACTCAAGAAAGAGTAAAGAGCAAAGAAAACTGACGCAAAATATCCTAAAAAGGATACACAACACCCAAATCCCCTCGTAAACGCTCAAATGTAGACTGATCTAGGGGTTTGGTAAAAATGTCAGCCAACTGATGATGGGTATCAACATGAATAAGGTCAATGACACCTTTCTCATATTGATCCCGCAAGAAGTGAAAGCGCACATCAATATGTTTGGTTTTCGAATGGAGACACGGGTTTTTCCCTACACTAATAGCACTCGTGCTGTCGCAAAACAATGGAACCCTGGTAGGAAAGAGCAACCCAAAGTCTCGAAGAGTGGAAATCATCCAAACCATCTGTGAGCAGCAGCTGGCAGCAGCTACGTACTCAGCCTCTGTGGTCGAAAGAGCAACTCCAGATTGCTTTCGAGAAGACCAAGATACAAGGGAAGAACCAAGAAACTGGCAAGTACCGGAAGTCGACTTGCGATCCAATCGGCACCCACCAAAGTCGGCGTCCGAAAAGCCAGATAAATCAAGAGATGATGATGCTGAATAATAAAGACCAAGATCAGGCGCATAGGTGAGATACCTGAAAATGCGCTTGACAGCCTGCCGGTGAGACGCGCGTGGTGAAGACTGAAAACGCGCGCAAAGTCCCACGGCGAACTGTATGTCTGGTCTTGTTGCCGTCAAGTACAACAGCGAACCGATCATCCCTCGAAATTCTCTCTCATTGACCTTGACACCGCTCTCGTCCTTGTCCAAACCCCCAGAAGTGCCCATCGGGGTCATCTGCGGCTTCAATTCACCACCAAAGTTAAATTTCTTAAGCATGTCACGAGTATACTTACCTTGGTGGATGAAGGTGCCGTCCTTGGTCTGCTTGATCTGGAGCCCTAAAAAGTACTTAAGCTCACCCATGAGGCTCATCTCAAACTCACTGTGCATCTGCTCAGAAAACTTGGACACAAGAGAGTCAGTAGTACCGCCAAAATAATATCGTCCACATAAATCTGAGCGACTAAGAAATCTGAAGCATCCCTGAGCAAGAAAAGAGTTTTGTCCACAGAACCCATCACAAAACCCTTCCCCAACAAAAACTGCTTTAACCGGTCATACCAAGCCCTGGGGGCTTGCTTCAACCCGTATAAAGCTTTGTGCAATTTAAAAACATGTCGAGGAAACTTAGGGTTCTCAAAACCGGGGGGTTGCCTAACATAAACTTCCTCCTCTATGAACCCGTTCAGAAAAGCACTCTTAACGTCCATTTGAAAAAGCTTAAAACCTTTTGAAACGGCAAAAGCTAGAAGGATACGAATGGACTCAAGACGGGCAACAGGAGCGAAGGTTTCTTCGAAGTCAATACCTTCCTTCTGGCAATAACCCTGGGCAACTAGTCGAGCCTTGTTGCGCACCACAACCCCATCTTCACCTTGTTTGTTCTTGAATACCCACTTGGTGCCTATGGGGTTGCATCCTGGTGGCGGCTCAACTAGTGTCCAAACCCGATTGCGGACAAAATTCTCAAGCTCTTCTTGCATAGCATTAATCCAATTAGAATCAGAAAGAGCATGAGAAATGTCTCTGGGCTCAAAAGATGCAACAAACGCAGATTCAGCAAACACAGCGAGAGAGGCAGAAGAACGCAAAGTCCTCTCAGTCAAATCACCTATGATGAGCTCTGAGGGATGGTCACGCTGAACTGCTCGGGTTCCCTGGTGATCTGAAGTCACCTCACCGGAGTCAGCAGCTGGCACCTCTGGACTCGACTGAGGGGGCTCGATCGAAGTGGAAGAAGTGATCAGAGGTCCGCCCTCATCATCAGTCGAAGTCACAGAAGGTGTGGGCTCTGCGGGGGATGCAGAAGGCCCACCCTCAACAGCAGCTGGAGTATCCTCATCTTCCTCGAAGATGGACTCTCCGAGCTCATCATCATCAGAAAGCTCAAAAGAAGGAGTCAAAGAAGGCAAGGACTCATCAAAAGAAACCTCACACGTCTCGACAAGCAGCTGGGATTCGAGGTTCCAAACACGGAAGCCTCGAGAATGCAATGCATAACCAAGAAAAATACCATCCCAGCAACGAGACTCAAACTTGTCCAAATGCCCTCCCTTCTTGAGCACAAAGCACTTGCAGCCAAACGCTCGCAAGTGGGTCACCTTGGGCTGTCTGCCAAACCGCAACTCATATGAAGTCTTACCAATGTAAGCTCGAAGAAAAATACGGTTGGCAAGATAGCAAGCCGTGTTCATGGCTTCAGCCCAAAAACGCCTAGGAGTCCTGTGCTCATCGAGCATCGTCCTGGCCATCTCAACTAGCGTGCGGTTCTTTCGTTCCACAACGCCGTTTTGTGGGGGAGTGTAAGGAGAAGAAAACTGATGGTCCAGACCCTGATCACCACAGAAGCTGACGAACTGAGAGTTCTTGAACTCAGAGCCGTTGTCAGAGCGAATTGCTCGCATCCGACCATTGTTCTCATTCTTCAGCTTCAAAATCAGGTCATGGACAAATTGAAAAGTTTCATCCTTAGACTCCAAAAAGAAAACCCACGAGAAACGAGAAAAGTCGTCAACAATCACAAGTGCATACCACTTCCCACCGACTGAGCGTACCCGAGCTGGACCTACAGTGTCCAAATGTAAAAGCTCGCCTGGATACGAAGTCATCACCTGAGTCACAGGTGAGTGAGAAGCGGCAACCATTTTCCCATGACGACAGGGATGACAAACTAGATCCTTCTCCATTTTAAGCTTGGGCAATCCTCGGATGAGATCCATAGAGCTTAACCTGACTAGCAGATCAAAACTCAAATGACCTAACCTCCTATGCCACTTCCAGAGCTCAGAAGAAGGTCCAGCAATCAAACAGCGAGAAGGGCCAAAAGAACTAGAGAAGTCAATTCGAAAAACTTTACCGAAGGGTAAAATCTGGCAAACCAAAGACCCTCTAGAATCAACCACAGAAGAATTGCCCTTCTTAAAACGCACTTCCAAACCATCCTCAAGAAGTTGCGAAACAGATATTAAATTGAAATTCAGATTTTTAACCAGAGCAACATTCTTTAAAGAGAAATGATCTGAAATGCTAATTGAGCCTATGCCACTTACTTTCCCTTGACCGCTGTTCCCGAAAGTGATGTACTCTTTTGAGCTCGGGGGAGTGAGACTGGAGAACCATCTGCGATGTCCCGTCATGTGGCGAGAGCATCCTGAGTCCATGATCCAAACATCCTCCAGTCCCCGGTCCTGCACAATCAATGTCTGTAAGTGGGAGCAAATGGTCCGGCACCAGGTTTAGCAAAAGAGCTAAACAGTGTCGAGCCATTTGCTCAAAAGATGGAAAGCGAAAACCATCAAAAGAGTTTGGACCAAAACGCGGCTCAAAGCGCGGTCCACGGTTCTTTCTAACCCTACGGCCACGAGGTCCAGAACCGTAGCCAACTCGGTCTGGAACTCTGCCGGAACGAACACCACCAACTGGAGCACGGGTAGGAAAACCGTCTCCTCTACCACCACCTACACGACGCGGCCTGGCCTCTAGCCTCTCCCCGCGCCGAGGAACACGCAGTCTACCACCCTGCTGGTAGAACTGCACCTGATCACTACGAGCCCTCTCCGCTCTCTCAACCCGCTTCCTCCTGAAGCAAAACTCCGCAAGATGCCCGTCTCTCTGACAAAACTCACAATGATAGGTAGGCTTCTTGGGAGGTGGTTGAGGCTTGGGGTTCTTGGGCTTGGTAGTGTTTGGTGTGGTCTTCTTGGGCTGAGAGGGTCCAGGAAGAGAGTCTAGAGAAGAGTGGAGGTGTTTGGGCTTAGGAACCCAGATAGGCTTCTTGGGTGGAGCTTTGGGTGGTTCATGGATCACTCCATCCTTGGGCTGACAAGCCTGGGAGGTCTCAGTGGAGTGAGTCTTGGGATACCTCTGCTCTGGAGTCATTTTACTCCACTCCACTGCCCGGCTGAGGGCACTCTCAAAGTCAGCCTTGGTGTAGGTGTAACCTACCCCAAACCCATCCTGCCTCTTGAACTGCTGGATTATCATGCCAAGCTGTGGCTCTCTGGCACTGATCCAACTCAGGATAGAACGGAGGTAAAAGTTCTCATTCTGAGAATCTGCTAGCTCCTCTCTCAAGGAAGCTAGAACCTCCACCTGAGACAAGCAGGTCTCACACTCACTCTCTACTTGGACAGACTTTCCGGCTTTTAGCTTAATCAACTCCATTCTAAGAGACAGACAGTTCTCACAAACAGTGGGTGGAACTGACAGTGTCTCAAGCTCTAGCCTAGTCTGGGCAAGCTCAGCTCTCAACCTCTCAACATCACCCAAATGCTCATCGCCCTTGGATTTCAGCTCAGCTAAGGCAGCTAGATGAGATGGGCAATCAACACAGGGTGCGACGACAGTGGCGTGAGCATCTTTCAGCTCCTGCTGAGCGCTTTCAAGCTCAGTGGCCAAAGCGTCCCTCTCATCAACCCTTTCTGTGTACCTGGACTTTAGAGTTGACAGGTCACACAGAAGCACCTCACACTTCGGGCACTCACTGCTATCACCCAAGCAAGGGGAAGAAGATAGACTTTCTATTCTACCGTTGGCCACGGCAAGCTCACTCTCTAGCTCATCTATCCTTTTCTTAGCCCCCCTAAGCAGTTTTTCCCGATACTTCAACTCCTGACGATTGCTCTCAAGTAAATCTACAATTTCACGCTCATAAGATGATACCTTGCTATCGTCGTCGTCGGAGTCGTCGGAGGAGCTCTTTTCTTCTCTATCCCCAAGAGCCATGGAGCAGAAGCTCTTGCGGGATCTTCGGCGCTGGTGAGAGCGGCTCTTCGGCTTGTCTCCGAAGCCCATGAAGCAGAGGCCCGCCGGATCATCCTTGTCCTTTCCCTTCTTGATGGTAATCTCCTCATCACTTGAGCTCGATGAAGAGGAAGAAGACGTGGATCTCTTGGAGTAGCTTTTCTCCATCTCGGCGAAGAAGGCCTTGTCGCGCTTCTTGTTCTCTCGCCGGTAGTCCTTCAGGGCCTTCTTGAAGAACCGAGTCTTCGGCTTGCCCTTGGTGAAGGAGGGGCTCTCATGCTTGCCAGAGTCGTGGAAGCTGCTACCGGTGCCCTTCTTGTATCCACTGCGCTTGGGGCAGTCGGCGATGAAGTGTCCTGGATCACCACATTCAAAGCATCCGGATTTTGTGCCGTGTCTTTTGAACATTCTTTTATCATAGACACGACGCACCCGGTTGTTAAAGAGACACAAATCATCATCTCCCAACAACTCAAGCTGGTCCTCAGTGATAGACATCAAGGAGAACCCAGCACAACTCACAGAAGAGAGATCAACAGAAGGTGTAGCAAGGGCCAGGGATTTTGATCCAGAGCCAGTGAGATTTGATCTCAACTGGATATCTACCTCAGTGGCCTTCAGCTTGCTAAATAACTCAGAAATGGTCAAGGTATCGTAAGAAGTACTCTCAACGATAGATGATACCTTGATCTCCCAGATCTTTGGGTCCAAGGTATGAAGAACCTTGAGCGCCTGCTCATGATCTGAGACTAACTGAGCACCCTCAGCCTTGTTGTCCCGAAGCTTGTTAATGATCGACTGAAAGCGACCAAACAAAGCTTCAACAGATTCACCCGGCTTCTGTGTGAAGTTCTCATATTCACGCCGGTAGGTCTGATAGAGCCGAGCCTTGACCTGGGCTGTTCCCTCATGGTGTGCCTTGAGGGTAGCCCAGATCTCTCTCGCAGTGGAGAGATGACTCACACGCTCAAACTCAGTGGGACCTAATCCAGAAAACAAAATATTCACAGCCTTACTGTTGCTCAGATGCTGAGCAATGATACCAGCAGTACCGTGCTCAGCGACTGGCAGAATGACAAACGTGCTGTGAACGCAAATGTCCCATATGTCCGAACCCTGGCTCATGAGATAGGCTCGCATGCGAGTCTTCCAATAATTGTAGCCATAGGCTTCCAAGGACGGGACCTTGCCTGGAGACGTCATAGTCACTACTGGGGTTTAGAACCGGTTAAGGTATGGAAAAACCCTAACCTCGCTCTGATACCACTTGTAGGACCGAAAGTAGCGACCAGAGGGGGGGGGTGAATGGGCGCCTTAAAAATTCTTTCGAATCTATGGCCTGTTCCCAATACCCAACGCACCTCAAAAATACTATGCAGCAGAAAGTAGACAGTAGGCCTAAGTCTAAAGGTTTCTAACCTAGAAGCAACTGAAGATAAACAGTGTAAACCTAAAGTGGTGCAACTAGGCAGATAAACAAGTTGTAACAGGCCTATACTTCTCAATGAAATGATCTAAGTATGTATAGAGTGAAAAGAGAAGTTACTGTCCAAAGTTGTCTCCTGTTCGGGTCTTGGCGAAGCCCCCTTCGCACGTCGAGGTCTGCTTCGGAGGTTGGTGTCGGAGTCTGTCCGAAATGCCGAAGGTGTCACTGTCTAGCCTAGTTCGAAGAAGTAAGAAGCGAAGTGTACTTCGAAGCGAAGTAAAAGCAGTGCCGGAGCTTGGTTCGAAGTAAGCACTTCGAAGACAAGACTTCGAACGCAACTTCGAGTCACGAGCTTCGGAGCGAAGTAAACAGTGCCGAAGCCTTCTTCGAAGTATACACTTCGAAGACAAAACTTCGAACACACTTAGAACCGAAAGCTTTCGGAGCTAAACCTTCGAACACAAAAACTTCGAACACAACACACAAACAGACAACCTTCGAACAAAGAAGCGAAGTCTGTCAGAACAGACAAAACTTCGAACCCCACTTCGAAGCCTAACGAAGTGTGCACTTCGAACAGATAGATTCGGAGTATGCTAGTTCGAAGTATGCGATGATTTCGATACAGGGGAACTTCGAAGCTAGCAACTCAGACACAGAAACCGAAGTTCGAAAAACTGAGCGAAGCCTTTAACAAGGTTCGATCGGAGCTTGCCTCACGGAGTTGAGGGGCTTCGCACAGAACCGAGCTTCGGCAGACACACCAGGAAAAGGCAAAAGAGACTGTCAGCTTCGATCAAAAAGCTGGGCAAAAGAAGGTGAAAAGCTGCAGCCGAACACTGTAGCTACAGTAAAGCAGTACTATTTGCAACAGCAAGAACTAGTACTACCACCGTGAAGAACACACCCAGCCGAAGAAGCTTCTTCCCAAGAAATAAATACAGCAGCCCGAATCCAACTCAATAACTCTCCAAACCAACCAGATGCAAACAATAATTCTCCAGGGACCAAGGATTAAAAGCATCCAAGAGATTTGAGCCAAGATGAGCCACGAACAGAGGAGCACAAGGGCCTGGCGGCGCACACAGGAGAGAGAAGACAGGTGAAAAGAGTGACCCAGAGAGTGGTATTCAATTTCAGCAAAAGGGTAGTGCAAACCCTAGGGATTGGGGTGCTATTTATAGGCAGCCCAACACTAGGAATATTCTACCAGCCCCTTAGGGTTTTACAGACTCAAAAATACAGAAAAAGACTCTACTTGCCCTTAGGTATTTTACAGACACAACTGACTGACTGTGGGCCTAGAGTAACAGATGACATATCCTGAAGCTACTCTTCTGGACAGTCGGATACAGAATCAACGGTTGTCAGTTTTACGCCGAAACTGACAAAGCCTCCACCAGCTTTGCACCAGGTACCCGGATTGGGCCGGCCCGACTCCGCAGCTCTCTCAGCCCGGCAATCGCTCACCGCCCGTGTACCTGAGTCAGTCCTGGTCAACAGCCCAGTGGGTCTTCTACTGCTCCTGGCCCATGCACCCGGATTGGGCCAGCCCGACTTCGCAGCCTCCTCTGCCCGACAGTCGCTCGCTGCCCGTGTACCTGAGTCACACGCGGCCCATAAAACAGCAGATCTCTTCTTCTCTTCAGTCCTCGTTGACTATCGTTGACAATGACTCATCACTTCTAGAGCCATGAGGCCCACGCTATTCAGCATGGCTCCTCACCCGCCGACCTATGGATTCCGCTGCACAGCTCCGTGCCATGGAAGAGGCAATACATTTAGCAGAATTAGTTTGCTGGCTGGCACTATTTCTTTGTAATTGTTGTATTTATTGTTTCAGATGAACACAAAATTGGCCAAAGCTCTCAAGTATGCTGTGTCCCATATGCAAGATATATCTAAGAAGCTTCAAGAAACTGCGTCTTTTTGCTACACGGATGAAGACCATGTGGATGGTACGTTGATGACAGGGGTGGCTCGCAGGGTAGATGAATTAGCTGAAATTCTGGATCAAACCTCCCTGAATTGCCAAGTGGAGGTTATGGACCCTAAGTCGCTACTCGAAGCAGGTTACTGTAGTGAGGACAGCGCGCTGCGGGCAAATGTATTCCTTGATGAAGAATTGTCTACAGAACCACAAACACTTGTGGAGCATTGTGCTATGTATGACCTCGACTTCGAAGAGATGTGGGATAGATGTATGTAATAGTTCTGATGTTTGGAATTGGATGGATATTATGTGGTTGTGATAAGACTAAACTAGTAGCTCCAGTAGTGACCATCAGTTGAAAGCTTTATATCATTTTGAGACATTGAATGTTGTTTATCTGTAACGTGAGTACTCTTGGGCTCCAGGAGCTTGAATGCTGGAATGCTGGCTGTTTATGTGTAACGTGAAACATTTATGCTTGAATGCTGGAATGCTGGTGGTAGTTAACCATGGAACAGCATGATACATTAATGGGATTCATGGTACATTCATGGTACAAATATCATTCTACTTGCAAACATTGTACTGGATCCAAGCATAAATGTGCTAGAAGGTTCAAGAAAGATTAAGATAGTGAATTGTTGAACGGATTATAAGATCCCAGAAGTGTTCTAACAACTAAAAATCAACATGTAAGCAGCATGCACACATTATTGAGCCTTCTTCCTTGGAGTGATTTTTTTAACTAGAGCACCAACCACCTCTGGCGCAACCGGTGTTGGCGAAGATGGCTCTTCAGCTTCATTCTCGTCAGCATCAGGCTGGGACGTAGTAGGCACATCCTTTGGGAACCACCCTTTAGTAGAATTCTTTCGGGGTCGTCTCTTCCTGTTATAGATAAGTGACCAAGGCCTCTTGTCCTTGCATGGAGGATATGCAGAACTGAAGGTAAAATACGCCCTTGCAACCTTTGTCCAATCCTTCTCCTCCTGTGAAATAGCTCCATAATTTCCTCTCTAATCTTGTCCGCCAGGTCACAAACTGGTAGATCTTTCCAATCCTTAATCCAATTGTTGAAAACCTCAGCTATGTTGTTGGTTACATAGTCACACTTGATGTCGGTATTGAACCCACTTCGGTACCAAAGACTGTCATGGTGCTCATCAAGCCAAGTACTAACCCTTGGTATTTCTTGAATGCTTGTAAAATAGTGGTCAAAGACCTCTCTCCTATATGCTCTGGCTGCTGGATACATGTACTCAGAACCACCAAACTGCTTAATGTAGTTCTGCATCAGATGTCTGAAGCACTCCCTTTTCTCAGCAAGAGGGAAAACACTATGCATAGCATTTTTTAGACCTTTGCATGCATCAGAACACAAAGCCAACAAAGGCAGGTCACCCATAGCCTTATGCAACTGCTGAAAGAACCATGTCCAGTTTTCTGTGTTTTCTGCCTGAAAGAAGCCATAAGCAACTGGATCATAGTTGTTACGGCGGCGCGGCGAGGCGAGGCGCCGGACCACCTTCACAACTTTTAGGCGAGTATGGCGTGCGGCGAGGCGACGCCATACTCACTTCACAGATTTTGTAGCAACATTTAGTCACATAGAAAACATTTAATCACATAGCACAACAAATAACAAGCATGGCAACCAGATCAACTATAATTTAATCACATAGAAAACATTTGCTCACATAGAACATTAGTGTTAAGTGTTAACAGAACAGAGAACACTACACAGAGAACAGAACAGTGGAACATGCAGAGAACAGAGAACAGAGGAATACCCCTGGATACTGGAGAGCGCAGCGCGCAGAGCCGCAGCCGTGCAGGAGGGCTCCGGCGGAGGAAGCAGCGGGCCAGCGGTCTCCGGCGGAGGGAGCAGAGGGTGCGGACTGCGGAGGGCTCCGGTGGAGGGAGCCGAGGGTGCGGCGAGCTCCGGTGGAGGGAGCGGCGAGCTTCGGCGGAGGGAGCGACGAAAGGGAGAGGCGGAGGCGGCGCACAGCAGAGAAAAGGTGTGAGCAGCACGCACTGAGCAGCTAGGGTTTCTTTCACAGTTTTCTTTTCACAGAGGGCTCGGGCCAGCCGTTCACAGGCCCATAAGACCGCCGCCGCACATGGCGTCGCCGCGAAGCCATATGGCGTCCATACGGCGCCATATCCGCTTAGGCGGACGCCATATTGCTTGTGGCGGACGCCACACTCCCCTGTGGCGAGGCGATCGCCGTGGCGTCCGCGGAATCCCGCCCCGACGCCTAATCGTCGCTTAGGCGACGCCTAAGCGACGCCATGACAACTATGAACTGGATACATCCAATTTTGCCCATCAACACCTATGGCACAACATAAGTGACCATCCCACCTTCCATTAAGAGCTGTCGAGTCAACACTAAGGTATGGTCTGCAACCACCCTTGAATCCTGAAATGCAAGGACCTAGTGCACAAAAGAATCGACTGAAGAATGGATGTCCCTCATCCATTCTTACATCAAGCTCAATCACACTATCCGGTGACTTCTGCATAACTGCTTCTTTCCAACGCCATAGAAGTTGGAAACTCTCCTCCCAACTACCAAACAATTCCTTCAAAGCTTTCTCCTTACCATGCCAAACTGTGTCATAGGCAATGGTTGCATCTGAATGTATCCTGTAGTGTGGTTTGCAACTCCTTGGCACCCATATGAGTGTTTGTCTCATGATCATCTCCAACGCAAATCAATGCCCACTCATGATGAGAAACCAAGGGCTGGTTTCAGTGCTTGTGATGAGTGATTGACAGGCTTTTTACCCTCTGGTTCGAAGGGTGCCTCCGAAGGGTGTTCGGAGGTTGTACCTCCGAAGGGTGTTCGGAGGAGGGTACCTCCGGAGGGGTTTCGGAGGTTGTACCTCCGAAGGGTGTTCGAAGGTGGTTTCACCGAAGTGTGTTCGGTGGTTTGGTTGCTGCAGCTGTTGCAGCGGAGTGTGCTTGTCGGAGGGGTCCGACAGTACACGTTGACTGGGTGTGTACCGATGGCTTCAGTACTTTGGGCGGTACACCGGAGTGTGTACCGGAGGTTGCTAACCCGGAGAGGTCTCCGGAGTACTGGATACACTTGTCTATTTGTCTGTGGTGCGCAGGGACTTCGGAGGCGACGGACAGGTTCGCGGCAGGTGAACCTGGGTCAAGCGGGAGGCTTGATGCCAAGGGAGCGAGGAGCTCCGTCACGGTGGCTGCGAAGGGGGTCTGGGTCGGTCCTCGGGTCGAGGTGCGCCAGGTGAAGGCAGAGAGTGCGGAGCGTGGCTCCGGGTGAAGGTACTCCGAGACAAAGTCCTCGGAGGTGAGGCACTTCGAAGGTACTCCGAATGGAGTGACTTCGGAGTTGGATGGATTAAGTCCTCTGCGGAGGCAAGGAATTCGAAGTGTGCTCCGGAGGGAGACATTCGAAGGTGCCCGACGAAGGTCTCAGAAGTCGAGGCGCATCGAAGGCATGGTCCGGGTGAGGCTCGTCGAGGAGTGTGCTCGGGGAGAGATACTGCGACGAAGGGCTCATGGAATGCTTCGTGCGGAGGCCTTGGACGAAGGAGGGACTTCGAAGGGTGGTACTCCGAAGGTGGGGCTTCGGAGTGTGGAAGGCTTCGGAGCGAGGCTAGCTCCGGAGTGTGGTTGTCTTGTGGTACTTCGGCCTGCATGGCTTCGGTACACGGACTGACGGAGTTCGAGCTGGGTGAAGCTGCGAAGCCGTGGTGGTCCACTCCGGAGGTGTTGGTGCAAAGGCCCAAGGGCTTTGACGGCTTCGGCTCAAAACCGTCACTGTATCGGAGGCTATCTTCGGCGAAGCGAAGGCCACCAGGCTCAAGGCTTCTCGCCGAAGCTACCGCACCCTCGCGTGCGAAGGGAGGCTCCAGAAGGTCAAAGACTGCAAATGCTGACACTGTCTGTTCTGTAAAAAGCTGACGTTGTCCCCTCTGCAAAGCTGACAGAGAAGCCTCCAGAATAAAGTTGGACTACCTTTTGTACCCCTCAGTTCTGTAGAGACAAAACTGGTGTAAACCCTAGGGGTAGTGTAGTCATTTCCTTTGGGTGAACTGTGGGCTATAAATATGGGAGCTCGGTAGGTAACATTTAACACTTTGAGCATTTACTGTTGAGCTCCTGTAGCCACATACCTCGCTGTATTCATTCAGAGTTCAATCTTTTTGTGTTCCTTGTTCAAGCAGCGAAGCCCTGCTTCTTTGTGCTTTTTGCTTGAGCTCGCGTTACATACCTCGCTAGTTGTAGTGCACCGAAGCTTGTCTAGGCGAAGGTTGTTTCTGTGCGAAGTGTGTTTTTTAGCTTGCGTTCGCTCTGTGTAACTTGAGGCCAGACCTCACAGATTACTAGCGAAGCCCTGATCGAAGCCCGTTTTGCTTCTTGTGTCGAAGCCCTTAGCGAAGTCCGTTTGTGTGTGTGTAGACCTTGGTGTACGAAGCCCAGCACCAGTTGCTGCTGCCAAGTACTTGGTCGAAGTCCTCAGTAGGGTGTCCACTCTTGCGAAGGGTGAAGTGCGAAGCCTGCTCGAAGCACCCTGTGTGCGGAGCCTGCACTGACTTAGCAGAGTAGATTTTCGAGGGTTGTTAGTGGAGCGAAGTCTTCTTGGCTTCGAACTTTTGCTCCTGCGAAGCCTGTGTTCGGAGCTGTCGAAGCACCTCCGAACCAGACCTCCGAAGGTAGTGTTCGAAGTCTGTTCCGCAGAAGACAGGATTAAAACCGAAGGCTGCTTTTAGCCCGAAATTTTAAAAGCTCCCATTCACCCCCCTCTGGTCGCCGTTTCCGGTCCAACACATGAGCTTCCACATTGCCTTCCTCTTCATCCATATACCGAAAAAGTGCTGTAATTAACTAAGATTATAGCAAACTGGAATTTCATTGCCTATTAGTTTATCTACACAGATTCATACGCTAATAGCTTCACAGTTTTGACATATTACTCCAGGGACAGGTCACCTCCACAGCTACTACACAGATTCAAATAAAAAGAGAATGGTGCTTACTGGAACTCTGGGCAGCAGTGTTGAAGGCGCGGTGACCCCGGGGGCGGCGCGGGGATGGGGGCGAGGCGGAGTGCGGCGACCCCGGAGACCGGGGGCGCGGCGGGGGATGGGGCGAGGCGGAGCGCGGTGACCCTCCGGCGACCGGCGGCGCGGGGATGGGGGCGAGGCGGAGCGCACGGCGACCCCCGGCGAGCGCGGCGACCCCGGCGAGCGCAGCGACCCCGGCGAGCGGACTCCGGCGAGCGCGGCGACTCCAGCGAGCGTGGCGACCCCGGCGAGCCCTGCCTGCCTTGTTCTTGTTCAGTGGAAATGGAAAATAGAGTAGCAGGAGACCTCGAGGAGTAGGGAAGGGTTCTGGAAGGTAGGCAGGGGCAAAACTAGAATGTGCAAGTCATTATGCTTCATTGTGCTGTTTATTTGAATCTGTTGCTGAATGTTCAAAGTGCCCACCGTTACAATGTTATTTTTGCAATTGACATCGTTGTAGTGCTATTTTGGCGAAGCCCCACGAAGACAGTGTCATGTGTGCAAAATTCTCTCGGTCCAGTCCTCTCCTCTCTTGAAAACGAACCGCATGTGCATCTTATCCTCATGCGTTGGCCCTCCCCTCTTCCACTCCTCTGCTGCTCCGATCATGGCAGTGACCCCGTGCCACCACTTCACCCGTCTGCCGCCTACCCCATCTAGCCATCTCCCTCCGTCGCCTGCGACGCCTCCCTCACGCCCCCGGGAAATTTAACTATTTGCCACCCTCTTCGTTGCCACCTCTTCAAATGCCACCCTCTTCGTTGCAATTAATTTTTTGCCACTCTCTTCGTGAGCCAATTAATTTTTTGCCACTCGGTGTCCAGTCACTAGGCACGTCATCCGCCACATCAAATTTTTGCCACCTCACGCCGCCACGTCACCTCTTCTTCCTCCTCCTTTTCTCTCCCCAAGCCAAGCCGGCCACCGCCGCGCCCGCACGCCGCCGCGCCCGCGGCCGCCGCGCCCGCGGCCGCTGCCCCCACGCGCCGCCGCGCCCGCCCGCCGCCGCGCCCGCCCTCGCCCGCCTCCGCGCCCGCGCGCCGCCGCCCCTGCGCCCGCGCGCCTCCGCCCCCGCCGCCACCGCGCCCGCGCGCCGCCGCCCCCGCCGCCTCCGCTCCCGCCGCGCCCGCGCCCTCGCCCGCGCATTTGAGGTAGAGGCGCGCGGGCGCGGCGGGGGCGGAGGCGGCGGGGGCGGCGGCGCGCGGGCGCGGTGGCGGCGGGGCGGAGGCGCGCGGGCGCAGGGGCGGCGGCGCTCGGGCGCGGAGGCGGGCGAGGGCGGGGGCGGCGGCGGGCTGGGCGCGGCGGCGCGTGGGGGCAGCGGCCGCGGGCGCGGCGGGCGCGGCGGCCGCGGGGCGGAGGCGCGCGGGCGCAGGGGCGGCGGCGCTCGGGCGCGGAGGCGGGCGAGGGCGGGGGCGGTGGCGCGTGGGGGCAGCGGCCGCGGGCACGGCGGCGTGCGGGCGCGGCGGTGGCCGGCTTGGCTTGGGGAGAGAAAAGGAGGAGGAAGAAGAGGTGACGTGGCGGCGTGAGGTGGCAAAAATTTGATGTGGCGGATGACGTGGCTAGTGACTGGACACCGAGTGGCAAAAAATTAATTGGCTCACGAAGAGAGAGTGGCAAAAAATTAATTGCAACGAAGAGGGTGGCATTTGAAGAGGTGGCAACGAAGAGGGTGGCAAATAGTTAAATTTCCCCACGCCCCTGGTCCACTCCTCTCCTCTCTCGAAAACAAATCACAGATCCGCACGATGGTGACAGGAGGTTGTGCGGGATGCGGTGCTCTCTTTGGTCAGTGATGGCCACATCGGACGTGGCCACGGCGGTCCCGGTGGTGGATGTGAAGGGCACATGACCTCGGTGGTGGCTGTAAAGGGCGTGTGGCAACGGCGGCGGCGGCGGACCCTCCCCAGATGAATAGCCATGGTATTCTCCCATATTCTTCATACTCTAGCTGAAACTTTTCGTGTACGGCAGCAACAAAGACATTCATCACCTGCTAATGGCTATTAATATGCTTGCTATTTTCAATGGAATCATCCTGCAGAATGTGTATTCTCAATGGAAGAATAGGGGTGTTGCATTCTTTCACCCAAAACCAGAACATATATATTTTACCTAAGGATATGATTGTTATCTGTTTACTCCTAATTTTGTGAGAGATGACTGGAATTGCTATAAAGATCC
Organism: Zizania palustris; assembly: GCA_019279435.1. Taxonomy (NCBI): domain Eukaryota; kingdom Viridiplantae; phylum Streptophyta; class Magnoliopsida; order Poales; family Poaceae; genus Zizania; species Zizania palustris. The sequence goes on from JAAALK010000282.1 coordinate 25,393,364, forward strand.
TCATAAGAAAAGACTTGAAGAATCATGTTTGTTATAATTTTATTCCCTCACATATCCATTTATCACCTTTTTGTTCTTTGAAACAACTATATGTTGAGGCCTGAGTATCATAATTCAGACAGGATTCCACTGGATGGAAATTGTACTACATTATGGCTGATCCAACAACAATTCAATTCCACGCATTCAGTAAATTAACAAGCGTAAGATACTTTCTCTAGAAGCCAATAAGGTTTTGTTTGATTAAGATGTATATTTTAAAACGAAGATGCATAATCTGATTTTTATTTGACGATAGATGCATAATCTGATTTTCACCAAAACGGCATATAAGATGTAAATTTCATATTGACAATCGAGCAATTCGAAACAGGAGCACGCGCATCGCCACATTTGAATCCAATCGTGACGGCAAGGGAGAGGAACGTACGTGTAATACTGTAATCGACGTAGGCATTAGCGTCGCGGTGGGAGAACGACACGAAGGTGTTGGCGAAGGCACGGCGCGGAGCGGGCGGCCACCAGGCCCGACGTCGGGCGCGGTATCGTAGGTAGGGGGAAGCGCGTCGGTAGGCAGCCCAACATCACCCACTCCGCCCGCGGTGGAGGACGACAAGTCCCCGCCGCGCCATCATCGGACACCACACCGCGGGGGACCTTGCCGCGGTTCGTCGTGGACGCCACTGGCCCGCACCGCCGGCCCAGACGGCGGCGGGGTTTAGGAGAAGCCGAGGTGGGGCACAGAGGCGGGAATTTTTTTAATAATAGTTTTTAAAAAAATTAAATGTGGTTGTCGGTTTTTAGAATTTGCAAATCTAACCTACCGTTGGCAGATGGACTGCTGAACATGATTACGCCACGTCACGTTCGGCATTGCATCGACCGAACGTAGCCACATCAGCCAGATTCGGCTGTTGCGGTGCCAAACGTGGCAACAACTAGGCCATGTCGGCGCCGCAATGGCTAGCTAGACCTAACGTGGCCACACCACCCACGTTTGGCACTGCAACGGCCGGACTTGGCTGACGTAGTCATGTTGGCCGATACAATGCCGAACATGACGTGACGTGGCCACGTTCTACAGTCCATCTATCGATGGTAAATTAGATTTGTAAATTCTAAAATTTGAGTACCACATTTGAATTTTTTTTAAAAAAATATTAAAAAAAGTGCCCCACCTCTGCTTCTTTTAAACCCCACATCCGCGATATATTTGATTTTGCTAATTGCCGCTCTGTCCAATCATGGCTCATGAAAGTTCACTCAAAATTCGTGAATCTTGAGCTTTTTGAATGGAAAAAAAACCAAAACAAAGTCAGTAATTCGATATGTTTTAAATAGTTTCAAGATTTTCGTTTGAATTCCGCTAAAATTTTATGGATTTTCATTCTATAACTAGATCTCGGAATTTTATCTTTAAAATAAATTTACATATGAAGCAATTTATCAGTCTATTTAACCCCAACATTCAATACCGTACAATTGTTAAATCTTTTAGATCACTCAGAGAAAATTGATGTAAAATGGACGGATACTCCAATCGACCCCTGGATAAATCTTCTGATCAACCATTAATTAACGGACAATTAAATATAATACATAGTGTTAATGGCATGCTCATGTTTAATTAATTAAACAAGATACACATCCGATATATATAGTAATAATTAATTAAGATATTAGAGTGAATTACATACCAAGTGCAGTAGGGCGTTAGGGCGATCCGATGTTCACACAATACCAGGTATTCATTAATTAAAAATATTGGGTAAATAGAGTATTAGTAATGTGTTATATGTTTTTATAAATCCAACTTCTCAAATTTCTATAAATTTTATAGAAAAATATACAAACATATATAATGTTAAATTAGTTTGATTAATAAAAAATATTGTAATGGATATATTTATTATAAATATAGTATCTAACAATTTTTCGCATTAGAGTACTTTCCTTATTTGAAACTGACTCTCATGCGGGCAGATGTCTCCGACAGTAGCAGCAATAAATTCCTCTCCTCTCCTTGTCAATTCTAGCTTCCTCTCATCCTGTCTTTGTCTCCCTTCCCTAATCCTTCCATAAACCCTAGAAATCATTACACGAATTCGAACAATGGCGGTGGGGACGAGCGCCGATGGGCTCTCGCCAGGCACCAAGTTTGACCCCACTGCCGATGGGCTCAACACATGCTTCCTGCTCCCTCACATCCAAGGCAAGAAGCTTTCTTTGGACGGTGTAATCCTCGAGACCAATCCGCTCAGCGCCACCGCCCACCGTGGGATCGTCTCAAGGGATCATGGACGAAAGGGTAATGAAGTCTTCTTCTTTACCATCATGCAGGGCCAAGAGTGGCAAGGGCCGTCGACAAAAGCGTACCGTAGTGGGTGGTGTGCTAGCAGGGGCAGGGTCTATGTGGATGGCAAGCGGCTACGCGACCCCCGACAACGGCAAGAGATTGGATGGCGCAAGTACCTTCTTAACTTTCGTGCCGACGGCGAGAGGGGCAAGACGGGCTGGGTGATGCATGAGTACTCTATTACTTCCCTAGCCGACCTAGCAGCATTGCCCACCCGACTGTACCACATCAGGTTCAGCGTCTACGGTGAGAAAACGCAAGATATAACCGGAATGTCCGGGCAGCCACCACAACGATGGTCGAGCACACGTTGCGCCTCGTCATGCTGTCACCGAGACTGCTCTGCTCGACGATCATCTGTCGTTGCCACATCACATCCCTCTTCCTCTTCCTGCCGCGTTGGTGGACAACTTCGATCAGGGCTCCTCCGGCGTGACGAATGACGATTATTTCCGTTATGTCCCTGGCTTCGACATCGAGTCCTTCTTTTTGTCAGAAGAGCAATGCTCTGTAACTAAAGCTGATGCTGGTGATTCTGATCCGTCGCATAGCAGCATCGATAGGGCTGGCCCTGAGGGGGGCAGTGCGGCCGCCCCGCCCCCAAACCCCAAGGCCCCCTATAAATATATACTAGTCAGATGCCACCTGCTTTACAACAGAATCTTATACTTAATAGCAAGCACATATTTAATGACATACATATTAGAACATGATATATATTATAACACATTACTAAAGTGGTGGCGACGATGATAAGAAACAGTGTAACATATTCTTATCTGTCATAGATAAAGATTCAATTATATTAACATTGGCTATTAAAAAAAGTACGCAGGACCATCTTTACTAATTACAAGTGCTATTACATATCTATAATTTTGCAGTTCGGTAATAAAGCCATGATCCATCGTCATTATCATCATCAACAATAAGACTTGTACTGTGTAATTGTAGTCTCTAAACTTGAAAATTAAGAAACACATGTGTTTTATGATGGGATTCTCATTAACTTCGAAGATGAAGTTCTCGTCAGGAACAACAACAGAGAGCATACAAAGTAGAGACTCCACCGGTTCCTTCCAATTGAATCACCAACAAATATTACTCTTTGTTTCTTAGCTTCTCTAGCATATTTCTTGCACCAAATCTAAAAAACCAAAGAAAATAAAGATGAAATCATAATGTGGTGTCAACATTGCTAAAGTGGATATGTAAATTATTTCTAATGATACCTCTTGAATTTATAGTCAGATCACATGAATACTCCTCTCCAATCATTTATGGTAGCATTGTTGATGTATGCACTATGCATAACTACAAACTATATCTATCATTGTTGTTTTTATAATATTCAGCTATCAACCATCACCATTTCAGCCTGTAGTTTTGGCATAGTTTCAATCTTGATGCAATTGTTGCTACTATATAAAACTATCCATACTCTACTACATGGATATTGCAGTGAACATTTTTAGTAGCATAATGAGCAACAGGTATATGCATATGCAATGTTAACAAGCTTACTCTAAATACCAATAGCAATCTAATAAGGCTCTCTGCGAAGTGCCATGACAGCAGTTTGCACACATGACATTGTTGGGCCAGTTAGATTAAATAGACACTAAAGCAACAGGCAACTCGGCAACTGTGTAAATAAATGAATGGATTATGTAAATTAGGAATGCTGAAAGGATGCTAATCAGAACGCACAGAAATGTGCAGACCATATGCAATTACCCTACTGTTTGCTAACCATTTTGTGGAAAAGAAAATGTTTCACCACAGAAGAAATAGCGTATAAGAAACAATAACAAAGCAGTCATTAATGTTGCAAGTATATCAGACATATAATCATGAATATGAAATCTATGAGTTATTTGACATATAGACAGAAAGTGTGAAGCTCAATATATCAATGACTCAAAATGTGTTGATTCCAACACGTGGTTATCATAACCGTGCATCTGCATCTGCTTCTTCTACAATATTCCCAGGTGTTTCAAGAATAACATATGCATCTTCTTCAAATGATCGACTGGCTTAGTTTTTCTGGTACCACAGACCATAATTTATCACCATATTAACACGAAAAATTTGACTTTACATTGTTGCTGGTCAAGAACATTTTCAAGTCATAGAATCATACTAACCTGGAAATACCAATTCCGTATACCTTGTTAGCCTCCTGCACTTTCCCTTTAGAAAAGATAAACAATGCATATGCTTCATAGAGCACAGTGGCGGACCTAGGAGTTATATAATGGGGGTACAAAATTAAACATGCTACAAATCATGCATATGATATACTAAAAATTAATTTAATAACAACGATAAACTAAATCAATGATAAACACTCAATCTAGATACACATATATCAAAATAATTTATATCACATTCTTAACACTAGTGAACCAATATAATTCTAGTGAATATGATAAAACATAAGAAAAATAATACTTCCATCTAGATAGGGTAGCAGCTAGTAGATGTCGTCGTAACTGCCATGCCAACCACCAAGGTGGTGGTCTACACCTTGTGGACAGTGGTGTGTTTGACAAATTACATTGGATAGTACCAATAAATATCTTCTATAGAGGATAGTCAAATTTACTTATACTACACTTAAACGGATAACTTTCACAATTATCATGGAGATCAAATCAATATAAAAAATTTGTGACACCTTTATAATAAATCATAGAAAAACACATCATAGACTATATCATATAACAAGATGATTCTTTATTTTTCCATGAGTTTATTTAAAATGACTAAAAAAATAATAGAATTATATGAAACACATATGACTTTTTCAGCGGTACGTAATGACGTAGCGATATTCGTTGGCTATTAGGAAGATATGACAGAAGATGAATAAAGTTAGCTAATTAGAAAAATAGATTATTGGACTAACTATTAAATTATTGGGCTATATTTTAACAAAATTAAAACTCACACACATATATATACATATATATATAAATATATATACATATATATATAAATATATATACATATATATATACATATATATACATATATATACTCAAATTTTTGCAAAAAAATTTGGGGGTACAAGTGTACCCCCACGTTCCATGGTAGGTCCGTCCCTGATAGAGCAGTGCATGCTCCAAATACATTCTTTTTTGAAACTTACAGGAATGTAAAATCAAGTTAGATAAAATACAACTCATGTTAGTTTATATCTGAAACTTAGAGGAATGTAAAAACTGGGTCTCCATAGATATTGATATCAAGAGTTGATCCATATTTCCTCAAACAAACATCACGTGCATCTTCACTGGCAGCTTGAGCCACATGTATAGGTGACAATTTTGCATTGATGAGGCCTATGACTCCAGGCTGTGGGTTAGGATCATGCAAAGCCGCATGTTGCCCTGAAATTAAGCAAATTGGTAATAATTTATAACATACATCTATAAAAACCAACACTGCACTCTTATATCTATCGGTTTATGTTGGCCTACCACATCTGGTCAAGAGGTATAACATTTTCATTCAAAATTATAGTGTTATTCATGCAAAGTGCTGAAAATGTGTTATGAAAAGAGTCCTTCTCGACAAATTATGGTAGAACTTTGATATCTCTTGCTTTGGTAACAGTTAGCCAAATTAGCACATATACCATCATTTATTCAAAACATAGACATACTACTTTAGGATATGCCAAGTGATAAATTAGACAAGAAAGAAGATGTCGTTGCCAGTACACCATATACAGAGTTAGCTCCAGATAGTAAACAGTATCAGATTACTAACCTATCAGTATTGAGAAACCAAGGGTTGGTTTCGGTGTTTGTGATGAGTGATTGACAGGCTTTTACCCCAAGGTTCGAAGGGGTACCTCCGAAGGTGTTCGGAGGAGGGTACCTCCGAAGGGGGTTCGGAGGTTGTACCTTCGAAGGGTGTTCGGAGGTGGTATCACCGAAGGGTGTTCGGTGGTTTGGTTGCTGCAGCTGTTGCAGCGGAGTGTGCTCGTCGGAGGGGTCCGACAGTACACGATGACTGGGTGCGTACCGAAGGCTTCGGTACTTTGGGCGGTACACCGGAGTGTGTGCCGGAGGTTGCTAACCCGGAGAGGTCTCCGGAGTACTGGATACACTTGTCTGCTTGTCTGTGGTGCGCAGGGACTTCGGAGGCGACGGAAGGTTCGCAGCAGGTGAACATGGGTCAAGCGGGAGGCTTGATGCCAGGGGAGCAGGGAGCTCCGTCACGGTGGCTGCGAAGGGGGTCCGGGTCGGTCCTCGGGTCGAGACGTGCCGGTGAAGGCAGAGAGTGCGGAGCGTGGCTCCGGGTGAAGGTACTCCGAGACAAAGTCCTCGGAGGTGAGGCACTTCGAAGGTACTCCGACTGGAGTGACTTCGGAGTTGGATGGATCAAGTCCTCTGCGGAGGCAAGGAGTTCGAAGTGTGCTCCGGAGGGAGACATTCGAAGGTGACCGACGAAGGTCTCAGAAGTCGAGGCGCATCAAAGGCATGGTCCGGGTGAGGCTAGTCGAGGAGGGTGCTCGGGGAGAGACACTGCGACGAAGTGCTCATGGAATGCTTCATGCGGAGACCTTGGACGAAGGAGGGACTTCGAAGGGTGGTACTCCGAAGGTGGGGCTTCGGAGTGTGGTTGTCTTGTGGTACTTTCGGCCTGCATGGCTTCGGTACACGGACTGATGGAGTTCAAGCTGGGAGTAGTTGCGAAGCCGTGGTGGTCCACTCCGGAGGTGTTGGTGCGAAGGCCCAAGGGCTTTGACGGCTTCGGCTCAAAACCGTCACTGTATCGAAGGCTGACTTCGGTGAAGCGAAGGCCATCTGGCTCAAGGCTTCTCACCGAAGCTACCGCACCCCTCGCGTGCGAAGGGGGGCTTCGGAAAGGTCAAAGGTTGCAAGTCTGATAGTGTCTGCTCTGCAAAAAGCTGGCGCTGTCCCCTCTACAAAGGTTGACAGAGAAGCCTCCAATAAAGTTGACTACCTTTTGTACCCCTCAGTTCTGTAGAGACAAAACCAATGTAAACCCTAGGGGTAAAGTAGTCAATTTCCTTTGGGTGAATTGTGGGCTATAAATATGGGGCTCGGTAGGTAACATTTAACAATTTGAGCATTTACTGTTGAGCTCCTGTAGCCACATACTTCGTTGTATTTCATCCAGAGAGTTCATCTTCTGTGTTCCTTGTTCAAGCGGCGAAGCCCTGCTTCAGTGTGCTTTTTGCTTGAGCTCGCTTTACATACCTCGCTAGTTATAGGCACCGAAGCCTGTCTAGGCGAAGGGTGTTTTGTGCGAAGTGTGTTTTTCAGTGTGCTGTCGCTCTGTGTAACTTGAGGCTAGACCTCACAGCTTACTAGCGAAGCCCTGATCGAAGCCCGTTTTGCTTCTTGTGTCGAAGCCCTTAGCGAAGTCCTCATAGTGTGCGTTTAGACCTTCGTGTACGAAGCCCAGCACCAGTTGCTGCTGCCAAGTACTTGGTCGAAGTCCTCAGTAGGGTGTTCACTCTTGCGAAGGGTGAAGTGCGAAGCCTGCTCGAAGCATCCTGTGTGCGGAGCCTGCACTGACTTAGCAGAGTAGATTTTCGAGGGTTGTAAGTGGAGCGAAGTCTTCTTGGCTTCGAACTTTTGCTCCTGCGAAGCCTGTGTTCGGAGTTGTCGAAGCACCTCCGAACCAGACCTTCGAAGGTAGTGTTCGAAGCCTGTTCCGCAGAAGACAGAACTAAAACCGAAGGCTAGTTTTTAGCCCGAATTTTTAAAAGCTCCCATTCACCCCCCTCTGGTCGCCGTTTCCGGTCCAACAAGTATGCGGATCCCTAAATATCATAGCAAGATAGCAGAGTCAGATAAGCATGCAACAGCAAACCCATCGACAATCATCTGGGGCACACCAAAACTCGTCAAATCATCGAGACACCAAGAGGGTAAAATAAACATTGTCGGGATTCAGCACAATCAAATAATAACTTCAATTGCTCACCAAATAGATCAACCAAACCAAACAGGACGCCACCGCCTCTGGTAGCTCGTCTGCCATCGCTGTGCATAGTTTTAAAAGTTGCAATCCATATTCATCTGAAAAAATGCAGAGATGTATTAACTACATTGATCAGAAAATCACATAGATGGCAGAGCATATTGTTTGCAAAAACAGCAACCTCTACTCTTGAATTCCTCACATGCTATTGAAATTTTACTGATTCCCTTATTTGGCATTCGTTGTCTCAACAACATTTAGCCAAGGGCCTACATATCAGTGAGGCATACAATGATGAATGATCGGGCAAAGAATTTTCAGTAGCAAATAAGGAATTTCCCCACAAAACAATTACTTAAATGCATGTATGTGCAACACATTAGAACTTTTGTCTGTGTTCCTAACTGAGAAACCAAGGGTGGTTTCGGTGTATGTGATGAGTGATTGACAGGATTATTTACCCTCTGTTCGAAGGGTACCTCCGAAGGGGCTTCGGAGGTGGTACCTCCGAAGGGTGTTCGGAGGTGTTTTACCGAAGGGTGTTCGGTGTTGCTTGCTGCAGCTGTGCAGCGGAGTGTGCTCGTCGGAGGGGTCCGACAGTACACGATGACTGGGTTCGTACCGAAGGCTTCGGTACTTTGGGCGGTACACCGGAGTGTGTGCCGGAGGTTGTTAACCCGGAGAGGTCTCCGGAAGTACTGGATACACTTGTTTGTTTGTCGGTGGTGCGCAGGGACTTCGGAGGCGACGGACAGGGTTCGAGCCAGGTGAACCTGGGTCAAGCGGGAGGCTTGATGCCAGGGGAGCGGGGAGCTCCGTCACGGTGGCTGCGAAGGTGGTCCGGGTCGGTCCTCGGGTCGAGTCGTGCCAGGTGAAGGCAGAGAGTGCGGAGCGTGGCTCCGGCTGAAGGTACTCCGAGACAAAGTCCTCGGAGGTGAGGCTCTTCGAAGGTACTCCGAATGGAGTGACTTCGGAGTTGGTGGATCAAGTCCTCTGCGGAGGCAAGATGTTCGAAGTGTGCTCCGGAGGGAGACACTCGAAGGTTACCCGACGAAGGTCTCAGAAGTCGAGGCGCATCGAAGGCATGGTCCGGGTGAGGCTAGTCGAGGAGTGTGCTCGGAGTGAGACACTGCGACGAAGCGCTCATGGAATGCTTCATGCGGAGGCCTTGGACGAAGGAGGGACTTCGAAGGGTGGTACTTCGGAGCGAGGCTAGCTCCGGAGTGAGGTTGACTTGTGGTGCTTCGGCCATGCATGGCTTCGGTACACGGACGGACGGTGGTTGAGCTCGGAGTAGCTGCGAAGCCGTGGAGGTCCACTCCGAAGGTGGTGGTGCGAAGGCCCAAGGGCTTTGACGGCTTCGGCTTAAAACCGTCACTGTATCGAAGGACTTCTTCGGCGGAGCGAAGGCCAATAGGCTGCAGGCTTCTCGCCGAAGCTACCGCACCCTCCGGTGCGAAGGGAGGTTCCAGAAGTCAACACTGTAAAGGCTGACACTGTCTGTTCTGAAAAAGGCTGACACTGTCCCCTCTGCAGCTGACAGAGAAGCCTCCAAAATAAAGGTGGACTACCTTTTGTACCCCTTAGTTCTATAGAGACAAATCTGTTGTAAACCCTAGGGGTAATGTAGTCACTTCCTTAGAATGAATCCATGGGCTATAAATATGGGGGCTCGGTAGTTAACATTTAACACTTTGAGCATTTACTGTTGAGCTCCTGTAGACAGACCTCGCTGTATTCATTCTGAGTTCAATTTATTTCAGTGTTCCTTGTTCAAGCGGCGAAGCCCTGCTTCTGTGTACTTTTGCTTGAACTCGCGTTGCATACCTCGCTAGTATTTAGCTCACCGAAGCCTGTCTTGGCGAAGGGTGTGTTTCTCGCGAAGTGTGCTTTTCAGTGTGCTGTCGCTCTGTGTAACACGAGGCAAGACCTCGCTGATTACTAGCGAAGCCCTGGTTGTTTCCCGTTTTGCTTCCTGTGTCGAAGCCCTTAGCGTAGTCCGTTTTGTGTGTGTGTAGACCTTCGCGCACGAAGCCCAGCACCAGTTGCTGTCGCTAAGTACTTGGTCGAAGTCCTCAGAGGGCTGTCCACTCTTGCGAAAGGTGAAGTGCGAAGTCTGCTCGAAGCACCCTGTGTGCGGAGCCTGCACTGACTTAGCAGAGTTGGCTTTCGAGGGTTGTTAGTGGAGCGAAGTCTTCTTGGCTTCGAACTGTTGCTCCTCCGAAGCCTGTGTTCGAAGGTGTCGAAGTACCTCCGAACCAGACCTTCGAAGGTAGTGTTCGAAGCCTGTTTCGCAGGAGACAGAACTGAACCCGAAGGCTAAGTTTTTAGCCCGAAATTTTAAAAGCTCCCATTCACCCCCCCTCTGGTCGCCGTTTCCGGTCCAACAATTGGTATCAGAGCAGGTTAAGATCACCAGTTGACCTTAACCGGTTTTGTGATCTTTTGGCGACATGGATAGAGGCAGTAAAATTCCTCTGTTCGATGGGACAGATTTTGCATACTGGAAGGTGCGCATGGAGGCTTACTTGTTAAGCCAAGGAAATGCAATTTGGGAGATTGTGGACTCACAATACTCCATCCCTGATACCCGCACCACTCAAACCGAAAAAGATCAGTACATTGCCAACTCGAAGGCAAGAAACATACTGTTCATTGGTCTGAGTCGGAGTGAGTTTGATAGGGTGCAGCACCTTAGGACTGCTAGGGAGATTTGGACAACACTCACTGTCTTTCATGAGGGCTCTGCTCAGATTAAGGCCAGGCGCCAAAGCACCTACAACCAACAGTATCAGCTGTTTGTGCAGGCACCTGGTGAATCTATAGATGCCATGTTTTCTCGCTTTGACGCGATAGTGAGTAACTTGCGATCCAACGGGACGCTTGCTTACAGTGATCACGATAGGGCTATCAAGCTTCTCTATGCTCTTGACCGTAGCATATGGGAAGTGAAGATATCCAGCATTGAGGAGTCCACAGGCTATGACACTCTAACCTGTGATGAACTCTTTAGCAAGCTGAAGTCCACAGAGATTGCCAAGGCATCTCTTGCAGTGCACAGAAGCTCTTTGCCACAGCCATTGGCATTGGTTTCTAGCACTAGCCGTGGCACCACTGCAGAACCAAGCACATCAGGCACTTGTGTTCTTGCAGATGGTTTTGCTTTGTCCTCCCTGGTCTCCGTCACAAAGGAGCAGGTGGATACTCTAGCTGATGACGAGCTTGCTCTCATTGCCCGGAGGTTCACCCGCTTTCATCATGAGAGACGGGATCAGCGGAGAAGTGGTTTTAGTGGCTGCTATGAATGTGGCGACACCTCTCACATCAAGGCCAATTGCCCCAAGGTCAAGAAGAGAGATGAGAGTGACCGCCCCAAATACCACAAAAAGGAGAGGAAGCCCTTTGTGAAGGGCAAGCGCGGCAAGATGGCTAAGAAAGTAGCCAAGGCCGCTTCCAGAGCTTTTGTTGCTGCTCTCAGCGACATCGACACTTCCTCAACTGAGGAGTCGAGCTCTGAGGAGGAGGAGTCCCCAAGGAAGGAGGACAAGAAGGACAAGAAGGGACGTGACTTCACCGGCCTTTGCTTCATGGCCAGCAGCGATCACAGCGGCGATGATCTTGACTCATCTGAGGTAAACCTATCATCTGACCAGCTTCTAATTAAATTAGATGAGCTGAATGAAGTTGTGCTAGGTCAGGATAGATTGCTTGTGCAAGCCGCTCGAGAAAGAAAAGACCTTAGACTTAGGCTAGAAAATGTTTCTACTGAATATGCCATGCTTAAGTCTAAGTTTGATGATGCTGAATGTGAATCATGTTCTGTTGTCATGAGTGAGCTTGCTCAGTTGCGTTCTGTTCATGCTCAAACTCTTTCTGAGCTTGAGACTGCACAGAAGCAGCTTTTGGAAGTGGATTCTAGACCTCATGATGTTATTGATTGCATGAACTGCTCCTTATTACGCGATAGCATTAATTTACGTGATAAGCATGTTCATGATTTGGAGGCTAGATTGGAGAGGGCCGGTAGTTCTAAGGATGTGCAACCTGTTTGTGACACCTGCATTACCCTTAAGGACCAGCTAGGCACTGTTAGAGAGCGAGCTGAAAACCTCATGTCTGAAAATGAATACCTTCTTTCCGTGGTGAACAAATGCACTGAGGGAAAGGGTAGGATGGATTTGCTCCTGGCCAAAACCAAGTTGTGTGCTGATAGAGCCGGGGTAGCTCTAGGTTTGGGTTTTGAGAGGATAGCTTCAGACAGTAAGACCAAAACTGTTTTTACCTCTCCTACCACCCTAGAGAAAGAGAGAGCTCTGTTGGACACCCCACCAGCCAAAAAGCCTACCCATCCACCAAAGAAAACCACTCCTCCTACCAAGAAAAATCCTCCCAAGAAAACCACTCAAAAGAAACCCAAGGAGCCTGTGAGAGTTGCTCCTGTGAGCCATGAGAGTGCCCCCAGGAGAGTGTTTCATTGTTCTTATTGTCAGTGGGCGGGTCATTTGATTGGTTTCTGTTTCCGTCGCATCAAGGATGAGCGACGTGCTCAGGCGATGAGCTATCAGGACATGCGTTACCCATCTTTAGGTATGCATGAGTCTGAGTTTTACTCTCGTCCTGTTTTTGAGGCTCCTCGTGCTTCTCGGAGAGGTTTTGCTCCTCGAGGTGTTCACCATGTTCCATATGGTGGTAGACCTCGAGCGAGTAATTTTGTACCTCGTCAGAGTAGGAGACCTCGTCATGCTTTGCGTTCTTTGCATGTAGGTAGACCTCGCACTTTGCATCATTTTGATTTTCATGTGCGTAGACCGTCTGCTTTTACTGTGCCTACTACTCGTGTCACTCAGTGCTGGATGCCTCGCCATTATTTTACTCACCCCAGCACTGAGCGATCGAGACGTTTTTATCATGTGTAGGCGACAGGTCGAGGCTTGGAGGGCACGTGGATAATGGACTCCGGTTGTTCGCGCCACATGACCGGAGATGCAAATTGGTTCTCCAGCCTCACCACAACCAAGCAAAGGGAACACATCACCTTCGGAAACAATCGAAGAAGTAGAGTGAAAGGTAAAGGTGTGGTAAGAATTAACGCGAACTTCACTCTCAAAGATGTTGCTTTGGTTGAGAACCTGGGATACAATTTGCTGTCTGTATCTCAGTTGCTTGATGAGGGCTTCGAAGTGCGATTTCATCGCGATACTTCGCAAGTGCTCAATTCTGATGGCGTTGTGGTGTGTAAGATCTTTAGGGTTGGGAGAGTTTTTGGAGCTGATTTTTCAGAGTCGTCTGGATCTTCTCATTGTCTTATTGCACATTCGACTTCTGAGCTTTGGAAGTGGCATAGGAGACTAGGGCATATGAGCTTTGAGTAGCTCGCTCGTCTGAGCGCCCTAGGTCTGATCCGAGGATTGCCCAAGCTCAAGTTTGAGAAGAATTTAGTTTGCGCTCCTTGTCGACATGGAAAAATGATTGCCGCTTCGCATTCGCCAGTCACCACAGTGATGACTGAACAACCCGGAGAACTTCTCCATATGGACACTGTAGGTCCTTCTCGGGTTAGTTCTTTAGGTGGCAAGTGGTATGTTTTAGTTATTGTCGACGATTACTCTCGCTACTCTTGGGTCTTCTTTCTTGCCAGCAAGGATGAAGTGTTTTCACACTTTCGGAGCTTGGCTTTGAGACTGTTTACTGAACTCCCTGGTGCATTAAAATTCATTCGAAGCGATAATGGCACCGAGTTCAAAAATAGTCTCTTTGTTGACTTTTGCTTGGAGCATGGCATAGAACATCAATTCTCTGCTCCGCGGGTTCCTCAACAGAACGGTGTTGTTGAGAGGAAAAACCGCACATTGGTTGAGATGGCTAGGACGATGCTTGATGAGCATAGGACTCCTAGAAAATTCTGGGCTGAGGCCATGAACACTGCTTGCTACATCTCAAACCGAATTTTCTTGCGCTCAATTTTAAACTTGACATCTTATGAGCTGCGTTTTGGGAGACAGCCCAAGGTTACTCATCTTCGAGTTTTGGCTGTCGCTGTTTCATCCTAAAGCGTGGAAATTTGGATAAATTTGAGTCGCGATCTTCTGACGGGATCTTTTTGGGCTATACTACTCATGGTCATTCTTATCGTGTTTATAACTTGGAAACTAACACTGTCATCGAGTCATGTGATGTGACTTTTGATGAATCAACCCCCTCTGTTAGTTCTGCTCTTGAACAGGCAAATGAACACGACATGGAACAGACCCTATTCGAAGACGAAGATCCCGGAGAATTCGAGGATGAACCCCTTCTACCCTCTACATCGACCCCCGAAGCTGACCCCGCTTCAACTACTTCGGCACGAGGTCCCGAAGCGACTACCTCAACATCGGTCATCTTGGACCACTCCAATGCACAAGTTGAGGGGGAGACTGCATCCCGTCGCGAGGCTCCACATCATGTCCAAAGGATGCACCCTCCCGAGCAGATCATTGGTGAGCTTGATCAAAGGGTAACGCGTTCTCATGCCCATTTCACTAATGCTGCTTTTGTTGCTTCTTTCGAGCCCTTAGATGTTAGTCATGCACTTTCTGATTCTAGTTGGATCAATGCCATGCATGAGGAACTTGAGAATTTTGAGAGAAATCAAGTCTGGACTTTAGTTGATCCTCCACCAAATGTTCATTTCATTGGAACAAAATGGATTTTCAAAAATAAACAAGGGGAGGATGGAACAATTGTTAGAAATAAGGCTAGACTAGTAGCTCAGGGCTTTTCTCAACTAGAAGGGATTGATTTTACTGAAACTTTTGCACCTGTTGCTCGCCTTGAGGCCATTAGGATTTTGCTTGCCTTTGCGACATCCCGGGGATTCAAACTCTATCAAATGGATGTCAAAAGTGCTTTTCTTAATGGCTTCATAGGTGAAGATGTTTATGTAAAACAACCCCCTGGTTTTGAAAACCCCAAGTACCCACATAAAGTCCTTAAACTTCATAAGGCTCTTTATGGACTCAAGCAGGCCCCTCGGGCATGGTATGATAGACTTAAGTCTTTTCTGCTTGAGCGAGGGTATTTGATGGGCTCTGTTGATAAAACTTTGTTTACTCTCAAGCATGGCAAAGATTTCCTCCTAGTACAGATTTATGTGGATGATATCATCTTTGGTGGCTCTTCTCATGCTTTGGTTGCCGAGTTTGCAGATACCATGAGCAGGGAGTTTGAAATGTCGATGATGGGTGAACTCACCTTTTTCCTTGGTTTGCAAATCAAGCAAAGCAAACAAGGTACTTTTGTCCACCAGACAAAGTACACCAAGGACCTGCTCAAGAAGTTCGACATGTCCGATGCGAAGCCCCTCGCCACTCCAATGGCTACATCTGTAGCATTGGACCCTGACGAAGATGGAGAAGCCGTAGATCAGAAGGAGTTCCGGAGCATGATCGGCTCCCTCCTCTACTTGACTGCCACGAGGCCGGACATACACTTCGTTGTGTGTCTGTGCGCTCGTTTTCAGGCTTCACCACGAGCTTCGCACCGCCAAGCGGTTAAGCGCATCCTAAGGTATCTCAAACACACCCTTGAATTTGGCATATGTTATTCATCGTCTTCATCTTTATGTCTTAGAGGCTATTCAGATGCGGATTTTGCTGGGTGTAGAATTGATAGGAAGAGTACCTCTGGTACTTGTCATTTTCTGGGTACTTCTCTGGTTTGCTGGTCTTCCCGCAAACAGTCTAGTGTTGCACAATCGACGGCTGAGGCCGAATATGTTGCTGCAGCTAGCTGTTGCTCTCAGATTTTGTGGATGGTTTCCACTTTGCGGGATTTCGGGTTAGATTATAAGAGTGTTCCACTTTTCTGTGATAACACTAGTGCTATTTGTATTGCAAACAACCCGGTTCAGCACTCCAGAACCAAACACATTGATGTACGGTATCATTTTCTCAGAGATCACAATGAGAAGGGTGATATTGAACTTCAATATGTTGATACCCAACGCCAGCTTGCCGATATTTTTACAAAACCCCTCGATGCTTCTCGATTTGCTTACTTGCGTGGGGAACTTGGTATTTGTCATCCCTACGGCATTTTGTGAGGGGGAGCTGATTTTAATTGTCTTGCATATGCTCATTATGTGTGGAATTGCACTTACATCTTTTGCTATTATATGCCTGCTTTTAATTCAAACACATCATGTCTGCTCAGCTCTATGAAATATATCTGGAACATTGATTGTGCATGATGTTTTATTTTCTAAAATCAAAACTTGCTCACTGCTCAATCGTGTATCTAGCTTGTTTAGGCAGGACTGCTTTTAGCTATCTTTTATCTACTTGTCAGCAAGACACTGTTCTTTGGATGCTAAAAGTTGCAACTTGACAAATTGTGTTCTTTTTCATGGATATTCATCAAAATAATTCATTCATCTGAAACACAATCAAAAATCCATGATTTGCCTGGTTTAAATGAAAAGATCCAGGAGGGTTTGTTTGTCGCACTACTCTATTCTAGACTGCTTACCATTGCACTTTGGTCTGAACTGGGATAGTGTAGTGTATGCCAAAATCACCGCCTTAAGCTTCAGATGGCTTTCTTGCCTAGGCTTGGCTTGATTGGAAAGTATAAGGTGGACAAACAAATAACCCCTGGCATTAAGAAAAGAACAACAAATTTAATGACTCATCAAGTTTGCTTTCAAAGCTCCTTTTGAACAAGAATTGTCTGTCTAGGGTAGAAATTGTTAGCTTTGCGCAGTCCTTGCCTTCACATGACTAGCTGCTATGATTAAGTGGTGATGCTTTTATCTCACAAATGACAAAATCACATGCCATCATCTTGTTTCACAGAATGTTAAATTGAGCTGAGCACATGATCATTGATGCTACTGTTGGCATATTTTTGCATTATATGTCTTTGCAATTCTATTCATTTCGAAGCTTTGCATCCTTTACATGCTCCTTGATGCTTGCATTGCCAAAGGGGGAGAGATTTGCTATGTTCTCTGCCGTAAGAAGGCATAATTTCGCAAAGGGAAAGATTTTTGACATAAAGGGGAGAAAAAATTTGCTCAACTCAGGGGGAGTTCTTATCAAGGGGAGATTTGCCAAAGGGCTTTTACTCTTTTGAGAAAAGGGGAGAAAAATTCTTTTATCAAGTGACATGCTTTGGCTCTTTTCTGAGTTTTTATGGTCACTTGTGTGCTGAAATTTTTTAAAATTTCCTTGAACTTGGATTTGGTTGTCAATGCACTCATCAAGGGGGAGATTGAGAAACCAAGGGTGGTTTCGGTGTATGTGATGAGTGATTGACAGGATTATTTACCCTCTGTTCGAAGGGTACCTCCGAAGGGGCTTCGGAGGTGGTACCTCCGAAGGGTGTTCGGAGGTGTTTTACCGAAGGGTGTTCGGTGTTGCTTGCTGCAGCTGTGCAGCGGAGTGTGCTCGTCGGAGGGGTCCGACAGTACACGATGACTGGGTTCGTACCGAAGGCTTCGGTACTTTGGGCGGTACACCGGAGTGTGTGCCGGAGGTTGTTAACCCGGAGAGGTCTCCGGAGTACTGGATACACAATTTGTCAAGAAGCATGCTGACAGCTTGAATTTAGCCGGGCATTTGAGTGAATTTTCACAAAATTATCCAGGCATTCATCTCCATTCAAATATATACTCCTTCCTCTTCGTTTATAGCAAGCAAGCAGAAGTTCATTTAGGAAGTCAGATACGGCTCACTAACATCCAAAATCTCGTTAAATTTAGAACAAATTGTTTCTCTTTCCTTCCTCGTCAACAAAAATTGGCTTATGTATAACAAATTTACTATTTACTATCTTTGTGCATGCACTTTAGTCGTTAATCAAAGCACCTCTCGATGAACAAAATAACAACAAACTATATAGCTCTCAATCTGATTAATATAACACCTTGATTTATGTATTATTGCATATACTAGTCAAATCCTTTCCTTGATATATAAAGGAATTGATGTGATTCCAAACCAATAAAAAATCGGTATGCCTTGTTCTGAAATGGGGGGCGACAGGGAAGATGTATCCCACGGAAAAGCAGCTTTGCTTACATGTACTAGAATTAATCAAACTCCGTTGGGCTTTCGATGGTGTGAAATCCAAAAAATAGGGGACCCTATTCATCATATTTAGCCATTTGCAACAATTTCGTGGATCTTGTCACTGATCTCAGGATCATCTGATCTGACTGCTAGCTTCATAGCTACTTCCTTGGGTCCGCTAAGTCCAAATGATAGCCTCACCAAAACTTTTACATTGCCAACAAACACACCAGACAGCAGGCAAGTGTGCGACCTCGAATTGCTTGGGACAACATCAGTTCCCTGAAATCCCACGACAATAGTCGAGTAAGATAATGATTTCATGATGTGAAGCAATGATATAACGGTAACAGATTGCAAATGACCTCCACGTTCATTTCATAGGGAATTCAAGAAAAATAACTGACCTCGCAGGGCTGCATGCCGAGGATGCTAATAACAGCATTCACAGCCTCGGCCAAGCTTTCTCTGACACCAAGCCCATATTCATCAACCCGCTCGCTTTCTGGATCCATGCTCTCCCAAGCATTTCTGAAGTTGGAAACTCCCACCTTCAACATGTAATCAGCAGAAACAATTTCCAGATCTTCTAGCTGGTACTCATCCTCAACACCATCATCATCAGCCTCACCTGTGGATGGATCAACCTGAAATACAGCTTCAGTTGAGTAAAATCAATCAAATTGTTTACTGCATCAAACTACAAACATGTAAATGCATGATCATCGCAACTATGATTGCAAAATGTTAAGTTCCTCAGGAAAACATGAAGAGCTAAATCATGTATTTAATGATTTCTAAAGAAACAATCACACAAGGAGTGAAGCATGTTCTCCATTTGAACAAGGTCCAGATTCCAGTAGCACTACTACTCACATGAAATGTGAAGGAATTATCTTTAATGAAGACCATATGCAATAACAGGAAATAGAAAGTACTGGAAGGACATACCTCTTTAACAATGAATTTCAAAATATTTGAGAACTTTCCGGTGGCAAGGACACCTTCTGGCTTTTCAAAAGCCACAAAGGTCTGTCCCGGTGAATCATAAGGCAAGGATCTTAAAGGTTTTGATGCAACTTCTGAAAATTCATCAGCCTCAGAAGCATCAACAAAAACCACCACCTGAAATAGAACAGAGTTCCGAACGGCACTACTGCATGAATACACATATATGCATACAAAACTTACACAGATACAAGATTGCTTACCTCTTCAAGCAACTGTTCAGGTATAGTATTAGTACAGTTGTATTGGAGCACAACATGCCCATCATAGATGTGCTTCACAACATTGACTGAATATTCAGTCTCAGCTTCAGTCAATTCTACGGGACCTGATGACTGGACAAAAGGATGAAAAGTTAAAAAATACGTGATATAACACACAAAAAAATGTGCTTATATTCAGTGGGAAAGAAGAAACACAAAGAAAAAGCTAACCTTGAAGAGTTTTCCAAAACCAGTGAACTCCGAAATGGATGAAAGAAGCTTCTCATATGATGCATCAACAGTAGTAACTGGACCACTGAGAGCAGATGCTGGACCTGTTGGTTTCTTGCCTGTAGCCTTTTTCTCAGCAAGGGGTTGTGATTTAGTTTCCCTTGATACAGATGAAATATCAAAAGGTGCCTCTGATGGTTCCTGTCAACACACAACAAGAATGTAAAAGCACTGACATAGTGACATGGTAATCTTAAAATCAAAGAACATTAATTATTTAATTCTATTGAGAGACATACATAATTCCGCAGGCTAGTCTCCAGGTTAACTAGTGGAACATCAAGTGAACCAAAGAGAAATTCATTCACATCCTTCTCAGTTTCACCGACTGTAGCTTCGCCACCAAGCAACTTCAGGTAAAGTGTGGCTCTGTCACGCACCTGAAGGGAAAAGATAGCATAGAAAATGTCAGAAAGGAATACTTCTTGCCAGATAAAAGAATTTTGACACTTCCTTTTATCAAAACTGTTATCTCACAATTAACATCTACACAGACAATGCTAAGCTATGCCAAGGAAGAGCAGATATATCATTTTAGGTTAAATTTCCCACTGACCTCATCATCACCATCAAACAGGCAGCGTCTCAGAAGGATAAAAATTCGAGGCTGCAACAAAAGAAGGTTGCAAGTGTAACACAGGCTTAATAGTCTCTAAACAGAGAAAGTTTGCATTCGAAAGGAGGAGATATTAAACCATCAACCAGGTATGTCAAAGTACCTTGAGCGAGTCAACCAATGCACCGAACTTGGCCAATGTGCTTACAGCACTAGCTCGAACAGTAGCATTTTCAAGTATCACCCTGTTGTATATATAACGTATATATTTACTAGGATCCGATGTCTTTGGACCTTCATTTCCCAAAAAGTGAAGTATCTGTTGCAAGATTAAAACATAGTACTTTGATTAGAAATTCACATTTCATTGTTTAACTTCAGGGTATGTGAGGACACTGTTTTTACTTTTTACATTCCAAAAAGATTAAATGATTTTTCTAGTTTCCACCACCACACTACAATTGAAATTTGAACAGGCTGATCCTAATTCCTACACACTTGCTACATTAATATTCAACAATGATCACAGCTTCAGTGTAATATAAGGGAGAAAATATCCTCATCCTCAGCTAATTATAATTTTCAACACGGAAAGGTTATTATCAATATTTCTTGGAACTGTTCAGAAGCAAGATGAAATTTATAGACAGCTAAAAGTACAAGTTAGAGAGCAAAAAGCATCACAATTAAGTTGCAGCATGTCAGCCTCTGAAGATCAGAAATAACTAGTGAACTGCAAAATAAACAGAAAATGATGGATTGACAATTAGCCAATTACCTGAGCAGACAGATAAGTGAATTCACAATCTTCTATAAATTCACATAGGTGAAATAAACCACTTTCTTTTGCATCAGGAATGTCTCTAATGAGTATAATAATTGAATCAACAATAGCCTTCTTGTAATCAAACCCACCCTCTTCCCGTAGGATATTACTCAAAAAGTTCATCCTGCCAACACAACAGAGGTCAATGTTCTGATGATAACCTAATGTTTGTATAAGAGAATATACCCTAATGTTTGTATAAGAGAATATACTATTCTACATACAGTGACCGGTATTTCAGGGGAAACTTCAAGCACAAGGATCTTATTGCTTCTACGACAACAATCTTGAATTCGTCAGCAATGTCTGACATAAAATTGGTCATTTGCTTCATCAAACGGTCAACACTTGATTCGTTGCCTGTCTTAAGTAGTGTTGTAATTGCAAGGGTTGCAATGCTCCTGTTCTGATCAGATATTAAACTCTCCATATCTATGTTACAATTGGTGACGGCCAAAGGATGAGTTGATGCAACCTGTACAATCATTATCAATGAACACATGTCAAAATGAAAAAAAAACACCCACCAAGCAGCAGTATGAGCATAGTTTCATGTAATCAATAATTCAATATTCAATAAAGAGCATAAATAAAGTATTGACATAGTAGTAATTAATTCAATATTCAATAAAGAGCATAAATAAAGTATTGACATAGTAGTTAATGTGATTTCTCTATTTAAATTTGTTAAGCAATGCAATCAATCATACAAAAAAGTTGCTTAAAATGAAACGAAAAAGAGGAAAAGATTTATGAACACTTGAATGCTATTATTTTCTACTTGGTCATTTAAAAATAGCTTTAGAACTTGTCAAACTGAAGTTGATGTCCTAAGTAACAGTTTGAGCATCAATCATACAAAAGACACCAAGTCAAGGGATTTTGCCTATTCAGGGCTTCCGGCATCAAGAAGGTTCTTTCGAAAATAAACCATTGTCAATGTGAAAACTAAGAATTAAATGAAATTTATTCATGATAATATAATATAATGTAGAAAATCAAAGAGGGGGAAGCTCCATCTTCTTCCAATTAAATTGCATTTCTATTTGGAAGAATTTGAACATGCAAGCATAGTTATAAAAAGTGGACCAGTGTTTGAACTAGTGAATATCTCACTCAATTCAGTGATTTCGCGGACAGACAGCCAGTTCATGGTAGAACCAGGGGTTCATCAAATGATAATAAAATAAAATTTGCAAGTCCTGTAAAGAAAAAAAACTAGGATTAAGTGAAAGTGCCTTCACACATAGGACAGCAAATAGCACTTCCCAATTGGTTCAGCTTGATGTTGTCCCCACATCTTGAGTTTAAATCCTCATACATTATAAATTTTCCATGTCTTCCAGGAGATGTTGGCCCTACCAATCCAGAGCTAATGACAGTTTTAGTGTAAATCAACTGGTTCACAGCAATTTATGCACATGGCCAGAATGGACAAGACACCATGCACCAGTAGTCCAGTACATTTTTTCCTGGCCAACTGCCAGTACAGTCCGGTACTCTAAACTAGGTAACCAAGGGGAATGTTGTGGCCATCGATTTACCAATGCAATTTCATTGTTCATAAAAAAATAAAAATATATTAACAGTTTTGGACCTTTGGCAGTGTCTATGACGAAGGGAGAAAATGAAAGAAAGCAATACATAAGAAAGACATAAATTTGTATTTGTAAACTACAGCAGAATCAAAGCCCTACACACATATGAGTACAATAAAAACTAACAAGGAACTAAATAATTTATCAAAATTGTTTTATAGATAAGCGAACCTTATTAAGCGTGCGAACAGCAGCAAATCTGAGCACAGGTTTCGGCGAACTCAACAACAATTGCAGCACAGTAATTGCAGGTGTAAGCTCCCGGCTAGTGACGCCATTTAATTCAGTTATTGCTCTTGCAGCCTCAAGTATGACCATTTCTGATTTATTTCGGAGACAAGACTCCAGAAAATCAAAGAAAGGACGATCTCCACCTTGACTATTCATGCTTGACTCTCTAATCACCTATGGATATCACTCATGATTCAGATTGTTATCCAAATAAAGTACTACATAATCAGAAAACAACCTGGCTAGTGTACCAAATAAGTAAGGCACTATGCCAGTTTGTAGAATCAGAAATTGGTACCTGGCTAGTGTAACGAATAAGTAGACACTGGGCCAGAGGTGAGCGAACAGAACCCCTTGTCAGACTAGTGACAAGTTTGCTGACAGCCAACCGATCATTTTGCCTTATCTGCAAATGTTGATAAATGGAAATGTTGTAAGTTTCTGACCTAAACAAGCTTGATTTAACATAATGTTCATTGCTTAGGCAACAGCAAAACAAAGAGCTGAACCTCATTTTCTAGGACGATGACCAAAATGTCATTTACTAGAAGAATGACCAGAAACTTTTTATAGGATTATCAAATGGGCAAATAAACTCCGCCTATGTTGTCTCAGCATATGTTGGTGCAGCATAGCCTGGTCCCAAGTCCAGGTACAAGGAGGAGGGTTGCGTTAGGCGTGGCGAGCCAGCTATAAAAAAACTTAGCCACTCAAATGGAAATGAAACCCAATAGAAAACCGTTGGGGCGTAACCCTCTTAGCGACGCGCCATATCGGAACCCGGGTATGGTGTTAAATGGGCAAGGGCCGGGCCGCCACCCCCTTGGTGGCGCGCCGTGTCGTGATCTGGATGCGGTGTCAAGTGAGCAAGGATCGGGTCGTCGCTTCCTTAGTGGCGCGCTACATCGGCGCCCGGGTGTAGTGACAAATGTGCAAGGGTCTTCGCATCTGTCTCAACGGGTGCGAGGGGTAAGGAAGCTAGTTGAGCCGACTAGGATCCGTGTAGGTAGTTGGAACGTAGGGTCCCTTACAGGTAAGCTAAGAGAGTTAGTCGATGCAGCGAGCAGGAGGCGTGTTAATATCCTATGTGTCCAGGAGACAAAATGGAAGGGGCAAAAAGCGAAGGAGGTGGAGAACACTGGTTTCAAGCTTTGGTACTCAGGAACAGTGGCAAACAAAAATGGAGTAGGTATCCTGATTGATAAGAGCCTTAAGGATGGAGTGGTGGATGTCAAAAGGCAGGGAGATAGGATTATCTTAGTCAAACTAGTTTTGGGGGATGTGGTCTTGAACATAATAAGTGCATATGCCCCTCAGGTTGGTCTCAGTGAGAGCGAGAAGAGAAAGTTCTGGGAAGATTTAGATAGCATGGTCAGAGCAGTACCAACCAATGAGAAGCTTTTCATAGGAGGAGATCTCAATGGTCATGTAGGTTCAACAAAGGCAGGTTATGAGCTGGCTCATGGAGGTTTCGGGTATGGTAGTAGGAATCAAGGAGAGGATATTTTGGACTTCGCTGTAGCCTACAACCTAGTGATAGCCAACACTTTCTTCAGAAAGAGAGATTCTCATTTGGTGACTTTTAGTAGTGGCCATCGTTCGAGCCAGATCGACTTCGTTCTCACTAGGAGAGAAGATAAACAAGCATGTTTGGATTGTAAGGTGATACCTGGAGAGAGTGTTGTGCCCCAACATAATCTTGTGGTGGCTGACTTTCGTTTTCGGATCCGTACCCATAGGGATAAACAAGCCAAAATTGCAAGGACGAAGTGGTGGAAACACAAAGGGGAGACATCCGAAGTTTTTAAGGAAAGAGTTTCTGTGGAGGGCGCTTGGTCCGAAGAAGAAGATGCAAACAACATGTGGGTGAAGATGGCAACTTGTATTAGGAAGGTGGCGTCAAAAGTGTTTGGAGTGACCAAAGGGAGCAGAGGTGAACCTAAAGATACTTGGTGGTGGACCGAGGATGTTCAAAAGGCAATAAAGGAGAAGAAAGAATGTTACAGGAGCTTGTTCCATGACAGGAGCGCGGTCAACATAGAGAGGTATAAGGTAGCAAAGAAGACTGCTAAGCGAGCTGTGAGTGAGGCAAAGGGTCGAGCCTATGATGATCTTTACCGAAGACTAAGTACAAAAGAAGGGAGAAGGATGTCTATAAGATGGCTAGGATTCGGGAAAGGAAGACAAGGGACCTCAACCAAGTTAAATGCATTAAAGATGAGATGGATCAACTCTTGGTGAAAGGACAAGACATCAAACAGAGGTGGCAGAGGTATTTTGACAATCTTTTCAATGGTGAGAATGAGACTATGGACACCCAATTGGATGACTCCTTTGATGATTTAAATAGATGCTTTGTACGCAGGATCCAAGAGTCAGAGGTCAAAGAAGCTTTAAAGAGGATGAAAGGGGGCAAGGCGATGGGTCCGGATGGTATCCCAATGGAGGTGTGGAAATGCCTTGGGGATATTGCTATCGTTTGGCTAACCAAGTTGTTCAACCATATTTTTCGATCAAACAAGATGCCCGATGAGTGGAGGAGGAGTACATTAGTACCAATCTTCAAGAACAAGGGAGATATTCAAAGTTGTACCAACTATCGAGGGATTAAGCTCATGAGCCACACTATGAAGCTTTGGGAGAGAGTTATTGAGCATCGCCTAAGAGGAATGACGCATATCACCATGAACCAATTTGGATTCATGCCTGGAAGGTCAACCATGGAAGCAATTTTTTAATAAGACAGGTCATGGAGCGGTATAAGGAGCAGAAGAAGGACTTGCACATGGTTTTTATCGACTTGGAAAAGGCCTATAAAATACCTAGGAATCTCATATGGTGGGCATTGGATAAGCATAAAGTCCCAACAAAATATGTTACGCTCATTAAGGACATGTATGACAAGGTTGTGACTAGTGTCCGAACAACTGATGGTGATACAAATGTTTTCCCGATTAACATAGGACTACATCAAGGTTCAGCTTTGAGCCCTTATCTATTTGCCTTAGTGATAGATGAGGTCACAAGGGATATACAAGGAGATATCCCTTGGTGTATGCTTTTCGCTGACGATGTAGTTCTAGTAGATGAAAGTCGGGAAGGAGTAAATAGAAAGCTAGAGTTATGGCGTCAGACCCTAGAGTCAAAAGGATTTAGAATTAGCAGGACCAAAACCGAGTATATGAGATGTGACTTTGGTACTACAATTAGTGAAGATGGAGATGTAAGCTTGGGAGGCCAAGTAGTACCAAAGAAGGACACCTTTCGTTATTTGGGATCGATGCTTCAGAGAGATGGTGATATTGATGAAGATGTTAGCCATAGGATCAAAGCGGGGTGGATGAAATGGCGTCAAGCATCGGGAGTCCTATGTGACAAGAGAGTGCCACAGAAGTTGAAAGGCAAGTTCTACAGGACGGCGATTAGGCCTGCTATGTTATATGGGCTGAGTGTTGGCCTACTAAGAGGCGGCATATCCAACAACTATGTGTCACAGAGATGCGTATGTTGCGTTGGATATGTGGGCACACAAAATTGGACCGAGTGAGAAACGATGACATACGCGATCGGCTAGGAGTAGCGCCAATTGAAGAAAAGCTTATGCAACACCGGTTGAGATGATTTGGGCATGTCCACCGGAGACCCCCAGAGGCACCGGTGCACAGAGGTATCATAAGACGGGTCAATAATGTGAAGAGAGGTAGAGGGCGACCAAACTTGACATGGGAGGAGGCAATCAAAAGGGACTTGAAGGAATGGAATATCCCAAAGGAGTTGTGTTTGGATAGAAGTGCTTGGAAAGAAGCTATCCACGTGCCCGAACCGTGATTAGGCTTTTTCCCTTTTAGTGCTCTTAAAAGCTTTTCCCCTCCCCTTTCTCTCTCTCTCTCTTTTTGGTGACTTCTTGTTGGGTTTCAACTCTAGCCTACCCCAACTTGCTTGGGACTAAAAGGCTTTGTTGATGTTGATGTATCAAATGGGCAAATATCATTTATCTCGGTATATGCATGTAGTTTGATTCATTCCAAGATATTTCAGTTACGTGTGTATTCTACTTAATGGAAACACCAAACATGAAACTCACTTGGTGAAGAAGAGCAAGGGCGTGAAACTGAACAAGAGCAGATCTCGACTGCACGGCCTCCTGAACCTCATTGCTCCATCTTTTCACAACTTCTGGACTTGTCTGCTTAGAATAAAAACATAAAAACAGAATGTTGATATGGATTTGGATCAGTCTGTAATCTGCAATTGTGTAAAGAAAGTAAGAAACAAACTAAACTTGTTGCACACACCTGAAGCAAGTAGATTCCACTAACAAGAGCCGCACTTGCAACAACAGGGTTCTTATCAACAATGGCTTGCTTCAAATATCTCTCAATTTGTGTGAGAAGTGTTGAGTCAATGATGCGGCAAAGAACTCTTATAGCATTTGCTCGATACATGTCAGTCTTGCTATTCATGTCCTTCATCAAAGAGCTGGTCACAATGATAACCTGTAACAAATGGAATACAAATTAAGACACTTTCAAAACTCACATGATGCAAAGAACGGCAAAGTAACAATCAATATCCACCAACCTCATCTGCTGATGGCGAGAGTTCCTTGATCATGAGGTACACCATCCTCCTAAGGCCCGCATCCTTGGATTGAAACAACTTGGTCGTGGCAAAGAAGACCTCTGTAGCCTCCACCTACAAAATCATCCACTCATTTACAGATGTTAACCATATGCCCTCGAACAACACAACCACCACTCCCCAACAACTATGAGAAAATAATGCTGCACCAGCATGATACATTTATGCACTCTGCTCCCCATTGTCCTTTTATCATGTAATGATGTACAACATACTATTTGCAATCAGTACATTATACTTATGGCCCTTAATGTTATTCACGTAGGCAATAGCTGAAGCTCTGTCTGTACCTGCCACTGCCAGTCTCTTTTTTTAAGCCACAGGTAGTGGTACATATTAATAGTACATGTATTTCTAAAAAATTCATGAATGTGTGTAACATGGAGGCTCAACAATTCAAATGCACAAGCTAAGCCTAAACCTGACCAAAATGAGATGAGGGTATATGACATTGTACCTTGGTGAAGGTGTCCCCCTGGTTGAGGAGGTATAGAAGCTTGGTGATAACCTATATAGAAAAACACACAGAGCATCAGTAATCTTCCTGACATATGCACAGGTCCGCATAACGGAGAGATTGGAGTAGGACTGAGATCCAGCGGAAGGAAAATGGAACGCGGTTACGCAGGCACCTGGCAGCACCGCCGAGCGTCGAGCTGGGATCATGGAACACGCGGGCCTCCTGAAGGACGGCGCCCTTCTCGATGCCGAGGAAGGGCGAGTAGTACTCTGCAACAGCAAACGACCAATCATTCGACCGATCAAACGCGCCAACACATTGCATACGAGATGGCCATGGCCTTGATCCGCGCCAGATCTAAGGCGCCGCGGCCGCAGATCTGGGCACGCACACAAAACCAGCCACGCACACGCGCGCTGAGAGAAGAACGGGAGGGAGAGAAAGACGGGGAGGAGGAGGGGGAGAGGGCCACCTTCCTCGTCAAGGTCGTCGTCCTTCTTCATGACGAGCGGCTGCGCCATGGCCGCTGCTGCGGTGGGGACGAGATGCGCGCGCGGGCGGCCAAGCCGGCGGCGACTGGGCGCGCGGAGGACGGCGGCGGCGGCGGCGGCGGCGCGGGCGCACCCACTAGCGGTGGCCTGGCCTCGCGGAGCTACCAAGCGGGGGAGGAGGAGGAGGCGGTGGGCTTACGGGAGTGGAGACGCGAGCGGCATGGACCTGATGGATCTGAATCTGGAAGACTGCGAGGGGAGAGAGCAAGAGTTGGGCACTAGGCCGTGTGTTCCTTCGGACGAAATTCAACTCGGCCATCAAACCGTTTGACTGTAAACTATCCAATTCAGTTGAGCTAAACGTCCGTTTGTTTTCAGCGGTTAGAGGTTCTCGTGATCTGAATAGTTAATATTTTTTAGCTTTTGGATTCTAGTTCATTTTTAATTTTACAATCTGATTTTAGAATCTAGATCGTTTATTTCCGTATTTTGAAAATAATACCCAAAAATTTTGAAAATAAATACGTGTTGTGATGTAATTATTGTTTTCATTGACTCGACAATATACATGGCATGTGACATGATGATTGGTTTCGCTAACCTCTTGCTCGCCTCCACAAGCCTCCATCATCGGCGTTGCTCACCGCATCCCCATCGCATGTATGCCAGCCACAACTCACTGGGCCCAAACCGCTACAGCGGGCATACGCTGGGGGCGCGCGCGAGCTGCGACGAGCGTGCGGCAGGACACAGTGGCATAGTGGGGGCACGATGAGCGTGCGGCGTGAGACCACTAGAGGTCGGTGGAGGTGCAACAAGACATTGGTGGTAGGCCGGTGGAGGCACAGTGGGATGCTGAAGGTCAGTGGAGACATAAGAGATTGGCGGAAGGCGCAAAACAGAGTAGGTGGGCGCTATGGCATTTTATCGAATACCTTTCACTCATCATTCATTCATCCATCATCATGTCAAATGCCACGATTATCGTCCAGTTAATGAAAATTGTCGTTACAATGCACCACATCAGCGAAATCGGACGGGTAGTTACAGAGTGAATGATATCATGGAAAAAAGTAACATGGTGTGTGTAGCGCCCCGATTTATCAAAATCGAGACATTATTGAATTTCCATAGAAAAACAATAATACAAGAGGTTTCATCATGCGACAACGTACATACGATAAAATCCATGGTACGCAGACCATATTTATTACAACATTGTTTTAGTAAAAACAGTAATAAAGTAATTAAATAACGGCATGACGAACGTCTTCTTCAGGATCTTCTTCTTGACTGGGTCGCTACTCCAGACCGTCTCAAGATAAACATCCTCTGTGGGGTCCAACGGGTATGAGTACAAAAGTACTCAACAAGCCACCGCAAATGCAAATAATGCGGGATAATAAACAAGGAAGGATAAAGGCTAACAATGCGGAATAAAGCAGTTGCAGTTATTACATTTAGTGTAATCATATTTTAATCATGCGGAAAGTAAATATGAACATCATCAACATCAACTAACTCGAGGAGTACGTTTTTACCTCCTCGCACAACGGTCCTTACATGTCAATCCATCATGCACATACATATTCAAGTAAACTAACTGGGGGATGTCACGCAACCCGCCCTTGACCGTGGGCTCGGCTTTCGAAAAGATTTAAGACTCTGATCAGAGATGTACTACTGTACCCACAAGGCACGCACTCATCTCAACGAGATGACCCATTTCACGGGAACTCGTGCCAAAACCTCAATATGAGATGTTCCAAGCGATAACCACCCGCTCTAGGTTTCGCCGGCGCGCCGGGCCGCATCCCGGCTAACGTCGCACCCCCTTTTGCGCCACATTGGTACAAGTCACCCGCAGGTGCAACTTGACCCATCTCCAAGTGGTGGCCTCGGTTTGGAACAACCCATACCTTAGTTAGGACTTACCCACTAGACTTGTGGTTAGTACGTAAGTGTATTGCAACGGATCCCTCAGACCGGTCCTTATAGTGCCCCGGGTGCGACTGACCAATGCCCTAGCTTGCACCCGGAACCCACCATGCATACACTCACAACCATGACTCATCACCAACAGAATTTCCAAAGATAAGAAGTAACGGGATCATATAATAGAACCATTTCACTACGACTCATTTTATCCTATAGCGGCCGTGCCAATACATTGGACACTAGCTAATATCATTCATCATATGGTGACAAGGAGGTTAGGCGAGATAGCATGGCTTGGGTTGCACATCAAGGTCGGGGGATCCTAAATAAATATAATGTAAGGGTTCATTTGACTAATGCATATACATAACCTATGTGTTTTAGCGATAGTCAATTCAGACATGGTTCAATATGCTCAAAAGAGTGGTTTGGTGACTTGCCTTGTTCAGCAAATGGAGAGGGAGGGACTTCGGGGAAGTACTCCGGCTCCTCGGCGACGTCGTAGTCTTTTTAATATAAAGTAAAATAAAAAGAACATAACATCCAATCAAACAGTATAACATTACATTATAAACACATAAGTTAAAGTTGGTTTGAATAAATAAACTCAAAGGTTAAGGTTCTGGATTTTATAAATAATTTGAAAGGGATTAAAATGAAGGGTTGTCCTTTTTAGAAAACAAATGTTTAAATGTGATTAAGGTCATATTAAATCCTCAAATAAGTGTGAAATGAAAAGTTCCTGTCAATTTGGTGGTTTTCAGTGAATGAACAGAAAGGAAATTAATAATAATTTTTTCTGAAGTTTAAATATTTTAATCCATATTTTAATCCTAAGGCTTTTGAGTAATTATTTGAATAAACAGGAAAATGTCAAAATAAACCTACTGTTTTTATGGCATAAACATGTAGAGAATAATTTTATGAATTTTCTAAAATTGGAATGGTAATTTTTAGAGTCCAAATGCATTAGATATGAATTTGCAAGTTTAAAAGCATTTCTGGAATTTATTTTCAAATTTTAAACCTCTCGGGTCCATGGTGAGCCAGGCCCACGGTGAACCCGCGCACTGTGCGCGTGCGCCGGGTCGATCTGGACCGTCGGATCCAGATCCGACGCGCGAGGGCGAGGCGGGACGCGTAAGTGGCTACGGACGGCCAGGATTAAAACGTTCGAACCGGTACCACGTGGACGCACGAGATGGAACGCGGGATTTTAAAACAAATGGACGCACGGGATTAAAACGTACCCCTTCGCCGAGATCTAACGGATCTGATTAATCCGCACGCGGGGATTAACTATCACCGTCGGATCCAGATCGCACGGTCGTGCGTGAATCCGACACGGCACGGGTACCCGACCCGTGCCGGTCGTCTTCTCCGACGACGGCGAGCGGGCCAGCGGCCACGGCGAGCGACGGCGACCTAGTCTAAGGCCTAAAATGGAACGAGGGTGCTACGGGGATCACGAGGGTACCCTTGCGGCGAAGAAAGGTCGACGGAGCGTGGCCGGCGACGAGTGAAGGCGGCGGAGGCGTTCGGGTCCTTGGCGGCGACGGCGATCCGGCGAGGTTCGTCGTCGATGGAGTGGTGGCCGAGGTTGGTGAGGTCCCGGCGGTCACGATGGTGCGGTCGGCGTGGACGGAGAGGGGCTCCGGCGATGGCGAGCGGCGGCTGAGGACGGGTGGTGGTGGCGCGCTAAAATGTGGAATGCAGGAGCTCTGATCGGTCTGGGCTCAATTGGACGCGTGGACCGAGCGCGGCGGGGGTGAGGGGTTTATATAGGGTCGTCGGCGAGGGATAACGGGCGACAAATACAAGGAAAGGGGAGGGGAGGTCTTCAATGGCGCCGGTGAGCCTCGGCCATGCACGCGAGCGCTGATCTCGTGGTTTAATGGCGGGGATTAACGGGGGGAAACGGGCGGGGGAACGCGGGGAATTCAATGCCATCGAGTAATTAGGGTGAGGGGGCCGGCGAGGGCGAATCCGAGGAGGGCTAGGGTTTCGGCCGGCGAGGGGGGGGGGATTTGGGGGCGGATCTCGCGGAGACGACGACTCTGACAGGCGGGGTCCACGGGCCAGTGAGCGCGAGCGAGCGAACGGGAAGGCTGACAAGTGGGGCCGTAGTGTCGGGTGCGCGTGCGAGGGGAAAGATTTCGGCGCCGACAGGTGGGGTCCATGCGTCAGTCTAAGGCGGGCGCGGTAACGGGCTGGGCCGGCTGGGAGAGAGAAAGGGGAGGGAGGGGACCCAATACTGTTCTAATGCTTTTCTGAATAAAAATAATTCCAGAAAATAGATTAAAAGATTAGGGCTACTTCCAAGGCTGGTAAAAATGTATAAAAATTCTCAAAATTATATTTGGTCTTAGGATCATATACAAAAAGTTTCACCTCCTGATCTGGTCATCTACTCTATGTTGTAGTTCAAAGGGTATAAAAGGGATTAAAAGTATTTTCTGAATAATAATTCCAATAAATTGATTTTAATAATATTTTTATTGTTTTGAAAATTTGGGGTGTTACAAACCTATCCCCCTTACAAGAATCTCGTCCTCGAGATTGGAACGCTACTCGAATAGCTCGGGGTATTGGGCTTTCAGCTCATCTTCTTTTTCCCAAGTGGCTTCTTCTGCGGGATGGTTGTTCCATTGGACTTGCAGAAGCGGACGACGCGACTCCTGGTTACTCTTTCCTTGGTTCCAAGATCTTGACGGGTCTCTCTATGTAGGTCAGGTCTTCTTGGACGTTGAGTTGCTGAAGGTCGGCTTGCTCGGTGGGCACACGGAGACACTTCTTCAGCTGCGAGACATGGAACACATCATGAACGCCTGCCAAGGATGGAGGCAGTTCAAGTTGATATGCCACTTCTCCTTGTCGACGGAGGATCTGGAAAGGTCCGACGTAGCGGGGTGCTAGTTTGCCTTTCATGTTGAACCTTTGAGTGCCACGGAGGGGAGTGACTCGGAGGTAGACATAATCGCCCTCCTCAAAGGCTAGATCTCTTCGACGGTATCGGCGTAGCTCTTTTGCCTGGATTGGGCTGCCTTCAGTCGGTCCCTTATGATCTTAACTTTCTCTTCGGCTTCTCTCATAAATCTGTCCCAAACAGTTGTGATTCTCCGGTTTGATCCCAGAGCAACGGCGTTCTGCACTTACGCCCATAGAGTGCTTCGAACGGGGACATTTGCAGGCTGGCTTGATAGCTGTTGTTGTAGGAGAACTCCGCATAAGGTAAGTTCTTGTCCCACATTCCGCCAAAGTCTAGAGCACAAGCTCTAAGCATATCCTCCAATATCTGGTTGACCCTTTCGGTTTGACCGTCGGTCTGTGGATGATAGGCGGTGCTAAAGTTCAGCCGGGTGCCGAGTTCCTCTTGAAGGTTCTTCCAAAACTTGGAGGTAAACTGACTCCCGCGGTCAGATACAATCTTCTTGGGAACTCCGTGGAGGCACACGATCCGGGTCATATACAACTCAGCCAACTTGGCGACAGTGTAAGTTGTCTTGACCGGGACGAAGTGAGCTACCTTGGTGAGTCGATCAACGATCACCCAGATAGAATCATGACCAGCTTGGGTCCGGGTAGTCCTGTGATGAAGTCCATTCCTATCTCTTCCCACTTCCATTCAGGGACTTTGAGGGGTTGAAGAAGTCCGGCAGGTCTCTGATGCTCTGCCTTGACTCGCCGACATGTATCGCACTTGGCCACATACTCGGCTATTTCTCTCTTCATGCTGACCCACCAATATTTCTCCTTTAGGTCTTGATACATCTTTGTACTCCCGGGATGGATGGAGTATAGAGTATCGTGGGCTTCTTGAAGGATGAGAGTCTTCAACTCAGGTAGGTTGGGTACGCATACTCGGTTTCCGAACCAGATGGTACCATGTTCGTCCTCGGAGAATCCGGGGGCTTTACCCTTCCTCATGTTTTGCTGGATCTCCAGGATGTCTGGATCTTCCTTCTGCTTCTCTCGGATCTGGTCTATTAAGACAGGCCGAGACTCCAAGGCAGCGAGGTACTCTCGAGTGGTGATCCCTAGGTTTAGCCTTTCCATCTCTTTATAAAGTAGAGGAGCCTGGTCTTGAATCATGATGGCATTGCAGTACCCTTTTCGACTAAGGGCGTCTGCCACCACATTCGCTTTGCCTGGATGATAATGGATGCCCAAGTCATAATCCTTGATCAGTTCCAACCATCTCCTTTGCCTGAGGTTCAGATCTGGTTGGGTGAATATGTACTTGAGACTCTTGTGTCGGTGAAGACCTCACACCGATTTCCCACAAGGTAATGCCTCCATATCTTCAAGGCATGAACCACGGCTGCTAGTTCCAGGTCGTGAGTTGGGTAGTTCAGCTCATGCGGTCTCAACTGCCGGGAGGCGTAGGATATCACCTTCCTTCTTGCATTAAGACGCATCCCAATCCTTGACGAGAGGCATCACAGTAGACGTGGAAGTCTTTCCGGATGTCTGGCAGAGTCAGAATGGGAGCTGATACTAGCTTCTTCTTGAGAGTCTGGAAGCTCTCTTCGCAGTCGGGGGTCCAATCAAACTTCACCTCTTTCTGCAGAAGTCTGGTCATAGGCTTGGCGATCTTGGAAAAATTCTCGATGAACCGGCGGTAGTATCCGGCCAATCCGAGAAAACTCCGGATCTCGGTCACGGTCGTTGGCTGTAGCCAGTTGGTTACCGCTTCAACGGTGGTTGGGTCCACTGCTATTCCTCTGGCAGATATAACATGACCGAGGAACTTCACCTCAGACGACCAAAATTCGCACTTGCTGTATTTGGCGTACAGTTGCTGCTCCCTTAGCTTTCCCGGGTCAGACGAGGTGAGTCTCGTGTTCTTCCTTGGTCTTGGAGTAAACGAGGATATCGTCGATGAATACCACGATGAACTTATCCAAGAACTCCATGAATACATTGTTCATCATGTTCATGAAGAAGGCCGGGGCATTCGTGAGTCCGAACGACATCACAGTGTACTCGTAAAGTCCATAGCGGGAGGTGAAGGCAGTCTTGGGTATATCTTCCTCCCTGATCCTCAACTGGTGATAACCTGACCTGAGGTCAATCTTGGAAAACACCGAGGATCCTTTCAGTTGATCGAACAGGTCGTCGATCCGAGGCAATGGGTATTTGTTCTTGATGGTTACGTCGTTCAAGGCCCTATAGTCCACGCACATCCTCTTAGTCTTGTCCTTCTTCATGGCAAATATGACCGGTGCACCCCAGGGTGAGGTACTCGGTCGGATATAACCTTTCTGCTCTAGGTCTTCGATGTTGCTCTTGACTTCGGCTAGTTCATTGGCGGCCATTCGGTATGGGCGCTTGGAGATTGGAGTGGTCCCCGGGACAAGCTCGATTCTGAATTCGATGTCCCGCTTGGGAGGCATTCCAGGCAGATCTTCAGGGAAAACATCTGCATACTCCTTGACTATTGGCACCTCTTCAAGAGCTATTGAGCGAAGGGATGCTCCGAGTGGTTTGCGACTGGTCATCCGGAAGGTGACGGTTACGCCTTCAGGACTGGTCACCGTGACGGACTTGTTGGCACAGTCGATCACTCCCTTGTGCTTCATCAACCAGTCCATTCCTAGTATAAGGTCGAGGTCCGGTGCATTGGATGAGGACAGGCTCGGCCCGAAACAGCACTCCTTGGATGTCAAGTTGAACCTTAGGGCTGTAGAAGCGAGCTGAGGTCCTATTGCCGGGGGTGGCAATCACCATGGGAATTGGTAGAGGGAGCACGTCCAGATTGTTTGTTTTTGCAAAATCTTCCGAGACAAAGGAGTGGGTTGCTCCAGAGTCAAATAATATGAAGGCCGGTACGGAATTCATAGTAAACGTACCGAGTACGACTTCAGGAGCTTCCTGAGCTTCCTCCGCGCTGATGTGGTTGACGCGGGCGCGAACGGCCTGGTGGGGTGCTGCGCCTTGGTTCTGCTTGGGGTGAGGACACTGGTGCGAATAGTGCCCTTCCTTGCGGCAGTTGAAGCAGACGACCGGCCTTCCTTGGCGATCCCTCAAGATCGGGGCCTTGGCGGCCGGTGCCGGCTGAGCGGCCGGAGCTGGTGGAGCGGGGCGAGGATGCCCGGCGTTGGATCCACGGCTGCGTGAGGTGGCCTGTAGGCGGGCCGAGGATGGTAGGCGGGCGCTGGTGGCGGAGGGACGAAGCGGGGCCTCTGAGTGTTCGCCTGCTGGTGCTTGAAGGCGATCATCTTCCTCTTCTTGAGGTCCAGCCTGTTCTGCTCAGTCTCTTGGATGAGCGCTTTATTGACCAGCCGCTGGAAGTCGGCGAAGTCGGCGGCGACGAGCTGGATGGACAGCTCATCCTTAAGTCCCCTTAGGAACTTGGCTTGGCGGAGGGCGTCGGTGCGCACTTCCTCCGGTGCGTAGCGTGCGAGGCGGTTGAACTCATGGAGGTACTCCATGACAGTCCTGTTGCCCTGTTGCAGGTCGCGGAACTCCTGCTGCTTGACCGCGATGACACCGGCGGGGACGTGAGCGGCGCGAAAGGCGATGGTGAACTCCGCCCAAGTCACCATGTGGCCCTCTGGCTGGGATGCACGGTAGTTGTCCCACCATTCAGCGGCGGGACCCTGGAGCTGGTGAGTGGCGAAGGCCACTCGCTCACAGGTCCGTGCAGGGGAGGAGGTCGAGCTTCTTCTCGATGGTGCGGAGCCAATCTCCGGCCTCCATCGGGTTGGTCGTGCTCGAGAAGATGGCGGGCGCACGCGCAAGAACTCGGAGAGTTGCGGAGCGGCCGCGGGTGCTGGTGCGCGAGGGGCTGGCTCCCCGTTCTGCAGACGGTCCAACTGAGCCTGTTGGTGCTGCATTTGGGTGAGGAGAGCGGTGATCAGATGGTTCTGATTCGCCATCATCTCCGCCAAGGTGGGGTGATTGGCGGAAGGCGACCCGGATTGGCGCGGGCCCGTTGCACCCCAGTTGGGTACAACACCCTCGGGCGCATCACGGCTTCCTCCTGCTCCGTTGTTGGAGCCGGTGTTCTGGTGGTCAGCCATCTTCTGAATATCCAAAATGATAAAGCAAAAGATGACGAAACAATAATACAACCATATAAGATTCAAGCACATAATTATATATAGTGGCATAAATTGTTTGTTACAATCAAGTTTTTATTCTACCCATGACACACTCGTCGTGGGCAGCACCACATACAAAATTTTTTATTCTTATTTAGATAGCGTCTCCTAACGCCTACTCGCCACCGGAGGCGGTCTCCGTGCTCTCGGAACCACGAGTGCGCGGCTCCAGAGAGATGGTGGGCTCGAGAAAATTCTCGATGATGGAGTCGGAGACGAGGCCGGGGCGTGGTGTAGGGGCGCTGGTGGAAGGCCTGGCGGGAGAGGGTCGTGGCGGGATCCTCTTGGGGCGAGGGAGGGGCTCACGGATAGGCTTCTTCTTCCTGGGAAGAAGAGGAACCATCTCCGCTATATCCTTCTGCAGCTGAATGATCTTGCGCTGCAGCTCGCCGTTCTGTTGGATCAGGTTCTTCGTTTCTTCACGAAGAAATGCAACCGCCTCATGGTGCTCGTCGGCGTCGAGCACCGCCTCGGTGTGGAGATCATCCATGGCCTGCAGAAGACGCGACTGCCGGGCCATGACCGGATCACGCACGGAGTGAACTCCGAGGTAGATGCTACGGTGGGCTCCGGGAGTACGCTTCGGCACAAGCCGGAAGGATGAGTTCTGAAGACGATCGTCGTAGATCATCCTCAGCTCCATGAGGGCCTGGAGGGCGACTCGTTGGCACGCGACGTCGAAAGTCGGGCCTCCAAGTGCGGTGGTGTAGGGCGGCAGATGCTCTCCGGAGCCATGGACGGTGAGGGAGACGTCGCAAGGCCCGGCGAACTCGTCGGGGTAGACTCCTTGAAACTCAGGTTCGAAGAGGAACCCGAGGAAGGTGAGCATCATGCGGAGCTCCCGGACGAAGCCCTCGTAGTGGCGGCAGTAACTGTGGACTTGGTAGACCGGCATCTACAAAACAATAAGTTGAATAAAAGTGAGGAGAGGAACAAAGTTTATGAAGTAGATTTTCAAGAAATAATTTCCTATGGTTAATGGCTAGGCGGGTCTGTTTGGCTTCCTACAGTCAAGTCGGCTCTGATACCATCTTGTAGCGCCCCGATTTATCAAAATCGAGACATTATTGAATTTCCATAGAAAAACAATAATACAAGAGGTTCATCATGCGACAACGTACATACGATAAAATCCATGGTACGCAGACCATATTTATTACAACATTGTTTTAGTAAAAACAGTAATAAAGTAATTAAATAACGGCATGACGAACGTCTTCTTCAGGATCTTTCTTCTTGACTGGGTCGCTACTCCAGACCGTCTTCAAGATAAACATCCTCTGTGGGGTCCAACGGGTATGAGTACAAAAGTACTCAACAAGCCACCGCAAATGCAAATAATGCGGGATAATAAACAAGGAAGGATAAAGGCTAACAATGCGGAATAAAGCAGTTGCAGTTATTACATTTAGTGTAATCATATTTTAATCATGCGGAAAGTAAATATGAACATCATCAACATCAACTAACTCGAGGAGTACGTTTTACCTCCTCGCACAACGGTCCTTACATGTCAATCCATCATGCACATACATATTCAAGTAAACTAACTGGGGGATGTCACGCAACCCGCCCTTGACCGTGGGCTCGGCTTTTCGAAAAGATTTAAGACTCTGATCAGAGATGTACTACTGTACCCACAAGGCACGCACTCATCTCAACGAGATGACCCATTTCACGGGAACTCGTGCCAAAACCTCAATATGAGATGTTCCAAGCGATAACCACCCGCTCTAGGTTTCGCCGGCGCGCCGGGCCGCATCCCGGCTAACGTCGCACCCCCTTTTGCGCCACATTGGTACAAGTCACCCGCAGGTGCAACTTGACCCATCTCCAAGTGGTGGCCTCGGTTTGGAACAACCCATACCTTAGTTAGGACTTACCCACTAGACTTGTGGTTAGTACGTAAGTGTATTGCAACGGATCCCTCAGACCGGTCCTTATAGTGCCCCGGGTGCGACTGACCAATGCCCTAGCTTGCACCCGGAACCCACCATGCATACACTCACAACCATGACTCATCACCAACAGAATTTCCAAAGATAAGAAGTAACGGGATCATATAATAGAACCATTTCACTACGACTCATTTTATCCTATAGCGGCCGTGCCAATACATTGGACACTAGCTAATATCATTCATCATATGGTGACAAGGAGGTTAGGCGAGATAGCATGGCTTGGGTTGCACATCAAGGTCGGGGGATCCTAAATAAATATAATGTAAGGGTTCATTTGACTAATGCATATACAT
The DNA here is from genome assembly GCA_019279435.1 of Zizania palustris. Classification (NCBI taxonomy): domain Eukaryota; kingdom Viridiplantae; phylum Streptophyta; class Magnoliopsida; order Poales; family Poaceae; genus Zizania; species Zizania palustris. The sequence continues at coordinate 25,433,345 of JAAALK010000282.1, forward strand.
AACCTATGTGTTTTAGCGATAGTCAATTCAGACATGGGTTCAATATGCTCAAAAGAGTGGTTTGGTGACTTGCCTTGTTCAGCAAAGGGAGAGGGAGGGACTTCGGGGAAGTACTCCGGCTCCTCGGCGACGTCGTAGTCTTTTTAATATAAAGTAAAATAAAAAGAACATAACATCCAATCAAACAGTATAACATTACATTATAAACACATAAGTTAAAGTTGGTTTGAATAAATAAACTCAAAGGTTAAGGTTCTGGATTTTATAAATAATTTGAAAGGGATTAAAATGAAGGGTTGTCCTTTTTAGAAAACAAATGTTTAAATGTGATTAAGGTCATATTAAATCCTCAAATAAGTGTGAAATGAAAAGTTCCTGTCAATTTGGTGGTTTTCAGTGAATGAACAGAAAGGAAATTAATAATAATTTTTCTGAAGTTTAAATATTTTAATCCATATTTTAATCCTAAAGGCTTTTGAGTAATTATTTGAATAAACAGGAAAATGTCAAAATAAACCTACTGTTTTTATGGCATAAACATGTAGAGAATAATTTTATGAATTTTCTAAAATTGGAATGGTAATTTTAGAGTCCAAATGCATTAGATATGAATTTTGCAAGTTTAAAAGCATTTCTGGAATTTATTTTCAAATTTTAAACCTCTCGGGTCCATGGTGAGCCAGGCCCACGGTGAACCCGCGCACTGTGCGCGTGCGCCGGGTCGATCTGGACCGTCGGATCCAGATCCGACGCGCGAGGGCGAGGCGGGACGCGTAAGTGGCTACGGACGGCCAGGATTAAAACGTTCGAACCGGTACCACGTGGACGCACGAGATGGAACGCGGGATTTTAAAACAAATGGACGCACGGGATTAAACGTACCCCTTCGCCGAGATCTAACGGATCTGATTAATCCGCACGCGGGGATTAACTATCACCGTCGGATCCAGATCGCACGGTCGTGCGTGAATCCGACACGGCACGGGTACCCGACCCGTGCCGGTCGTCTTCTCCGACGACGGCGAGCGGGCCAGCGGCCACGGCGAGCGACGGCGACCTAGTCTAAGGCCTAAAATGGAACGAGGGTGCTACGGGGATCACGAGGGTACCCTTGCGGCGAAGAAAGGTCGACGGAGCGTGGCCGGCGACGAGTGAAGGCGGCGGAGGCGTTCGGGTCCTTGGCGGCGACGGCGATCCGGCGAGGTTCGTCGTCGATGGAGTGGTGGCCGAGGTTGGTGAGGTCCCGGCGGTCACGATGGTGCGGTCGGCGTGGACGGAGAGGGGCTCCGGCGATGGCGAGCGGAGGCTGGAGGACGGGTGGTGGTGGCGCGCTAAATGTGGAATGCAGGAGCTCTGATCGGTCTGGGCTCAATTGGACGCGTGGACCGAGCGCGGCGGGGGTGAGGGGTTTATATAGGGTCGTCGGCGAGGGATACGGGCGACAAATACAAGGAAAGGGGAGGGGAGGTCTTCAATGGCGCCGGTGAGCCTCGGCCATGCACGCGAGCGCTGATCTCGTGGTTTAATGGCGGGGATTAACGGGGGGAAACGGGCGGGGGAACGCGGGGAATTCAATGCCGTCGAGTAATTAGGGTGAGGGGGCCGGCGAGGGCGAATCCGAGGAGGGCTAGGGTTTCGGCCGGCGAGGGGGGGGGATTTGGGGGCGGATCTCGCGGAGACGACGACTCTGATAGGCGGGGTCCACGGGCCAGTGAGCGCGAGCGAGCGAACGGGAAGGCTGACAAGTGGGCCGTAGTGTCGGGTGCGCGTGCGAGGGGAAAGATTTCGGCGCCGACAGGTGGGGTCCATGCGTCAGTCTAAGGCGGGCGCGGTAACGGGCTGGGCCGGCTGGGAGAGAGAAAGGGGAGGGAGGGGACCCAATACTGTTCTAATGCTTTTCTGAATAAAAATAATTCCAGAAAATAGATTAAAAGATTAGGGCTACTTCCAAGGCTGGTAAAAATGTATAAAAATTCTCAAAATTATATTTTGGTCTTAGGATCATATACAAAAAGTTTCACCTCCTGATCTGGTCATCTACTCTATGTTGTAGTTCAAAAGGGTATAAAAGGGATTTAAAAGTATTTTCTGAAATAATAATTCCAATAAATTGATTTTAATAATATTTTTATTGTTTTGAAAATTTGGGGTGTTACAGTGTGCTTTGGGGAGAAGGGAACAAATTGATCCTGATTTTGATGATAATTGACAAGTATTTGTTATTACACATTGTGTATGTCAAATATATTTCATATTACATTTTTTTCATAAGTTCTAACTTTCCGTACTAATAAATACTCATTTGTGCTTATTCCCAATAGGATGTCGAAAAAGTTGAAGAGTATCACAAAGAATGTTTTTGGTAGGAAGAGTATGGCGAGTGAGGACACACTATTCCAGGGTAGTTCTGTTTCCATAAGCAGGCGTCGTAAAGATCTGTTGAGATACATTGATCCGACATTGCGGGGTTGAATTGTATTTCAAATAGATGATGAGGTAACCTTCAAATTGAATTTATGTCAGTTATAAACTATTACTAATTGTTTTCATACCATTTTGCAGGATGAAGAGAATGACCCAGAGGGTGCAGGTCAGGATGATGACCCGGAGGTTGCGGGTCAGGAGTATGAGGCGGAGGGTGCGGGGCAGGAGGATGACCCGAAGGGTGCGGGTCAAGACGATCAGGAGGAGGGTGTGGGGCATGGTGACGTAGAGGCTTCAGGGTCATCCACACTTTATTTCAGGATGAGCCACATAGTCGTCCCACCTATAGCCCCTTCGGGTGGAAACAAGATCGAGATCACGCCTGTACGTAGGTGATGGGCAAGTCTCATACTCTGGTGTTTTGCTTTACTGCCAAAAATTTCTTTCAATTTACTGACTTTATTTATTATGTATTTCTAGACCTTGGATTGACTCTCGGTTTGATGAAACTTCGAGGGTCAGGAAGGTTAACCAGGTATTGGGTAACAGTATCATCTTCACTATCACCAAGGGTGTTGACATTGTCGACCGGTGAACGTAGACTATGCACAACATGGGACCAATATCGGTTTTCTCCTAATGGAGCCCACGGAACTGCCCAGGGCGCAGTGTGTCATGACTTCTGTGTATGTTATTTTTCATGCATTGTTTTGTTTTACCTTAAAACTTCTAGAGTGACAGTAGGTTACTAATCATGTTTTTTACAGTTACGTTTTTGCTTTTCAGAATCGGGCAATCACCACAATCATGCCCTTGTTGTCTTAAACAACAATGCACATAAGGTGGTGAAGGACGTGATTTCGTATGCCCATATTCAAGAGAATAATACGTACTACAAGGAGAAGCTAGGGCAACGGATGAATAAGGTGATGGGTTCTTCAACAATCTACTTGACTGAGGATAAATATCATTCGGTAAACAATTCTAACTATTTTAATCTTCGATTTTTAAAATTTATTTTCATATAATGCAGAAGCTTAACATCCTTTCGTGTGAGGAGTCCATGATTTGCAAACCGCGACGATGCCTACTTTGAATTCTGCAAGCTTTGGTCTTCAGATAATTTCAAGAGCGTTTCCGAGAAGAAAAGGCAATGTCGTGGAACGGATCCGAAGCACCGATATGGGGCCGATGGACATATCCGCTTGGCTAAACGCATGGTAAGACCTACACTTGTCACTTTATCTATATACATTGTAATATGATTAACTCATCTCTACAGGAAGCTAAAACTGGTGTTGCGCCAAATGACATCAAGGTTTACATCGGTGGTCATAAAGGAGTAGATCCTGCATATCCAAATACATTGTGCAGTCAGTCAGACGTGGATAATTTGGTGAGATGTTAACAATTTTAAGAGTTTGCATCATTTTTCTTCGTCTAATCGACATTGTTGGTTTTTTGCAGACGCAATATGGTCAACAAATGGTTCAACTCCATGGAGAGGATTATGATTGGCGAAGGCAACCTGTTGACCCAATGGTCGTGTACTCTAGCGGAGTTGGAAAGAGCCATGGATGGTGAGTTGATGTTTCTCGATGTTTTGTGTGTGATACTAAATGGTAACTAATTATTTCAATGTTGCAGGTATTCCATGTTCAATGGAGTTATTGACTCAAGGGCGGTGAGAGATCAGAAGTCAAGTCAGTCGTCGCAGGGCTCCTCAAGAGCTAGCTCTCGTCGCTCAGATAACTCGGAAGTGCTTCAGTTGAGGGAAGATTTGAGGAAGCGAGACGAGGAAGTGAGGCAGCAAGTCAAGGAAATGAGACAGTAAGACGAGCAAATAAGGCAGCAACAAGAGTATTATGCCGCTTGGATAGCACTTGTTTGCTTGTTGGTGGTATGCAGGTGACTTCGGAGGCGACGGGACGGTTCACAGCAGGTAAATCTGGGTCAAGTAGGGAGCTTGATGCCAAGCGAGCGGGGAGCTCGGTCACGGTGGTTGCGTGGAGCTGAGGTTGGTCCTTGGGTCGAGGTGCACCAAGCGAAGGCAGAAAGTGCGGAGGGTGGCTCCGACTGAAGGTACCCCGAGGCAAAGTCGATTTGTGACTTGTGCCTGAATGTCGATTTGTGACTTTGAATGATTACGTTTGTGAATGTGAATGATTTGTGAAAGTGGACAATGTGAATGAGGCATGGTTAAGTTTGTGAATGTGGATTGTGGATGAATTTGTGGATTGATGTGATTTGAATGGTTGAATATGTTTGTGGATATGATTTTGAATGTGTAAATGTAGTTGTGGATGTGAATGTGTGATGATGTTTTGGATATGTGAATTGTGAATTATGATTTTGTTGTTGGATGTGATTGTGAATAGGAGAACCAGAAAAACAAAAAAAATCTAATAACTTATGTCGTCTACTAACTTCTGTCGGCCTGACCATAGCCGACGGAAGTTATAGGAATTCGGTGACGTGGCACAACAGCCTAACTTCTGTCGGCTATGGTCTGGCCGACGGAAGTTACAGCCGTTTTCGCTGACGTGGCATGCGGAGCCGTTAACTTCCGTCAGCCACGTGGAGTCGACGGAAGTTAACTATGTGTTGTATTTTTTGTAATGAATTATATGTTGTTTGCAATTTAAAAAGTTGGCTACCAAATCTTGGCTTTGATTTAAAAATTATATCCAGTAAATATTCGTAGACATATTTGTATCTGCTCTGTATCCGTTCTACATTCGTATCTGATAATATTTGATTCCATATCTGTATACGAAGTATCTGAATTCAAATCCGAATCTGAAAAAAATATGAAAAAAGATATGATATTATTGATATCCATCTGTATATCTCTAACCACACAATTTTATCTCTAACCACACAATCTTATCTGAGATGTTCAATTTTTTCAAACCATCGAAAATGTTGTCATCTCTAATTGCTCGTGATCTGGCCTACCGTAAAAGGTGGATTTAAAGTAAGTTTTTCTCCTTTTTTTGTATGTTATGATCTGGTCACTAATGCATATTATGACCCGTTACTAATATACATTTATACGGTAGTGCATATCTAAATGTTAAATTATCCAACAAACAAATAATGACTAATCAAGGTTGTTTAGCATGCACTTTTTTGCATCATCTTGATAGCAATAGACAAACTAGATATGCGTGTAGTAGTCACAGTAGGCTATATCAACAACGTAACACGTCATGCTCTGGATAGGAAGATATATATGCAAGTTTGTTTTCCCTTTTTGTATCTGTTCTCCTCTACTCCGTGTATATAAACCCTCCTGCTGCTCCTCCTCCTAGTCATCCAGCATCAACACAAGCTAGCAGAGCACAAGTAGAAGTGATTAGCTTAGCCATGGCTTCCATATCTGCTATTCTTCCACTGTGCCTTGGCCTCTTCCTCTTGTCCCAAGTGTCCACTGCCCAGTTCTCATTTGGTGAGAGCTCACGTGGGTTCAGGGGTGAGCAAGCAAGGCAATGTCGCTTTGAGCATCTTGCTGCCCTTGAGGCAACGGAGCAGCAGAGATCTGAAGCTGGCTTCACCGAGTACTACAACACCGATGCAAGAAACGAGTTCGGCTGCGCCGGAGTCAACGTCAGGCGTTGGGTTGTCGAGAGCAAGGGGCTGGTTTTGCCAACTTATGCCGGTGCTCACAAGCTGGTCTACATCGTCCAAGGTCTGTACATACATATATACATCGTCCAAGCTTGTGGTTTCTGCTCTAACTAGGGTACACAAACATATATATGCATGGTAGGTCGAGGAGTGTTGGGATGGCACTTCCAGGCTGCCCGGAAACATTCCAGTCGGTGAGGTCTACGTTTGAGCAGCAAGTGAGAAGCACCCAAAAGCTGACGGATGAGCACCAGCAGATTCAGCAGTTCCAGCAAGGGGATGTCATCGCGGTGCCAGCCGGAGTGCCCTTCTGGCTTTATAACAACGGCGATTCAACTGTGATCGCTTTCAGCATCATCGACACCGGCAACAATGCCAACCAGCTCGATCCTAGACCAAGGGTATATATATATAGTATGCATGCATATATAGATATACATATACCTGTATGCTTATTAATTTCTAGCTCAATCAACTTCAGTGAGTAACAAAATGTTAATGCATATCATATATATGTTGTGGAACAGGAGTTTTTTCTTGGCTGGCCGAAAGGCACAACAACACTACTCATACCAAGCCGAGCAACAAAGCAGCAATCAGAACGTCTTTGCTGGATTCAATCCAGAAGTACTCGCTGAAGCCCTGGGCGTGAGTAGGCAGACAGCGATCAGGCTCCAAGGCCTGAATGACCAAAGAGGTGCAATCATCAGAGTTGAACATGGCCTCCAGGCACTGCAGCCCTCTTTCCAAAGAGAGCCAACGAGAGAAGAAGAACAAGGCCAGGTTTACGTACCAACCCAAGAGCAGCAGCAAAATGGTCTAGATGAGATCTCCTGTTCGTTTAAACTCAGGAAGAACATAAACAAACCACAGTCCACAGACATCTTCAACCCTCGCGGTGGAAGGATCACAAGGGCTAACAGCCAAAACTTCCCCATACTCAACATCATCCAGATGAGTGCCACCAGGACTGTGCTCCAGAACGTGAGTATACAAAAAAAAAACAAAGCTTTTATGGGTTTTTATGCGTACAATTCATGCAGCTTAGGCCATACTGACTCATTTCCTCTTTTTCCCAGAATGCCTTGCTCACTCCACACTGGACGGTGAATGCGCACACGGTGATGTACGTGACCGCCGGCCAAGGGCGCATCCAGGTGGTGGATCACCGTGGTAGGAGTGTCTTCGACGGTGAGCTTCACCAGGATCAGATCTTGCTGATCCCTCAGAACTTCGCGGTTTTGGTGAAGGCCCGGCGTGAAGGGTTTGCATGGGTGTCCTTCAAGACCAACCACAACGCCATCGACAGCCAGATCGCAGGGAAGGCATCCATTCTTCGCGCTCTGCCGGTCGACGTGGTCGCCAATGCCTACAGGCTTTCGAGGGAGGAGTCCAGGAGCCTCAAGTTCAATCGTGCCGACGAGATGGCTGTCTTTGCACCGAGGCAGGAGCAGCAGTCATATGCTGATCAGTAAAAGATCAGCGACCATGTACCAAATATTTTACCGTTTTCAATAATGTGATGGATAGGCCTACACCTCTTTTTCCATGAAAATACCAATGAGAATAACTGAGAACTTATATATATGCTATGTGTTTCTCTATGGGAGGTGACAACTCAATTACATTTTTTTTTGCTTTGTGTTGAGTTCAAAGTGAAGACCACATTCACATCCTTTTTAGCTACATCGACATTTAACAATATTGAAGGCACGATGACACAACTTCCTACGATTTGTTTGCAGGAAAAATTCATGTCTGCATGTTTATAGAACATTCAAATTAATTTTGTGGTATATGTTTGTATTTAGTTTCTATATAATTAACTTCATCATCTCCTAGAAGCCCCCGTATGCACTCTATGAGAATTTGATTCTATGGCATCCAAAGTTAGCTCTATGGAAATATCTGGTTCATTTAATAGCACCAGAAGTTACACATTAGTTCTTCCTTTTCAGCGGTGTTACTTTAATAGCACCAGAAGTTACACAGTATTCATAAATGATTCCATATCCTAAGTGATCCCCTAAATCATCTTTTTTCTCTCCCAAAAATAGGAACTCCCTTTCTAATTCCCTTTAAAATATAGAATTGAGATTATAAGGATATTGTTGTGGACTAAGGGGCTGGTTGGATCCAAGGGGCTAAAGCAAAAGAGGCTAAAATTTAGTCACTTTAGAAGCTAAAAATCCAAACAATAAGGCTAAAAATGGGCTAAAATTTTTTAGTTCATTAGCCTCCAAAGTGCTAAGAGGGCTAAAATGTTCTCTTTCCACCCATCATAAATGATTTAACTCTTTTTTTAGTCCTTAGATCCAAACAGGGTGACTAAAATTTTAGCTTCTATTTTAGTCACTTTGCTTTAGCCCCTTGGATCCAAACAGGCCCTAATTGGATTTTAAGGATCAAGAGAGCTTAGGATGGCTCCTATATAAGGTTTTAGGGAATAAACAATAGTAACTCTCTTGAAGATGCTCTAAGATTACTTAGACAGTGAGCAGCTGGCATCTCCTGTAACAGAATGCACCAGGTATGAAGATAGACAAGAAGAAACTTAAACCGTAAACTCTTCCTTCTCTCTCTATCTATCACGAACTTCAGTCATGGTTACGGGGAAGCAAGGATTATGGTGTCCTCTCCCAAGCCATAACAATTTGTGCAACAAACTTGTACCCAAACCAGTAATCGACTCTTCGCAGTTCAGTTAGGTGTAGAATATTCAGAGTTCAATCCAAATAGTGAAATTGATAGCCAATCGAAGAATCAGAATATTCAGAGTTGGTTGCACACGTTCTTTACTCATATTCTTAATTCTTTACTCAGCATGATCCAAAACCCAATATTTTCATAGCTTCAATTTTTTAGGTCTTTTTTGTGCTTATGCATGACAAAATGAAGAATGTGGTCAACACACCTGAACCATGCATCTGCATGAGTTAGCTGGTTGAGTGTTCTCAAATGTGAAAAGATCGGACTTGCATCATCAAGCATAAAGTATCTGCCTCCTTATTAGCACCAGATTAGGAAGTTCTGCAGACAAATCGAATGAAAGAAGATTAGGTAGTCAAATTTCCTAATGCATCCTAATTGTATTAGTGTATATATGTGTAAGATTGGAATGCTTCATAGTTAAACTTTGTTGTCTTTGGCAACATTCAATGGTTGAAAACATGATATACGACCATGCTTGCATCATGTATCTCTCTTCTTTGTACCCAAATGTTCTTAAATGTTTTTCGTTTTTAGCACCTATAAATTGAGCACCACTTTACCATGGTGGTTTCTCCTAAGCATATAAACAAGTTTTGACATTTTTTATAATGTATAGAGACCCGTAGATTAAAGGGAAATTTGCGGATTTGTCATTGAAAAGTTTGTATACTTTGATTATTTGCCACTTGTGTGGATAACAAGTGGGATCATCTGAGTGTATGACAATGAGCCAAAGTGACAAATAATCGAAGCTCATTTTTAAGAGTGGCAAATCATCAAATATTCCTAGATTAAATGATAGGCACACACCCACCTAACTTTTATGTTGGGCCTTAACCTGGTGAACCCGCAGGTCAAAAAACTGACCTAGTCCTAACCTCGTAGGGGCAGGTCATGGGTCCCCAGCCCTATCAGGTTAACTGCCACCCCTAGGCAACCAAGCAGTTAGCCTAGCAAGCATTGTCATCATCTTCACCATAATCCGCTGCATAGTGACCCTATTGTCGGGTCCTCTTGCTTATCCTCTGAAAATTTGTCAACAAGCAAGTGTGAGTACATTGTGTACTCAGCAAGACTTTAGTGTTTGCAGTAGTAATCCATAAATAAATGCAAGGGTTCTGCCATTTTGCATAAAACACAACAATAGAGTGCAAAACAGTAGCAAATTTAAAGCTGTTTTTGTAAAACAATAAGCAACCTAAAGCAAACAAGTATAGATCATCTCCTCAAGTCCTCATTCCTCGCTATGGCAGCCAATTTTCGCGCCGCGGAAGCTAGGTTGTGTTGAGCCTCTCTGCCTCCAGCGCAAGGCGCTGCTGCGGCACGAAAATCAACTGCCAAATCAGCTGCCATGGCTGGGAACCTAGCTGACAGCCTGCCAATCAGAGAGATGGAGGGGTTAGGCTGGGCCCACCAGTCCAATAATGGGGTTGACCCCAAAATAAAAACTGTGCCTAACATCCTTGCCAGGCTTGCAGGAGTGGGAGCCTGGGAGGAAAAGGAAGGAAAGGTCAGTCCAATGAATAGTGCCTACAATTTTCCAACTATTCAGAGGAATTTGACGGGTTGGTCAATGGGGCAAAGTAGCTCCAATGAAGCTGAAATTTTGTGGCAAGGCTTTTACCAGTAACTAAAATTTATAGGATTTTTTCAGAATTAAATGAGGAAGAAGAAATCTGAGCCATCAAAAGAGCCAGTTATAGACTATTAGGGTTTACGGTGGATTCGGCTAGCTAACTCAGTGTAAAATGATGCAACTAGGATGCATGCACATGAAAAACATTTTTATGCGGAGAGGAAAAAGAATGGACCGCAACAATTATTAATGCTAAAATGGAAAGAACAGTAACGATTGAAATGTTGAAATGTGTTTTCCTATATAAACAACTACTACTAACCAACAGTGGTGGATTTATATTGGCCCAACAAAGTGGACAAGACACAGGGTAGATTTTCGTTTTCAGACAAGCACATGTAGATACATGGGTAACACCCTCTAGACCAACCAATGGATTGGAATAATATATTGATACACATCATTGGTAGACCATTGATTTACTTCCTCTAGATGAGTCTTGAACTTTGCTGACAATAGCACAAAAGTTATGTGAATGTTATTTAGAAAAATTCAGCATATCACTGTTCCCAATTTACCATATTTTGATACTTACATGCATATCCTGGATGAAACCGTAAACTTTCTGCTTTCCTGTGTGTATTATCCTATCTTTGTGGTAACCTGTACAAGGAAACTGTTGTCATCAGTTTTAATATATGATCAAAGGATATAATACAGTAAAATAAATATATCTTCAAATCACCTGAGAATCATCACATTGATAAGTTATGGCAGTATTCAGGTGTCAAATTAAGCCCAGAGAGCTGAACTAATCAAATGCCTGATAAAAATCTTGCTATTTTCAAACCAAAGATGGATCATTGCAAATTATATCATCGTCATTACAATATATTTCCACTAATGAAACAAGATCCATCATTTTTTGCATCTCTCTTGACTGATGGAGAATCATATCATTGGAGACAAATGTCTGAACAATTCCACCTATCTCTATCCAGCTACAGCCAGGCACCTTATTTCCACACATATTCCTCATTACACTTCTTACCTTTGCAAGCTCACTCCAAGCTCCTGCAGCAGCATATGTATTAGATATAAGCAGGTAATTTACTGGATCATTTGGCTTTAGACTGAATAGCTTAGAGGCAGCCCACTTTGCTGACTCAATGTTGCCTCGCATCCTACAAGCACCAAGGAAAGCTCCAATTACATCAACATCTGCTTCAAAGGGCATGTTCACCACAAAATCATAAGCATCTTTAATCCTTCCAGATCTTCCTATGAGATCAACTAGACAAGAAAGATGCTGCGGAGTTGGATCAATTTTGTAGTCCCTCATCATTAGAAGAATGTACTTGAAGCCATCTTCGATGAGCCCAGCATGACTGCACGCAGAAAGAACTCCAAGAAATGCAACGCCATCAGGTTGTATGCCTTGTTGGAGCATTATGTCAAAAAAATGGACTGCGCTCTTGGCAAGTCCAAGATACGCAAAAGAAGAAATCATTGAGGACCATGTAACTAGATCTGGGTTATGGATCATACCAAACATTTGAGTTGCTTCTTGAACAAAACCATTCCTACCATAAGCCATGATAAGGGCATTGCCCACTTGTAGAAAGTCTTGGAAACCTATTTTAACTGTGTAAGCATGAAGCTGAGTAGCCTCATTGGCCGCCGCCATGTTGGCACAGGAACTAAGTAGACTGGAAAGCGTAAGCTCATCAGGACAACAACCATCTCTCATCATACACACAAAAAGCTCAAAAGCTTCCTTGCCTCCACCATGCTGCCCATAGCAAACAATGATTGCATTCCAGGTGATGGTATTCCTCAGCACCATGGCATCAAACACCAGACTAGCCTCCGCAATTCGGCCACACTTGGCATACATATCGAGGAGCGCAGTAGTGACCACCACGTCCAGGTGGAGACCCAACCTGATGACAAGCCCATGTACGGAGATTCCCAAGAGCAGTAACAATTTGGCATGGTCAGAGCACGACGAAGAAGCGCGTGCACTGAGCAAGGCACTGAAGGTGAAGCCGTCGCCAGGGAACCCGGAGCGCCTCATGGAGCTAAACAGATCCCAGGACTGGCGCACCATGCCGTGAGAAGAGTAGCAGGAGACCATGACGTTCCAGAGCACCTGGTCCTTGTGCAGGCTTTCGTCGAACACCCCGCGGGCGTGGTCGACGAGCCCGGACTTGACGTAGGCATCGGCGAGCGCGGTGGCCACGCGGGCGTCGGAGGCGCTCCCTGACTTGATAACGAGCGGGTGGATGCACAAACAGGCGCGGCGGCCATGGCCGTCGGCACAGGCTCCCAAGCGGAGGAGCCGGAGCAAGGCGAGAGCGCGGCGCATTTCGTCGAACAGGTGCGGGGGCAACGGCATCGCGCGGAGAGGCGAACACGCGAGTCGCGAGCGAAGCAAGAGATGGTTGCGAATTTGGAATGGCCAAAATCGGATTTCAACTCCCAAGTTTTGTTTTTGACTTTGATAGCCAAAGTCGGCTGAAGAATCCGAAAATAAACTAAAATCTAAAAAAATAGAAAACATCAGTTTTTTTAAATTTTTTATCAGTTAGAGCATTTCTGAAAGCTTTTCTATTTTTAACTCTTCATTTATCTATTTAGTTAACTATCTAAAAAGATTTCTCTCTGTATTTGTCGCATGCTTCAAAAGACTTTCTATTTCCAACTCTCTAAAACATTACTACTCATTTTTAAAATCCCCAAAAAATTTAAAACATTTGATTTCTTTTTGAAATGTCGATTTCTAACCTTAGAAATACCCAAATTATAAAATTTTATATTTTTTTAAAATATATATTTTTCTCCATAAAGAAGAGAACCTTTTCAGCTGCACCAATTTTCACTATGATGCTGTAGCGCAAAGAGTGTTGAGCTAGCGCCCCCACTACAAGCGGGTCCACACGAAATAATACTAGCGACGTGCACCGTGATTTGAGACTGCAGGTGGGGCCTAAAAAATTTGGCCATCCAACTTGGCTGGCTAAGTTTGGCCATTTGGCTGCCCAAGTTTGGTCATTGAAGAGTCCAGTTTAGCCAATCAGATGGTTTAGCTAGCCAGTTAGCTAATCTATTGGAGTATATTTTTTTGACTTGAATAGCTAAAATTTATCTTGAAGAGCTTGGTAGCCGAGCTTTTGGAGATGTTATTAGATACTCAGATTATCTAGCTAATCTATCGGACTAGCTAGTTACTCTCTAACTACCGGAAGCTTCCAAACAGGCTCATAAGTAATGCTTAAATTATGACTCAATTATGCTCCAAACGGAAAAATTATTTCTAATCTATAGATTAATCAAAATCAGGCGTTGTAATCTTTTTACTTCCTGGAAATTTCAAGAACTAATAGAACCTAGGATAAAAAATGGAGCAGAAAATTTCAATACGTTTTGGGAAAAACAAAAAACAGAATATCTTGGGCAAAATAGGATTTTTATAAAGTGGAAAGAAAACGAATACGAAAATAAATATTTTGTATAATAGATACAAAAAGTATATGTTTCCATCGTTTCTTTACTATAACATACGAACTATTTTATTTGGTGATGTACATAGTTATTATATATAGCGAACATAGCCCATCTCCTATATATTCCGATGGTTAGATATCTTGATAATATCAACTTTCATGTTTATTTATTCTTCGTCTGAATAATATTAGAATGGAGTGATCCTTATTTCGAGTACTTCTAGTTGAGTACTCCCTATCTATCTAAGTTCTCCGAGAGTATAATTTATCAATTGTAATAAATAGATGCATGAAATTCTTGGGCACCTTTTTGAATAGTTTGACTATATCAAGCCCTAAAACTAGGAATTAATAACCAAGAAATAGAGATGGCATATAAGGCACGTAGACTTGTTTAGTAAAGAATTGTTACTTTTCAAATGATCTGATAAGTCCTTAGGCATAAGTTAGAACAATTAGCCAAAAATATATTCCCTTGTCCATATGCTTTCTCCATCAATGCTCTTGAAGAAAATGATTGCCAAGTGGATTTCTCTTGAGATACATGTTGGCGTAAAAGATTACGCCAACATGTTCTCTGTAATCAAGAACAGACAAACAACGAGTTCGTGTTTAAGAACTATCTCAAGCCTCCGAATGGATAATAGCTTAAGTAGTCCGAATGTGTGTATTAGAATAACTGAGTATTTCCCCTCTCGTTACAGGGTGAAGAGGGGGTATTTATAGGCAAAAATGTCTAAGGAAAAGACCTATTTACCCCTTAATTACAACCGACATAGTGGAAACTATTCGGTACCCTGAATAGGGTTAAAATGGTAAAATCTATCCGAGGCAAATGGATAAGCCAAACGTCTTATCAATCCTGTCGCTCTGCTTCGGAGCCTCATATCCTGCGGAGGGCTCTTTCGGACTTCAGATCGAGGCACCCTTCGGCTTAACGCCTCCACCTTCGGGTATGAACCCATCAGCTCCGAAGCTTAGTGAGTCACTTTGAACTGTTCATCTCTAAGTCCTGAAAGTGGAATATTTTCCCCCAACAGCAGCCCCTCGAATACGCCTCTCCGAATTTAACTTGTACAGAAGGAAGGCAGTATACGCAAGGAATATTTTCATATTCTTAGACTTAGAGAAAATTTGAACACATTACAGTCTTTCGGAGGATCTCTGAACCGAAGCATTCGGACCACAGCTCCGAGCCCCTAACGACCATGTGAACGCTTCGTGGGAAAGAGAACCGTTACGCAGCCCAAACGTCGTGAAGAGTCGTTTAATTATAATCGTTACTGCACAAGTAGCTGTTATACTCTATAAAAGGTAACGGTCGAAATTTACAGCGGTCTCACGCCATTCCACTCTCGGGACCCACCTGCCAGCGACGGGAGTCGAACCTGCAATGTGAATGCGATCGAAGCACAGTAACTAGCGGACGATTATAAAAAGGGGACTAGAATTTACTCAAGACCTTTTACCGTGCTTAGCATCCGTGATTCTCTTCCTTCAACCTTCAATTCTCACAATCTTTCAATCCACCGAGTCATGGCGAGGACCAGCCACACCGTTCCGGCAGCAGCGGGCACTCTGGCGTAGAGGCAAGCGTGGGCCGCCTCAGCCGTAGCAGCAATGGCGGGAGCTCCGGGCGACGCCTGGCCCAAGAACCCCCGGGAGCTCTGCCCGCCATCCAAGAAGAAGATCCCTCAGAGCTTCCTCATCTGCCAGTCCACGAGCACCGCTGAGTCCATTGAAGAGGCCATGGAAGGGAAGCTGGGGACCGGACTAAGGACTCGAGTCCCCGGGTCGGAATCAACCCCGAGGCCGCGGAGCGGAGAAGTCGTGGTTTTCGAGGCCTTCTTCGAGGCAGGCTTGGGACTTCCGGCCATCGATTTCTTAGCGGAAGTACTGGATATGTTCCACATCACCCTACCCCAGCTGTCTCCCGATGCCATCGCCCGCCTGGCTGTTTTCGAATGGGCGCTTCGGGCCGAAGGGTGCGAGGGGCGATCGGAGGTCTTCACCGCCACCCACGAAGCCATCTGCCAGCTGAAGCCGCAAGATGGGCCCGGGGACACCAAGGTGATAACAGCCTTCGGCAGCGTCAACTTCTAGTTGCGGAGGGAGCACGCCCAACACTTTCCGGCAAAGGCCATCAACGATCGATGGTACACCAACTGGATCCTTCGGTGGTTCTACGCCGAAGTCGGAGAGGACTCTCCCCTCGCTAGGCCTCTTCAGGAGATCTGGTTCCGGAAGGAGGCGGAGGTTGCTCCGAACCCTAGCCTGCTCTCAACGTGGCTAGGGCTACTGACTTCGGTGGCCAGCCGCATGAGCATGCACGACCTCGCCGAAGAGTTCATTGCTCTTCGGATTCCACCCCTCGGGGCCAACTGGCCGATAGTGTTCAAACAAGCTTCGGAGGATGATGAAAATAACATACTCATAACATGTTACCCTTTTTTCAGCGGTTCCACTGGCATTAGCCCCGGAGCAAATAGCTCGGGCCACTGAAAGGGTCCTCGAAGCCCCTACGATGGCTGAAAGGCAGAAGAGGTTGGAGCTGGTGGGAAGTTGGGAGTGCTCCAATAGAGTGTGGGGGGCTCTCACGATGGTGCCCCCTCCTCTGCCGGATTTTAACCCGGCCGGAGCTACTCCTCGGAAAAGGAAAGCCATCGCCGAGCCTTCGAAGAAGGCTAGCAAGACTCCCTCTAAGAAGAAGAAAGTGGTGAATATCCCTTCGCAACTGGCTCCCGCTTCGTCTACTTCGTCCTTGGACGTCCGGAGCTCGACTTCGGAGGATTCCGGGAACGAGGACTCCAGCGCCCAATTGGCGAAGACCTTCGAGAACTATCTCTTGGAGGGCGACGAAGATGCGACCGGGGTCCCGACCGAAGCTTCTGCTCGGGAGGTTGCGGAGGTAGACTTGGCACGCACACCTGTGCCCGCTGTTGAGAACTCGGAGCCGAACACTGTCTCCCCCAACTCGCCCGTAGCTGGGGTGATCACGGCGGAGGTCGAGGTTCCAGCGGAGAACACACCGGAGAGGACTTCGGGGGACGACATCGACGAGATCCTCCGGATGTACGAAGTTCTGGAGGACCCGGCGATTTTGCCTCATGGCGCCTCCGAAGGTATACTTCGAATCTTTTGCCTTGGTCGATTCCTACAACGATTTTCACTTTGTAAATGTTCACCAAATACCTTGATACTGCAGGTACATCGAGGGGCGATGAAGCTCTGGCGGCGCACGAAGATCCATCTTCTTCGGGGGTCGTGGTTCCGATGGACACCTCAACTCCACTAAACGCCCCGGCCCCGGTGGCGGGGGCCGTTCCCACCGATGCGGCTCCGGTGACCGAGGTCGCTCCTGCTGATGCGTCTCCAGCCGAAGGGGTAGCCGTCGAAGGAAGAGCTACCTCTGCCGTAGTCGAGCCACCCGCCTTCATGCTGGGAAGGGGCAAAAGTAGGGATGGCAATCGTGCCCGATTACCCGTTTACCCCGCGGGTAAAAACCCTATTAAGGTCGGGTTTGTTCTCAATTTCATACCCGATGGGTAAACGGGTACGGTTATGGGTATCGACTACCCATACCCGTTTACCCGTTTACCCGATTATCCACACTATAAAAATAAATGTGAAACCCTAACATCCCTTCATCCCTCTTCTCTCTCCACCCTCCACCCTCACCAGCCGCCACTCCTCTCTCAATTCACTTCTCTTTTTCTTCCTCTCCTCTTCTCTTCCAGACCCTGTACACCCCACGAGCGCGCCACGTCAGTTGGCGTGGCTACGCCACCGCAAGCCGCCCGTGCGCTGGCCTACGTGGCCGAGCGCCGCCCCTCACGCATCGCCCCACGTGTCATCGACTACCACCCTGCGCTAGCCCAGATGGCGCGGGTGCGCAGCCCTCACGCATCACCCCGCACTGGCCCGCATGCCGAGTGTCTCCCTGTCACGCCCCGATTTAATAAATCTGGACTTTTATTGAAATTCCATAGAAAATCAATAAAAACAAGACGTTCATCATGCGACCACGTACAATACGAGCAAATCATTCACGGTTCGTAGACCGTATTAGTACAAAAGTGAATAAATAAGAAGAGAAACTAATAAATCAAAGAGTCCTAGATGAACGCCTCCTTCTAGTCTCGCCTTGACTGGGTCGCTACTCCAGACCTTCATCCTCCTCGTAGTAGATGGGCTCTGATGGTGTAAGTCAACGGGGTGAGTATAGATGTACTCAGCAAGCCACCGAATGCAATAT
This sequence comes from Zizania palustris, assembly GCA_019279435.1. Classification (NCBI taxonomy): domain Eukaryota; kingdom Viridiplantae; phylum Streptophyta; class Magnoliopsida; order Poales; family Poaceae; genus Zizania; species Zizania palustris. Next base: position 25,451,448 of record JAAALK010000282.1, read on the forward strand.
AATGCAAGATAATAACAAGGGAGATAGTGGCTAATTTTTGCGGAAAAGCATAATTGTAAAGCATTAAGTGTGATCAATTTTATTAGTACTGAAGAGTAAACATGTGTATGCATCATCATCTTCTAACTCGAGGAGTACGTTTTACCTCCTCGCACAACAGTCCTTACATGCCATGAATAACTCAACCATTCAAACAATTGTAAACTAACTGCGAGTAGTCACACAACCCGCCCTTGACCGTGGGCTCGGCTTTTCGAAAAGATTAAATTACTCTGATCAGAGATGTACCACTGTACCCACAAGGCACGCACTCATCACCTACACCAAAGTGTAATGAGATGACCCATTCCACGGGAACTCGTGCCAAAACCTTCCATATGGTTCGCCTCGACTCAACAGCACCCTCTTATAGGTTTCATATGGTGTCCCGACGCGTCGGTGCCCCACCATACCCCCCCTTGAGCCTCCTTTGGTACAAGTCGCCCGCAGGCTTGCCCCTTGCCCCCTCTTCTATGGTGCAGAGAGTCGGAGTGTTCCATACTTCCAGTTAGGACTTACCCATTAGACTTGTGGTTGGTACGGAAGTGCTTTGCAACAGATCCCGCAGACCGATCCTTATAGTGCCCCGGGTGCGACCAACCAGTTTCCGAGCTTGCATCCGAAACCCACCATGCTTATAACATACCCAAGTCCAATAGAGTCCAGAGACAAGAATAACGGGGTATTTCATATACCAGAATCCATCTATCTATGACTCATTATTTTTATCCTATAGCAGTTGTGCCGGTACATTGGGCACTAGCTAATATAATATTTGTAGAGTGACAAGGAGTTAAGGCTCAATAAGCATGGCTTGGGTTTGCACACAAGGACGAAGATCTAATAAATATAAGTGTAAGGCTTGATATTTGACTAATGCAATATTAACCTATGAGTTATAGCGATAGTTTATTAAAACATGGGCTCAATGATGATCAACTGTTTCCACAGAAGGGTCGATGACTTGCCTTGCTCAGGAAAGGGTGAAGGTGGAACCTCGGAATAGAACTCCGGATCTTCAACGACGTAGTAGTCTTCTCGATATGAAAAAGTAAATAAAACATTCAATAAACAATCCAAAACAATCAACCATACTAACATACATGTTTATGTTGGATTAAGTAAAGGAGATAAAGTCTTAACTTTTAGGGATTTGTTACTTAAACATTTAAGATTAATTTTTAATGAGATTCCTTAATTTTATAACTTGATATAATTATTTTTCTTAAGGGGGTTTTTATTTTTCCCTTTTTAAAGTTGAAGTAAAAAGGTATTGAATAACCTTATTATTATTTTAATTGTAGTAAAAATACTGGACTTAAGTTATTAGGTTTCCTGAGGTTGTTATATAAATTTTTAGGATATTTCCATAAAGGGTTGACTTTTTCTTAAATGCATTAATTAAATGTCCTAAAAGGGCCTTTGCAATATCATTTAATGGAATAAAGTGGACAAAATGAATATTCTATTTTTATTGTATTACAAATAGTGGAATAAAGTCATTAAGTCTTCTAAGATTATTATATAAGTTTTCATGATATTTTTGTAAAATGTTACATTTCTATTATATGAGTTAATCATTTATCTTAAAGGGCCTTGGAAATGGTATTTAATAAAATGAAATGGGCAAAATGAATCATTATATTTGTTGGACCGGAAACGGCGACCAGAGGGGGGGGGGTGAATGGGAGCTTTTAAAATTTCGGGCTAAAAACTAGCCTTCGGTTTTAGTTTTGTCTTCTGCGGAACAGACTTCGAACACTACCTTCGAAGGTCTGGTTCGGAGGTGCTTTGACAGCTCCGAACAGAGGCTTCGCAGGAGCAAAAGTTCGAAGCCTAGAAGACTTCGCTCCACTTACAACCCTCGAAAATCTACTCTGCTAAGTCAGTGCAGGCTCCGCACACAGGGTGCTTCGAGCAGGCTTTGCACTTCACCCTTCGCAAGAGTGGACACCCCACTGGGGACTTCGACCAAGTACTTGGCAGCAGCAACTGGTGCTGGGCTTCGTACACGAAGGACTAAACTCACACTGACAGACTTCGCTAGAGTCACAGACACGATAAAAGCACGGGCTTCGATCAGGGCTTCGCTAGTAAGCAGCGAGGTCTCGCCTCCTGTTACACAGAGCGACAGCACAATGAAAAACACACTTCGCACAAAACACCCTTCGCCTAGACAGGCTTCGGTGCACTACAACTAGCGAGGTATGTAAAACGAGCTCAAGCAAAAAGCACACAGAAGCAGGGCTTCACCGCTTGAACAAGGAACACTAAAAATTGAACTCTGGATGAATACAACGAAGTGTGTGGCTAGTACAGGAGCTCAACAGTAAAATGCTCAAAAAGTGTTCTAATGTTACCTACCGAGCCCCCATATTTATATCCCACAGTTCACCCAAAGGAATTGACTACTTTACCCCTAGGGTTTACAATGGTTTTGTCTCTACAGAACTGAGGGGTACAAAAGGTAGTCAACTTTATTGGAGGCTTCTCTGTCAGCCTTTGCAGAGGGGACAGCGCCAGCTTTTTGCAGAGCAGACACTGTCAGACTTGCAGCCTTTGACCTTTCCGAAGCCCCCTTTCGCACGCGATGGGTGCGGTAGCTTCGGTGATAAGCCTTGAGCCAGAAGGCCTTCGCTTCACCGAAGTCAGCCTTCGATACAGTGATGGTTTTGAGCCGAAAACGTCAAATCCCTTGGGCCTTCGCACCAACACCTCCAGAGTGGACCACCACGGCTTCGCAGCTTCGCCCAGCTCGAACTCCGTCAGTCCGTGTACCGAAGCCATGCAGGCCGAAGTACCACAAGACAACCACACTCCGAAGCCCCACCTTCGGAGTACCACCCTTCGAAGTCCCTCCTTCGTCCAAGGCCTCCGCATGAAGCATTCCATGAGCACTTCGTCGCAGTGTCTCTCCCCGAGTACACTCCTCGACGAGCCTCACCCGGAGCACACTTCGAACTCCTTGCCTCAGCAGAGGACTTGATCCACCCAACTCCGAAGTCACTCCATTCGGAGTACCTTCGAAGTGCCTCACCTCCGAGGACTTTGTCTCGGAGTACCTTCACCCGGAGCCACGCTCCGCACTCTCTGCCTTCACCTGGCGCACCTCGACCCGAGGACCGACCCAGACCCCTTCGCAGCCACCGTGACGGAGCTCCCTGCTCCCCTGGCATCAAGCCTCCCGCTTGACCCAGGTTCACCTGCTACGAACCTGTCCGTCGCCTCCGAAGTCCCTGCGCACCACAGACAAGCAGACAAGTGTATCCAATACTCCGGAGACCTCTTCGGGTTAGCAACCTCCGGTACACACTTCGGTGTACTGCCCAAAGTACCGAGGCCTTCGGTACACACCCAGTCATCGTGTACTGTCGGACCCCTCCGACAGGCACACTCCGCTGCCACAGCTGCAGCAACCAACCACCGAACACCCTTCGGTGAAACCACCTCCGAACCCCTTCCAGAGGTACCCCTTCGAATAGAGGTTAAAAGCATGTCAATCACTCATCACAAATACTGAAACCAACCCTTGGTTTCTCAATCTCCCCCTTGATGAGTGCATTGACAACCAACTTTAAGTTCACGAAAATTTAAAAAATTTCAGCACACAAGTGACCATAAAAACTCAGAAAAGAGCCAAATCATGTCACTTGACAGAAGAAATTTTCTTCCCCCTTTGTACACGAGTAAAAGCCCCTTCGGCAAATCTCCCCTTTTTCAAGACAAAAACTCCCCCTGAGTTAAGTTTTCCCCCTTTGGCAACAAAGAACCTTCTCCCCCTTTATGTCAAATTTTCTCCGCAGAGAACGTAGCAAGTCTCTCCCCCTTTGGCAATGCAAGCATCAAGGAGCATGAAAAAGATGCATAGCTGAGAAATGAGCAGAATTGCAAAGACATATAAAGCAAAAATATGCCAATAATAACACCAATGATCATGGGCTCAGCTCAAATTAACAATCTCTAAAACATGATGAAGCATGTGATTTGATCAGTTTTGAAATAAAAGCACCACCACTTAGTCAAGGAAACTAGACAAGTAAAAGCAAGGACTGCGCAAAGCTAGTCAATTTCTACTCTAGACAGACAAGTCCAGTTCAAATGGAGCATGAAAAGCAACCTTGATGATCAATGAATTTTGTTGTTCTTTTCTTCGTGCCAGGGGTTATTTGTTTGTCCACCTTATACTTTCCAATCCGGCCAAGCCTAGGCATGAAAGCCATTAGAAGCTTAAAGCAATGATTTTGGCATACACTACACTATTCCAGTTCAGACCAAGGTGCAATGGTAAGCAGTCTAGAATATGATAGTGCGACAAACAAACCCACCTGGATCTTTTCACTTGAAGCATGCAAATCATGGAATTTTTGATTTTAACTAAATGAACCAATTGTTTGGCATTTTATGAATATCCATGAAGATGTAGAACAATTTTTCAAGTTGCAAATTTTAGCATCCAAAGAAATGTGTCTTGCTATCAAGTAGATAAAAGATAGCTAAAGCAGTCCTGCCTAAACATGCTAGATTCAAGACTAAGCAGTGAGCACGATTTGATTTTGAAAAGAAAACATCATGCACATGAATGTTTCAGGTAAATTAAAAGGAGCTGAGCTGACACAATTTCATGAATTATAAGCAGGCATATAAATGCAAAAGATGTAAATGCAATTTCAACACACAATTAGCAAATGCACATCCATCTAAAACTGCTCCCCCTCACAAAATGCCGTAAGGGTGACAAATACCAAGTTCCCCACGCAAGTAAGCAAATCGAGAAGCATCGAGGGGTTTCGTGAAAATGTCGGCAAGCTGGTGTTGGGTATCAACATATTGAAGTTTAATATCACCCTTCTCATTGTGATCTCTGAGAAAATGATATCGCACATCAATGTGTTTGGTTCTGGAGTGCTGAACCGGGTTGTTTGCAATACAAATAGCACTAGTGTTATCATAGAAAAGTGGAACACTCTTATATTCCAACCCGAATTCCCGCAAAGTGGAAATCATCCACAAAATTTGAGAGCAACAGCTAGCTGCAGCAACATATTCGGCCTCAGCCGTTGATTGTGCAACACTAGACTATTTGCGGGAAGACCAGCAAACCAAAGAAGTACCCAGAAAATGACAAGTACCAGAGGTACTCTTCCTATCAATTCTACACCCAGCAAAGTCCGCATCGGAATAACCTCGAAGACATAAAGATGAAGATGTTGAATACCATATGCCAAATTCAAGTGTATGTTTGAGATACCTGAGTATGCGTTTTACCGCTTGGCGGTGCGAAGCTCGTGGCGAAGCTTGAAAACGAGCGCACAGACACACCACAAAGTGTATGTCCGGCCTCGTAGCAGTCAAGTAGAGGAGGGAGCCGATCATGCTTCGGAACTCCTTCTGATCTACGGCTTCTCCATCTTCGTCAGGATCCAATGCTACAGATGTAGCCATTGGAGTGGCGAGGGGCTTCGCATCGGACATGTCAAACTTCTTGAGCAGGTCCTTGGTGTACTTTGTCTGGTGGACAAAAGTACCTTGTTTGCTTTGCTTGATTTGCAAACCAAGGAAAAAGGTGAGTTCACCCATCATTGACATTTCAAATTCCCTGCTCATGGTATCTGCAAACTCGGCAACCAAAGCATGAGAAGAGCCACCAAAGATGATATCATCCACATAAATCTGAACTAGGAGGAAATCTTTGCCATGCTTGAGAGTAAACAAAGTTTTATCAACAGAGCCCATCAAATACCCCCGCTCAAGCAGAAAAGACTTAAGTCTGTCATACCAAGCCCGAGGGGCCTGCTTGAGTCCATAAAGAGCCTTATGAAGTTTAAGGACTTTATGTGGGTACTTGGGGTTTTCAAAACTAGGGGGTTGTTTTACATAAACATCTTCGCCTATGAAGCCATTAAGAAAAGCACTTTTGACATCCATTTGATAGAGTTTGAATCCCCGGGATGTCGCAAAGGCAAGCAAAATCCTAATGGCCTCAAGGCGAGCAACAGGTGCAAAAGTTTCAGTAAAATCAATCCCTTCTAGTTGAGAAAAGCCCTGAGCTACAAGTCTAGCCTTGTTTCTAACTATAGTCCCATCCTCCCCTTGTTTGTTTTTGAAAATCCATTTTGTTCCAATGAAACGAACATTTGGTGGAGGATCAACTAATGACCAGACTTGGTTTCTCTCAAAATTTTCAAGCTCTTCATGAATGGCATTGATTCAACTAGAATCAGAAAGTGCATGACTAACATCTAAGGGCTCGAAAGAAGCAACAAACACGGAATCAATGAAATGAGCATGAGAACGTGTTACCCTTTGATCAAGCTCACCAATGATCTGCTCGGGAGGGTGCATCCTTTGAACATGGTGTGGAGCCTCGCGACGGGATGCAGTCTCCCCCTCAATTTGTGCGTTGGATTGGTCCAAGATGACCGATGTTGAGGTAGTTGCTTCGGGACCTCGTGCCGAAGTAGTTGAAGCGGGGTCGGCTTCGGGGGTTGACGTCGAGGGTAGTAGGGGTTCATTCTCGAATTCTCCGGGATCTTCCTCTTCGAAGATGGTCTATTTCATGTCGTGTTCATTTGCCTGTTCAAATGCAGAACTAACAGAGGGGGTTGATTCATCAAAAGTCACATCACATGACTCGATGACAGTGTTAGTTTCCAAATTATAAACACGATAAGACTGACCATGAGTAGTGTAACCCAAAAAGATCCCGTCAGAAGAACGCGACTCAAATTTATCCAAATTTCCATGTTTTAGGATAAAGCAGCGACAGCCAAAAACTCGAAGATGAGTGACCTTGGGCTGTCTCCCAAAACGCAGCTCATAAGATGTTAAGTTTAAAATTGAGCGCAAGAATATACGGTTTGAGATGTAACATGCAGTGTTCATGGCCTCAGCCTAGAATTTTCTAGGAGTCCTATGCTCATCAAGCATCGTCCTAGCCATCTCAACCAAAGTGCGGTTCTTTCTCTCAACAACACCGTTCTGTTGAGGAACCCGCGGAGCAGAGAATTGATGTTCTATGCCATGCTCCATGCAAAAGTCAACAAAGAGACTATTTTTGAACTCCGTGCCATTATCACTTCGAATGAATTTCAATGCACCAGGGAGTTCAGTAAAAAGTCTCAGAGCCAAGCTCCGAAAGTGTGAAAACACTTCATCCTTGCTGGCAAGAAAGAAGACCCAAGAGTAGCGAGAGAAATCATCGAAAATAACTAATACATACCACTTGCCGCCTAAAGAACTAACCCGAGAGGGACCTACAGCTAGCTGCAGAAACATATTCGGCCTCAGCCGTTGATTATGCAACACTAGACTATTTGCGGGAAGACCAGCAAACCCAGACCCCTTCGCAGCCACCGTGACGGAGCTCCCTGCTCCCCTGGCATCAAGCCTCCCGCTTGACCCAGGTTCACCTTCTACGAACCTGTCCGTCGCCTCCGAAGTCCCTGCGCACCACAGACAGGCAGACAAGTGTATCCAATACTCCGGAGACCTCTCCGGGTTAGCAACCTCCGGTACACACTCCGGTGTACCGCCCAAAGTACCGAGGCCTTCGGTACACACCCAGTCATCGTGTACTGTCGGACCCCTCCGACAGGCACACTCCGCTGCCACAGCTGCAGCAACCAACCACCAAACACCCTTCGGTGAAACCACCTCCAAACACCCTTCGGAGGTCCAACCTCCGAACCCCTTCCGGAGGTACCCCTTCGAACAGAGGTTAAAAGCCTGTCAATCACTCATCACAAATACTGAAACCAACCCTTGGTTTCTCAATATTTTTATTGGCTTATAAACAGTGTAATGGAGTCATTATGTCCCCAGAAATTAATATATATATTTTTAAGGGTTTTTTTGGTTTATTTAAATGAAATATGATTTTAATCCTAAAGGGGACTTTTATTTATTATTTAATAAGATTATTATGTGCCAGGTAAACATATTGTTTTTATTGCATGAAAGTGTAGAGATTAAAAAGACAAATTTTCCAAAATTGAAATGGTCAATTTTGGAGTTAATTTGAGCAAGATATGAATTTTTAAAGTTTAAAGCTATTTTCTGAATTTTATTTAAACCAGAAAACAGGCTTGGGTCCACGATGAGCCAGGTTCACCATGGACCCGCGCACTGTGAGCGTGGACCGGGCGGATTTGGACCGTTGGCTCCAGATCCAACGGTTGGTGGCGGGGCGGGGGCACTTAAGTGGCGATCGACGGCCCTCAACGCACGATACCCCTTCGGCTAAGATCAAGGGCCAAGATTAGATCCATGGCCGATCTAATCTCAACCATCCATCCGTGATCGCACGGCGGAGGTCTCGTCTGGCACGCACGCGACACGGGGGAGACCGAGGTCTTCGTCCCCGGCGCCGGCCGAACGACGGCGAGTGGCCACCGGCGGCGGCGATGGCCTAAGGCCCTATTTTCCGGCAAAAATGGGTAGAGGGGAGGATGGGGAGTACGGGGGTACCAGTGGCGACAGAGAATGATGACCAGCGGCGATCGGCGTCGAGGAGCAGGTGGTGGAGCCCTTCGGGGTCGACGGCGACGGCAAGATCCGGCGACGATCCGGCCCAACGGAGGTGGGGCCGGGAACGGGGAGGTGACACGGGTTCGGTTGGTGCCGTCGGCGAGGGCGGCGGGGGCTTGTGGCGTCGGCGAAGAGCTGCCGGAGCCGAAGCAGGAGAGAAAACTGGAACAAAGAGGCGAGGGCTCGATACTGTGATGTTTTAGGGCTCTGGAGGTGTGGGCGAAGGGCGGTGAGGACGAGGGCTTTTATAGGGGTCACCGATGGCGAGGAACGACAGGAGATCGGAGGGGATCCGATGGAATTCCAAGAATGCTCCGGTGAGCTTTCCAAGCTCTCGGATCCTTGCCAAAAATGGAGAAAACACGTTGATCCTAGGGGAATGAGATCTCCGGTGAGAGTGGAAGGGGATCCCGGGCTCAATTTGGTGGATCCGGCCGGCCGGCGGCGGATTAGGAAAGGGGGCCGGCGGGATTTGGAAAGGGATCCCCCTTTCCATCGGAGAAGACGACCCCGACAGGTGGCCCCCACCTGTCGGCGGGCTAACGTGAAGGGGCATGCCACTGACACGCGGGCCATGCTTGGCAGCGACCAAGCGAGGGGAGCGGGAGGCTGTCATGCGGGCCAGGCAGGGGCGTGGCGCGCGGGAGAGAGAGAGGGCGCCGACATGCGGGCCCAGGATGGCAGCGAGCGAGCGGAGGCTGACCAGTGGGACCGGCTAGGCGCGAGCGCGGGGAAGCGAAGGGAGGGCGTGCCGACAGGTGGGTCTCGCCTGTCGGTGGGCACGGCCGGACTGGGCTGGGCCGAAAGGCCTCAGAGGGGTAAAATAGGGTTGCGGCTCAATAACAATTAAAATCATTTTTCTGTTTAAAATAATTCCAAAAAATTAATTATTTGATTAAGGCTTGTAGCACTGTTGCTAAAATTTTGTAAAAATTCTCAAAATTATTTCTTGGCTTCTGGATTCCATCATAAATTTTTCAGCTACAAATTTGGAATATTTCTTCCTGATTTGCTTTAATTGAGTTCATTTAGCCTTTTTCTTTAATTAAATAATTTCTTTTATTCCAGAAAATTCATTTCCCTTATTTTTATTTTATTTTAATTCTTGGGCTGTTACACTCCCCATGTCGGTCCGGGTGGTCGCGCACCACAGAGCACCCCCATGCGGTGGACGACTGGGCTCCACACCGACTCTGCACTAGTACTCCTCTCCTCAATTCATTCACTTTTTGTTTCGCGGGTAAACGGGTATACCCACGGGTATATGGCGCCCGCGGGTAATGGGTATGGGCACGGGTTTTTACCCGTTGGGTAAACGGGTATGGGTACGGGTATGCACTACCTGTACCCGTTGTACCCGATTGCCATCCCTAGGCAAAAGCATGTCCAGCCTCGGACTCCCTCCCGGCCGAACGACGACCTCGTCTAGCAACTCGGAGGAAGAGGCCTCGACAGATGATCGCCACGCTTCATCTTGGCTTCCTCTGCTGGCTCCGTTTTTGGAACACCGGACAGGCCTCCGGGCGCTCCTAGAGCCTTTGGCGGAGAAAAGCTAGGACATTGCCAATTCTGACTTGGTCTCTGCTCTGAGCGAAGCCAGGGCCCCGGGGCTCAACTTGGCCCTCGAAAGGGCTGCCCTTCAGGTATAAAGAGTACTGCAAATATTTTTAATAAATGTAAACACATGGTTCTTACTTGTTCTTTTTGCAGCAATTCGTCCTTGCTAGAGCGGCAACGACTTCCAATGAAGTCGAAACCAATCGACTCAAAAGGAAGGTTACCACCCTCCAAACCGCGCTCAAGGGCTCCGAAGAAAGAGCACTTCGGTTGGAGGAAGAAGTTCTCGAAGAACGGAGGGCTAGGGCCGAGGCCGACGAAGCCCTCCGACTAGCAAGGCAAGACAGCGACGCACTCCGGACTTCAGCCTAAGAAGCTGAAGCCGAGCGCTTAGTGCTCCGGGCGGAGGTTGAGAAGCTCCGGCAAGCGGCGGACACTTCGAGCCCCTAGCTGGTAGAGCTCCAAGGTTCTCTCAAGCTAGCAATGGCCCAGAAGAACTCCTTGATGCTCCAAGTGGCCGAAGTGTCTGCTACTGCTACGGAGCTGGAGACGGCGGAGAAGAAGAATGCCAGTGTAGCGGAACGTACCTTGGATGCCCTTCAGGGTATCTTGGAATATTTTGGCACTATGTGTCCTTCGTCTTCTGTGACGGCCAGCGAACCCCTCGATCGGAAACTGAAGAGGATTCAAGTGGCGGCGTCGCTGATGATGAACTCCGGTGTCCGGTACAGAGAGATCTCCGGTCAGTGTGCTGGAATTGGAGTTCTCCGCCACCTCGAAGCCCTCCGGATTCCCATCGCTCTAGTCGGGGGTTCGACGCCCAGAAGCTTTGCCTTCGAGGACCTGTTGCATCCATCACCGGACGTAGCCTCGGCCTGGGAAGTTTTCCGGTCAACCTGGAAGACGGACCACAAGGCTGCGGCTAAAGCTTGGATCGACGAGGCCCGTCGGCAAAAGCAAGCACATACAAGACCACCACTTCCAGCCTCGCCAGCTCCAGCACCTCCTTCTCCACCAACCGACCCGCATGTCTAGTTCATAGGGCAATTATGTATAAGAAATCTTGTAAAGCCCCTGCATTAATGAAAAGTTTATAAACGAAGAGCTTGTTTGGGTGTTTTGTTCTTTTAGGTTCTGTCATGCCCTTCGGAGCCTGACTTCGAAATACTGGATTTTACCGAAGGGCTTCAGAAGGAGTGGGCAAGCCTCAAGAGCTTAAGGCCTTACCGCCGCTCTCTCTTCTCTGTTCCTCGCGGAGACAAAGGGGAGGTAACCCTCGATATTTTTCAAGAAGTCTTAGCTTATATCAAGGAAGAGGAAAAAGAGAAGGCGTCTTCGTCCTCCGAACATATGGATTGGTCTGATTCAGAGTACCAGGCCGAAGACCCTGCGAAGGCTAACTCCGAAAGACTTCTGACTTGGGCCGAGCTTCAAGAGGAGCAGAAGAAACTGCGAGCCTCGAAGAAGAAGAGAAGCACTCGAACGAAAAGGACAATCCTGGTGGCTTCGAGCTCCGAGGGACAGAGTAGCCGGAGAGGTAGCTCTAGAGGTCGACAGGGTCTCCGATTTTTCTTAGGCTTGGACCAAAATTTCTCTTAATGTAAAAGTATGATGAATTAATGTGAATTGCATCGGAAGCATCTTGTTTGTTCTTTTACCCTCTGTAACACCCCAAAAATTAAAAGGAATAAAATAAAAAGAAAATATTATTTAAATCATTTCTGAACTTATTATTAAAGAAAAATCACCAAAAGAACCCAAATACAGCCAAACAGGGAGAAATACTTAAAATCTGGACTTAAAAATTTTATGAGATGAACTAGAGACCAAGATATAATTTTAGGAATTTTTACAAATTTTTATCAACAGTGATTCAACCCTTAATTAAATAAATGAATTACTGGAATTGTTTTAAATCAGAAAGGAATTAAAAAGCTTAACGGGCTGAAACCCTGAAACTCCCTCCAGCAGCCTTTTAGGCCCAGCCCACCTCTGCTCCCTCTCTGACAGGAGGGGCCCGCCTGTCGGCGCCGCCCTCCTCTCTCTCCTCCCGCCCGCGCCCCGCCTGGACCCACTCGTCAGCCCCCTTGCGCCCACTGTCCGCCCGGCCCCGCCTGTCTGCCCTTTCCTTTCTCGTTCGCTCGCTGACAGGTGGGGGCCACCTGTCAGATCCTTCGTCTTCGATGGAAGGGGATCGCTCCCCTTCCCCTCTCCGGCGATAGCCTTCTGTTTCCACGCCGCCGGCCGCCCGATCTCGCTCGATCGCCCTCGGATCACTTTCCCCAAGCACCGCCGACCCCCTTCCATCTTCAAGCCACGCGTTTTAGCAGGAATGGAAGCTCGCCACGCAGATGGAACCCTCGCCGGCGCAAGAAGAGAAACCCTTCGGGTTTCCTCCGTTTGCCCTGCCTTATACACCGCCGGTGACCCCTATAAAAACCCCTCGGCTCACCGCACTCCGCCCACACCACCTAAAGCCCTAGCCAAAGCCTTCCCGAGCGCCGTTGCCACGTTTTCGAGTTCTTCCACTGCTCGGCCTCCGGCGAGTGATCGCCGTCGCCTCGGACCCCCGCTGCCCTAGCCGCCGCCACCGTCGGGTCTGTCGTCGACCACCCCACCTCGTCCACCCCTCTGTTGGCCGTGAACACCGCCGGACCGTCGTCGCCGTCGAGCACCCGTACGCCCTCCGTCGTCTACGCTCGCCGCCGGTCATCTCCAAGCCCCATCTTCGCCGCCGAAGGTACCAACATGACCCCCAACACCTCCGCGTTCCATTTTTGCCGGTAGCTAAGTCCCTAGGCCCTCACCGCCGCCGCCGTGGCCGCACCCGAGCCCGCCGTCGCCGGAGACGAAGGCGGTACTCGACCCCTTAGCGCGTGCCGTGCCGGATTCCATCTGAGCCGCACGATCGCGAATGAAGGGCACAGATTAAATCCCTTCGGGATTTAATCTCACCCGTAGATCTGGTCAAAGGGGTACGGGGCGATCGCAGCCGTCGATCGTTACTTGAACCCCAGGATCAATCTGGTGCGTCCACGTATACCCTTTCGCCACGTTTTAATCTCAGCCGTCCATTTTCACTTGCGCCTCCCGCCTCGCGTCCGACCGCCAGATCCAGATCCGACGGCTCTGGATCGGCCGGTCCACGCGCATAGTCACGGGTTCACGGTGAACCTGGTTCACCGTGGACCAGAGACTGTTTTTTTTGTTTAAATAAAATTCAGAAAATAGTTTAAACTTCAGAAATTCATATCTTGCTCAATTTAACTCCAAATTTCACCATTCAAATTTTGTTAAATCCAGAATAATATTCTCTACACATTAATGCAATAAAAACAGTATGTTTCTGTTACCCAAAATATTATTAATAAATAAATGAATAAAAATCCCTTAGGGTTAAAATTAATAATACAGAGAAATAAATGGGGAAAAATTCTAAAATATTAAACTTTACTGTTTTGAACAAAACCTTGAAATATTAAAAGTATTACTTCACATAATAAAACCTACAAATGTGTATGTTTAATATTTGGTGAATTTTTATCTGTTTATTGAATGTACTGTTTACTTTTCCGTATCGAGAAGACTACGAGTTCATCGAGGAGCAGGAGTTCTACCCCGAGGTTCCTCCATCCCCATTTGCTGAGCAAGGCAAGTCATCGACCACCTCTGTGGAAACAGTTGATCATAATTGAGCCCATGTTTTAATAAGTTATCGCTATAACCCATAGATTAATATTGCATTAGTCTAACAATCAAGCCTTACACTTATATTTATTAGATCCCCGTCCTTGTGTGCAAACCCAAGCCATGCTTATTGAGCCTTAACTCCTTGTCACTCTACTATAAATATATTAGCTAGTGCCCAATGTACCGGCACAACTGCTATAGGATAAAAAGAATGAGTCGTAGATAGCTGGATTCTGTATATGAATTTCCCTGTTATTCTCGTCTCTGGACTCTGTTGGAGTTGGCTAGGTTATAAGTATGGTGGGTTCCGGGTGCAAGCTCGGGCACTGGTTTGTCGCACCCGGGGCACTATAAGGACCGGTCTGCGGGATCTGTTGCAAAGCACTTCCGTACCAACCACAAGTCTAATGGGTAAGTCCTAACTGGAAGTATGGAATACCCCGGCTTGATGCACCATAGAGGAGGGGGCAAGGGGCTAGCCTGCGGGCGACTTGTACCGACGAGGCTCAAGGGGGGGTATGGTGGGGCTCCGATGCGTCGGGACACCATATGAAACCCATAAGAGGGTGCTATTGAGTCGGGGAGGACTATATGGAAGGTTTGGCACGAGTTCCCGTGTGATGGGTCATCTCGTTACACTTCGGTGTAGGTGATGAGTGCGTGCCTTGTGGGTACAGTGGTACATCTCTGATCAGAGTAATTCAATCTTTTCGAAAAGCCGAGCCCACGGTCAAGGGCGGGTTGTGTGACTACTCGCAGTTAGTTTACAATTGTTTGAATGTTCAAGTTATTCATGGCACGTAAGGACTGTTGAGCGAGGTGGGGCTGACTGTACCCCTCGAGTTAGAAGATGATGATACACATGCACATGTTTACTTTTCCGTACTAATAAACTGCTCACATTTAAAGCTTTACACATATGCTGCTTCCGCTAAATTAGCCAATATCTCCCTTGTTATTACCTTGCATTATATTTGCATTCGGTGGCTTGCTGAGTACATCTGTACTCACCCCGTTGACTTACAACATCAGAGCCAGTCTACTACGAGGAGGATGAAGGTCTGGAGTAGCGACCCAGTCAAGGCGAGACTGGAAGGAGGCGTTCATCTAGGACCCCTTATTTTATTAGTTTCTCTTCACTTTCATTCACTTTTGTATTAATGCGGTCTACGAACCGTGAATGATTGCCCGTATTGTACGTGGTCGCTTTATGAACGTCTTGGTTTATTGATTTTCTTTGGAATTTCAATAAAGTCCTGATTTATTAAATCGGGGCGCGACACCCTCCTACCCCTCCTTGTGGGTGGGGGACCTTCTGTATTGCAAAAAGGTTCGCTGGACACAATGACGCGCAGAACAAACCGATGCATCTCATATTATGATTCTCTAAGTTTCGAAGTTGGATCTACCTTTAGAGGGTTTTATACTGGTTGCTTAGGACTTTAAAAGTGTCTCATTGGCCGGAGCCTTGAAACCTTATTACTTGGTCACCTTCGACTCTTTTACAGATGCTTCGTACCCGTAGGCCGGAAATCTGTTTATCTTTAAAGTCCTTGGACTCTTCTACGGATCCTAACAAGCCTAGGCGACGAATCCGTAGGGTGGCCACCTTCGGCTCTTTTACAGATGCTTCGAACCCGTAGGCCGGAAATCTGTTTATCTTTAAAGTCCTTGGACTCTTCTACGGATCCTAACAAGCCTAGGCCTGGAATCCGTAGGGTGGCCACCTTCGGCTCTTTTACAGATACTTCGAACCCGGAGGCCAGAAATCTGTTCTTTTAAAGTCCTTAGACTCTTCTACGAACCCTAACAAGCCGGAGCCTGGAATCCGTAGGCTGGCCACCTTCGGCTCTTTTACAGATACTTCAAACCCGGAGGCCGGAAATCTGTTCTTTTAAAGTCCTTAGACTCTTCTACGGATCCTAACAAGCTGGAGCCTAGAATCCGTAGGCTGGCCACCTTTGGCTCTTTTACAGATACTTCGAACCCAGAGGCCAGAAATCTGTTCTTTTAAAGTCCTTAGACTCTTCTACGGATCCTAACAAGCCGGAGCCTAGAACCCGTAGGCTGGCAGTGAAGCCCTCAAACCCATGGTTCGCAGGCTGTTGCTCGGGTCTTGGGAAAGATGCTTGACTCTGCAAGCATCTCCGTCCTCCTGATGCGTCCACCTAGAGTAAGGGATACTCGAAGAGCAACCAAATTTCGACCTTCCACTTTATTTAGAAAAGGAATTTTACAAGTGATTACAAGGAGCTCCTAAGCATAGTAACGCTTAAGGTGCTCTGCATGCCATGCATGTTTCAATTCTTCCCCTTCTAAATTAGCTAATTTAAACGATCCAGGGCGCCCTGAGCATAGGATAATATATGGTCCTTCCCATTTATTTCCTAGCTTCCCCGGGGCTATTACACTTCGCAAAACTAGATGACTTGGTCTAAGCTCGTTCAGCTTTATCTTCGGGTCATACCACGTTTTTGTTTGGCCTTGGTACTTCGTCAGATTGGCGACAGCTCAAAGCCTTGTTTCTTCTGACAAGTCCAGCGAAGTGCTCCTCTCGTCTTCATCTTCGGATTGTACTACACGAAGGGATCCACCCCTGAGCTCCGTAGGAGTTATGGCCTCATCTCCGAATAGTAGTCTGAACGGGGTAAAGCCTGTGGACCTGGTTTGAGTGGTTCGAATGGAGCACAAGATCTTGGGAAGCTCTTTGACCCACATCCCCTTGGCCAGCCCGACAATCCTTCGATTTAGACCGGATAGGATGTTCCCGTTGGCCCGCTCGACAGCTCCGTTGGACTGTGGATGGCGCACGACTGCGAAGTATAACTTAATGCCCAGTTCTTCACAAAATTCTTTGAATGTGTCGGCTTCGAACTGGGTTCCATTATCGACGGTTAGCTTCCTTGGCACTCCGAACCTGCATATAATATTTTGCTAGAAAAACTTTTGCACATTCCTTGAAGTGATAGCAATCAATGGTTCTGCTTCGACCCACTTTGAAAAATACTCGATTGCTACCACTGCAAACTTCAAGCTGCCTTTGGCCATTGGAAAAGGGCCTATGAAGTCCATGCTCCATCGAGCCATTGGCCACACCGGGGCAATAATTTGAAGTGGTACTGGCGGACGGTGGCTTCGTCTTCCCATCCACTAGCATCCTTGGCAGGTTCGGACCAACTCCTCCACATCTCTCACAATTGTCGGCCAGTAAAGCCCCTATCGAAGTGTTTTGCCTGCTAGGGCACGAGGGGCTAAGTGGCTTCCACATAAGCCTTCGTGAATGTCCCGAAGTATGTCTTGGCCTTCGGGTTGGGAGATGCACCGGAGTAGAGGAGAACACACTCCGTCTTTGTACAACATTCCACTGACAAGCTTATAATTTCTAGCCCTTGCCTGCAACCTTCGGAAATCTGGACCTTCGGAAGAGTCTGTACTACCTTGCAAGATATCCATTATTGGGGCTCGCTAATCCGTGGCTGGAATGCAAAAGACTTCTGCGGAGGGTAATTGGTTGACAGTAGGCTTGACTAGTTCTTCATAAAAGCGCCCTCCGGTAGGTCCAATGCTCCGGCCACAGCCTTTGCCAAAATGTCTGCAAGTTGATTATCTGCTCGAGGGATACTTCGAACAGAAAATCCTTTGAATGCTTCTTCAGCCTTGCGGATTTCCTCTAGGTACTTCGCTAGATGCGGGTTCTTCACTTGAAAACTTTTATCGACATGCCCTGCGACGACTTGGGAATCTGTTTTGATTATTATCCTTGCTGCTCCAAGTGCCTTCGCCTTTCGGAAGCCTAGCAGGACCCCTTCGTATTCTGCGATATTATTGGTGGTCTTAAAGTTGAGCCTCACAGAATACATGGCCTTTTGCCCTGACGGTGATATGATGACCGCTCCAGCTCCGGCACCAGATGCCTGATAAGCCCCATCAGAAAATATTGTCCATAAACCTTCGGAGGGCTCCTCCGGAGCCCAGACTGCAGATGGCGTCCACTCTGCTACGAAGTCGGCTATGATTTGGGATTTGATAGCTGTTCTTGCCGTGAAGGAGATTCCGAAGGGGGCTAGCTCGACAGCCCATTTTCCGATCCTACCCGTAGAATCTTTGTTTCGGAGCATATCACCAAGAGGATACGAGGTAGGAACGATTAGGTTATGCGCCAAAAAGTAATGCCTTGGATTCCGCGAGGCCATTACCAGGGCATAAGCAAATTTCTCGAGCTCGGAGTATCTTATTTTAGCTCTGGACAAAGCTTCTAAAACAAAATAAACTGGGTTCAGCACCAGCTTTCCTTTAAGCTCAACTTCCCTGACCAGTACTGCACTTACTGCGGAGCCTATTGCTGCAAGATAAAGGAGGAGTGTTTCTTCTGGGAGGGGCACAGTAAGTGTTGATAGACTTCCGAGGTATGCCTTTATATCATCGAAGCTCTTCTAGCACTCCGGCGTCCAACTGAAGCTTTTGGACCCCTTTAGGGCTTTGAAAATTGGGAGGCTTCGTTCTACCGACCTGGCCAGGAATCTGCTAAGAGCTGCAAGCCTTCCTGCTAGCTTCTGGACTTGCTTCAAATTCCCTAGTGGAGCCATTATTTGCAGTGCACTTATCTGCGTTGGGCTAGTTTTGATTCCCCTGCTCGAAACTAAGTACCCTAGCAGTTTCCCTGCTTGTGCTCCAAATATACATTTTTCAGGGTTGAGGCGTACTCCACATGCTCGGAGGCTCTCAAACGTTTCAGCTAGGTCTAGGCTATGTTGGTGCTTTTGAGCACTTTTTATTACAATATCATCCATATAGGCTTCGACATTTCGACCTATTTGGTGACCTAGAGCCTTAGCTATTAAACGTGAAAAGGTGGATCTGGCATTCCGCAAGCCAAAAGGTATTCTTACATAACAAAATACTCCGGAAGGAGTTATGAAACTTGTCTTGGCTTCATCTTCACGCTTTATCCAGACTTGATGATACCCGGAGTAAGCATCGAGGAAACTTAGCAATTCGGAGCCGGCTATGGAACCCACCAGCTGGTCTATTCGGGGCATCGGGTAGGGGGCTCGCGGACATGCTTTATTTAATGAAGTAAAGTCAATACACATGCGCCACTTGTTCGAGTCCTTCTTCCTTACAAAAACAGGGTTCACCAACCACTCGGTATGGGCTACCTCCCTGATGATGTCAGCCCTTAATAATTTTTCTACTTCGGTTTTGGCGAGGCTTGCCCTTTCTGCAGATAGCTTGCGGAGCCCCTGGCGCACTACCTGGCCTTCGGGTTGACGAGCAGGTTGTGCTCGATGATACTCCGATCAACCCCGGTGATGTCTTCGTCAGTCCATGCAAAGACGTCCAGATTTTGCTTGACGACTTCTTCCAACGAGCCAACTATCTCTGGGGATAGCCCCTTGCCGAACTGTACTGGGTATTCTTTGCCATCCTTTTAAATTATCTTCGTCTCGACATCACCTTCCGGGCTTGGCTTAAGGGAGAGCCCCTTCGGAGCGTTCGAAGCCTTCGGAACCTCTTCTGCGCGCTCCGTCACGCTGTGCACTTGCCGGGGATCCAATGGCTGGCCATGCCCATACTCCATTCTTCGGGCTATAGCTTGGTCTCCTGAAACAGTAAGAACTCCACCTTGCGTGGGCATTTTGAGACAGAGATAGTTGTGATGCGCTATAGCCCCGAATTAGTTCAGCATCCCTCGCCCGAAGATTGCGTTGTAAGCATAGGAGACGTCGACAACGTCGAAGATCACCTCTTCTACCCTGGCCAAAGGCCCCTCTCCGAAAGCAACCTCGAGGCCTGTCTGGCCGAGGGCATCGAGAGGCGGTCCTGAGAAACCTTGAAGTGGCCGGGCCACTGGAAGTAGATGTTTCCGAGGTATGCACATTTGATCGAAGGCCTGGACAAAAAGAATGTCTGCGGAGCTCCCGCCATCCACCAGGATCCTTCGGACTTCCACCCCTGCTATGTCTACGGAAATGACTAAGGGGTCAGCATGGGGGAACTTTACCCCCGCGACATCACTGGCAGTAAAAGAGATGGGCACATGAGACCATTCTGGCATTCCTTCCGCTGAGCTCGAAGTCCCAATGTGCCCAACTTCGCGGACGTATTCGCGCCGCTGCCTTTTGGACATGCTTCCGAGGGTCCCCTCTCCGGAGATGGGCAGGACCACTCGCTTGCCGCGGTCCTGAGGGTCTTCCTGCTTCGGCGGTGGCATAATATTGGCCACCAGAAGTCGCAAGGGGGCTTCGGGGACACCGGCTCGGGCCACGATTTGCACAGGCTCCGACCGTGCCGCTGGTGGGGCTCGATTTGAAGTACACCGCCCGGTACTTCGCCCTAGGTAGTCGCCCCGAAGGGCCAACACTGCCTTGCAGTCCTTCGTGTCATGGCTTCTATTGTCGCCATGCACGTAGCAGAAAAAACTCTGGCGCCTGCCAGGTACTCTTTCTTGAGGCTTCGGCGCTCCAGCCTTGAAGCCTTGCGCCTGCTGAAAACTGGCAGGTGCCTTCGGAACGGAGGGTGTGATGCTTAGCACCTCCGAACGGAAATGTTTCTTCCCTCGCCTGTGCTCGTTGAAGCGATTGTCTTGAGGGGGTTGCAGAGGAGCTGAGGCTTCGGGCTCCATCTTTACTTCTCGGAGAGCAGGCGCGGGCGCTACGACTCGTCGAAGGCAGCCTTCCTCCGCTTTGGCATACTGTTTGAAGTATGCCATCAGCTGTGCCACAGATGTTACAGGCTTCTGATGGAGCTTGCTGAGGAGGTCGGGGTTTAGCACCCCCTCGCGGGCGGCGTCGACTACCGAAGAGGTAGACAGGCCCTTAATCTGCAACTTGGTGTGGGCAAAGCGTGTGAAGTACTCCCGAAGTGTTTCTCCCACTCGCTGCTTCACCTGGAACAAGCTCCCTATCGACATCGGAGCCACAAAAGTACCCTGGAAGTTGCTCACAAACTTCCTCTTTAACTGCTCCCAAGATCTGATCGATCCTGGCTTCAAGGACCAGAACCATCGGAGCGCCACACCTTCGAGAGCGAGGGGGAAACATTTTGCCATAGTGTTGCGCACCCCTCCGCTTGCTTCTATCGCCAGGGCGTATGAACGAGCAAACTCTCCAGGGTCTGACCCGCCGGAGTACTTGTGTAACTTCGAGGCCTTGAACCTGGGATCAAAGGGTACTCTTTGCAAGTCCGAATGTAGCGGAGACTCTTCATCAAAAGATGCGTTCTCAGCCTCCTCCGGGACTTGAACGGCTTCGGGAAGATTACGAGCACCACCGTCTTGGGGCCCTTATGGAGTCTCGGTGGAGGCTTGGGTGTGGAGGCGATCAGCGACCTCTTGCCTCCACCTAGACACTTCCTCCTGAAGCCTTGCTAACTGAGTAGCTTCGGTTCCAGGAAGGTCTTCATCTTCGTCGGAGGGTAGCTCCAGGTCTTGAGAACTGACATAATCAGTTCGGAGCACCGTAGGAGGAGCTCGAGGGCCCCTGAGCGCTCGACGCCCAGCGGTACCTTCGAGAATCGTTGGAACAACTGAGGGTCCGGCTCCATTGGTCCGAGGGGACCTTTGGAGAGGACTCGAGGCTTGGCTTCGCTTCGGAGGCATAGCTAGTAATCGGAGAGATCCGAAGATCTTGGACTTCGATTGGTCTGGGAAGGCGAGGGAAAGCCTTCGAACTGCACTAAGAAGCCCCTTACCGAAGGGTGCGCGGAATCTTGGGACTCCGAGGCTCCCTCCGTAAGTGCTCTTCGGAGTGCAGTCAGCAGTAGAGAACAAGCTTCTAGAACTTGGTTCCCCACGGATGGCGCCAACTGTTGGCGTAAAAGATTACTCCAACAGGTTCTCTGTAATCAAGAACAGACAAACAACGAGTTCGTGTTTAAGAACTATCTCAAGCCTCTGAATGGATAATAGCTTAAGTAGTCTGAATGTGTGTATTAGAATAACTGAGTATTCCCCACTCGTTACAGGGTGAAGAGGGGGGTATTTATAGGCAAAAATGTCTAAGGAAAAGACCTATTTACCCCTTGATTACAACCGACATAGTGGAAACTATTCGGTACCCTGAATAGGGTTAAAATGGTAAAATCTATCCGAGGCAAATGGATAAGCCAAACGTCTTATCAATCCTGTCGCTCTGCTTCGGAGCCTCATATCCTGCGGAGGGCTCTTTCGGACTTCAGATCGAGGCACCCTTCGGCTTAACGCCTCCACCTTCGGGTATGAACCCATCAGCTCCGAAGCTTAGTGAGTCACTTTGAACTGTTCATCTCTAAGTCCTGAAAGTGGAATATTTTCCCCCAACAATACACCTCATTAAAAACCTATTTGCGAAATTGTTCTAAGTGTATCTTCTAGTACCGAATTAGATCATGTATAATCATATTATTACCAAGTATTCAACTATTATTCCTATGTATTGGTCGGACTTAGATGGTAGGATTATGTGGTTGGATGTTTGGTAGAGTTTCGGATCCTGAAATCTACACTAAAGCTGAAGTGAAGTATTTGAAGTTGACTAAATCATGCTCCACCACTCCAGTTCATTTTTTGAAACACTCTCAATAAGATTCATTTCTTAGGAAAAATGTTTATTTAGTTCTAACTTCACAGTACAAAGAAACTGGAGCTAAAACCTTGCCAAGAATTTACGGAACCATTGCAATAACAACGACAAAATTAGCTTGCCCTAAAAGTAGCTTGCTCTTATAACCACCCTAAATTCCAGGTCCGCCACTTATACTATAGCAATATATATATATATATATACCACCTAGGTATAGCTTAATCATATCACTCCAGTTGATTAACGTTAACCTTTTCTTTTTTCTGTGGCCTTATCGATTTTGCATGGAGAAGATGGGCACGAGGGTGGGGTTGGTTGCCCTGGTGCTAATGGGCGTCGTGCTGATGGCGGCGATCAGCCTGCAGGAGGCCGACGCAGCCGGTAGCCCCGCGTCGGCGAGCGGCGGCGGCGCCGCCGACGGCTATCTCAACTACGGCAGCATCGGCACACAAACCGACCGTGCTGCAGCGACGGCGACGCCGTCGCGCGTTTGCAAAGCCTCCGATGGGTGCCGCGGTTGACGGTCCATCCCCGATCCGCCTGTGTGTCTGTGTGTTTACGCAGTGGCGAAACTGGAAATTAAACTAATTAATTCTTGCTCATCCGTCCTATTTATTCAAAAAAATTATACAATTTTAATTGGATCTGAGCATGATTACAGAGCTAAGTCTTAATTATTGTATTAGGCTTAGCTCTGCTGCCATCGTAGGTACTCCTGTAAAAACCATAAGACGCGTAAGTTTTTTTTATTTTTTATAATGTATTATTGGCAGCTACAAAATCAATAAGATGTGAGAATGCTTTCAAATAAGGATCGGATTATATCATGTGCATTTTCATCTCAGTTGTTAGTCAAAAGCTTATAAGCTTTGATTTTTTAAATATATGCTCGTGTTTTATTTTTATACAGGAAAATTTAGTTATCTCGTGGTATTATTGGGTGTTGCACGAGGATTGTGCTGTTTTATGGTACCTTCTCCGTCTCATAATATTACAATCTATAATTAAATTTAACATAACATAATATAATAAATCTTACTAAGTAATATCATTTTCTAAATTTGTTATACTATGCTGCGTCACAAATACACTTTCAATAAAAACCAAAACGACTATTATTTGTACACCAGAGGGATTATGTATTAAGATATGGTCACCCATTTGGCAGCATGTGACAAACGTTTCGATTGACGGGACGACTAATATTTGTACACTTTCAATAAAAGACAAAACGACTATTATTTGTACACCGAAGGGAGTATGTATTAAGATATGGTCACCCATTTGGCGGTCCGTGACAAACGCTTCGATTGACGGGACGACTAATATTTGTATACTTTTAATAAAAAGCAAAAACAATTATTATTTGCACAGGAAAC
Organism: Zizania palustris; assembly: GCA_019279435.1. Lineage (NCBI taxonomy): Eukaryota > Viridiplantae > Streptophyta > Magnoliopsida > Poales > Poaceae > Zizania > Zizania palustris. The sequence goes on from JAAALK010000282.1 coordinate 25,475,200, forward strand.
CAAAATCATCGAGTACGATAAAGAAAGAGAATTTAAAGTACGGTAGTCAATTAATAAATTATAGCATCGTTCAATATAAATTAATCTAAAATTGTTTAGCCCGCACGAATGAATAAACATATATTATTATATGAATATATAACTGAAGAAAAGCGACAAATTCTGGAGTAATAATCGAGCTTCTGTGACTTCGTATTTTTGTTTTTCATGCCGAAGTTCAAGGATTTTTTTAAAATAATATATTTAAAAAATTTCAAATCTAGTACACGATTTAAAAAAAATACAAAATAGCAATCTGTCGGCTCATCATCGACCAAACTAGACCACTTGGCCTACTCCAACACCCTTCTTAGCAAATTTCGGCACTTGGTCAACCGATGATCTAGATCAACCGACCAAGTGCCAATCTAGGCCAAATCAACTTAAATCACCGTATGAGCTAATTGTAATATCATATAATATTTTTTGATTAACTCACCTAGTTTAATCGGCAAAGTACAAGTCTTTTTAGAATATTACCACGAACAATTCTTAGTAAAAATATATAAAAAGCAACTTAGTGCCAAAATTTGTTACCGGTACGCCAAAGTAGCCGGGGCCACCTAGATCGGCCGATGATCGGCCAAACTAGTCCACGTAGCCTAGTTCAATCGATGATGAGTCAACAAGTGACTATTTTTACATTTTTTGAAACCACGTACTAAAATTGATTTTTTTTAAAATATATTATTTTAAAAAATCAGTTCAAGCAACATCAACCCCCGCGTTCCATAATCTAGTCATAACATAGTTCTCAACATCAATAAATTAAATTAATAAAGTGAGAGTAGAAGATCAATATAGTCATTATTAATAAAGATGCGTACTGTTAACTGATATACTGTATCATAGTAGACAAAGAGGTATTAAAATAAAACTTCACGGTTTACAAACCGACGAAGGTAAGATGTAGAAATAAAATTTCTAGATAAAGGCTATTAAAAGAATATAACTTCACACGAGGTTGTGTTTAGTTTAGTTATAGATTTTAAAAATATTGTCATGAGAAATGAAAAATCCGATAAATTAATTGATTTAAGTAGTTATAGATTTATGGTAAAACGATTTTACAAAAAATTCGTTGATTCTATGCCTTAATTAATTAACCCTAAATTTAAAATATAATAAGTAGCTACGAATGAATAATTTTTACTTTATATAAAAACAGATGTGTTAAAAAATAGTTTCATATATATATATATACACACTTTTTTGTTCAGCTTTTAGTTTTGCAAAAAAAAAGAAGATATAAAAAAACTGAACCAAATTCACCTAGAAACGCCTCAAAGTCTCAAAGCTGCCTTCTTCCATGGCCCAACCCCAACACCCGAGCGCCGCCGCAGCTGCGGCGGAAGAGCACGACTACTGGGCGGACGCGCTCGACGTCGACGACTCCGACCTCCGCCTCAACCCACCTCCCTCCCTCCCTCCGCTCCGCTCATGCTCCGCCTCCCAACCGGAAGGCCCCGATTCCTCCCAAAGGCCCATCCCCGTGCCGGCCGCCCCGCTCGTCCAAGAAACGACGCGCCTCCGCTATCCCCTGGTGTCCGATGGACCTGCGGCTCGCGCAGCCGACCCCGAATTCTTGCTCGGCCCATGGCTCCACGCGCTCGGGTCCCTCGGTGAGAGGATGTCATATTGCCGCCAAAGATTCTGCCTTTTGTGGTTGGCTTTGTTCTTTCGATCGGTCGTCGCGTTGCTGATGTTTGTTGATACAGGGGAGGACCGTGCGTTGAAGCGGCAGAACATCGCGGCGATTCGGAGCGAGCGGGCATTGTATCGAGCACATCTGGTGCGTGTGGCCTCCTCTCGTTTCGCCGGTGTTGTACAATTGTTTGCCATTTCTAATGGGAAATTGAATTATATACCCCTTATTTAGATGAGAAATTAAGGACTTACACTCCACGTCTTACTTGTATATAATAGTCGATGACATGTGTGTTGAGTAAATCATTCGATTTCCATCTAAATGAAGGTTATATTTCTTGATTTTCATTTAAATGGAGGCTATATAATCAATTTTGTCTTTTCTAATCTTTCGTGAGCAGGTGGTCGGGATGGTGACGTCATGCACACCTAACGGGCTCGGTGATCTCTTCCTTTCTCTGAAGGTGAGCACATGCATCATAGTATAGCATGATTGTGTGTTTGTGGAACGTGAGTTGGATATGGGATTTTTTTGGGTCAGGTTTTCGTATCGAAATGTGATGGAATTTGGGGGTTTATATTGCGTCAAATTGGAAAAAGGTGTGTCTTTGATATACTGGTTGGTTCCTTCTACTGTGATGACTGCTGAATCCATATGTGTGTTAGGAACTAATGTATTCTTGTTAGAACCAAATGGATTATGTAATTTGTAGATATGAACCTGACCAGCATTTCTGTAATTATCACCTTTGATTGATATACAGTCATCTAGAAATAGGTAACAAGGCACCAGATTTGGTATGTCGGAAGTGAAAGATCAAAGTACCTCTGAAAAATCTGTAGAGCATACACCCTAGATCCCAAAAATTTGAAGATAGGGGCTAATCTGATCAGGCCAACATCATGGCAATCCCCAACTAGCATGGCTTCATGACAAAATTGCAAGTATCACTCTGTCAATTACTGCACTGTTTTCACTATTTCAAGTTTGCATCCTAAATAATAGAACACACTACATTTGGAAACTTTCAGATAAAATAAGTTAAATCAAAGGCCATAAGTTTAGGTGTATCATAGAGAATAATATATCACCTTTTAATCTGAGTAGCAAATATTTATTAAAAGCTAATAGAGTCACATAATAGTGGGTTATTCTTGATAGGACCCAACAGGTACAATTGGTGCCTCAGTTCACACAAAAGCGTTCTCAAGGGAGGATGTCAGGGTTGTATCAATAGGGTCCGTCATTGTTCTGAAAAAGGTGAAGTGTTGTGGAGCAAAAAGATTTATTTTGTTGTGAAACAACCCCACTGAAGTGGCAAATACTTGGCTAAACACTTGAACTACCAATTTCAGGTGGCTGTTTTCCGTCCATCTCACAAGGCCTGCTATCTGAATATTACACAAGAAAATGTTGAGCTGGTATTATTTGTACTATTTTATATTATGCTTTAGGATAATATTTGGATTATTTGCAATCTCATTTTGTGAACTTCAATTATTGTAGTCTCAATAAAATAATTTTCTGTTACTATTAAAATTTAATGTGCACTGTGTAATATACTCTTCATGTCCATGATGATAAAAATGGTATCCCTTTTCTTGGCTCAAACTATTTTTTGCTTTATGTTTTCATTCATCGTTATTGCATTGCTTTTGTAAATATCATGACTTACGAAATATCTTTCCAGTGGAGGCGTGTGATTAAATCATTAAAGTATGCTATTTTGAATTTTGATAATTGAAAACCATATGGTAGAGAGGAAATAATATAGGGCACAAACTGTCATGGAAGTAGAAAGCTCTAATAAAATTATATGAGTACCCTAGTATAGGATGAAAAGAAGACACTCTATGAAGCTTACTTAGCTACTTGTCTACAGCATTATTGATGTTTTCTCCTTTTCTTTTTCAGTTTGCAAGAGAAAATGGTACAGAAGTATCCTAGTCTTTGATGATCCTGTTGTTGTTTTATTGCTTCAAAGATCAAATTTTTATAAGGTTAAATTACGCAAGCAGTTCAAGATAGTCACCAACGTAATGAAGCAGTTTTAGTTCACCTTTCTAGATCTTGCAAACTTGCTGGGAAGATGTTCTTTCTTCAGAATTTAACCAATTTGATCATATATTAGACTTTTATATGTTGGACCTTGTGTTTATCAGAACAAGCACTAATGTCAGAACACTAACAGTTACTTGGATTCACTTGTATTTCTAGTCTCAGTACTTGAGAATTATGTAACCATTTTCCCAGCCTTTTCACATTGATGTCGTGTTACTTTTGATCTGCCATTACAAATTACAATACTCCTGAAACTATACATCTTCATTTTAAGACATGGTGATATAATATTTTCATATTTGCAGCTTGTGCCAAAGGACTTTGGCTTCCGATCTAAGCAAATGATTTCATCAAATCCTTCTGAAAGTCAAAAATATCCTGGTAACTTCCAATTCCTATTCCTTTCTTGTTTTTAATCTCTTAAAAACAATGGTATTTTACGTGTACCCCACAACAGTAAAGTGCACAGAAACATGGAGTTCTTCATGCCAAGAAGATAACCACATTGGAAGGAGAATTGGAGCTGGAACATTTGGAGAAACAACAGGTATTGGCAGTAAGATCTTCAGTACCAAGGATATTTGGGTTGCTAATGTATTTTCTGCTAATAATCATGCAGCAAATGTTGTTCAAGCTAGTCTGTTAAGGATGGACAAGGGCGGTACTCAAGATGTAGAAAATCACAAGACAAGGTTGGGGGCAACAGGTATAAATCCTTCAAACAAGAATGTATCAGGCTACAATAACAGTCAGAAATTGCAAAAAAGATTTAATAGCAGTCCAGCTAATTGCCAGCAAAGACAAGGAAGCAGTGAAGTTGATAATTCTACCAATAATATAATGATGAGACTTTTAGGTGGTGAAAGAATAGCACCCAGTAATAAGGAAAAGGTTGCTGCTGAGGAATCTTCTGTTCATCGTGGAACACCTGATGCCAGTGATAGAACTTCTAGAATGGATACTGATGATAGCTGTAGTTCAGGAAAGCACCAAGAGATTGGACACCAAACATTAATGGAATGCCTCCGCAGCAGGCATATATCAAGCCGCCATGGCGAAGTGCGTGACGACCAAATTTTGGATGTTCGTAAGAATCCACACACAACATGTTCACAGCCTAGTCTACGTGGACGCTCAGTCATGTCTGCAACTGGATATTCTATTGCAGCTACTTCTAATGAAGAGTTGAAGCCAACTTTTGAGGGTGAATGGATGGTTCCTTGTAGCAAACGGCCAAGGAATGATGCAGTACTGCGGGATTGTAATGTTATGTCAAGTGTGAAGACTGAGACTTATGGATTAGACAATAATTTGATCATCGAGGTGGATGATAGTGCACAAGAATTTCATGTTGAGCACACTTCAAACAAGAAATCCAATGAGCATCAGCAAAAGAACTTTGGTACTGCAACTGTGGACACAGTCCAGCCATCTCAAGAAAATAGATCTATGACCACTAGTCATGCAACTCAAGAAAATAGTTGTATGCCCACCAGTGATGCACCTATTGTCAGTGCATCTTTGCATTCGAAGCCAAATAAGTTTGTTTCTGTGGCTTCTGTAACCCAATGGACGGATGATCAGCTGTCTGAACTGTTTGCAGACTATTAGCATTGGAATGAATGTCTCATCAAGGAGCTCCATCAAATTGGTGCTCAATTTGAACAGGCTATCTTAAGGATTGATGCTTTTGGTAGAGGCTTTATTGAGTTCCTCAGACTGTCACCTCAAATCCTGATTTGTGAAAAGTACAGTTTTCTGGATTATTACAACTCATAGCTCAACTTCTACTTGATGTTCTTCAGTCAATGGGACTTGTCTCTTATCTCAGACAACAGAACTTAGGCAGACAAAGAAACTGTGTTTCAATCTTGTGCAAGCCTGCAAACCTTGGTCAGTATAACATTGAAGGATCTTATCAGCCTGCTTCCCTGAAACTTAGAGCATCTTCAAAAGCCTCTCTATCCTGCACTCCAAAAGAATGGTCAGCTGACCAAATTGAGCTCCCCATTGGCTAAATTTGGCCTTCGGTTGGCTATCCTACACCCCAAACTGCCACGGTGTCTAGCGAGAAAACCAAAGAAATAAAGAAAGAAACAAGAAAGAAAGAAAAAGTAGAGGGAAAAGAAAAAAAATTAAAATGAAGAGAAATAAAAATGAAAATAAGAGAAAAAAATATATTTTTAAATTTTGAAAATTTTATAATTTGGAGATTTCCAAGGTTAGAAATTGGGATTTTAAAAAGAAATTGATTTTTTCAAAATCTTTTGGGATTTTAAAAGTGATGAGTAATCTTTTAGAGAGTTGAAAAACAATTTTAAAAAGAAATTGATTTTTTCAAAATCTTTTGGGATTTTAAAAGTGATGAGTAATCTTTTAGAGAGTTGAAAATAGAGTCTAGAGGAATCTTTTTGGAGAGTTGGCTAAATAGGTGAATTGGAGAGTCAAAAATGGAGAGATTTTTAGAGATGCTTTGATGCTATCTTTTCGGAAATGGTAGTACCTTGTTCTTGGAGGAAAAAAACTTTGATGGTTAATAATAGAGGAAAAATTAAAAAAAATGATCTTAATTACACGTCTTTTATGTTTTTTTGCCAAGAAATTTGATCTATTGAATGTGGTGTGAGTATGCATGCACATTACGTCTCACGCAAAAACAATTAACAACATAAAACAAAATATAAAAGAAGACTGTTTTCTTGCAAAGATGAACAAGTAATACAAGAACACTATCAGTCTTTACTGTGTACAACTCAGCAAACAACCTCAAAATCATTATTGCTTGGAACAAATCCTAACGTATTGGATACCCACGTTTCAAGTACTGGAACAGGAATTGAATGCAGCGAAGTTCTTATATTTATTTACTTTTCTCTCATTTGTCCAATCATAAATGAGTAGTACCGTATATAGAAACTATTACACTCTCCCAATATATATAAAATGATTTCTTCATTCTTGTTATTAGTGAAAAAAACTGTCTTGATGAGAAATCATTTTCTCTATTTTTCTCCTCTCACCTCTTTAGCTCTTATTCAACATCAGCAATTTGCTGGCAGTGTATTTAATACCACGGAAACCTCCAATCACGTGGTTGAGGATACCCTAAAAAGAACAAGCCGCAAAATGTGTAAAAAGGATATTAATGACGTTAGTGTAAAAGCAAGCATGTTCAGAAGGACTCATTTTCAAGCTTATGCTGAGTCGATCGACCTGTCGAAATCGCTGCATATGCATCAGGATCGAATCTTCGTGCAACACAAGACGAGACGACAAAATTTCACGAATGAAACAACGGACGCAATGAAAACTACGACGACGTGGTACTGTATATAAGCTTAAAAGTGTGTCAGTTGATCGATCCGTGAAATCGAATAAACATACATCTTCTGAATATATACATCGGCCAATTTCAATCAGCTGTCGTCCAACGATATGATCGATCGTTTTCTGAGTTTAGTTTGAGTCGTCGTTGCCGGGCTTGGCGTTCCTGTTTAGGCTGCACATAATTATGGAGCTAATAATCCAACGGCGTTGCCGTCGTCGGCGCCGGAGAAGAAGACGTACTCCCTCGCACCATTTATCGTCTGAAAACTCGACGAGCGTCGAGTTATGCATATATTCGAAATCTTAATTTAGATAGCGAATAAATTATCAAAACCCTTACTAATATATCTCTATTATATATTATATAAGTAGTTTGATTTTTTTTAAGTCAAACTTTTACTAACGTTTCTAATTTTGATTGTCAACAACTACAACTGTAACATCAAGTTAGTTTTATTAAATACAACATAAAATATGTTCTGACAGCGTATTTATTAGATATTACAGATACTAATATTTTTAAAAAACTGATCAAAGTTTGAGAAAATTTTCTTTAAAAAATCGAACGATTTATAATATAGAATAGGGAAATATTATATAATCGAAGTTTTAAAATATCGTTTAGCTAGCCCCGTTTATAGGCCAAATCGTCCCTTTCCGATAACAGTTTTTATAATTTTGGAAATTAATAAGGGGCCAAATATGCTGCAACTTCCTCCATTAACTTGTAAATAACACAGTTGATTTTTATCTCAATGTTTGACCATTCATCTTATTAAAAAAACTTTTTGAAATATCATTTATTTTATTATAATTTGTTTTATTACTGGAAGTACTTCAAACATAACTTATATTTTTACATATTTAAAAAAAATTGAATAAAACGAATGGTCAAACATTGAGATAAAAGTAACTGCATCGTTTAAAAGTTAACCGATTTTTAATGTACATTTTTTTGTCTCAGCCTGCTTGGTTGTACGTGCTGCGTCGTCTCATGAGCCACAAGTTTTTTTAAATTTTTAGAAATGATTTTTATAATTAATTTATGATTTTTCTTTCTGTTTTTAGCTTCGGGGTTTTTATAGACCGCTCACAAGTCAGAAGAGTAGAAGTAGAAAAGAATTTTCTTTTTATAATCGACCTCGTCTAATGTAGCGTGACTAAAAATGTTTAATTACTATATATACTTGAGATTGGCTGGGCTAATTAGAATCATTAAACCCTGCATTTTTTGGTAATCTACTAATCCTCCAGGCTTTTAGCTGGTGTGGAAGCACCTGCAGGCCGCCACGTCGCCCCAGAATTTTTACTAAAAAACCCTCTGGTTCGTCGCTATTTGCGCGAAAGCCCGACGCCTGTCTCCCGCTGAGTCGTTTTTTTCGGATGAACCCCCATTTCCTGATATTTTATATCCGAAGGAGAGAAAATTCGGAAAATCGGACTACGATCTAAAAACGAAAAACTCATGGTGTTTTTTTGCAAAATGTCCTAGGCAGTGGGGAGTCTAGCCCCCGCGTGCCCCGTTCCCCATCCAGTATTCCCGTCCCCTGCCTAACCCTAGCCGCCAGGGCCGTTCCTAGGCCAGGGCGAGAGGGGCGACCGCCTAGGGCCCAGGAAAATTAGGGGCCCCTAATTTATATATAAATTTATATTTATGTATATAACTTAGTATTTTTATATTTTTTATACTACAGTCCACAATCCAAAAATGGTCCAGCATGCAGCACAATAAATTTACAAATTGGAACTTTGCCTAGCACGATATCGCCTAGTCCAATGTAACACGCTAGCAAGCAGTCCAGCATGGGCAAATGCAAGACAGCTAAGCAACCACGCAATGATGCTTGTCCTCTCGTGATATCGCCCAAAATCCTCGCCTGCTCACTCGGCAACCTAAATCCCCTATTTGTCGGATCACAATGCACGACTCCCGCTATGACAACGCCGCAATGGGCAACGAACAATGGATGATCAAGGTTTTTGTCGTCTCAGCTACTCCACTGGAGCCTAAAGCGCTAGTGAGTGGTGATTGGTCCAAATCCCATCCTAAATTCTAATGCTAGATTGGTGGATGGTAACGACGATGGTTATGCCCTCGCAGTGAGCCATGTGAGTGATCTGACTGACAACATGGTAGGAGGTGGCGCTGTCGATTCACCGATGCTATGCTAGCCACCCACACTGCCCTCACCCCTGGTGCTCGCCGGCGCGCGTCGCCAGCCTCTCCTCTCTGACCACTTTGCTTCCCTTTTGTCCCGGGTCTCGGCGCCGCCTCTAGATCGTGGCCTCCTCCTCCTCCACCTCCGGAGCCTCGCCAGTACGCTGGAAGATGCCGGCGCTGGCGCTAGAGGTGGACGCAGCTTCATGGTCACTTCACAAACACTCTGTCTTTCTCTCTACTGTTCCAGATTCTTGCCTACCTAATATTTTTCATGCTTCCTTTTATTCTTCGGTTTAGTTTAGATTTTTCTGGATTGAGTATCAGATTGGACAAAAGTGGTTGTCAGTTTAATACTTGCAGCTTGTTTTTTTGGAGGGAAGAGATGAGAGATATGAATGGAGAAAATTAACGAATGGGTAATTATTCATATTTGGTTGGTGAGTCTGATCACAGCATACCTGAGTTCTTCAAGTACAGAAATTTATGCATGTGCAAGCAAGCTCCAAGAATTGACCTGCTTCACCTCACTGCCTCAGAATAGCTTCATGTTTATTTGAAAAGAATGATCAGAGGTAGCGATCCTACTACCATTTGCTGGATTTCTTGCTCTATTTTCTCTTGGGGTGGTTTGGTTGTTCAATCCTTTCCTGATACAAGTTTCTATTTCATTTCTATATTGCTCATAGGATCTATACCATGAGTTGCCTGCATTCGATAGATTTGAGCAAGATTATCGCTGCAAATTGGAGGAAGAGAAAAATTGCTCATTTACTTTTGAAAGAGGTACACCTATCGTCATTCATATCTCATACCCTTGTAGTTTGAAATGCTAAGCTAGTAGTCAATTTCTTATTGAAGTTAAGGAATGATTGTTCAGATTCTAAGACAAGAATTGAAGAGAAAGGAAGCATGCACATAAATTGAAGAAAAAGTCTCTTTGGAATAAGATGTTTGAAGATGTAAGCGTTTATACTGTAATTCACATGAGATGAAGTACTTATATAATGACAGAGAGATACCCTGTAATCTAGGTTTAATGGTTAAGTTGATTCATGTAATCTCCCTTCTATTTACAGGTCATGGAGAAGCTTGTAGATATTGTGCACTTCTTACTAATATTTTACATCGGTATGTTTGCTAAGCACACTTAGTTTATAATCCTACATTACATGCTTATTTGCTCATTTATAGGGCGCCCGAAGGCATGTTGTTACTTTATAAATGAGTATATTTTTCTATGTTTTTATGAAATATTTTTATATTTACTAAGCATACTCAGTTTATAATCCACTAAGATAATAAAAAATAGTATTAAAGGGAAAATTTAAAACTAAATATTTTATTAGACCGTATTTTACTATTCAGTGCTTTATTTTTCATGATGTTAATGACTGCAAATTTTTAGAAACCCCTGTTAATAAGGATATATATTTGCAACATTACATATTTGCTATGATAGGTTCATTGATCCATTCCTTTTGGAATATTGCAAGCCTTTTTAATGTTGCTGGGTTTTTGAAGATATGGATATTAATAACTTTTGTTCCTTTTAATGATAGCTGTAACAATAGTTGTATGATTTTATCTCTATTGATGTAGGGTTCATACATGTACTATTTTGTGTTTAACAAGCTCATATTCTTAAATTTTGGGGGAAAGGGAAAAATGTGATCTCTTATGCAGTTATGCTTATTTAGCATTAGTTGTATGATTTTATCTCTATTGATGTATGCATGCTTACTTCTTTAGTTTTGCATTTTGGTTACTATTAACTACTTTGTTATAGTATTTTCGCATTGATTAATAGAAATGTACCGTTCACCCAATATATATTAATTTAATTTTCGCTAAAGTCTTCTATATCTTAGCTACGTCATGAGAAATATTGCATACAACCTCATATCTCTTGGAATGCATGTATAAGCATCATACAGTGATATGTTAGTGTGCTATTTTGTTCAACCAAAGCAAAATGAATGTAAAATTCAGCTTCATTTTTTTTATGCAGGAGGAAGGAATGCGAAGATTCATGTTTCCCTGGTTTTCAAAAGATGAGTATGCTGATAAGTGATAAAGCATATGTAACAAGAAGACTACTATGCTACTAATCTAATGAATGCACAAACCAATATTTGTGCAAATTGAGCACAATATGTTTGCTAGACTTTACCAACTGTATAATGATTTAGTGAGGCTGTGGGGGTGATGTCTTTGCCTTTTCCTTGTGATATAAATATATAATTTCATTTAATAGTTTAAAGCTTGGAATAATATTTTGCATAACTGACCTAGTAAACTAGGGGAAGCGGACATGTATGTATCTTACTTTAGGTATCTAGGTGCCATAGGTTCTAACAGTAATATTATATTGTCAATTGATACGTACTTAATCTTTAAAATTATTCAAGTTGCAAGAGTATGGAATATTTTAAATTAGTACTATTTTAATTGTCATAATTGACCACAGAACCTAGAATAATGAAGCAACTGAAAGCAATACTGTTATTTGTATTTCAAGAAATAATTCCAAGCTCCATCCTGTATTATTTACATTTTGATTTTTATACATTGCATTTTTTCAACTATAGATTATATGTTTACTCCATTTCATATCCTTAACATCCTCAATTCCTATGCTAATATTAAAGAGCACTTAGGCCATCACATGTTATTCAACTGAAAACCATTCTATTCCTTCGATACTTTTATGTACATCCCATTAGTAGTTTGATCTTAATACCACATGTAGTTCATGCACTTCAACTTCAGGTGAGGAATTATGAAAAAAATTCCCTTTTGTACATTATTAGCATTTGCCATGCTCATTTTGTTAGGATTCTTGACTTCAGATTGCAGCAAATAGTAAAAACTAGCCCTGCTCATTTCTTTGTTGCCTGCAAGAGTCGCAGCTTGATAAATTTTCATTTATTATCCTGTTGTAAGTCTGCATGCTTACCAACATAAATTTGTATATTTATTTCTAGCTAATGTTTTTGTCATCTAATGTAGCTTGCAGGTTTTCAAATGGAAGTAGTTAAAACTACACACGTCGATCATACTAAATCTCTTGCATCTACATTTGATTTGAACACATTCCTTGATGGTATGAACTGCACAGATATAAACCATGAATGATTCTTAAAAGTTTATCTTTATGCCTAAGATCAATTAACATTATATTGTTATAAATTGTATCACACTTGATATAATTTGTGCAGCTCTTTATAACTCTGTTTGATGGGGGCACCCGAAGGGCCTTCCTGTCTAGTTTCTTTAAAGCGATCAACGCCCCGGCGTGCTTCATGTCGTAATATGCAAGCTACATATATAGTTGTATATAGATGCTGAGAGCTAATCAATTACCTACAAATTAAGGAGTTATATTTATGGGTTAATTTTTTCTCTGCCATTATAATTTTTACGATTTGTCAATATATTATCGTTGTGTCACTAACAGATTGGAACCACCACAGTCACTAACCGTGATACGCAAACAATTTTTAAAAATTATAATGACACATAATAAATAAGCATATATTTATCTACTAGTGGCTTAATACATATATCTTACCAAAGTCTCTCATTACAATTGTACATATTATTTATGTATGTGTTCGCCAGTACTATATATATATATATATATATATATATATAGCTCTCACAAGTTAATCATTGACTTCAACTAACATACGTACAATTGCTCTTTCATTGTTGGAGGCGACACTAGATGCTCTTGACAACCCTAAAAACACTCCACAAAGGATTTAGGAGTGTTGTACTTTGTGAACAACAGGTGAACCAGTTGTCAGCAAACATGAGTTTATCGAGTGTTTTTTTCATCGGCCACTTGACGAACACTTTACCAAGTGTTAAATTTAGCACTCGACGAAAAATAGTATAATGGTGGTGTGACAGATGGTTTGTCGAGTGCCCAAAGTTTAGCACTCAACAATCAAAAATCTATAAAAAAACATGCAGCACGAGGTGGGCGTCCCGAATACACATTTGGTCAAATACCTGGTAGGTGTGACGCATCACGGTGGGGCGTGGCTAGGCGTGGCGAGGCGCAATGTGGCATTTCATGGCTGAGCATGGGGTGACGTGGCTAGGTAGCTTGAACAGAAGCCCAGTGGGAAGTAGCAGGAGCACCATGGTGAATAGTCATGCCAATTTCGAGTACGTTATCTCAAAGAAATTGGCTAAGACCATCAATTATCTCGAAAAAATGGCTAAAAGTAGTAGGTCAGTTTACCCTATAACAATAAAATGAAAACAAAGTTAGCAACGATGGATGGTGCATTTGGACGGGGAAGAGGAGGAAGATGACAACATTAGGAGGAGGACGAGGAGGATGCAACCAAGGTGGCGGCGAGTAGGGCGACCACGCGTGCCGACGATACATGTGGCTAGGAGCGGTGAAGAGCATGACAAAGGTGACGACGGTAGCGAGAGTTAAGGTTAGGGTTGCGCGAAATGAAAACATGATGATTCACGTCGGTTACTCGCCTATTTATAGGCGGGAGAAGTCATCAGTGATGGGTGGTAGTTACCATCCGTCATTGATGATGTAGGGGGCCTTTAGTGACGGGTATAGCTAAAACCCATCATTGATGATGTAGGGGAGTCTCACGGGTATAGATCAATCTTTAGTAATGGGTAACATTGTTACCCATCACTAAACAATCATTTAGTGACCGTTTATTATTATTACCCGTCACTAATGCTATGGTCATTTTGAAAGAAAAAAATTAGGCTGCAACTTGAATCAAAGCCAGGATTTGGTAGCCAACATATCCAAAACACATCACAAACAATTTTTAGGCTACAACCAGAATTAAAGCCAGCATTGATTTGACATCCAATTCATATCACAAACAATTTATCATGGAATACAGATAATTCATCACAAAATATTTATAACCTAACATTGCATCATACCCCAGGTTTATAGTACATACATCACAACCTTAATGCCATTAGTAACAATGTTGAAATGGAAGGCTCATACAGTGCCATGAACTAGATGATTAATTTTTATTAAGCAACTATCAGGAACATATGTTGATACTTGTAGATCGTTTAGAATCCTTTTCATACCCTAATTCACAAATTCCGGATAAATGATTTTATAAACTATTTAATAGTAAGAGTAAACAAACTTACGAGAATGGGAATGCAATCGAGTTGTGGAGGGCACGGGCGATGGAGCGGCGAGGAGCACGACGAAGACGACGGTGGCGGCACTGGGAGTACATGGTTAGGGTTGCGTGAAATGAAAGCGTGACGATTTACTTCGGTACCCTGCCTATTTACTAGTGGGAGTCATCAATGATGGGTGATAAACTTTTTTAATGATGGGTGAAAATATAACCCGTCACTATAGAAAAGATCTTTAGTAATGGGGCATACCACAACCCGTCACTAATGGGGGTGCTCTTCTTTAGTGACGGGTCATATCACGACCCGTCACTAATAAGGTAGCGTTACTGACGCGTGTGAAACAACTCGTCACTAAAAATGTATTACTGATGCGCATCTTTTGCCCGTCACTAAAACTGCGTCATTAAAGACCGTTTTTATGGTAGTGTTTTAGGCATAATGTATTTCAATTCATTGTTGTATATGGATCAAATAGAAAAGTTTCGGTTTGTACACGTCCGTATACTATACCCTAGATTCCAAACTTGTATTTGCGTTTAGAAAGAAAGGGACAAATGCAAATAATAATTATGTTGTTTCCGTTATTTATATCTAGCTAGTTATTGCCATCTACTGGTATATTTTAAGTTGATTTTTACTGGTATATTTTAAGATTGATTTTACGGCTCTTCGATGTACCGTCAATTTTAGTGTTAATTTTAACACCGATGTATAACAAAATTTATATTAAAATTATGGTATTAGCTCTCAAGACTGTAAAATTTCCTATATTTTAAACTGTATGTGAGAAGTCTTCAGAGCTAAAGTATATATGTTATACGATTTTCAAATATTCATAAGGAGTGTATCTACAATCACTACGGGACTGCCATTGTTTGCCGAGTGCCTAGGGCACTCGGCGAAGCCTCTTTTGGACTCGGCAAAGGCTTCGCCGAGTGCCACACTCGATGAACCCCACTCGACACCAGCCTTATCGGCGACGTGGGGGTTCACCGAGTGCTTTTTATCGGGCACTCGACGAAGTCTTTACCGAGTGCAATATAAACTTCGCCGAGTGCCACGCGTAACACTCGGCAAACATGGCCGGCTAACGGTCGGGGGCCGTTAAGGGGGGTTTGCCGAGTGCCCCACGTGGCACTCGGCGAAGGGGGTTTGCCGAGTGCCACGTGGGGCACTCGGCGAAGGGGGGCGGGGGGGGGGCACGTGGCACTGGCAGGCTTCACCGAGTGCTCCACGTGGCACTCGGCGAAGGGGGGCGGGGGGGGGGGGCACATGGCACTGGCAGGCTTCGCCGAGTGCTCCACGTGGCACTCGACGAAGGGGGTTTGCCGAGTGCCACGTGGAGGCACTCGGCAAAGCCTCCCCAGAATGCACAGAAACGTGCCACGTTGCACGTTTCTGTGCATTTTAGGTGGCTTTGCCGAGTGCAACACTCGGCAAATGTTTTTTTATTTTTTTTTCATTTATTTAATGCATATTTCATCCAAAAAACACATTCAATCACAAAATTCATCACAAATTCACATTTAGTCACAAAATTTGCCCCAAAATTCACATTCAATCACAGATATTCACATTCAATCACTATATGAATCACAATTTCACTCACATCACAGAAATCACATACACATCACAAAAATCACATTCACATCACAAAATTCACGATCACATCACAAATTCACGTTCACGTCACAAATACAAGTTCAAATTGACATCACAAGTTCAAGTTCGTGTTCATGGTGACAAGTTCAAGTTAATTAACAATTTCATAACGGCAACTCACACCACGCCTCACAAGTTAGCATTACCGCTATGTCCAGTGTGTGGAGATGGCTGCGTGATTGATCCTGCTGCCGATGAATGAAACTGAAAAAAAAAGAAAAATAGTTAGAACAATTGTATATAACAAAAACGACAAAAACAATATTAGAAACTCACATTGCCACTCTGTGGAGTCCGTGGAGATTGTTGAGGTTGAGGAGGAAGTCCAGGTAGGCCCATATGACCTGAGAAAGATCCACCCATCTGCGCAAACCACTGCTGCATCTGGGTCTACATCTCGGCTTGCAACTGAGCTTGCATCTGAGCCTGCAGCCGAGCCTCCATCTGTGTCTGCCACTCGGTCCTTTGTGATCATTCTTCATTTAGTTGGGCCTACAAAACATTAATTCACAGTCATTAACATTCTCAAACAAACAAATTGAAGTGTTCGATGATTGATGAAAATGAACTAACCTGTAGATCAGCAATCAGACCCATAGATGTGTCTCGGCGAGGGCGTATACCCGGACCGGAGGTCGAGCTCCGAGCTCTCACCTCAGATAGAGAGGGGGTACTACGGGTATCAATGGCGCCGTCGCCCATCAAATATCGCCCATGTCTCTTGCCTCCTCCAGCCCTCATGACCACCTCGCCATCGATGTCATGTGCGATTGGGTCATAATCGGCGCCATGCACTTCTCTTGCCATCTCTGAATAGTCTTGGAGGCATTGATATGCGTTCCGATTAGTGTACGACTCAGCGGGGTCATTTGGATTGTAAGTATTGCCTTCAACCGCCCTCCCTTTGTGAGCCAGAGCATATGCCATGACTTGGGAGCATTCCTGACCCGCATTGGCCGTTGACTGAAACAAGAAGATAGTTAGAGTTATATTGTGCAATTAAGCGAAAAAAAGAAAATGTAACTACATACCCATCTCGCCCTGAACTGGTCGAGGTTCAGCGAGCCTTTATGGTGTGCTGCCCCTGTGTCACGCCCCGATTTAATAAATCGGGACTTTTATTGAAATTCCATAGAAAATCAATAAAAACAAGACGTTCATCATGCGACCACGTACAATACGAGCAAATCATTCACGGTTCGTAGACCGTATTAGTACAAAAGTGAATAAATATGAAGAGAAACTAATAAATCAAAGAGTCCTAGATGAACGCCTCCTTCCAGTCTCGCCTTGACTGGGTCGCTACTCCAGACCTTCATCCTCCTCCGTAGACGGGCTCTGATGGTGTAAGTCAATGGGGTGAGTACAGATGTACTCAGCAAGCCACCGAATGCAAATATAATGCAAGATAATAACAAGGGAGATAGTGGCTAATTTTGCGGAAAAGCATAATTGTAAGGCATTAAATGTGATCAATTTTATTAGTACTGAAAAGTAAACATGTGTATGCATCATCATCTTCTAACTCGAGGAGTACGTTTTACCTCCTCGCACAACAATCCTTACATGCCATGAATAACTCAACCATTCAAACAATTGAAAACTAACTGCGAGTAGTCACACAACCCGCCCTTGACCGTGGGCTCGGCTTTTTGAAAAGATTAAATTACTCTGACCAGAGATGTACCACTATACCCACAAGGCACGCACTCATCACTTACACCAAAGTGTAACGAGATGACCCATACCACGGGAACTCATGCCAAAACCTTCCATATGGTCCTTTCCGACTCCACAACACCCTCTTATGGGTTTCGTATCGTGTCTCGACGTGTCGAGTTCTCACCATACCCCCCCCCCTTGAGCCATCGTCGGTACAAGTCACCCGTAGGCTTGCCCCTTGTACCCCTCCACTATGGTGCATAGAGTCGGAGTGTTCCACACTTCCAGTTAGGACTTACCCATTAGACTTGTGGTTGGTACGGAAGTGCTTTGCAACAGATCCCGCAGACCGGTCCTTATAGTGACCCGGGTGCGACCAACCAGTTCCCGATCTTGCACCCGGAACCCACCATACTTAACGTAGCCAACTCCAACAGAGTCCAGAGACAAGAATAACGGGGAATTTCATATATCAGAATCCATCTATCTACGACTCATTCTTTATATCCTATAGCAGTTGTGCCGGTACATTGGGCACTAGCTAATATAATATTTGTAGAGTGACAAGGAGTTGAGGCTCAATAAGCATGGCTTGGGTTTGCACACAAGGACGGGGATCTAATAAATATAAGTGTAGGGCTTGATGTTTGACTAATGCAATATTAACCTATGAGTTATAGCGATAATTTATTAAAACATGGGCTCAATGATGATCAACTGTTTCCACAAGGGGGGTCGATGACTTGCCTTGCTTAGCAAAGGGTGAAGGTGGAACCTCGGGATAGAACTCCGGCTCCTCGACGAACTCGTAGTCTTCTCGATACGGAAAAATAAACAATACATTCAATAAACAGATAAAAATCCAGCAAATAATAAACATACATGTTTATGGGTTTTATTATGTGAAATAAGGTTTTAATGTTCTGAAGTTTGGTGAAAAACGGTAAAACTTATCTTTTAAGGTTTTCCCTAATTTATTTTCTGAATTAATAATTTTAACCCTAATGGGTTTTTATTCAGTTAATTGCTAAGATTATTTTGTGCCAAAATAACATACTGTTTTTATGGCATTAATGTGTAGAGAATAATATACTGAATTTAACAAAATTTGAATGGTGAAATTTGGAGTTAAAATGAGCAAGTTATGAATTTTCAAAGTTTAAATCAATTTTTGGAATTTTATTTAAACAGAAATTGGGCTCTGGTCCACGGTGAGCTAGGCTCACGGTGGACTGGGCTACTGTGCACGTGGACCGGTTGATCTAGAGCCGTTGGATCTGGATCTGGCGGCCAGGCGCGAGGCGGGAGAGGTTAAGTGAAAATGGACGGCTGTGATTAAATCCCGCGAACTGGTACGACTTGGACGCGTGAGATCGCTCCGGGGAAAGTTTCGATCGACGGTCGTGAACGCACGGTACCGCTTTGACCATATCCGAGGGCCCAGATTAAATCTCGAAGGGATTTAATCGTAGCCCTTCGATCACGATCGGACGGCCACGGTGCATTCTGGCACGACACGGGCGTAAAGGGTACGTACCCCCCTTCATCTCCGGCGATGGTGGCCTCGGGTGTGGTGGCGGCGGCGATGGCGGGGGGGCCTATGGTCCTAGATCTTGCCGGAAATGGAGAGAGGAGACGACGACGGTTCCAACCATACCTGCGGCGGCGACGATGGTCGAAGGATGGCGGCCGGCGGTGAGAGTAGACGGCGAGGCTCCTCGGATGCTTGTCGGCGATGATGATCCGGCAGGTTCCACGGCCAATGGAGGCGTGGCCGAGGACGGGCAGTCGACGACGGTCTCGACGGTGGCGGTGGCTAGGGCGAAGGGGGCCAGAGTCGACGGCGAGCGGCGGCCAGAGTTGAAGCAGTGGAAAAACCCGAAAAAGGTTGCCGGGGCGCTCTGGTGCGTTTGGGCTTGGCTAAGGCGGCGTGGGTAGAGGGCGGTTGTCGAGGGGGTTTAAATAGGGGGTTTTCTGGCGCAAGAAGGGAAGGATGCCGGTGGAAATCCGAGGGGTTCCATTTTTGCGCCGGCGAGCTTCCATGCGTACGGGTATGCTTCTATACCCATGAATCCGCGTCAGGCTTGGATGGAAAGAGATCGCCGGAGTCAGGGGATCACGATCCAGGGCTCGATTGGGCGAGATCGGGCGGCCGGCGGCGGATTTGGGAGGGGATCTCGCCGGATAAGGAAGGGGGATCCCCTTCCAACGAAGAAGACGAAACTGACAGGTGGCCCCCACCTGTCAGCGGGCGAAACAGAAAAGGAAGGGCCGACAGGCGGGTCCCGTCGGTCAGAGGGATGGAGGCGGATGCGAGGGGTTGACATGTGGGACCGAGGCAGGCGCGGGTGGGAGAGAGAGGCGGGAGGCAGCGCCGACACCTGGGTCCCACCTGTCAGTGGCTCAAGACTGGACTGGGCTGGGCTTGGGGTAGATTGGAGGTTGCGGCCCATTAGGATTTATAAATGTTTTGTGATTTAAAATAATTGCAGTAATTCATATTTTTGTTTAAGGATTGAAGCACTGTTGATAAAAATTTGTAAAAATTCCTAAAATTATATTTTGGTCTCTAGTTCATCTCATAAAATTTTCAAGTCCAGATTTTGAATATTTATCTCTATTTGGCTTTAATAGGGCTCTTTTAGGGTTTTTCCTTAATAAATAAATTCAGAAATACCTTTAATAATACTTTTCTTTTATTTTATTTCCTTTTAATTCTTGGGGTGTTACAATCCTATCCCCTTACAGAGAATCTCGTCCTTGAGATTCGGATCATTCCTCAAATAGCTCAGGATGCTGTGCCTTGAGTTCATCTTCTTTTTCCCATGTAGCTTCTTCGATGGGATGATTGCTCCACTGAACCTTACAGAAGCGGATGACGCGACTCCTGGTGGTCCTTTCTTTGACCTCCAAGATCTTGACGGGCTTCTCCACATAGGTCAGATCCTCTTGAACATCCAACTGCTGAAGATCCACTTGCTCTGTCGGGACACGAAGACACTTCTTTAGTTGAGACACATGAAACACATCATGCACTCCGGTCAATGAGGGTGGTAGTTCCAACTGATAAGCAACTTCGCCTTGGCGTCGAATAATGGGAAATGGTCCAATATATCGAGGGGCCAACTTTCCTCTCATGTTAAACCGTTGGGTGCCGCGGAGGGGTGTAACTCGAAGATAGACATGGTCTCCTTCTTCAAAGGCTAGGTCTCGGCGTCGATTGTCTGCGTAGCTCTTCTGTTGTGATTGGGCTGTCTTGAGCCGGTCTCTGATGATCCGTACCTTCTCTTCAGCTTCTCGTAGTAGGTCTGTTCCAAAGACTTGGGATTCGCCAGTTTGATCCCAAAGTAGAGGCGTCCTACACTTTCGTCAATACAGGGCTTCGAACGGGGACATCTAGAGGCTGGCTTGATAACTGTTGTTGTACGAAAACTCAGCGTACGGTAAAATCTTGTCCCAAGTTGCTCCAAAATCCAAGATGCATGCCCGAAGCATATCTTCCAATATCTGATTTACCCTTTCCGTTTGTCCATCTGTCTGAGGGTGGTAAGCAGTACTGAAGTTCAATCTCGTTCCCATCTCTTCTTGGAGGTTCTTCCAAAAACGAGAGGTAAACTGACTTCCTCTGTCGGATACTATCTTCTTAGGCACTCCATGAAGGCACACAATGTGGGCCATGTACAATTCTGCTAGCTTAGGGCCACTGAAGGTTGTCTTAACGGCTATGAAGTGTGCTACTTTCGTGAGCCGGTCGATGATTACCCAAATAGAATCATACCCAAGCTGGGTCTTTGGGAGTCCGGTGATGAAGTCCATTCCGATCTCTTCCCATTTCCATTCAGGCACTTTAAGTGGCTGTAACAGTCCTGCAGGTCTCTGATGTTCTGCCTTTACTCTTCTGCAGGTGTCACATTCTGCGACGAACTGAGCAATCTCTCTCTTCATGCTAACCCACCAATAGCGTTCCTTCAGGTCTTGGTACATCTTGGTACTCCCGGGATGGATGGAGTATAAGGTATCATGGGATTCCTTAAGGATAAGGGTCTTTATCTCTGGTTTATCCGGCACACATATTCGGGTTCTAAACCATATGGTGCCATCTTCGTCTTCCGAAAATCCTGGGGCTTTACCTTGTCTCATGTTCTCTTTGATGGCGGCTATATCCGGATCTTCTAATTGAGCTTCCCGGATCTGCTCGAACAGGATAGGCCGGGTTTCTAGGGTGGCTAGATATGCTCCAGTGGTTAATCCAAGGTTTAATTTTTCCATCTCCTTATATAGCAAAGGCGCGTGATCCTAAATCATGACGGCGGTGCAATATCCTTTACGACTTAATGCATCAGCTACCACATTGGCTTTTCTGGGGTGGTAGTGAATCCCTAAGTCGTAGTCCTTTATTAATTCCAACCATCTCCTTTGCCTCAGATTGAGGTCCGGCTGCGTGAAGATGTACTTCAAACTCTTGTGATCCATAAAGATCTCGCAGCGGTTTCTGACCAAATAATGCCTCCAAATCTTAAGGGCGTGCACAACTGCGGCCAATTCCAAGTCATGTGTCGGGTAGTTCAACTCATGAGGTCTCAACTGACGTGAGGCGTACGAAATCACCTTTCCGTCTTGCATAAGTACACATCCTAATCCTTGGCGAGATGCGTCGCAATAGACATGGAAGTCCTTCCGGATATCTGGTAGGGTCAGTATGGGTGCTGACACCAGACGGGTCTTGAGGGTGCGGAAACTTTCCTCGCATTCGGGAGTCCATTCAAACTTCACTCCTTTCTGCAACAACTTGGTCATAGGCTTGGCTATCTTGGAAAAATTCTCGATAAACCTCCGATAATACCCGGCCAAACCTAGGAAGCTTCGTATCTCCGATACATTCATGGGTGGCAGCCAATCCGTAACTGCTTCTACGGTGGCAGGGTCCACTGCGATTTCTTGCGTAGAGATGATGTGTTCAAGGAACTTTACTTCCGCCGTCCAAAACTTGCACTTGCTGTACTTGGCGTATAACTGGTGTTCCCTTAGCTTTCCTAAGGTTAACTGGAGGTGAGTTTCATGCTCTTTCTGATCCTTGGAATAAATTAGGATGTCGTCTATGAAGACCATGATGAATTTGTCCAAATACTCCATGAATACCTTATTCATCATATTCATAAAGAAAGCAGGGGCGTTGGTCAATCCAAAGGACATAACAGTACACTCATATAATCCATAATAGGTGGTAAAAGCCGTCTTGGGTATATCCTCTTCTCGAATCCTTAACTGATGGTAACCAGACCGCAGGTCGATCTTCGAGAATACCGTAGCTCCCTTCAGCTAGTCAAAGAGATCATCGATCCGAGGCAACGGGTACTTGTTCTTGATGGTTACTTCATTCAAAGCGCGGTAATCCACACACATACGCTTAGCCTTGTCGTCTTTCTTCTCGACGAAGATGACGGGGGCACCCCATGGTGATGTACTTGGTCTGATGTAGCCTTTCTTCTCGAGATCCTCCAACTGCTGCTTCATCTCAGCTAACTCATTGGCGGCCATCCTGTATGGTCGCTTGTAAATGGGGGTGGTCCCGGGCACCAAATCAATCTGGAATTCGATGTCCCTCTTGGGTGGCATCCCTGGTAAATCCTCTGGAAATACGTCCAGGTATTTGCAGACTATCGGTATCTCTTCCAAGGTAATCTTATGCAGTCTTGGTCTTCCGATCTTCAGGCTTGGCATCTGAAATGTGACGGTAGTCCCTTCTTCACTGGTCACAGTCACTTGTCTGAGGGCACATCCTATCACTCCTTGGTGTTTATTGAGCCAATCCATCCCTAGAATGAGATCCAAGCCTTGGCATTCTATAAGGATGGGATCGACCCAAAATATGGTGTCGTGGATATCTATCCATACCTCTGGGCTATAGGTTAAGACTAGGGTTTGTTTTCCCGGGGTGACTATTTGCACGGCCCTTGGTAGTTCTTTTATGTTTAGGTTGTTCTTTTCCACAAAAGCAGTTGATATGAAGGAGTGCGTAGCTCCAGTGTCAAATAAAACCACTGCAAGTGCTGAATGTACCATGAACTTACCCATCACAATCTCGGGTGCGGCCTGGGCTTCTTCGGCGGTGACGTGGTTGACTTGGGCGCGGATGGCGGGGTTTGTTGCGACTCCTTGTGCACGCTTGGGGTGGGGGCACTGGTGGGCGTAATGCCCCTCCTGGCGGCAGTTAAAACATACCACGGGCTTGTCGTGCTTGTCGCGCAGAACCTCTGTCTTCTTTGCCGGGGCGGGTGGTGCGGCAGGTGCGGTGGGAGTGGGGTGGGGCTGTCCGGCTCCGGTGTTGGCGGCGGGTGGCGCCGGGCGATGCACTGGGCGGGGGTGGTATTGTGGCGCTGGGGGAGGAGGGGTGAAGTGAGGCCTCTGTGCCATGCCTTGGTTCTACTTGAAGGCAATCATTCTCTTCCTCTTTAGGTCGACCTTATTCTGCTGGGTCTCCTGAATGATAGCTTTATTAACCAACTTTTGGAAGTTGGCGTAATCCCCGGAAATGAGTTGAAGGGACAACTCATCCTTCAGTCCTCGAAGGAACTTGGACTGTCTGGCCGCGTCGGTACGGACTTCTTCAGGCGTGTACCGGGCCAGCCTGTTAAACTCGTGTAAATATTCTGTCACGGACCTGCTCCCCTGCTGCAGGTCCCGAAATTCCTGCTGCTTCTGTGCAATGATGCCGTCTGGGATATGAGCGGCACGAAAGGCATCAGAGAACTCCGCCCAAGTATGAATGTGTCCCTCAGGTAGGGTCTCACACAGGTTGTCCCACCATTCTGCGGCGGGACCCTAGAGCTGGTGGGCGGCGAAAGCCACCCTCTCCTGCTCAGTGCAGGTCAAGAGGTCGAGCTTCTTTCCGATGGTCCTCAACCAATCCCCGGCCTCCATGGGGTTGGTAGTGCTTGAAAAGGTGGGTGGGCGGACTCGGAGGAACTCCGAGAGCTGAGAGGCGGGAGCGGGAGCTGGTGTGGCGGGGCGAGGCTGCTCGGGCTGTTGGTGGAGGCGGAAGAACTGAGCCTGCTGCTCTTTCATCTGCTGCTGCTGCTGTTGCTGCATCTGGTTCAATAAGGCAGCGACCAACTGGTTCTGAGTGGCCATCATCTCAGCCACCGTGGGGTGGTTGGCGACTGGGGCTTGCCTTTGTCCAGTTGCTCCCCACTGGGGCAAGTTACCGTTTTCCCCTCCGTTCTGAGGGACGTCGGAGCCTTGAGTGTTAGTCATCCTGAAGTTTCCAAAGTAAATAAAATTTTCTTAGAGGAAATTATTAAGCTTTATTCCCAAAATGTCGTTCTTGCGGTTACATTTATTATCTTTTATTTAATTCTTCATTCATGCCTCATATTTGACATGAATGGCAATACAAATAAGTAAAAGAAAACAATCAATCGTAAAACTACGTCCACGGTAGCTCGGGGGATGGCTCGATCACGGGCTCGATGGAGACGGCCGGGGAGGTGGAACTGGAAGGTCCAGCGGGAGGTGCACTGCGTGAAATCCTCTTGGGTCTCACGGTGGGGATCCGGAGTGATTTCTTCTTGCGGGGTGGAAGGGGTGCGATCTCCTCGATGTCCTTCTTCAACTCCTCAATCTGATAGCGGAGCTGAGTATTGGTGATGACGCGCTGCCGTAGGAGCTCATTATGGCGCCGTAACTCCTCTACCTCGGCAGCCAATCGGTGTCCCTGCTATATGCGACATCGAAGATCTCCGTTCTCACGGTTCAGATCCTCAGAAGAGTGTCGGTAAAAGGCGATCGTATCGCGCTGTCCGTTGGCATCCTGTAGTGCCTCATAGTGGAGCTCATCCATTGCCTTTAACAGGCGCACTGTATGCCCAACCGTGGAGTGACGCTGGGAGAGGGTGCTGACGTAGTCGCTGTGAGGACTCCCTGGGATACGAAGAGGCACGAAGCGATAGTCCGTGTCGTAGAGCTCACTGTCGTAGATCATCCGGAGCTCGGTGAGGGCCTAGAGGGCGGTGCGCTGACTGGCAACCAAGAAGGTAGGTCCTCCTCCTCGATAGGTGTGGGCCGTTTGTGGGGAGGGCTGGATGACGATGGTAACCTCGCAGTAGCTTTCTTCCTCGTCGGGGAAGACTCCATGGTACATTGGCTCGTGCTCAAATCCGAGGAAACCGACGAGCATGCGTAGCTCGCGGATGAATCCGGCCTCGTCGCGAAGGTTCCCACTCATGGTACGGACCGGCATCTACAAAAGAGAGAAAGCTTTTGTGAAAACCTCGGAAGATGAGAGGATAAGTAATTTTTTTGTAAGAAAATATAGTTAATATAATTCCTAGGGTCAGGTCTGTTTGGCTTCCTACAGTCAAGTCGGCTCTGATACCATCTTGTCACGCCCCGATTTAATAAATCAGGACTTTTATTGAAATTCTATAGAAAATCAATAAAAACAAGACGTTCATCATGCGACCACGTACAATACGAGCAAATCATTCACGGTTCGTAGACCGTATTAGTACAAAAGTGAATAAATATGAAGAGAAACTAATAAATCAAAGAGTCCTAGATGAACGCCTCCTTCCAGTCTCGCCTTGACTGGGTCGCTACTCCAGACCTTCATCCTCCTCGTAGTAGACGGGCTCTGATGGTGTAAGTCAACGGGGTGAGTACAGATGTACTCAGCAAGCCACCGAATGCAAATATAATGCAAGATAATAACAAGGGGGATGGTGGCTAATTTTGCGGAAAAGCATAATTGTAAGGCATTAAATGTGATCAATTTTATTAGTACTGAAAAGTAAATATGTGTATGCATTATCATCTTCTAACTCGAGGAGTATGTTTTACCTCCTCGCACAACAATCCTTTGAGGAGCCATGCTGAATAGCGTGGGCCTCATGGCTCCAGAAGTGATGAGTCATTGTCAACGATAGTCAAAGAGGACAAATGAAGAGAGGAGATCTGTTGTTTCATGGGCCGCGTGTGACTCAGGTACACGGGCAGCAAGCGACTATCGGGCAGAGGAGGCTGCGAAGTCGGGCTGGCCCAATCCGGGTACATGGGCCAGAAGCAGTAGAAGACCCACTGGGCTGTTGACCAGGATTGACTCAGCTACACGGGCGGTGAGTGATTGCCGGGCTGAGAGAGCTGCGGAATCAGGCCGGCCCAATCCGGGTACCTGGTGCAAAGTCGGTGGAGGCTTTGTCAGTTTCGACGCAAAACTGACAACCGTCGATCTTGTATCGGACTGTCTAGAAGAGAAGTCGTAGTCGCTACGAAAGCTTAGCTTCCGGATAAGTCATCTGTATCTCTAGGCCCACAGTCAGTCAATCGTGTCTGTAAAAATACCTAAGGGCAGTAGAGTCTTTTCCTTTATTCCCGCGTCTGTAAAAAACCCTAAGGGGCTAGTGGAATATTCCTAGTGTTGGGCAGCCTATAAATAGGACCCCAATCCCTAGGGTTAGGTCACCCTTTTGGCTGAAATCAATACTACTCCTTTGGGTCATTTTGTCTCTTGCTTTGTCTCTCTCCTCTCCTGTTCATGCGTGCGCCGCCAGAGATTTTTGTGCTGATTGTTATTGACAAGTTCATCTCGTTTTGCTTTGGTCTGGAAGAGTTTGTTCCTGCTATTTTGTGTGCTCCGTTTCATTTATTGCTCTACAGTTTTCCTTGCGCATGCGACTGGTTTATTCTTGAAGAGAAGCTTCGGTTGCTTCATTCTGTTCTTCCCGTGAGTACTAGTTTCTTGCGCACTGTAGCAAGTAGTACTACTTCCTATAGCAACAGTACACTAGTACTCTAGCTTGCTTTTCTACGCAGCTTTTTGATCAAAGTTGACAGGGCTGAAACACTTTTCTGACTGTTTTCTGGCGAAGCCACACTCTCTGTTCGAAGCCCCTCAGCTCCGTGAGGCAGGCTTCAATCTGATATACTCGAAGGCTTCATTTGAACTCCTAACTTCGTTTTGTGTCCTGAGTTGCTAGCTTCGAAGTACTTTTTGTACTGACAGTGTCTCATACTTCGAACGTCTGTGCGAAGGTACTCCGACTCGAGCTCTTCGAAGTCCATACTTCGACAGGTTTCGAAGTTGGCTTCGAAGCTTGTCTTTCTGTAAGACTTCGCTCAGTGTTTGCTTCCATCTTCTTCGAAGGTCCTTGGTGTGTTTGTTCGAAGGTAGAGTGTAGGCTTCGTTTTGGTTTCTCTGTCGCGTGTCAGCCTTCGCTTCTTCGTTCGAAGGTTGTTCGTCTGTGCATTGCGTTCGAAGTATTCTGTTCGAAGGATAGGCTTCGAAGTACTCAGTTCGAAGCTAGCTTCGATACTTCCGTACTTCGCTTCAAAGCATACTTCGCTCCCTGCCACTTCGAACTAGGCTAGACCAAAACATACCTTTGGCATTTTCACAACAGACTCTGGCAGGCTTCGCAACTAACCCCCGAAGCAGGCTTCGACCAGCGAAGCAGACTTTGACCACCGAAGCAGACCTCGACGGGCGAAGCATGCTTCGCCAAGTTCCGAACAGGAGACAAATCTGAACAGTAACTTCTCATCTCACTTTATATATACTTAGATCATTTTATTGAGAAGTTTGGCCTGACATGTCTAGTATAGTTTGTTTATCTGCCTAGTTGCACTGCTTTGGTAGTTCTCTGTTTAACATCAGTTGATTCTAGGATAGATACCTTTAGACTTAGGCTATTTGTTCATTTTCTGTTGCTTAGTCCTTTGAGGTGCGTTGGGTGTTGGGAACAGGCCATATATTCGAAAGAATTTTTAAGGCGCCCATTCACCCCCCTCTGGTCGCTACTTTCGGTCCTACAAGTGGTATTAGAGTGAGGTTAGGGTTTTTCCACACCTTAACCGGTTCTAAACCCCAGTAGTGATCATGACTTCTCCTGGCAAGGTCCTGTCCTTGGAAGCCTATGGCTATAACTATTGGAAGACTTGCATGCGAGCCTATCTCATGAGCCAGGGTTCGGACATTTGAGATATTTGCGTTCACACCACGTTTGTCATATTGCCAGTCGCTGAGCATGGTACTGCAGGTATCATTGCTCAGCATCTGAGCAACAGTAAGGCTGTGAACATTCTTTTCTCTAGTTTAGGTCCCACTGAGTTTGAGCGTGTGAGCCATCTCTCCACTGCGAGAGAAATCTGGGCTACCCTCAAGGCACACCATGAGGGAACAGCTCAGGTCAAGGCTCGGCTCTATCAGACCTACCGGCGTGAATATGAAAATTTCACACAGAAGCCGGGTGAATCTGTTGAAGCTCTGTTTGGTCGCTTTCAATCGATCATTAACAAGCTTTAGGACAACAAGGCTGAGGGTGCTCAGTTAGTCTCAAATCACGAGCAAGCGCTCAAGGTTCTCCATACCTTGGACCCAAAGATCTGGGAGATCAAGGTATCCTCTATCGTTGAGAGCACTTCTTACGATACCTTGCCCATTTCTGAGTTGTTTAGCAAGCTGAAGGCCACTGAGGTAGATATCCAGCTAAGATCAAATCTCACTGGTTCTGGATCAAATCCCTGGCCCTTGCTACACCTTCTGTTGATCCCTCTGCTGTGAGCTGTGCTGGGTTCTCCTTGATGTCTATCACTGAGGACCAGCTTGAGTCTTTGGGAGATGATGATTTGTGTCTTTTTAACAACCGGGTGCGTCGTGTCTATGACAAGAGAATGTTCAAAAGACACGGCACAAAATCCGAATGCTTTGAGTGTGGTGATCCAGGACACTTCATCGCCGACTGCCCAAAGCGCAATGGACACAAGAAGGGCACCGGTGGTAGCTTCCACGACTCCGGCAAGCACGAGAGCTCATCCTTCAACAAGGGCAAGCCGAAGACCAGATTCTTCAAGAAGGCCCCGAAGGATTATCGGCGAGAGAACAAGAAGCGTGACAAGGCCTTCTTCGCCGAGATGGAGAAGAGCTACTCCAAGCAGTCCACGTCTTCTTCCTCTTCATCAAGCTCAAGCGATGAGGAGATCATCATCAAGAAGGGGAAGGACAAGGATGATCCGGCGGGCCTCTGCTTCATGGCCTTCGGAGACAAGCCGAAGAGCCACTCACATCAGCGCCAAAGATCCCGCAAGAGCTTCTGTTCAATGGCTCTTGGGGATAAGGAAGAAAAGAGCTCCTCCGATGACTCCGACGACGACGACAATGAAGAGGTATCATCCTATGAGCGCGAAATCGTTGATTTACTTGAGAGCAATCATCAGGAGTTGAAATATCAGGAAAAACTGCTTAGGGGGGCTAAGAAGAGGATAGATGAGTTAGAGAGTGAGCTTGCCGTAGCCAACGACAGAATTGAGAGTCTATCTTCTTCCCCTTGCTTGGGTGATAGCAGTGAGTGCCCGAAGTGTGAGGTGCTTCTGTGTGACTTGTCGACTCTGAAGTCCAAGTACACAAAAAGGGTTGATGAGAGGGACGCTTTGGCCACTGAGCTTGAAAGCGCTCAGCTGGAGCTGAAAGATGCTCAAGCCACTGTCGTCGCACCCTGTGTTCATTGCCCATCTCATCTAGCTGCCTTAGCTGAGCTGAAATCCAAGGGCGATGAGCATTTAGGTGATTTGGAGAGGTTGAGAGCTGAGCTTGCGCAGACTAGGCTAGAGCTTGAGACACTGTCAGTTCCACCCACTATCTGTGAGAACTGTCTGTCTCTTAGACTTGAGTTGATCAAGCTAAAAGCCGAAAAGTCTGTCCAGATAGATAGTGAGTGTGAGACCTGCTTGTCTCAGGTGGAGGTACTAGCTTCCTTGAGAGAGGAGCTAGCTGATTCTCAGAATGAGAATTTTTACCTCCGTTCTATCCTGAGTTGGATCAGTGCCAGAGAGTCACAGCTCGACATGATGATCCAGCAGTTCAAGAGGTAGGATGGGTTTGGAGTAGGTTACACCTACACCAAGGCTGACTTTGAGAGTGCCATTAGTCGGGCAGTGGAGTGGAGTAAAATGACTCCAGAGCAAAGGTATCCCAAGACTCACTCCACTGAGTCCTCCCAAGCTTGTCAGCCGAAGGATGGAGTGATTCATGAACCACCCAAAGCTCCACCTAAGAAGCCTATCTGGGTTCCAAAGCCCAAACACCTCCATTCTTCTCTAGACTCTCTTCCTGGACCTTCTCAGCCCAAGAAGACAACACCTAACACCACTAAGCCCAAGAACCCTAAACCTCAACCACATCCAAAGAAGCCCACCTATCATTGTGAGTACTGTCAGAGAGACGGGCATCTTGCGGAGTTTTGCTTCAGGAGGAAGCAGGTTGAGAGAGCAGAGAGAGCTTATGGTGGTCAGGAGCAGTTCTACCAGCAGGGTGGTAGACTGCATGTTCCTCGACGCGGGGAGAGGCTGGAGGCCAGGCCGCATCGTGTAGGTGGTGGTAGAGGAGACGGCTTTCTTGCCCGTGCTCCAGTTGGTGGTGTCCGTTCCGGCAGAGTTCCAGGCCGTGTTGGCTACGGTCCTGGACCTCGTGGCCGCAGGTTTAGGCAGAACCGAGGACCATGCCTTGAGCCGCGTTTTGATCCAAATTCTTTTGATGGTTTTCGCTTTCCGTCTTTTGAGCAGATGGCTCGACATTGGTTTAGCTCTTTTGCTAAACCTGGTGCCGGACCATTTGCTCCCCCTTACGACCACTGATTGTGCAGGATCGGGGACTGGAGGATGTTCGGATCATGGACTCAGGATGCTCTCGCCACATGACGGGACATCGCAGATGGTTCTCCAGTCTCGCTCCCCCGAGCTTCAAAGAGTACATCACGTTCGGGAACAGTGGTCAAGGGAAGGTAAGTGGCATAGGCTCTATTCGCATTTCAGATCATTTCTCTTTAAAGAATGTTGCTTTGGTTAAGAATTTGAACTTCAATTTGATTTCTGTTTCGCAACTTCTTGAGGATGATTTGGAAGTACGTTTTAAGAAGGACAATTCTTCTGTGTTTGATTCTAGAGGGTCTTTGATTTGCCAGATTTTACCATTCAGTAAAGTTTTTGAATTGACTTCTCTAGGTCTTTTGGCCCTTCTCGCTGTTTGATTGCTGGATCCTCCTCTGAGCTCTGGAAGTGGCAAAGGAGGTTAGGTCATTTGAGTTTTGATCTGCTAGTCAGGTTGAGCTCTATGGACCTCATCCGAGGATTGCCCAAGCTTAAGATGGAGAAGGATCTAGTTTGTCATCCCTGTCGTCATGGGAAAATGGTTGCCGCTTCTCACTCACCTGTGACTCAGGTGATGACTTCGTATCCGGGTGAGCTTTCACACTTGTACACTGTTGGTCCAGCTCGGGTACGTTCAGTCGGTGGGAAGTGGTACGCACTTGTGATTGTTGACGACTTCTCTCGATTCTCGTGGGTTTTCTTTTTGGAGTCTAAGGATAAAACTTTTCAATTTGTTCATGACCTGATTTTGAAGCTGAAGAATGAGAACAATGGTCGGATGCGAGAAATTCGCTCCGACAATGGCTCTGAGTTCAAGAACTCTCAGTTCGTCAGTTTCTGTAGTGATCAGGGTCTAGACCATCAGTTTTCCTCTCCTTATACTCCCCCACAGAACGGCATTGTGGAACGAAAGAACCGCACGCTAGTCGAGATGGACAGGACAATGCTTGATGAGCACAGGACTCCTAGGCGGTTTTGGGCTGAAGCCATGAACACGGCTTGGTATCTGGCAAATCGCATTTTTCTTCGAGCTTACTTAGGTAAGACTTCGTATGAATTGCGGTTTGGCAGACAGCCCAAGGTGAGTCACTTGCGAGCGTTTGGCTACAAGTGCTTTCTGCTCAAGAAGGGAGGGCACTTGGACAAGTTTGAGTCTCGTTGCTGGGGTGGTGTTTTTCTTGGTTATGCATTGCATTCTCGAGGCTTCCGTGTTTGGAACCTCGAATCCCAGCTGCTTGTCGAGACTTGTGAGGTTTCATTTGATGTGTCCTTGCCTTCTTTGACTCCTTCTTTTGAGACTTCTGGTGATGATGAGCTCGGAGAGTCCATCTTCGAGGAAGATGAGGATACTCCAACTGCTGATGAGGGTGGGCCTTCTGCACCCCCCGTAGAGCCCACACCTTTTGAGACTTCAACTAAGGATGAGGGCGGACCTCTGATCACTTCTTCCACTACGATCGAGCCCCCCAGTCGAGTCTAGAGGTGTCAGCTGCTAACTCCGGTGAGGTGACTTTAGATCACCAGGGAACCCGAGCAGTTCAGCGTGACCATCCCTCAGAGCTCATCATAGGTGATTTGACTGAGAGAACTTTGCATTCATCTAATGCCTCTCTTGCTGTGTTTGCTGAATCTGCGTTTGTTGCATCTTTTGAGCCCAGAGATGTTTCTCATGCTCTTTCTGATTCAAATTGGATTGATGCTATGCAAGAAGAGCTTGAGAATTTTGTCTGCAATCGGGTTTGGACATTAGTTGAGCCGCCACCAGGATGCAACCCCATAGGCACCAAGTGGGTATTTAAGAACAAACAAGGTGAAAATGGGGTTGTGGTGCGCAACAAAGCTCGACTAGTTGCCCAGGGTTTTTGCCAGAAGGAGGGTATTGATTTTGAAGAAACTTTCGCCCCTGTTGCCCGTCTTGAGTCTATTTGCATTCTCTTAGCTTTTGCCGCTTCAAAGGGTTTTAAGCTTTTTCAAATGGATGTCAAGAGTGCTTTTCTGAACGGGTTCATAGAGGAGGAAGTTTATGTTAGGCAGCCCCCCGGTTTTGAGAACCCCAAGTTTCCTCGACATGTTTTTAAGTTGCACAAAGCTTTATACGGGTTGAAGCAAGCTCCTAGGGCTTGGTATGACCGGTTAAAGCAATTTTTGTTGGGGAAGGGCTTTGTGATGGGTTCTGTGGACAAAACTCTCTTTCTACTCAGAGTTGCTTCAGATTTCTTAGTCGCTCAGATTTATGTGGACGATATTATTTTTGGCGGTACTTCTAATGATGTTGTGTCCAAGTTTTCTGAGCAGATGCACAGTGAGTTTGAGATGAGCCTCATGGGTGAGCTCAAGTATTTCTTAGGGCTCTAGATCAAGCAGACCAAGGACGGCACCTTCATCCACCAAGGTAAGTACACTCGTGATATGCTTAAGAAATTTGACTTTGGTGGTGAATTGAAGCCGCAGATGACCCCGATGGGCACTTCTGGGGGTTTGGACAAGGATGAGAGCGGCGTCAAGGTCAATGAAAGAGAGTTTCGAGGGATGATCGGCTCGCTGCTGTACTTAACGGCGACAAGACCGAACATTCAGTTCGCCGTGGGACTTTGCGCGCGTTTTTAGTCTTCACCTCGCGCATCTCATCGGCAGGCTGTCAAGCGCATCTTCAGGTACCTTACTTATGCGCTCGATCTTGGTCTCTACTATTCAGCATCATCTTCTCTCAATTTATCTGGCTTTTCGGATGCTGACTTTGGTGGGTGCCGGTTGGATCGCAAGTCGACTTCCGGTACTTGCCAGTTTCTTGACTCTTCCCTTGTTTCTTGGTCTTCTCGAAAGCAATATGGAGTTGCTCTTTCGACCACAGAGGCTGAGTATGTAGCTGCTGCTAGTTGCTGCTCACAGTTGGTTTCGATGATTTCCACTCTGCGAGATTTTGGGTTGTTCTTTCCTACCAGGGTTCCATTGTTTTGCGACAGCACTAGTGCTATTAGTGTAGGGAAAAACCCGTGTCTCCATTCGAAAACCAAACATATTGATGTGCGCTTTCATTTTCTGTGGGATCAATATGAGAAAGGTGTCATTGACCTTGTTCATGTTGATACCCATCATCAGTTGGCTGATATTTTCACCAAACCCCTAGATCAGTCTACATTTGAGCATTTACGAGGGGATTTGGGTGTTGTGTATCCTTTCTAGGATATTTTGCGTCAGTTTTCTTTCTTCTTTTACTCTTTTCTTGAGTCCTTTTACGTGTGTTCATATTTTGCATATTCACATATCACACTTTTGAGCTGCTTCTGTTATATGATTGAACTGCTTTACTTATTCTAGCTGGTACATGCTTTTGAATACTTGTCATTGATCATGCCTTGGTTCAGTTCACTTGATATGTCTGATATCTGTCATATGCATGGCTTTTATGCTTTAAAACTTGAAAAATGATCACCATTGCTTCTGATAACAAGCATGTGTAGGCTGAATGCTTTTGCTACCTGTTACATGCCTTGTAGCTAGTTCCTAACTTAGATGCAAACATGCAACTTGGACATCTTTATGCTTTAACATGGAAAATGTGCTATAAAAATGATGAAAAATCAAGAAAATGAAATTTCCATGCCTTTTTATGCATAAACTTGAAAAGATCCAGGTGGGTTTGTTTTGTCGCATTGCATTGTTCTGGACTGCGTATCATAGCACTTTGGTACGAACTAGGACAGTGTAATGTATGCCAAGACCAATGTCTTAAGCTTCTGATGGTCCAGTACTGGCCTAGGCTTGACTTGGTCAGTCAGCATAAGGTTTGACATGCAAATAACCCCTGGCAAAAATGAAAAAGGAAAAAGAAAAAGCCTGAAAATTGAAATGATAACAAGTTTGCTGAAGCACTTGGTTTTTGAACAATGCTTATCTTGGTAGATATCAGTTAGCCTGTGCATCTCATGTTGTACCTTGCTTGTTTACTGGAAAATGTGGTGATGCTTTTGTTTGCAAAAACTGAAAAATGTGTGCTAATGACTTTCTTTAGATATCATCTGTTGCACTGATCATGCCATGTATCATTAACAGTATGTCTTTTGCTGTATCTATTAGATGTTGTAATTGCAGTCAATCATATTTGAGAAGCATGCTTTCTACACTCCACATGCACTCCAGTTGAATTTACTGCATATTTTGAGGGGGAGTTGCATTTCAGGGGGAGTCTGTGTCTCTTTTGAGTGTTTGATGAGTTCACTTGTCAACAAGGGGGAGAAAATTTGGGATCAGAGTTTAAGGGGGAGTTTTTGTTTCGCTCTCGCTTATTTCTTACTCTGTTGATATCCTTGTTGTTCTAAAATCACACTCACTTTTGAGCTTTTACGTTTTGGTTAACCATAATGACCGCTCCTTGCTTTTGTTCGGCTTTTGGTCATTAGGGTTAAACTTTTACTTTATTTTCTTCTTCTTTCTTCTTCTTGTGTTTTTGTTTTCGTGTTTCCACATTTGCTCGCAGGTGCTGAAGAGCTGAAAAAGAGGAGTGTTGACAATGCACTCATCAAGGGGGAGATTGAGGAGCCATGCTGAATAGCGTGGGCCTCATGGCTCCAGAAGTGACGAGTCATTGTCAACGATAGTCAAAGAGGACAAATGAAGAGAGGAGATCTGTTGTTTCATGGGCCGCGTGTGACTCAGGTACACGAGCAGCAAGCGACTGTCGGGCAGAGGAGGCTGCGAAGTCGGGCTGGCCCAATCCGGGTACATGGGCCAGAAGCAGTAGAAGACCCACTGGGCTGTTGACCAGGATTGACTCAGGTACACGGGCGGTGAGTGATTGCCGGGCTGAGAGAGCTGCGGAATCAGGCCGGCCCAATCCGGGTACCTGGTGCAAAGTCGGTGGAGGCTTTGTCAGTTTCGGCGCAAAACTGACAACCGTCGATCTTGTATCGGACTGTCCAGAAGAGAAGCCGTAGTCGCTACGAAAGCTTAGCTTCCGGATAAGTCATCTGTATCTCTAGGCCCACAGTCAGTCAGTCGTGTCTATAAAAATACCTAAGGGCAGTAGAGTCTTTTCCTTTATTCCCGCGTCTGTAAAAAAACCTAAGGGGCTGGTGGAATATTCCTAGTGTTGGGCAGCCTATAAATAGGACCCCAATCCCTAGGGTTAGGTCACCCTTTTGGCTGAAATCAATACTACTCCTTTGGGTCATTTTGTCTCTTGCTTTGTCTCTCTCCTCTCCTGTTCATGCGTGCGCCGCCAGAGATTTTTGTGCCGATTGTTATTGACAAGTTCATCTCGTTTTTCTCTGGTCTAGAAGAGTTTGTTCCTGCTATTTTTGTGTGCTCCGTTTCATTTATTGCTCTACAGTTTTCCTTGCGCATGCGACTGGTTTATTCTTGAAGAGAAGCTTCGGTTGCTTCATTCTGTTCTTCCCGTGAGTACTAGTTTCTTGCGCACTGTAGCAAGTAGTACTACTTCCTGTAGCAACAGTACACTAGTACTCTAGCTTGCTTTTCTACGCAGCTTTTTGATCAAAGTTGACAGGGCTGAAACACTTTTCTGACTGTTTTCTGGCGAAGCCACACTCTCTGTTTGAAGCCCCTCAGCTCCGTGAGGCAGGCTTCAATCTGATATACTCGAAGGCTTCATTTGAACTCCTAACTTCGTTTTGTGTCCTGAGTTGCTAGCTTCGAAGTACTTTTTGTGCTGACAGCGTCTCATACTTCGAACGTTTGTGCGAAGGTACTCCGACTCGAGCTCTTCGAAGTCCATACTTCGACAGGTTTCGAAGTTGGCTTCGAAGCTTGTCTTTCTGTAAGACTTCGCTCAGTGTTTGCTTCCATCTTCTTCGAAGGTCCTTGGTGTGTTTGTTCGAAGGTAGAGTGTAGGCTTCGTTTTGGTTTCTCTGTCGCGTGTCAGCCTTCGCTTCTTCGTTCGAAGGTTGTTCGTCTGTGCGTTGCGTTCGAAGTATTCTGTTCGAAGGATAGGCTTCGAAGTACTCAGTTCGAAGCTAGCTTCGATACTTTCGTACTTCGCTTCAAAGCATACTTCGCTCCCTGCCACTTTGAACAAGGCTAGACCAAAACATACCTTCGGCATTTTCACAACAGACTCCGGCAGGCTTCGCAACTAACCTCCGAAGCAGGCTTCGACCAGCGAAGCAGGCTTCGACCACCGAAGCAGACCTCGACGGGCGAAGCATGCTTCGCCAAGTTCCGAACAGGAGACAAATCTGAACAGTAACTTCTCATCTCACTTTATATATACTTAGATCATTTCATTGAGAAGTTTGGCCTGACATGTCTAGTATACTTTGTTTATCTGCCTAGTTGCACTGCTTTGGTAGTTCTCTGTTTAACATCAGTTGATTCTAGGATAGATACCTTTAGACTTAGGCTATCTGTTCATTTTCTGTTTCTTAGTCCTTTGAGGTGCGTTGGGTGTTGGGAACAGGCCATATATTCGAAAGAATTTTTAAGGCGCCCATTCACCCCCCCTCTGGTCGCTACTTTCGGTCCTACATCCTTACATGCCATGAATAACTCAACCATTCAAACAATTGAAAACTAACTGCGAGTAGTCACACAACCCGCCCTTGACCGTGGGATCGGCTTTTCGAAAAGATTAAATTACTCTGATCAGAGATGTACCACTGTACCCACAAGGCACTCACTCATCACTTACACCAAAGTGTAACGAGATGACCCATACCACGGGAACTCATGCCAAAACCTTCCATATGGTCCTTTCCGACTCCACAACACCCTCTTATGGGTTTCGTATCGTGTCTCGACGTGTCGAGTTCTCACCATACCCCCCCTTGAGCCATCGTCGGTACAAGTCACCCGTAGGCTTGCCCCTTGTACCCCTCCACTATGGTGCATAGAGTCGGAGTGTTCCACACTTCCAGTTAGGACTTACCCATTAGACTTGTGGTTGGTACGGAAGTGCTTTGCAACAGATCCCGCAGACCGGTCCTTATAGTGACCCGGGTGCGACCAACCAGTTCCCGATCTTGCACCCGGAACCCACCATACTTAACGTAGCCAACTCCAACAGAGTCCAGAGACAAGAATAACGGGGAATTTCATATATCAGAATCCATCTATCTACGACTCATTCTTTATATCCTATAGCAGTTGTGCCGGTACATTGGGCACTAGCTAATATAATATTTGTAGAGTGACAAGGAGTTGAGGCTCAATAAGCATGGCTTGGGTTTGCACACAAGGACGAGGATCTAATAAATATAAGTGTAGGGCTTGATGTTTGACTAATGCAATATTAACCTATGAGTTATAGCGATAATTTATTAAAACATGGGCTCAATGATGATCAACTGTTTCCACAAGGGGGGTCGATGACTTGCCTTGCTCAGCAAAGGGTGAAGGTGGAACCTCGGGATAGAACTCCGGCTCCTCGACGAACTCGTAGTCTTCTCGATACGGAAAAATAAACAATACATTCAATAAACAGATTAAAAATCCATCAAATAATAAACATACATGTTTATGGGTTTTATTATGTGAAATAAGGTTTTAATGTTCTGAAGTTTGGTGAAAAACGGTAAAACTTATCTTTTAAGGTTTTCCCTAATTTATTTTCTGAATTAATAATTTTAACCCCAATGGGTTTTTATTCAGTTAATTGCTAAGATTATTTTGTGCCAAAATAACATACTTTTTTTATGGCATTAATGTGTAGAGAATAATATACTGAATTTAACAAAATTTGAATGGTGAAATTTGGAGTTAAAATGAGCAAGTTATGAATTTTTAAAGTTTAAATCAATTTCTGGAATTTTATTTAAACAGAAATTGGGTTCTGGTCCACGGTGAGCTAGGCTCACGGTGGACTGGGCTACTGTGCGCGTGGACCAGTTGATCCAGAGCCGTTGGATCTGGATCTGGCGGCCAGGCGCGAGGCGGGGGAGGTTAAGTGAAAATGGATGGCTGTGATTAAATCCCGCGAACCGGTACGACGTGGACGCGTGAGATCGCTCTAGGGATTTAAGTTACGATCGACGGCCATGAACGCATGGTACCGCTTTGACAAGATCCGAGGGCCCAGATTTAATCTCGAAGGGATTTAATCGTAGCCCTCTGATCACAATCGGACGGCCACGGTGCATTCCGACACGGCACGGGCGTAAGGGGTACGTACCCCCCTTCGTCTCCGGCGACGGTGGCCTCGGGTGCGGTGGCGGCGACGATGGTCGAAGGATGGCGGCCGGCGGCGAGAGTAGACGGCGAGGCTCCTCGGGTGCTTGTCGGCGATGATGATCCAGCAGGTTCCACGGCCAACGGAGGCGTGGCCGAGGACGGGCAGTTGACGAAGGTCTCGACGGTGGCGGTGGCTAGGGCGAAGGGGGCCGGAGTCGACGGCGAGCGGCGGCCGGAGTTGAAGCAGTGGAAAAACCCGAAAAAGGTTGCCGGGGTGCTCTGGTGCATTTGGGCTTGGCTAAGGCGGCGTGGGCAGAGGGCGGTGGTCGAGGGGGTTTAAATAGGGGGTTTTCTGGCGCAAGAAGGGAAGGATGCCAGTGGAAATCCGAGGGGTTCCATTTTTGCGCCGGCGAGCTTCCATGCGTATGGGTATGCTTCTATACCCATGAATCCGCGTCGGGCTTGGATGGAAAGAGATCGCCGGAGTCAGGGGATCACGATCCAGGGCTCGGTTAGGCGAGATCGGGCGGCCGGCAGGCGGATTTGGGAGGGGATCTCGCCGGATAAGGAAGGGGGATCCCCTTCCAACGAAGAAGACGAAACTGACAGGTGGCCCCCACCTGTCAGCGGGCGAAACAGAAAAGGAAGGGCCGACAGGCGGGTCCCGTCGGTCAGAGGGATGGAGGCGGATGCGAGGGGTTGACATGTGGGACCGAGGCGGGTGCGGGAGGGAGAGAGAGGCGGGAGGCAGCGCCGACACCTGGGTCCCACCTGTCAGTGGCTCAAGACTGGACTGGGCTGGGCTTGGGGTAGATTGGAGGTTGCGGCCCATTAGGATTTATAAATGTTTTCTAATTTAAAATAATTGCAGTAATTCATATTTTTGTTTAAGGATTGAAGCACTGTTGATAAAAATTTGTAAAAATTCCTAAAATTATATTTTGGTCTCTAGTTCATCTCATAAAATTTTCAAGTCCAGATTTTGAATATTTATCTCTGTTTGGCTTTAATAGGGCTCTTTTAGGGTTTTTCCTTAATAAATAAATTCAGAAATACCTTTAATAATACATTTCTTTTATTTTATTTCCTTTTAATTCTTGGGGTGTTACACCCTGGCATGAGTAGGCGTCTCTGACGGCATGCATCGTGACTGCTCTGCCACTCGGCAGAACACCACCTATCAACAATTTGGCCCCAACACTCAAGATGAGCGGCACACCACTGTGGAGGGACCTATTTGATGCAAGTAAAGTTGTTAATGACATAATATTAAGTATTAAAAGATACACGAGAATACACTTACCATCATGTATTCCTCTCGTGTCAGAAATGTGGTCCGGGCATCCTTTTTGTTCTTCCTCTCTCGGCGGTGCTGAGCGTAGAAGTCAATAAAAGCTTGAATGCGCGCCTCATAATGCATGTCGGTGAAGCTTCTTGGTGGCTCTATTAATAACAGCGGCAGCCTGATCCGCATACCCCTCATCACATCTATAAAAATTCTGCATATAGATGTAAAGAGAATGTTATGTAATCCACATGTTAATAGTATTGACACATATATTAAGAAAATAAACTTACCCAGAGCTCAGCCCTGACTCGATCGGCTAGGTGGGCAAATTGTCTCAACACCTCGTCTCTAGGACGTTGGGACTCACCATGATACGTCCAACGGGTATAATTTGGCATGAACCCATATTTGCATAGGTGTTTACCCATGGCATCCTTTGTTTGTCGACGCTTATTCTCGCACCGACTACATGGACACCAGGTCTTGTCACGTACATTCTGTCTACCAAACGCCGTCTCTAAGAATACTTCAGTGTTCTTGATCCAATCCATGGTCACCTCAGCCTGACTAGGGCAACCCGTGTACATCCACTCACGATGATCCATCTTGAACTAAACTAGGAAACAACACTCGTGTTTAGGGGTTAGATAGGTAAGATAGGTCCTAATCCCACCAGAGAATGCGTAGATTGAGCTCGTTTTCACACTCCGTTCCGATCCAACCCAAAATTTCGGCAGCACCTCCCCGCTGCTCTCCAAACGCACGTCTGGGCAACATGCCAAGAGGATGTGCGTTCGGAGAACAACGGGAAGGTGCTGCCGAAACCATGAGTCAAATCAGAACGGGGCATGAAAATGATCTCAATCTACGCATCTTCCGTCTGTCCAAACGTGGACAATTCGAAACAGTTACGTCCACAAATATGCAAAGACATGCATATTCCAAACCGTAACTCTTCCGAACGGGAGACGCCTAGGTTACGCGACAATAACAAGAAAAATTAAAATAGGACGACACAATGGTCGTCACCCACATACACATATCACGACGCGATGGCCGACATCCACATACACATATATATATATATATCACGGCACGATGGCCAACATCCACATACAAAAGATATTAATCAACATAATCATTAAAACATAAAAACTGTTACAACGATTATATTAAAATTTCTAAAACATGTATATTAGAACAACATGGTATTAACATGGCATTTCACATGACATTCTTAATAATTAAACATGTGATTACATATGTGATTAAACATTACATTGAATATGTCATTAATTTCAACTAACATGTATATATATATAGAAACACACACACATATATATATATGAAATTTCAACAAATAAATAAAGTAACATTTGATGTAATATAGCATCACCACAAAATTTAAACTAATTTCAAATAAAAATTTAAAAACCTAAATTTTAGGTGTCAAAAATACCAGAGGAGCTAGGGGTCAGGGGCGGAGGAGGCGGCGGAGACGGCGGCCAGAGCGAGGGGGCCGGCGGCCGGAGGAGGAGGGGCCAGGGGCGCTGGGGCACCAGGGGGAGGAGGAGGCGTCGGGGGAGGAGGTGGCGCTGGCCGGGGGGGCGGCTTGCCGGCGGCGGGGTGCGGGGGAGGCCGGCGACAGGGGCTGAGGGGGAGGGGGCGGCCGGCGGCGGGGCGCGGGGGAGGGCGGCGACGGGGGCTGGGGGGGCGGCCGGCGGTGGGGGTGCAGGGGGGATGCCGCTGGTGGGGAGCATGGGGGCGCGGGGGAGCTGCGGGGGAGCAGGGGGAGCAGGCGGCAGCGGCGGGGGAGCTGCGCGCGGGGGAGCGGGGGAGCAGATCTGGGCGTTATTGTGCCCAGATCTGTAGGCCTTTTTTTAGAAGGAGTCGAGGTTTGCCGAGTGCCAAATTGGGAGGAACTCGGCAAACTATTTTTTTTTGAAAAACTTTGCCGAGTGCCATTAGTGAGGCACTCGGCAAATATTATTTTTTAAAAAAAACCCTTTCTTTGCCGAGTGCCAGGGATAATTGCACTCGGCAAAGATTTTTTTATTTTTTTTAAAAAAACTAAAAATAGAAAGAAGACAGTAAAAAATCCCATAATTTGGCATTATATAATATACAATTATTTTTACTTCTACAAATTTTCTTAGTTCAAATAAACAAATTTAATGCACTTGTAGTTCAAATTTGTGATCTTTAATTAAATTCTATAAAGAAGTTCAATTAACTAAAAATAGCAAGCTAGTACTAAAAAAATCCCAAATTTGGACATGGTATAAGATACATTGGGCTTTATTAGTACAAAAAGTTTTAACGACAAACAAAGATTTGAATATTGATTTGCTTCTAAACCTAGCTCATTCCATCCATAAACACATTTACCTTCTCGTGGATTCTCTAGTTTCCAAACGTCGTACATGAAAACTTTGTCGAAACATTATGAAATTTTTATCACAGTATATATGTATGATATAATGACACCATGTCAAGTATCATATTTGTTGGGGGAGATAATCCCGATGGTCAGGGGGCCCACCGCCTGGGGATTTGAAGCCAAGAATACCGGAGACCACCCTCCGGGAGAAGGCTGCCGGAGGCCGCCCCCCGGGAGAAGGCTGCCGGAGGCCGCCCTCCGGGAGGAGGTTGCCGGAGGCAGTCCTTCGGAAGAAGGTTGTCGGAGACCGCCTTCCGTGAAGAAATTGCCGAGGGCCTCTCCCTCGGCCACAGTAGCGAACCCGAAGAGAGCATTGGCGGGAAAAGGACGAGGCTGACGTACAGGGGGACAGGATCGCGATCCTCTGGCCCGTGTCGGGCGGCGCAGGCCGCGTCCGACACGGCTGATACGCTGTCAGAGTCGAATCTTCTTGTCTGTACTGTACATAGTCCGTTTTGTCTGTACTGTTGACCGGCGGTCGGCCGGGTAGTCGTTGGCATTCCAGAGGTGCTTGGCCTCTGGACGGGGCGCCTTATAAATACCCCCCCAACCACAGTTGTAAGGGACAGGCTCAAGAGGGCATTGAATACACTACTCTCATTTTCCACTAAGAAAACCTGCTGGTTCGATCCGTCGCACCAACAATATTTTTTAGGCATCAATTTAATTTTATAGAATTAAAAAACCATTAAGCTCCATGTTGTCCTTTGCCAAGCATTGTAAATTAGATTTTAAATATTTAGATATATTTAGTTGTAAAGATTAAAAATAGAATCATGAACATAAATATGATTTTTCTACAATTTTTGAGTCATTATTTCATGTACATGCAGTTGTAATTTGAC
Source organism: Zizania palustris (assembly GCA_019279435.1). NCBI lineage: Eukaryota > Viridiplantae > Streptophyta > Magnoliopsida > Poales > Poaceae > Zizania > Zizania palustris. The sequence continues at coordinate 25,519,255 of JAAALK010000282.1, forward strand.
CCACTTCGAAGTATATCCTAGAAATAGGACTAATTTATTAAAAATAGCAAGCCCACTCATAAAAGTATGAAAATTTTCCATGGATTAACAGATGTTGAATTATGACTGTAAAAAAATTCAAGTTCAAAACATGTTTTAAATGTGATATAGAGTCAAAATATGTTTTCACATGAAATAATGGGATCATCATACTTTGCCGAGTGCATTTAGACATGGCACTCAGCAAAAGTGATTTTTTTGGTCTTTGCCGAATGCCATTTCTATTTGCACTCGGCAAAGATTTTTTATACTATTTTTTTTTAAAAAAAACTAAAATAGAATAAAGACAGTAAAAAATCCCATAATTTAGAATTATATAATATACACTAATATTTCATCCTAGAAAATTTATAAGTTCAAATAATCAAATATAAGGCACTTGTAGTTTAAATTTGGGATCTTTTACTTAAAATCCTATAAACAACTTTTTTAACCAAAAATAGCAAATTAACTCTAAAAAATGCCAATTTTTGACATGGTATAAGATAAATTGAGTTTTAGTAGTACAAAAAGTTTTAAGTTCAAAAAAATATTTGAATATCGATTTGCTTCTAAACCTAACTCATTTCATCCCTAAACTCCTAAACCTTCTCGAAGATTGTCCAATTTCTAAAGGTCATACTTGAAAACTTTGTCGAAACATTATGAATTTTTTACCATATTATATATGTATGATATAATGACACCATGTCAAGTGTCATATTTTTTAGGCATCAATTACATTTTCTATAATTAAAAAACCATTAACCTGCATATTGCCGGTCGAGTGTCGTAAATTAGATTTTAAATATTTAGTTATATTTAGTTGTAAAAGATTACAAATGTAATAATGAACACAAATATGATTTTTCCATAATTTTTGAGTCATTATTTCATGTACATGCATTTCAAATTTGACCCATTGGAAGTAAATCCTAGAAATACGATTATTTTATTAAAAATATCAAACCCACTCATAAAGTATGAAAATTCTCCATGGATTAACAGATGTTTAATTATGACTGTAAAAAAAATTCAGGTTCAAAAAAATTTTAAATTGTGATATGGACTTAAAATGTGTTTTCACATGAAATATTGGGTATTTCATCTTTGCCGAGTGTTTATCTGGTGGCACTCGACAAAGGCTAGGGTTTGCCGAGTGTCCGTTAGTGGCACTCGGCAAACCCAAAAAATCACTCGGGCCGTCGTCACGGCGTCAGCAAAATTATGGGCGGAGGATTTTTCAGTATGTTTGCCGAGTGCCTACGGTGTGGCACTCGGCAAACTATGCCTTTGCCGAGTGCCACGGTCTTTGCCGAGTGCTTGATGGAATGCACTCGACAAAGACCGTGGCACTCAGCAAATATCTGTTTTCCGGTAGTGAATATGGAACTCAAGATTATTTATATGATTTGAATTTTGAAATTGACCTCTACACAAAAATACGTACAATGTAGTACGTTGTACGTAGTTGAGCGGGCTCTTCACGAAGGATACACGAGATGAATAATAGTTTTTGTTAGAAATATGTGCAATATTTTATTTCCAATTTTTATTTGGAGGAAAAACTCATAGATGAACAATGATGCATAAACAAATACTACCAGGTATTTGATGTACTTCAAAAAACACATGCTGTCAATAAACATATGAACTACTTACTTGATCAACGAAGTAGTAGAAGACAACACGTAGAAGAAGTAGTCGCGTCGAGGTTCACACGAGCGGTCGCGCAAAGCGCTGCCCAGAAACCTGATTGCCGCCCCGTGCAGGTGTTCTCTACGGCAATGGTTCGGAGATCCCGCTCTTCTTCCAATCCGGTGCACGCCGGAAAGAAAGTCGATGAAGTCTAAGTAGCGCAACAGACTCAAGGCAGTAGAGCAGAGAAGGAGAACGAGAGAATGGGGATCAAAAAGCGCTCATCAGATTGGACGTCTCCAATCTTTTATAGACAACCATCCATGCCAGAATAAAGTTACAGAATTATTACTAGTAACTGCCAAATTCATATCACATAAATCTGGCCACAAATACTAGTAACAGAAGTTTTAAATCAGGAATTCAAAACGACCTGTAACTGAAACGTTTATTCTGGTGTTTAATGGCTATTCAAATTTCGGTTTTAATCACATTAAAACAATGCATTCAGTACAGATAATGTATACATGAAAGTCCAAAAAATGCTGAATTGACTTGGTGTTATTTTGCTACCACGCACGCTGTCGCTCGTCGCAAGTCACAAGTCACGCGGTATCTCACGCGAAAAATACGCGAATACACGCGCGCGTGCGTGTGGATTTAGCCAAGTCCTCATGCATTTTCTCTATTTAATAAATAGAGATAACTCCACCTTATAAGTGGGTCTCCATCCCACTAAATAAGCAATATGGGACTAATCATGTACATATGCTTTGGAATTAAATAATTGCGCCACCTCATGGGCCAATTTTCAACAATCCCCCACCAAATCCAAAGCAATCATAAAGAAAGAAGTTTATAATATCACTGCGTTGAGCAATTGTTCATATACCAGTGTTTTGGTGAAAGTCCCATTCGGGTTGAACTTGCACCTAGATTGAAAAGGTTCATCTTTTCACATCTAAAGAATGGACTAAGCCTTGAATTCATAGATTTTTGTGATAAGACTGCACTTGACAATCCAACTGATACTAGGCTGCCGATAGACTACATCTTAACAGAGCTTTTATGGTCATGCTCCCTGATCTGCTCATGAGCCTTCTTGAGAATGCCCTATTCTCATGAACTGCGACCTCACAGTTAGGCTCAAGTAGGTGTATTCATTGTAGGTATCCTGTAGGTCGATACCTATTTCCCTCATTGGACACTAGAATACATTAAGGTTTTAAGCCAACCTTCCATACAGTTGAGAGCACGCTATTTGTAGGACATAGGTAAAATATGAATATATGTACTCTCATTTTTCATCAACAACTTGTTTTTCCCATTATCTAATTCACGGGATCTCCGATCAATAAGATATGGGTTTCCATTGTGATGAAAATTATATGGGCCTCATACCCATGTCCAAAGAAGCAGCGGAAATCGCTTTCCGTGCCATACCTTTTGTGAAAGGATCTGCTAGGTTCTTCTCGGTTTGAATATAATTCACCATGATTACTCCGGAGTTTTTCATCTTCCTAACAGATTTGAGCCTACGCTTTACATGTCTGGAGGATTTCATGTTATCCTTAGTACTCATAACTTTTATTAACACGGTTTGGTTATCACAGTACATGAGGATTGCTGGTATTGGTTTCTCAACCAAAGGCAAGTCCAACAGAAGTTCTCTAAGCCACTCGGCTTCAACAGATGTTGTGTCTAATGCTACAAGTTCAGCTTCCATGGTTGAACGCGTCAAAATGGTCTGTTTACAAGACCTCCATGAAACTGCAGCACCGGCTAAGGTAAACACATAGCCACTTGTAGCTTTGATCTCATCCGCATCTGAGATCCAATTGGAATCACTATATCCTTCTAGAACAGATGGATAACCAGTGTAGTGAATTCCATAAGAGGTTGTGCCTCTCAAATATCGCAACACTCTTTCAAGCGCTTCCCAATGATCATGTCCTGGATTGGAGGTGAACCGACTTAATTTGCTCACAGAAAAAGAAATATCGGGTCGTGTAGCTCCAGCAAGATACATCAGGGATCCAATAATTTGTGAGTATCTTAATTGGTCTATTCCTAAACCTTGATTCTTTCGAAGCTTTATGCTAGCATCATATGGGGTCGGAGAAATTTTGCTATTCTCAAAGCCAAAACGACTCAATATCTTTTTAGCATAATGGGCTTGACTCAAAGTAATCACATCATTATTTTTAAGCAGCTTAATATTTAGAATAACATCTGCCTCGCCTAAATCTTTCATATCAAAACACCGAGATAAGAAAGATTTAACTTCATTTATTACAGCAGTATTTGTTCCAAATATTAGTATGTCATCAACATACAAGCACAAAATCACTCCATCACCCCCACCATAACGATAATATACACATTTGTCTGCCTCATTAACAGCAAAACCAGCAGATGTTAAAGTTTTATCAAATTTTTCGTGCCACTGTTTAGGAGCTTGCTTTAGGCCATATAAGGATTTTAATAATTTGCATACTTTATCCTCCTGTCCAGATATCACAAAACCATCAGGTTGCTCCATATAAATTTCTTCCTCCAACTCTCCATTAAGAAAAGCTGTCTTTACATCCATTTGATGGATGAGTAGACCATGGGAAGAAGCTAATGCAATGAGCACTCTAATTGTGGTTAATCTGGCAACAGGAGAATATGTATCAAAATAATCCTCTCCTTCTTTCTGAGTAAAACCCTTGGCCACAAGTCTTGCTTTGTATTTCTCAATAGTACCATCAGGCCTTATTTTCTTTTTGAACACCCACTTACATCCAACGGGTTTGCACCCATGTGGACGATCAGTGATCTCCCATGTTCCATTAGACATGATGGAGTCCATTTCACTACGGACTGCCTCTTTCCAATACTCAGCATCAGGTAATGCATAAGCCCCTGGAAGAGTTTTTGGCACATCATCTATAAGGTATACAATAAAGTCATCACCAAAAGATTTTTCAATCCTTTGTCTCTTACTCCTACGAGGAGCATCCATGACTATATTGTTATCCTCCTCAAGTTCATTCTCTACTGGTAGTGTGTCATTCAATGGTTCAAGAATATGATCTAAATTATTTCTATTCACAAACTCACTATCCTCATTTACAGAAATACTGCCTGCTGGTCTCATAGGAAAAATATCCTCAAAAAATGAAGCATCTTTTGACTCCATTATTGTATTGACAATAATTTCAGAAGTTTCAGATTTTACTACTAAAAACCTATATGCAGGACTGTTGAGAGCATAACTAAGGAAAACACAGTCGACCGTTTTTGGTCCAAGTTTTCTCTTTTTCTGCACTGGTATATTGACTTTTGCCAAACATCCCCAGGTCCGCAGAAAATTGACATTGGGTTTTCTCCCTTTCCATCCCTCATATGGAGTAATCTCACGCTGTTTGGTGATTACTCTATTTAGGACGAAGTTTGCTGTTAATATAGCTTCCCCCACCATACCTTAGCCATACCGGCACTTTCTAACATGGCATTCACCAAGTCTGTTAGTGTCCGGTTTTCCTCTCGGCAACCCCATTTGATTGAGGTGAGTATGGTGGAGTAACTTCATGGATTATACCATGCTCAGCACAGAAGTTGGAGAAGTCATTTGAGGTATACTCTCCTCCTCGATCATCCCTTAGTCTTTTTATTTTCCTTTCTAATTGGTTCTCAACCTCAGCCTTATAAGTTTTAAAGTAGTTCAAAGCTTCATCTTTTGTTTTCAGTAAGTAAACATAACAGAAATGCGTTGCATCATCTATAAATGTAAGAAAATATCTTTTTCCTCCTTTTGTCAAAATTCCATTCATCTCACACAAATCAGAATGGATTAAATCTAATGGTGCCAAATTCTTTTCAACCTCTAATCTCTTGAAAGGTTTTCGAGGTTGTTTTGCTTGCACACAAGATTGACACTTAGATCCTTTGACTATTTCACATTTTGGAATTAATTCTAATCTAGACATTCTAGCAATACTATCAAATCCAATATGACAGAAACGAGAATGCCAAATATCAGCCAAACATTTATTCAAACCAAAAGAAACATTTACATTACTTTGACAAGACTCCAAGGTACTTAGACGAAACAAGCCTCCACTTTCATATCCTTTTCCCACAAAAGAACCAAACTTGGACATTACAATTTTATTTGACTCAAAGACTAGCTTATAACCATCCCTACATAAGAGAGAACCACTAATTAGGTTCTTGCTTATTGTTGGCGCATGCTGTACATTCTTCAATTGGATGGTTTTTCCTGAAGTAAGCTTCAAAGCCACCGTACCAACACCAAGAACAGAAGCACGCGAGCCGTTTCCCATTAGGACGGAGGAAGCCCCGGCTGCCTGGTAAGAAGAAAACAAGGAGACATCAAAACACACATGAACATTTGCACCAGTGTCAACCCACCAATCAATGGATTGACTAGCTGAGAAAATAATAGGAGGATTACCGTACCCTCCTAAACCAGAGGCCTCGCCTATGGTGACGTTCACGTTCTTCCTGTCTTTGCGGTGACGACAGTCTTTGGCCATATGACCATTTTTGCCACACACAAAACAGGTGATGTCCTTCAAGTCCTTTTTCTCAATCTTCTTCTTTTTAAAGATAGTTGTCTTGTTTGGTTTAGAAGTCTTGTTCTTGTTGTAATTGCCTTTCTTTTGAACAATGTTAGCATTGTTCTGGTTCTGGTTTGAAGTACTTGGTGCGTCTTTCTCTCTTGCCTCCTCCTCCACATCAAGAGCAGCAATGAGATCCTCAACAGAGATCTCCTCCCTCTTGTGCTTTAAGCTTGTGGCAAAATCCCGCCAAGTTGCAGGAAGTTTGGCAACAATTGCCGCAGCCACAAACTTAGGAGGTAGAGCACATCCCAAGTGCACAATATCGCCAACCAGTAGCTGGAGGTCGTGTGCTTGCTTAACTACCGACTTAGCACTATCCATGCTATAGTCGAAGAATTGCTCACACACGTACAGCCAGCGATCGGCTTCAGCCTCTGCGTACTTTAGCTCTAAGGCATCCCACAACTCTGTGGCTGATGTGTAGTTCATATACACATCATAAAGTTGATCTGCCAAAATGGTGAGAAGGCAGCCTAGTGCGGTATCATTCGCACCCTCAAACTGCGTTGTCTGATCCATCGTAAATGGGTACATTGGGTGAATCACCCACCACAAACCCAAAGACATGAGCCAAAATTTGGCCCTTGTCTGCCATCTACGAAAGTTCTCACCAGAAAACCTCTCAGGTTTCATGGCATCAGAAGCACCAGCCATTGCTGATTCACAAGAATATGCACAATCAGGTTTCTGGAATGTTAGAAATATGTGCAATATTTTAATTCCAATTTTTATTTGGAGGAAAAACTCATAGATGAACAATGATGCATAAACAAATACTACCAGGTATTTGATGTACTTCAAAAAACACATGCTGTCAATAAACATATGAACTACTTACTTGATCAATGAAGTAGTAGAAGACAACACGTAGAAGAAGTAGTCGCGTCGAGGTTCACACGAGCGGTCGCGCAAAGCGCTGCCCAGAAACCTGATTGCCGCCCCGTGCAGGTGTTCTCTACGGCAATGGTTCGGAGATCCCGCTTTTCTTCCAATCCGGTGCACGCCGGAAAGAAAGTCGATGAAGTCTAAGCAGCGCAACAGACTCAAGGCAGTAGAGCAGAGAAGGAGAACGAGAGAATGGGGATCAAAAAGCGCTCATCAGATTGGACGTCTCCAATCTTTTATAGACAACCATCCATGCCAGAATAAAGTTACAGAATTATTACTAGTAACTGCCAAATTCATATCACATAAATCTGGCCACAAATACTAGTAACGGAAGTTTTAAATCAGGAATTCAAAACGACCTGTAACTGAAACATTTATTCTGGTGTTTAATGGCTATTCAAATTTCGGTTTTAATCACATTAAAACAATGCATTCAGTACAGATAATGTATACATGAAAGTCCAAAAAATGCTGAATTGACTTGGTGTTATTTTGCTACCACGCACGCTGTCGCTCGTCGCAAGTCACAAGTCACGCGGTATCTCACGCGAAAAATACGCGAATACACGCGCGCGTGCGTGTGGATTTAGCCAAGTCCTCATGCATTTTCTCTATTTAATAAATAGAGATAACTCCACCTTATAAGTGGGTCTCTATCCCACTAAATAAGCAATATGGGACTAATCATGTACACATGCTTTGGAATTAAATAATTGGGCCACCTCATGGGCCAATTTTCAACAACCGGTATATATGATTTCTAGCTACACTGACATGTAGTTAGTGGGGGAGCTAGAGAAAACCGAGAGGGTGCGTCACTCCACGGGATATATATATCGTATTGGATTCAGGGGTATACAAAGGATAAAAATAAATTGGAAATGGGTTCACGGTAATCCCCTCCCAACGAGGTGGCTTTGCCCCTGCCTGCAGTGTTCACAGATGTTGATGTTTAATTTGAAGGCAAAAACTTTAATGTGCTAACTATATATATTATCTATACATATATACATATATATATATATGAAAAATTACTCACATATTATTATAATTTTTAAAAATTTCCTACCTATACGGTCAATACGTGGCCGCGGTTCTAACCCATCGATAATAGTATGCATGTATGTACGTGTCGAACTGATGTACTAAGTGTGGATACATTCACTTCTACACTGCACCACGTACAGATTTATATTCATATAGAAATGACAGATATATTTTAGTCCAACATTGTCTTATTTGACTTGCATTAATTAATTCAATTGTATTTTCCGAGCTGATTTATTTCCAGTTTATTTACGCATGCAGTTAGTACTGCACAGGAAGTTGGATCTCAGCTCGATCGTATATATATCGTGCTAAATCATATTTTTTTCTCCACCCGTTCTTTCTTATTTTTTATTTGCAACTAAAGAGTAATTAATCGAGCTAGCAATTATTTTCTAGTCAGCGCGCGCGCATGCATCGATCGATCACACATTTCAATTCCACTGAGATTCACACTACTTATCATATCACATATTCACATGCATGATCTTTCGTTTAGGGTTTAGGATTGTTACGTACTCTTTGTGATCACATGCATCTCCCGTTCATATGGCTACGTGATTTTTCATCGAGCCAAGTTGCCGCATGAAGTTACGTTCATGCACGGCTGGCAATGCACGCATGATGCATTATTATATTGACTTTTGGTTAAGTTGCACAATGCATTGTATGATCAGCTAATTAATTAAGATACAACTTTGCTTAATTACGTTTGGTCGCAATATGCATGTATGTCTAATTAGTATAGAAAGTACTTCTAGCATGTGAAGCCCGAGATCCATGCATGCATTATTTGAAGTGTCATGTACTATATATCTCCACTTTAAAATGCAGTAACTTTAAGTTTAATTTGATACCCTCCGTTTTAATTTAAAATGCGGCAACTTTTAAGTTTAGATACATGTATTAAAGATATGGGTAAGAAAACCGTACTATATCCTTCTCGATCGAAGTGGATGAGTATTAATCCAGAAGTGGTTAAGTAAAATCACTACCGGAAACAACGAGTTTGCCGAGTGCTCTAGAGTTTGCCGAGTGCAATATCTCGCGCACTCGGCAAAGATGTGTTTGCCGAGTGTTTTTTTAAAAACACTCGGCAAACAAAAAACACTCGGTAAATTAAATGTTTGCCGAGTGTTTTTTAAAAATACACTCGGCAAAGGCTTGATACTAACGGACGTTACGGCAACTTGCTAGTGCAGCCAAAAAAAATTTTTTTGGGGGGTTTGCCGATTGTTTTTTGAAAAACACTCGGCAAAGACACTTAGTTTGCCGAGTGTTTTTGAAAAAAACACTCGGCAAACAATTTTTTAATTTTTTTTGTGTGAAACAATGTTTCAAGTCTTTAAGTTATTTGCAATTTCATTTTAACTTGAAATTTTTTCTACACTCACAATACAACATATATTATCTCTTTTAAAAATTTCAAATTTTTTAAAATAAGTTAGCTATTTTTTATTCACTAAGTATATTTCTAGCATTTAAATTGAAATGGGTGAAATTTGAACTACAAGTGCCTAAAATAATGAACCAAAAAATATGGAAAAATCATATTCATGTTTTAAAGTCTATTTATGGTACTTATAAACTTAATTAAAATAAATTTTGAATAATTTAGGGTGTGACGCTCGTTCAACAACGTGAAGCTTAATAGTTTTTTAATTATAAAGAAATCAACAAAAGTCTAAAAAACATGAGACTTGTCATGGTGTTATTATATGATACATAGATGCTGTGATAAAAATTTAAAAATATTTTGATAAAATCATCACGTAGAGTGTTCAGAAATCGTAAATTATGAGAGAAGTGATTAGGGTTTAGAGAAGAAATGAGATAGGTTTGAATGAAGTTTGATAGATAAATTATTTTTTGTACTTGAAATTTTTTCTACAATAAAAAAACAACACATATTATTTCCTGTAAAAATTACACATTTTTTTGATTCAGTTTGTTATTTTTAAATTATTAAGTATGTTTCTAGGATTTAAATTGAAATAGGTGAAATTTGAACTACAAGTGCCTCAAATAATAAACAAAAATTTATAAAAAAATTATATTCATGTTTTTAAGTCTATTTAGAGTTCTTATAAACTGCATTGAAAGAAATTTTGAACAATTTAGGTTGCGACACTCATTCGACAACGGGAAACTTAATAATTTTTTTAATTATAAAAAAATCAAATTAACTCTAAAAACATGAGACTTGTCATGGTGTTATTATATGATACATAGATACTGTGATAAAAATTTAAAAATATTTAGAGAAAATTTTGATGTAGAGTGTTTAGAAATCAGAGATTATAAGAGAAGTGATTATGGTTTAGAGAAGAAATGAGATAGGTTTGAAAGAAGTTTAATAAGTAAATTATTTTTTGTACGTGAAATTTTTTCTACAATAAAAACACAACATATATTATCTCATGTAAAAATTACACAATTTTTTGGTTCAGTTTGTTATTTTTAAATTATTAAGTATATTTCTAGAATTTAAATTGAAATATGTGAAATTTGAACTACAAATGTATTAAATAATAATAAAAATATTATTAAAAAACATATTTATGTTGTTGAGTTTATTTTTAGTCCTTATGCAATATAATTTTATAATTTCTATCAAGGAAAATTTTGTAAAACAAATTAAACAAAAATAAAAAAATAAAAAAGCCTCTTTGCCGAGTGCCAAATTTGAGGCACTCGGCAAATATTTTGGGTTTGCCGAGTGCAACACTCGGCAAACCCAAAAAAATCATTCCCGCACAAATTTTTCAGGCAAATTTCAAAATTGCCGCACTTTTTTTCAAAATTTTCAAAAAATTTCTTTTAAAACCAACCCTCATTTCCTTCTCCCTCCATTCTCTCCTCTCTCTTCTTCCCTCCTACCGGTGCCCTCTTCCCCGACCAGACTCCGGAGCACCAGGCACGCCGCCCCGTCCGCGTCGCCCCGGCCTCGCCGCCCCAGCCGCGTCGCCCCGGCCAAGCCGCCTCGCCCGCGCCGCCCCGGCCTCGCCGCCCCGCCCGCGACGCCCCGTCCTCGGCCGTGCGACGCCCCGCCCGCGCCGCCCCGCCCGCCTCGCCCTCGGCCGCGCGACGCCCCGCCCGCGCCGCCCCGGCCTCGCCGCCCCGCCCGCGACGCCCCGTCCTCGGCCGTGCGACGCCCCGCCCGCGCCGCCCCGCCCGCCTCGCCCTCGGCCGCGCGACGCCCCGCCCCGGCCGCGCCGGTCGCGCCACCCCAGCCGCCCCAGCCGCGCAATGCCCCGGCCGTCGCCTCGCCCCCGGCGCCGCACGGTGCGCCGCGCTTCACCCCCTCGCGCCACGCCCACCACCTGTTCGACAGAATGGCGCGGGCGGGTGCGTTCAGTTTTTTTTATTTTATGTTTTTATGTTTGCCGAGTGCCACATTTTGACACTCGGCAAACCCCCGTCACGGCCGTTTTTTCCGTCAAGTGTTCGCCACATTTGCCGTGTGTATTGCGTGGCACTCGGTGAAGTGTTCACCGAGTGCCCCCCAAAAAAGCACTCGGCGAACCCTTGTTTGCCGATGATGTGTTTGCCGAGAGTTGTTTGCCGAGTGCAACACTCGGCGAAGCGTTTGCCGAGCGCAAACAAGGCTTCGCCGAGTGCCTTTGGCACTCGGCAAACAAGACGTTTCCCGTTGTGAATAATAAGTAATCAAGTATAGAAATAGTATGTATATATATATATATTCCATACATCTAAAAATCTCCTACATATTACTTTTTCTTGGAGACCAACAAAATAACAAACTATGTTAGTTGCATTAAATATATAGTCGGATTGATCCCGATACACATTTATTCTACTCATTCAAGACTTACATGTATAAGTAACTAATGCTAATGCTAATGATGTGCACGTAAGATTAAAAGGGTGTTTGGTTCCATGGACTACAGTTTAGTCCATGTCACATCAGATGTTTGGACATCAATTTGAATGATTAAACTTAACTGATTATAAAAATAATTACAGAATTGGAGGATTATTCATGAGACAATTTTTTAAGCCTAATTAATCCATGTTTAGTAAATGTTTACTATAACATCACATTGTTAAATCATAGCATAATTAAGCTCATTAGATTCGTCTCGCGAATAATCCACCGATTATGAATGGGTTTATAAATAGTCTACATTTAATATTCTAAAATAACATCCAAACATCTGATGGACGAGACTAAAATTCAGAACAAAAATCCAAACATGGCCTAATTAAGCTATGAATGCTGAGTCACGTGTCGTTAATTTAATCTATCCACTAGATGAAATAGTATTAATTAATGCTCATTCAAGACTTGTACTCATATGGTACTTTAAAAGAAGATTGTGGTGTTGAGTTTGCTAGCACCACTACTTCTTACAGCAAATCAAAATTTTACAAATCAGTTTATTTCTACTTGCATGATATTTTTTAATGTTATAATTTTTTCCATTGCGACGCACGTGCATTTAACTAGTAAACTACAAATACACATTAGAAAAAATATAAAATGGTATACGTGAGAGATTTTTGGACGGAAGGACTATTTTTTATAAAATTAATTTTTAAAAGTACTAAGTTATTGTATTTTAAAAAATTGAATTCTACGACCTTATTAATACCATGCATGGGACCCACGGGTGATTGACAGATCCTCGAAATTCTAAGTAGAAAAGTTTTCTATTATAAACCGACGTTGACATATAGGCTTGATCAAATTAATTACACTCTAGTTACTACGTGCCCTCTTATCAGTCCCAGACTCCCAGCTGCACTTGTGAACCTAGCGATGCTGATAAGTGATAACCCGTACTGGTCAACAATTAATTGCATGAAACATGTGAAGACAAATTTTAATAAATAAACTCGTGGAAGACACTACTACTATCACTACAACAAAACAGAATATTTTCGTCGACCAATTTAACTTCCGTCGGCTCCTGCTGGCCGACGGAAGTTAACTTAACTTCCATCGGCTTCTCACAGTGGCCGACGGAAGTTAGCGGGGGATTTTTTCGCGGCTGATCGGATCCCCTAACTTCCGTCGGGCAGCATTAAAGCTGGCCGATGGAAGTTAGGGGGTTTTTCCCAACCGCGCGCGCGTACAGGGAGACCTAACTCCCTGTACGCGCACAGTACCCGCCGTCGCCTCCCGCGTCCAGCCCGCGCCGCCTTATTATGTCCTAAACTAACTTTAGTCTCAATTTATTTACTTGACTAAACTTTAATCACTAGTTGTTTGGTTCTAGTGCGTGACTAAAAGTTATTAAATGAGTTGAATAAAGACCAAACTACATACCCCTAATAAAAGATCGCAAATACATTTTATCTCATCCTAAAGGCATTAATGAGAGATATTTCCTGTCATTAGTACTCTTTAGCCCCTTTTAACAACCTCACAGTAACTAAAGACTAAAGTTTAGTCTCTTTTAGTCACCATGTTTGGCATTTTAGGGACTAAAAAAGACTAAACTTTAGTCCCTAATGTTTAGCAAGGTGGAACCAAATGGAGTCTTACTAGTCCCTCGTTTTAGACTTGTTTAATTGTAGAGTTGCCTAAAACAAGTTGTTTTGTATTTTATTCTATGTTTTAGACGTTTATATCTTTGATGTAGTACTATTTTTTTCTCGTTTTCTATCACATTGTATTAACGGGGGCAAATAAGAAAAATACACACTAATTAATATCTTTTTTGTATCTGAAATTATATCCAAAACAACTTGTTTTTTATACGGGAGGGAGGGAGTACTTTGCATTGCCTCTTTAGAATTAAACATATTGATTTTATTTCTCCCTGACTCCTCTGTTACGTTCTAACTGTGTGTGTGTATATATCATTATCTTTATTTCGCATAAAAAAAATATATATATATATTCTACGAAGTATATATGTAATTAAGTCTAGGAATTTCTTAGACAACTTTAATTTTAGATAAAATTAAAAAAATAGCAGCTACAGTAAAAGACAATGAGCTCTGTATTAATAAAAAACAGTATTACAATAATACGGTATGCGTGGAAGAAGTAGGTAATTAAGGGATATTAATTGGAGGAATGCAATTTCTTGATTTAAAAACCAAAATAAAGAAATATATCTTTTAGCACAAATTTTAAGAGATAAAAATAAAAAATATAACGGAGTGTCCTTATCAACCGCTACAAACCGTACATCACACACAACCACGTGGATAAGTATTCTAGCTTTTTAATAGTTTTTAGGACAGTTGCATTATTGCATAGAGCCTCTCTGGCTGCCTTGGTTTACTTCTTCCTAACTCCAAACCTTTAGTTCTGCATCCAACTGTATAGGCTTTTATAAACTAACAAGTTATCTGTGCTTTTGCCACAAACAATAGAAAATTTCATAATATTGTTGAAAATAAATTAAATATATTTTATGTGACAGATGTTATTGAATTTTTGCTATGTGTGCTAATTTTGATTATATATATATATTAGTTGGTGTATAGTAATATTAAATAATAACAGTTAGCAAACTATAAAAAATACAATAGAAATAGGTCGGGTGACAGATTTACCGTCACCACCACTATCTACTTTTAAAGTAGTATAGATTAAACATACCAGTGAACTCACAAATACAATATATATATATATATATATATACAAAAAAATGATTCCTAAGTTGTATTGTATAATCCATCTATTTCACAATGTAAATCGTTTGACATTCTGTAAATTTAAACTTCTTCAACATTGACTAATTTTATAAAAAAATACTAATAATTACAACATCAAAATTACTGTTTATATATATATTCGTAGATTTGAAAAAAAAATGTAGCTATATATTTATTTCCAAAACCTTGTAATTAATATTACTTTCTCACTTTCTCAGATGACCGCATATATGCACCAGCTGCTCATTCAATTCGTGCCTGATCTTGATCTATCAGATACTATGATTTTGTTATTTATTTAAGCATGCATCACACAGTGCCAGATTCATCTATTGATCGATAAATTTGTATATATATATATATATATGTATATATACATCGATCAATAGATAAATCTAACAAAAACCAGAATAATTTATATTTTGGAATGGAGGTAGTAGCTATCATCTATATATTCCACGTTAAATAATCTAGACCATATCAGTTCATTTTCTATCTGCAAAATCATACATCGATCAAATAATAGGAGACATTCACAGCTTGGATGTGTAGTCGAAACATAATGCAATGAGAAATTTTAGAGTCCTGTTACCGTATTTTTTCAGTATTGCTGTATTTTTCACTATTAATTTTGTTACCTCCTAATATTGTATTTATTATATTTTTTAGTATTAATTTTAATACCTCCAGATACCTCACGTATATAACTCTTAAAAATTGCTATATATATATATATATATATATCTTCTTAGGCTGTAAAATCACCCTACTGCAATTGCTCGTTCAATTCTATGCATAAGCAAAACAAGATAATATTATTTAAAAATACTATAGAAGAGATCACACAAAACCACTGCACGTCACATCGATGCAAGTAATACGTAAGTGATCAGATAATTACCATGGTTAAGTTTCTATCAGTGCACGTGGCCACATTTCGCCTGATAATTCGTACGTACACGAGCAAGCAAATCTTTTTCATTGCTTTGATGGGAAATTATTATTATTATTACCAATGGCAGCAATAATTAAACCTTAATTGTATGGCTGTGAATTGTGATCATCGATGACGTTACAGTCGTACTGTCACGTTGGACGCTGGCAATTGTCCTAATATGCTCGGAATATATTATCTCATTTACATAGCCACAAATACTTAGCTTCCTATATTGTCACCCCGACTCATCGTAATCAAGTGGCTTCACATTTTTATCATCCTTCGTATTTATTGACAGGTACAACATCATAAGGCTATTTACAATGGAGGTTTCATGGGGTGTTTAATGGTATTAATTATCATGTCACATCAGATTTTTTGCTGACATGACATTCAATTAATAAGAAAAGAGAAGAAAGTAGTGTCAATCACCATGACATGGTGCTAACCCGTTTCTAAGACGGATGAAACGAAATGAAACACCCATTGAGAGCCAAATCGTTTCATCAGAGAGAGGGTATTTCATGAGAGTTAGTTGCATTTAATTACACTGGTTAGCTTAGGAAATAGTGAAATGAAACTCTCCACTGAAAAAGAGTATTTCATTCAGTTGTAAAGCTGACATGACATTCTAAAAAACAGTATTATGAAATCCACCATTGTGAATAACATATAATCAAGAAAGATCTTAAGAGTCGCAAATAATTTTTTTCACCAACACATATGTATATATAATAGTAATTTTAAAGAAAGTACTTAGAACATTTAAGTTACATTCGGAAAAAAAATCTATAAAATCCATGTGTTCCAATTGTACTGCAAGCCGGCCTCTCAATTCAAACCGGTACTTACACAGCTAGTGTACTGCACGCTACACATATGGGTTAATTTGTTGCCATTTACTTTAATGTGTACTGCTGATCGGTTGATTAGATAATTAATTAATTAACTGCGGCGTTAATTAATTCCAAGTGATACATGAGTTATTACTGTTCCAACTTGTCTCATCTAACCTACCAACTTAACGAGAACGTACATTCCACTAGCGTAGCTAGCATATACTGCAGTTAAAAACGAAATCTAATTAACTGCCTAATCAACTAGTAGCTTGGCAGTTTATCATTTGTACCATCCTAGCACACATCATGCTCACAAGACTGCAAAAATGAAGATTACATATAATAATTAAGATAGTTGGCTAACATTGTGGCATGCATGAATTGTCTAATTAAAATTGAAAATTTTACGTTCCCCGAGAAGGTACCCAGATGTACCACTTTGGTGTTAATTTTGGTAAACTTACTACCAGAGAAATCGAATCGATAGATACCAAAATTAACATTAAAATTAAGATATAATTCCTTAAAAACTATAAAATCACTTAATTAAAATAGTTGGCTAACATTGTGGCATGAACAATCTAATTTAGATAGTGTGTGTGCAGTGGTGCTAACATGCGCTTCAATTCTTTGTTTCTCAATGACGAGAGAAGTAAAGTAGATCGACCTAAATTAATCATATTAATAGGATGTAATTAAGTTCCTAGTTAACTAGTTACCTCCGGCACAATCTACAAGCTAGACGTTTTGCACACAGACTACAACAATTCAGCAAACTTCCGAAGACCGACGGATGGTGACGACGGCCGGCGACGATCACGATGGCACCGGGCAACGGATGGCGACGTTCGGATCGGGGGCGGCGGCCGGCGGCGGCAGGCGGTGGGGGTGCGCGATGGTGGGCGGCGGCCTACGACGGTGGGGGCGGCCTGCGGCAGCGGGCGACGGCATCGGGCGGCGGCGGCGGCGTTAGCGGGAGTTGGGCGCGCGCGTGTACAGAGATTAGGTTTCCCTGTACGCGCGCGTGGTTAGGGATTACATCCCTTAACTTCCGTCGGCCACCATTAAAGCCGATGGAAGTTGTCGGCTTTAATGGTGGCCGCCGAAAGTTAACGCTTCTGTATCGGTCGGGAAAAAATCCCCTTTAATTTCCGTCGGCCACAGTCAAAAAGCTAACGGAAGTTAAATTAACTTTCGTCGGCTACTTCAGGCCGACAGAAGTTATTTAACTTCCGTCGGCTTTTCGAACTGTCGACGGAAGATAAAATAGCCGACAAAATTTTATCATTTTATTGTAGTGACAGGGTCTTTACACACTAACTGACTAGATATTATTGTAGGCATGCACAAACTTAAGGCCATCTCGAGCTCAGCTCTACCAAAATCCCTATTTCCCCCAACCAATGACACTGATCTTGCACCTAATTAAACAACCAAATCCACCCTAAATAGTGGCCCAGTGGCACCACAAAACGATTTCTAATTCATCAGTGACACACACTGGCTGATTAAAGGACTAAAGCATTAATCTATGCCAAAACAGCCCTGAGTTTAGTGAGTGTGAC
Organism: Zizania palustris; assembly: GCA_019279435.1. Classification (NCBI taxonomy): domain Eukaryota; kingdom Viridiplantae; phylum Streptophyta; class Magnoliopsida; order Poales; family Poaceae; genus Zizania; species Zizania palustris. The sequence goes on from JAAALK010000282.1 coordinate 25,537,454, forward strand.
TTTAATTGGCTAATAATTATAATTAAACAATTCACCTCGAAAGGAAGGCAGTTGGAGGCTAGCTTGGAGCTCATGCATGGAGATGCCAGATGGAGCCCTCTCTAGCTCTATCTCTTGTGATTTCACTGTGAAAACGGAGGCCCCACAATTCTCTTTAATCTTCTTACAAATATATAACATTTGCATGCATATATATATTTTTCCCTTTTATTTTTTATTTGTTAGATTGTTTGCATGCTTGCTTGGTGTGTGTATAAGTAGGACAAGAGGGTGGCATGAGAGTTCATCACTACTACCACCATCTATCCTCTTCTTCTACCTCCAGCAGTGTAGAAGCTAGCCTGAAGAGAGAGAGAGAGAGAGAGAGAGAGAGAGAGAGAGAGAGAGAGAGAGAGAGAGAGAGAGAGAGAGAGAGAGAGAGGAAGCAATGGAGATCGAGAGAGAGGTCAGTGAGAGAGGGAGCATCAGCTGGAGAGCTAATGTGGCGCATGAGGATACCAAGAAGCTTGAAGCGGATGATCAGCTACTAATCAAGGTTAATTGCTAGCTTACAAAGTCATCTTCTTTGTCACTCCACTGAGTTCTGAATGGCTTAATTACTTTTGCCATGGCCAATCTTACAGTACTGTAACTGTAACTGCCATACAGAAGCAAGGAAGCTTAATGTAGATCTACAGAACTTGCTTGCATTGCTCCTACATAATTATATGTATGCTTTTTTGTGTGTTTTCTGAGCCTCCCTTTTGCTAAATTTTGCACAGGAGCCTGCATGGAAAAGGTTCCTTGCCCATGTCGGTCCAGGTTTCATGGTGTCCTTAGCCTACTTGGATCCTGGCAACTGTGAGATCTCACTGCCTCTCTTATCTCATCCGTTTTCTCTCTCTCTCTCTCTCTCTCTCTCTCTCTCTCTCTCTCTCTCTCTCTCACTCTCTCTCTCTCTCTCTCTCTCTCTCTCTCTCTCTCTCTCTCTCTCTCTCTCTCTCTCTCTCGTTCGTCTCAATTGTAACCGCGTTGTGTCAAATCGAAACTAAACAGTGGAAACGGATTTGCAAGCCGGTGCCAATCACAGATATGAGGTGGTACATTTCTCTCTCATCTCTCTGCTCAATCCAACAAAACCGGCAGAGCTTTCACTGACTCTGCCATCGGTTTGCGCCTTTTTTTTTTCCATGATGTGTCTGCGTGCAGCTCCTCTGGGTGATTCTGATCGGCCTCGTCTTCGCCCTCATCATACAGTCACTAGCAGCTAATCTTGGAGTGGTGACAGGTAATTAACTACGGACACACCACTAATCCTGGCACTTACTCTCGTACGTGACCTTGGAGGAGAATGCTAATTAACTTGTAAATTAGGGAGGCATCTGGCTGAGATCTGCAAGAGCGAGTACCCAAAGTTTGTGAAGATATGCCTATGGCTGCTTGCAGAGTTGGCCGTCATCGCTGCAGATATCCCAGAAGGTGTGCAACTAACACTGTCACATCATATCCCGGCCTGATTTGTTAAACAAGTCGGTTTTAAACTGTCATCGTCTCTGACTTTGCACTAATTAATTCAGTTTATGCTCGCTGACAGCGCAACGCAAGTTGATCAGACCGTCCGGGCCTACTCTCAAAATTCTTAAACTAAAAACACGGCGAATCTTTTGTCAGTTAAATTATATTGTTGTCCACGGTTGCTTTCCCAAATAGTGTCAGCTATGCACGTCAGAAATTTTTTTACCTGTTTGTTTCAGTTTGTAGCTAGTGTTTTTCAGCGTTTGGATTTTAGGTCATTTCTAGATTCTACAACTACTGATTCTCATAAATAAAGTCTAAAATCTGGACCGTTTGTTTCCGCATCAGATTCTAGAAGTAGCTGCGGCTGTGAGAAGCTGAAACAAACGGTTCCTAATATGCTTATACACAAAATTAGTAAACAATGATGTAGTAATAAACGCTCTTTTTTTAATTTCATTTGAGCATGCTCACATATACTGTACCCACTCCGTTCTAAAATATAATAAGTTTGAAGTTTGGATAATTGTTTTAAAAGTTTAGGATTATACATTTATATTGAGAAGGTGAATAAAAATATCATATTATCCTCCTCAGAATGGATGAGTGTGGATCGGATAGTGGGTGCAGTGTATAGAGTAATGGAGAATCAAGTCTTGGGATAATATGAGTATATATTTTAAAGAAAATTATTTAAATATTAGATTGCTATGTTTATAAGAAATATTGAACTTTATTAAAAACTTTGTTATATTCAAAGAGAGAGTACATCCGTACGAGACAACTACAACATCAATGCAAGCAGAAGTGCAGCAGTTGCACGCAGCTGCAGCTAGTTGATTGATGGATTAGTTAACTTTGACCATCGTTATTTAGTTTGATAATTAATTCTGAAAGGAAGTTGCTATTCTGTGACGAGCTGTTATTAATTTGTTCACGGTGATCTCAGCTGAGATAGTTAGAACATGTTCGGTTTCTTTATGTACTAAACTAAACTTTAGTTTTATTTATTTACTTGATTAAACTTTAGTCACTAGTTGTTTGGTTCTATTAACTAAAAGTTATTAAATAAGTTAAATGAAGATCAAATTGCCCCTAATAAATGACTATAAATACCTTTTGTCCTATCTTAAGAAGCATTAATGAGAGGTATTCTCTGTCATTAGTACTCTTTAGTCACTTTTAGTAATCTCATTGTGACTAAGGGGGTGTTTGGATCCAAGGGGCTAAAGCTAAAATTTAGTCACTTTAGAGACTAAAAAACCAAAAAGCAAGGCTAAAAAAGGACTAAAATTTTCTAGTCAATTAGCCCTAAGGAGGAGCTAAAAGGGGGCTAAAATGCCCCCTTTCCACCCATCATAAATGTTTTAGCTCTTTTTTAGTCCTTGGATCCAAACAAGGGTGACTAAAATTTTAGCCTCTATTTTAGTCACTTTATTTTAGTCTTTGTATCCAAACAGGCCTAAAGGGCTAAAGTTTAGTCCATTTTAGTCATCATATTTGGTATTTTATGGACTAAAAAGACTAAATTTTAATCCTAAAATGTAAGGGACCTTAGTGACCGTGTACGAAACCGAATGAAATTTCGGTAACATATCAAAACATTACACGTCATTTAATTACGGGATTGTTAATTGTTGCTGCAGTTATAGGGACGGCCTTCGCCTTCAACCTGTTGTTCCACATTCCGGTGTGGATTGGGGTTCTCATCACCGGCACCAGCACGCTCCTTCTTCTTGGCCTCCAAAAATACGGGGTATATATCCAAATATAAATACCAAATTTTGTACTCGTCAACCAGATCGATTCAAAGGGTTAAGATTTTTATAAATATTGGCGTATGTAGCATGCACTGCACACAAATTAAGGAACTAATATTTATGAAATGAGTTGTCTTGTCAAATTAATGGCACTTGATTTGTATACGTTTTCTTCTTTCAATTCCTGACGTGCGTGGGCAGCTGGCCGGAATCAATTAATAATTAGTTCAAGTGTACGTAGGTGAGGAAGCTGGAGTTTCTGATATCGATGCTGGTGTTCGTCATGGCGGCGTGCTTCTTCGGGGAGCTGAGCATCGTGAAGCCGCCGGCGAAGGAGGTGATGAAGGGCCTCTTCATCCCCAGGCTCAACGGCAACGGCGCCACCGGCGACGCCATTGCCCTCCTCGGAGCTCTCGTCATGCCGTAATACATACTCCATTTATCGAGCAACACGCACAAATACATATATTAGATTTACACGATTTTCGGCGATAAATTTGACATCGAAAAGTTACTAAATTTAACTTTGAAAACTGTGTTATCTCTCTTGGCAGGCACAATCTGTTCTTGCACTCTGCCCTTGTGCTGTCGAGGAAGACACCAGCATCAGTGAGAGGAATCAAGGTCAGTGTTAGAGAGATACATTAATTATTGGTAGCTTAGCCAGGAAATTAATTGGTCACCAGAATTCATCAGGCAGCAATATGGTTTTTCATTGCAATAATGTTTGTAATGAAAACTAGGATTTTTTTTAAAAAAACAAACGGTATTATAATATTCAGCGAAAAATGTTTTACCGTCGAAAAATATATTTATTGTTTATCACACCATGAAACATCTACGCATGCAACACTCTTGTTATTATATTTTAGTAGTTAAAACTCAATATTTTATATATTTTATTAATTAATAAAACATTAATTTTTTACTTATTAGTTTCGAAGCATCCTTTAAATTCTGACAAAACTATATATTATATATGGTCGTCGGCTAGCTAATGTATATATTTGGTGCCACGCACGTACGTACGTATACGTGATGGATCTGCACGCAGGACGCGTGCAGGTTCTTCCTGTACGAGAGCGGGTTCGCCCTGTTCGTGGCGCTGCTCATCAACGTCGCCGTCGTCTCCGTCTCCGGCACCGTCTGCTACTCCAGCAACATCTCGCAGGAGGACGCCGACAAGTGCGGCGACCTCAGCCTCGACACCTCCTCCTTCCTTCTCAGTGTACTTACTTACCATTAATCAACGTACTCAGCTCCCTGATTACTGGAAATATATATAATACGTGTAGTAATTAATAATTTATATGTGATTATATATTAATGCAGAACGTGCTAGGCAAGTCGAGTGCAATCGTGTACGGCGTGGCCCTGCTTGCCTCCGGGCAGAGCTCCACCATCACCGGCACATACTCCGGCCAGTACATCATGCAGGTAACTGTACATCATATCACCAGCTAGCTCCTAAATATTTGTTTTGTTTCATAAAACTATATTCCGACTACTCGATCATAATGTCATGCCATCTGATCATGCATCCGCATATATATATGCTGGGTGCAGGGTTTCCTGGACATAAGGATGAAGAAGTGGCTGAGGAACCTGATGACTCGGAGCATCGCCATCGCGCCGAGCCTCATCGTCTCCATCATCGGCGGCTCCAGGGGCGCCGGCCGTCTCATCATCATCGCGTCGGTGAGCAGTTCGATCGTTGTCCTACATTCCTATTTCCTACTAGCTTAGCTAGCTAGCTCAACTAAAATTGATTAAACTGCGTGCGGCATACGGCGGCGCCGGCGAACAACCGGCGGCCATGAATGCATGCACACGTACGCCCGTCGCCGACAATGCACATGGGCACAAATACTCACGTGTGCATTTACGCATGCAGCTGCTAAGCTAGTGGGGGGCGTCCACTATACACACTAGCTCATATGTTACCACGAGCCTTTTAGCATTGGTGACATTGACACAGATTATATTCAGTGCAGTGGTTAACTTTCTTTTAATTTCCTCAAGATTAATATCAGTGGATAACTAGCAATGTCACCGACTAGATATATAGGAGGCTTAATTTTCTTGTGATCTAAATTAAAGTGCATGCACCATCTATAGACTATATACTTTCCAACTTAACTAATTAATTAATTAATTAAATCGATTAAATCATATCGAAGCTAGCTTTATTTGATTGATCATGTCATTGTTTCTTGTTAATTTAATTTGCTTATAACTTGCTTCAATTCGTACATGCATGCATGCAGATGATACTGTCATTCGAGCTGCCGTTTGCTCTAATCCCTCTGCTCAAGTTCAGCAGCAGCAGCAGCAAAATGGGGCCCCACAAGAACTCCATCTATGTAAGATCCTATCCTACATTATTACATACACGTACACACCGTACAATTTTCCTGCCTAACACATACACATTATACATATACATATGTATACATGCGTACACACACAAACATTTGTTTGATTTGTTGCTTGCTCTCGGATATATACACACAGACGCGTCCATATATGGATGCATGCCTCGATCTATGCATAGCATGTTTTAATAAGTGAAGCTAAAAGGCGGGAAGAAAATAATGATAGACATGCATGCATGATATGACAGGCCATGTTCTTGGTCAGTGATAGATATGCATCTAGTGAATCTCATTCGCTGATGCAGCTAGCTAGCAGTATCTAGTGGCACATACATATACATGATATATGTACGTCCAAGATGCAACAACCTTGCATAATCCATCAACATTGACATACGCAAACAGCCAAGCAACTGTACGTACGCATCATTTTCTAGCTTACACAATCATTCATGTATATGTACGTACACGTCATATCACGATCATGCCGTACTTGATCGATCACACACACATATAGATATAGGACATCCAAAAATTTGTGATGTATATATAAAATTCAGTAATTAATTAAAATTAACAATATGACGCTGTGCGCTCGTGATGATGTGCAGATCATCGTGTTCTCGTGGCTGCTGGGGCTGCTCATCATCGGCATCAACATGTACTTCCTGAGCACGAGCTTCGTCGGCTGGCTCATCCACAACGACCTCCCCAAGTACGCCAACGTGTTCGTCGGCGCCGCCGTCTTCCCACTCATGCTCGTCTACCTCGTCGCCGTCGTCTACCTCACCTTCAGGAAGGACTCCGTCGTCACCTACGTCGCCGACTCCTGCCAGCTGGACGGCGCCGCTGGCGCCGTCGACGACGCTGAGAAGGCCGCCGGTGACGACGCCGACGCCGACGCCGACAACGAACCCGTGCCCTACCGCGAGGACCTGGCCGACATACCGCTCCCCCGGTAGACGTACGTACGTGTGCATGCATGCGTACATATACGTACAGAGCGTATACGTATATATACATTGTGAATATATACGTGTACGTGCGCGCGTGTGAACCGTTCGATCATATTTGTACGGTCATGATCGATCGCTAGTAGACACAGGTGCATGCATTTGAGGGGGATACACTGGTCGTACGCGTCATGTATACACTCTCACATAATTAAGGGCAGATGAGCACACAGCCACGTCACGTCCTTAATTACCAGTGCTTAATTAGTTTAATTAATCAAGCAATTAGCCCAATATAATATAGTAGTATTAAATTAGAGCAGGATTTGTATACACACACTTGTGATGCTGTGGTACTTTCCCCCAAGTAGTGTACGTACGTGTACGTAGTAGAGCTATCCTATCATCGATAATATAATTAATAATGTTCGAGTTGGTCGATCATATCGATACATTTGCATGACGATATGATATTAATTTTTCTAGAGAAATATATGCAAATTGCAATCTTTTGCCCATCTGTTAATTTGTACATGTTTGTCTTCCTATAGACCAACATTTTGTTCTTAAGTGACGACATTGATTATTTTTACTTAGTTTCAAATTAATCTATTAAATTGCCGCCATTCGTCGCTAGTGGCCACGGTCCACTGCACACCGCACGATTAATTAAATTAATGTCATAGATTAATTAACGGTGGTGGCACTAATTAAGTTCTTACTCCCTTTTACTTTCAAGTCAAATTAATTGGGTGCTAAAAAAATGTTTGGCTTTTATTTATTTTTTAATATAAAGAGAAGTTGAAGTTAGTATATGGGCTTGTTTGTTTCAGCTTCTACTAGCTAGAGATTCTTAGTAGCTAGCTAGTTTGAGTAACTAGTGTTTTCTAACTTCTGGATTCTAGTTCATTTTCAGATTCTACATTTGTTGGACCGGAAACGGCGACCAGAGGGGGGGTGAATGAGAGCTTTTAAAATTTCGGGCTAAAAACTAGCCTTCGGTTTCAGTTCTGTCTTCTGCGGAACAGGCTTCGAACACTACCTTCGAAGGTCTGGTTCGGAGGTACTTCGACACCTTCGAACACAGGCTTCGGAGGAGCAAAAGTTCGAAGCCAAGAAGACTTCGCTCCACTTACAACCCTCGGAAATCTACTCTGCTTAGTCAGTGCAGGCTCCGCACACAGGGTGCTTCGAGCAGGCTTCGCACTTCACCCTTCGCAAGAGTGGACAGCCCTCTGAGGACTTCGACCAAGTACTTGGCTAGCAGCAACTGGTGCTGAGCTTCGTACACGAAGGTCTACACGCACACAAACAGACTACTCTAGGGGCTTTGACACAAGAAGCAAAACTGGCAACAATCAGGGCTTCGCTAGTAAGCAGCGAGGTCACGCCTCCTGTTACACAGAGCGAATGCACACTAACAAAACACACCTCGCACGAAAAACAACCTTCGCCTCAACAGGCTTCGGTGCACTACTACAGGCGAGGTATGCAAAGCGAGCTCAAGCAAAAAGCACAGGAAACAGGGCTTCGCCGCTTGAACAAGGAACACAGAAAATGAACTCTCTGGATGTATTACAATCGAAGTGTGGCTACAGGAGCTCAACAGTAAATGCTCAAAGTGTTAAATGTTACCTACCGAGCCCCCATATTTATAGCCCACAGTTCACCCAAAGGAAATGACTACACTACCCCTAGGGTTTACAAAAGATTTGACTCTATAGAACTAAGGGGTACAAAAGGTAGTCCACCTTTATTTTGGAGGCTTCTCTATCAGCTTTGCAGAGGGGACAGTGTCAGCCTTTTACAGAACAGACAGTGTCAGCCTTTGCAGTTTTTGACTTTCTGCAGCCTCCCATCGCACGCGAGGGTGCGGTAGCTTCGGTGAGAAGCCTGAAGCCAGATGGCCTTCGCTTCACCGAAGTCAGTCTCCGATACACTGACGGTTTTGAGCCGAAGCCGTCAAAGCTCCTTGGGCCTTCGCACCAACACCTCCGGAGTGGACCACCACGGCTTCGCAGCTACTCCCAGCTCGAACTCCGTCCGTCCGTGTACCGAAGCCATGCAGGCCGAAGCACCACAAGTCAACCTTACTCCGGAGCTAGCCTCGCTCCGAAGCCTTCCACACTCCGAAGCCCCACCTTTGGAGTACCACCCTTCGAAGTCCCTCCTTCGTCCAAGGCCTCCGCATGAAGCATTTCATGAGCACTTCGTCGCAGTGTCTCACCCCGAGCACACTCCTCGACGAGCCTCTCCCGGACCATGCCTTCTATGCACCTCGACTTCTGAGACCTTCGTTGGGTACCTTCGAATGTCTCCCTCCGGAGCACACTTCGAATTCCTTGCCTCTGCAGAGGACTTGTTCCACCAACTCCGAAGTCACTCCATTCGGAGTACCTTCGAAGTGCCTCACCTCCGAGGACTTTGTCTCGGAGTACCTTCAGCCGGAGCCACGCTCCGCACTCTCTGCCTTCACCTGGCACGTCTCGACCCGAGGACCGACCCGGACCACCTTCGCAGCCACCGTGACTGGAGCTCCCCGCTCCCTGGCATCAAGCCTCCCGCTTGACCCAGGTTCACCATGCTGCGAACCTTGTCCGTCGCCTCCGAAGACCCTGCGCACCACAGACAAACAGACAAGTGTTTCCAGTACTCCGGAGACCTCTCCGGGTTAGCAACCTCCGGTACACACTCCGGTGTGCCGCCCAAAGTACCGAACCCTTCGTTACACACCCAGTCATCGTGTACTGTCGGACCCCTCCGACGAGCACACTCCGCTGCACAACTGCAGCAAGCAAACACCGAACACACTTCGGTGACACCACCTCCGAACACACTTCGGAGGTCCAACCTTCGAACACCCTTCGGAGGTACCCTTCGAACAGAGGGTAAAATCCTGTCAATCACTCATCACAAAACACCGAAACCAACCCTTGGTTTCTCAATCTCCCCCTTGATGAGTGCATTGACAACCTGAGAAACAAAGGGTGGTTTCGGTGTTTGTGATGAGTGATTGACTGGATTTTACCCTCTGTTCGAAGGGTACCTCCGAAGGGGGTTCGAAGGTTGGACCTCCGAAGGTGATCGGAGGAGGGTACCTCCGGAGGGGCTTCGGAGGTGGTACCTCCGAAGGGTGTTTCGGAGGTGGTTTCACCGAAGGGTGTTCGGTGTTTGCTTGCTGCAGCCGCGCAGCGGAGTGTGCCTGTCGGAGGGGTCCGGCAGTACACGATGACTGGGTTCGTACCGATGGCTTCGGTACTTTGGGCGGTACACCGGAGTGTGTGCCGGAGGTTGTTAACCCGGAGAGGTCTCCGGAGTACTGGATACACTTGTTTGCTTGTCGGTGGTGCGCAGGGACTTCGGAGGCGACGGACAGGGTTCGAGCCGGGTGAACCTGGGTCAAGCGGGAGGCTTGATGCCAGGGGAGCGGGGAGCTCCGTCACGGTGGCTGCGAAGGTGGTCCGGGTCGGTCCTCGGGTCGAGGCGTGCCAGGTGAAGGCAGAGAGTGCGGAGCGTGGCTCCGGCTGAAGGTGCTCCGAGACAAAGTCCTCGGACATGAGGCACTTCGAAGGTACTCCGAATGGAGTGACTTCGGAGTTGGTGGATCAAGTCCTCTGCGGAGGCAAGGTGTTCGAAGTGTGCTCCGGAGGGAGACACTCGAAGGTTACCCGACGAAGGTCTCAGAAGTCGAGGCGCATCGAAGGCATGGTCCGGGTGAGGCTCGTCGAGGAGTGTGCTCGGAGAGGCACTGCGACGGAGTGCTCATGGAATGCTTCATGCGGAGGCCTTGGACGAAGGAGGGACTTCGAAGGGTGGTACTCCGAAGGTGGGGCTTCGGAGTGTGAAGGACTTCGGAGCGAGGCTAGCTCCGGAGTGAGGATGTCTTGTGGTACTTCGGCCATGCATGGCTTCGGTACACGGACGGACGGTGGTTGAGCTCGGAGTAGCTGCGAAGCCGTGGAGGTCCATTCCGAAGGTGGTGGTGCGAAGGCCCAAGGGGCTTTGACGGCTTCGGCTCAAAACCGTCACTGTATCGAAGGACTTCTTCGGCGGAGCGAAGGCCAACAGGCTGCAGGCCTCTCGCCGAAGCTACCGCACCCTCCGGTGCGAAGGGAGGTTCCAGAAGTCAACACTGTAAAGGCTGACACTGTCTGTTCTGAAAAAGGCTGACACTGTCCCCTCTGCAGCTGACAGAGAAGCCTCCAGAATAAAGGTGGACTACCTTTTGTACCCCTTAGTTCTGTAGAGACAAAATGAATGTAAACCCTAGGGGTAAAGTAGTCACTTCCTTAGGATGAAGCCGTGGGCTATAAATATGGGGGCTCGGTAGGTAACATTTAACACTTTGAGCATTTACTGTTGAGCTCCTGTACACATACCTCGCTGGTTTTCATCCAGAGTTCAATATATTTTGTGTTCCTTGTTCAAGTGGCGAAGCCCTGCTTCTGTGTGCTTTTGCTTGAGCTCGCTTTACATACCTCGCTAGTTTTTAGTTCACCGAAGCCTGTCTTGGCGAAGGGTGTTTTTTTCTCGCGAAGTGTGTTTTTCAGTGTGCTGTCGCTCTGTGTAACTCGAGGCAAGACCTCGCTGCTTACTAGCGAAGCCCTGGTCGTATCCCGTTTTGCTTCCTGTGTCGAAGCCCTTAGCGTAGTCTGTTTTGTGTGCGTGTAGACCTTCGCGTACGAAGCCCAGCACCAGTTGCTGTCGCTAAGTACTTGGTCGAAGTCCTCAGAGGGTTGTCCACTCTTGCGAAGGGTGAAGTGCGAAGTCTGCTCGAAGCACCCTGTGTGCGGAGCCTGCACTGACTTAGCAGAGTTGGTTTTCGAGGGTTGTTAGTGGAGCGAAGTCTTCTTGGCTTCAAACTGTTGCTCCTCCGAAGCTTGTGTTTGAAGGTGTCGAAGTACCTCCGAACCAGACCTTCGAAGGTAGTGTTCGAAGTCTGTTCCGCAGGAGACAGAACTGAACCCGAAGGCTAAGTTTTTAGCCCGATTTTTTAAAAGCTCCCATTCACCCCCCCTCTGGTCGCCGTTTCCGGTCCAACAATTGGTATCAGAGCAGGTTAAGATCACCAGTTGACCTTAACCGGTTTTGTGATCTTTAGGCGACATGGATAGAGGCAGTAAAATTCCTCTGTTCGATGGGACAGATTTTGCATACTGGAAGGTGCGCATGGAGGCTTACTTGTTAAGCCAAGGAAATGCAATTTGGGAGATTGTGGACTCACAATACTCCATCCCTGATACCCGCACCACTCAAACTGAAAAAGATCAGTATATTGCCAACTCGAAGGCAAGGAACATACTGTTCATTGGTTTGAGTCGGAGTGAGTTTGATAGGGTGCAGCACCTTAGGACTGCTAGGGAGATTTGGACAACACTCACTGTCTTTCATGAGGGCTCTGCTCAGATTAAGGCCAGGCGCCAAAGCACCTACAATCAACAGTATCAGCTGTTTGTGCAGGCACCTGGTGAATCTGTAGATGCCATGTTTTCTCGCTTTGACGCGATAGTGAGTAACTTGCGATCCAACGGGACGCTTGCTTACAGTGATCACGATAGGGCTATCAAGCTTCTCTATGCTCTTGACCGTAGCATATGGGAAGTGAAGATATCCAGCATTGAGGAGTCCACAGGTTATGATACTTTGACCTGTGATGAGCTCTTTAGCAAGCTGAAGTCCACAGAGATTGCTAAGGCATCTCTTGCTGTGCACAGAAGCTCTTTGCCACAGCCATTGGCATTGGTTTCTAGCACAAGCCGTGGCACCACTGCAGAACCAAGCACATCAGGCACTTGTGTTCTTGCAGATGGTTTTGCTTTATCCTCCCTGGTCTCCGTCACAAAGGAGCAGGTGGATACTCTAGCTGATGATGAGCTTGCTCTCATTGCCCGGAGGTTCACCCGCTTTCATCATGAGAGACGGGATCAGAGGAGAAGTGGTTTTAGTGGCTGCTATGAATGTGGCGACACCTCTCACATTAAGGCCAATTGCCCCAAGGTCAAGAAGAGAGATGAGAGTGACCGCCCTAAATACCACAAAAAGGAGAGGAAGCCCTTTGTGAAGGGCAAGCGCGGCAAGATGGCTAAGAAAGTAGCCAAGGCCGCTTCCAGAGCATTTGTGGCTGCTCTCAGTGACATCGACACATCCTCAACTGAGGAGTCGAGCTCTGAGGAGGAGGAGTCCCCAAGAAAGGAGGACAAGAAGGACAAGAAGGGACGTGACTTCACCGGCCTTTGCTTCATGGCCGACAGCGATCACAGCGGCGATGAGCTTGACTCATCTGAGGTAAACCTATCATCTGACCAGCTTCTAATTAAATTAGATGAGCTGAATGAAGTAGTGCTTGGTCAGGATAGATTACTTGTGCAAGCCGCTAGAGAAAGAAAAGACCTTAGACTTAGGCTAGAAAATGTTTCTACTGAATATGCCATGCTTAAGTCTAAGTTTAATGATGCTGAATGTGAATCATGTTCTGTTGTCATGAGTGAGCTTGCTCAGTTGCATTCTGTACATGCTCAAACTCTCTCTGAGCTTGAGACTGCACAGAAGCAGCTTTTGGAGGTGGATTCTAGACCTCATGATGTTATTGATTGCATGAACTGCTCTTTATTACGCGATAGCATTAATTTACGTGATAAGCATGTTCATGATTTAGAGGCTAGATTGGAGAGGGCCGGTAGTTCTAAGGATGTGCAACCCGTTTGTGACACTTGCATCACCCTTAAGGACCAGCTAGGCACTGTTAGAGAGCGAGCTGAAAACCTCATGTCTGAAAATGAATACCTCCTTTCCGTGGTTAATAAATGCACTGAGGGAAAGGGTAGGATGGATTTGCTCTTGGCCAAGACCAAGTTGTGTGCTGACAGAGCCGGGGTAGCTCTAGGTTTGGGTTTTGAGAGGATAGCTTCAGACAGTAAGACCAAAACTGTTTTTACCTCTCCCACCACCCTAGAGAAAGAGAGAGCTCTGTTGGACACCCCATCAGCCAAAAAGCCTACCCATCCACCAAAGAAAATCACTCCTCCTATCAAGAAAAATCCTCCCAAGAAAACCACTGTGAAGAAACCCAAGGAGCCTGTGAGAGTTGCTCCTGTGACCCATGAGAGTGCCCCCAGGAGAGTGTTTCACTGTTCTTATTGTCAGCGGGCGGGTCATTTGATTGGGTTCTGTTTCCGTCGCATCAAGGATGAGCGACGTGCTCAGGCGATGAGTTACCAGGACATGCATTACCCATCTTTAGGTATGCATGAGTCTGAGTTTACTATCGTCCTGCTTTTGAGGCTCCTCGTGCTTCTCGGAGAGGTTTTGCTCCTCGAGGTCTTCACCATGTTCCATATGGTGGTAGACCTCAGGCTAGCAGATTTGTACCTCGTCAGAGTAGGAGACCTCGACATGTTGTTCTTTCACAGCTTGTAGGTAGACCTCGCACTTTGCATCATTCTGATTATCATGTGCGTAGACCGTCTGCTTTTACTGTGCCTACTACTCGTGTCACTCAGTGCTGGATGCCCCGTCATTATTTTACTCACCCCAGCACTGAGCGATCGAGACGTTTTCTTCATGTGTAGGCGACAGGTCGAGGCTTGGAGGGCACGTGGATCATGGACTCCGGTTGTTCGCGCCACATGACCGGAGATGCAGCTTGGTTCTCCAGCCTCACCACAACCAAGCAAAGGGAACATATCACCTTCGGAAACAATCGAAGGAGTAGAGTGAAAGGTAAAGGTGTGGTAAGAATTAATTCGAACTTCACTCTCAAAGATGTTGCTTTGGTTGAGAACCTGGGATACAATTTGCTGTCTGTATCTCAGTTGCTTGATGAGGGCTTCGAAGTGCGATTTCATCGCGATACTTCGCAAGTGCTCAATTCTGATGGCGTTGTGGTGTGTAAGATCTTTAGGGTTGGGAGAGTTTTTGGAGCTGATTTTTCAGAGTCATCTGGTTCTTCTCATTGTCTTGTTGCTCATTCGACTTCTGAGCTTTGGAAGTGGCATAGGAGACTAGGGCATATGAGCTTTGAGTTGCTCGCTCGTCTGAGCGCCCTAGGTCTGATCCGAGGATTGCCCAAGCTCAAGTTTGAGAAGAATTTAGTTTGCACTCCTTGTCGACATGGAAAAATGATTGCCGCCTCGCATTCGCCAGTCACCACAGTGATGACTGAACAGCCCGGAGAACTTCTCCACATGGACACTGTAGGTCCTTCTCGGGTTAGTTCTTTAGGCGGCAAGTGGTATGTTTTAGTTATTGTCGACGATTACTCTCGCTACTCTTGGGTCTTCTTTCTTGCCAGCAAGGACGAAGTGTTTTCACACTTTCGGAGCTTGGCTTTGAGACTTTTCTCTGAACTCCCGGGTGCATTAAAATTCATTCGAAGCGATAATGGCACCGAGTTCAAAAATAGTCTCTTTGTTGACTTTTGCATGGAGCATGGCATAGAACATCAATTCTCTGCTCCGCGGGTTCCTCAACAGAACGGTGTTGTTGAGAGGAAAAACCGCACTTTGGTTGAGATGGCTAGGACGATGCTTGATGAGCATAGGACTCCTAGAAAATTCTGGGCTGAGGCCATGAACACTGCTTGCTACATCTCAAAACCGAATTTTCTTACGCTCAATTTTAAATTTGACATCTTATGAACTACGTTTTGGGAGACAGCCCAAGGTTACTCATCTTCGAGTTTTTGGCTGTCGCTGCTTTATCCTAAAACGCGGTAACTTGGATAAATTTGAGTCGCGTTCTTCTGACGGGATCTTTTTGGGCTATACTACACATGGTCATTCTTATCGTGTTTATAATTTAGAGACTAACACTGTCATCGAGTCATGTGATGTGACTTTTGATGAATCAACCCCCTCTGTTAGTTCTGCTTTTGAACAGGCAAATGAACACGATATGGAACAGACCTATTCGAAGATGAAGATCCCGGAGAATTCGAGGATGAACCCCTACTACCCTCGACATCAACCCCCGAAGCTGACCCCGCTTCAACTACTTCGGCACGAGGTCCCGAAGCGACTACCTCAACATCGGTCATCTTGGACCACTCCAACGCACAAGTTGAGGGGGAGACTGCATCCCGCCGCGAGGCTCCACATCATGTCCAAAGGATGCATCCTCCCGAGCAGATCATTGGTGAGCTTGATCAAAGGGTAACGCGTTCTCATGCCCACTTCACTAATGCTGCTTTTGTTGCTTCTTTCGAGCCTTTAGATGTTAGTCATGCACTTTCTGATTCTAGTTGGATCAATGCCATGCATGAAGAGCTTGAGAATTTTGAAAGAAACCAAGTCTGGACTTTAGTTGATCCTCCACCAAATGTTCATTTCATTGGAACTAAATGGATTTTCAAAAATAAACAAGGGGAGGATGGGACAATTGTTAGAAATAAGGCTAGACTTGTAGCTCAGGGCTTTTCTCAACTAGAAGGGATTGATTTTACTGAAACTTTTGCACCTGTTGCTCGCCTTGAGGCCATTAGGATTTTGCTTGCCTTTGCGACATCCCGGGGATTCAAACTCTATCAAATGGATGTCAAAAGTGCTTTTCTTAATGGCTTCATAGGTGAAGATGTTTATGTAAAACAACCCCCTGGTTTTGAAAACCCCAAGTACCCACATAAAGTCCTTAAACTTCATAAGGCTCTTTATGGACTCAAGCAGGCCCCTCGGGCTTGGTATGATAGACTTAAGTCTTTTCTGCTTGAGCGAGGGTACGTGATGGGCTCTGTTGATAAAACATTGTTTACTCTCAAGCATGGCAAAGATTTCCTCCTAGTGCAGATTTATGTGGATGATATCATCTTTGGTGGCTCTTCTCATGCTTTAGTTGCCGAGTTTGCAGATACCATGAGCAGGGAATTTGAAATGTCAATGATGGGTGAACTCACCTTTTTCCTTGGTTTGCAAATCAAGCAAAGCAAACAAGGTACTTTTGTCCACCAGACAAAGTACACCAAGGACCTGCTCAAGAAGTTCGACATGTCGATGCGAAGCCCCTCGCCACTCCAATGGCTACATCTGTAGCATTGGACCCTGACGAAGATGGAGAAGCCGTAGACCAGAAGGAGTTCCGGAGCATGATCGGCTCCCTCCTCTACTTGACTGCCACGAGGCCGGACATACACTTCGCTGTGTGTCTGTGCGCTCGTTTTCAGGCTTCACCACGAGCTTCGCACCGCCAAGCGGTAAAGAGCATCCTAAGGTATCTCAAACACACCCTTGAATTTGGCATATGGTATTCATCGTCTTCATCTTTATGTCTTAGAGGTTATTCAGATGCGGATTTTGCTGGGTGTAGAATTGATAGGAAGAGTACCTCAGGTACTTGTCATTTTCTGGGTACGTCTCTGGTTTGCTGGTCTTCCCGCAAACAGTCTAGTGTTGCACAATCGACGGCTGAGGCCGAATATGTTGCTGCAGCTAGCTGTTGCTCTCAGATTTTGTGGATGGTTTCCACTTTGCGGGATTTCGGGTTAGATTTTAAGAGTGTTCCACTTTTCTGTGATAACACTAGTGCTATTTGTATTGCAAACAACCCGGTTCAGCACTCCAGAACCAAACACATTGATGTACGGTATCATTTTCTCATAGATCACAATGAGAAGGGTGATATTGAACTTCAATATGTTGATACCCAACACCAGCTTGCCGATATTTTTACAAAACCCCTCGATGCTTCTCGATTTGCTTACTTGCGTGGGGAACTTGGTATTTGTCATCCCTACGGCATTTTGTGAGGGGGAGCTGATTTTAATTGTCTTGCGTATGCTCATTATGTGTGGAATTGCATTTACATCTTTTGCTATTATATGCCTGCTTTTAATTCAAAGAAATCATGACAGCTCAGCTCTATGAAATATGTCTGGAACATTGATTGTGCATGATGTTTTATTTTCTAAAAATCAAAAATTGCTCACCGCACAATCTTGTATCTAGCTTGTTTAGGCTGGACTGCTTTTAGCTATCTTTTATCTACTTGTCAGCAAGACACTGTTCCTTGGATGCTAAAATTTGCAACTTAAAAATGTGTTCTTAACTCATGGATATTCATCAAGATATTTAATTTATCTGAATCAAAATCAAAAATCCATGATTTGTCTGGTTTAAATGAAAAGATCCAGGAGGGTTTGTTGTCGCACTACTCTATTCTAGACTGCTTACCATTGCACCTTGGTCTGAACTGGGATAGTTTAGTGTTTGCCAAAATCACCGCCTTAAGCTTCAGATGGCTTTCTTGCCTAGGCTTGGCCTGATTGGAAAGTATAAGGTGGACAAACAATAACCCCTGGCATTAAGAAAAAGAACAACAAATTTATTTGATCATCAAAGTTGCTTTCTCAGCTCCTTTTGAACAAAACTTGTCTGTCTAAGGTAGAATTTGTTAGCTTTGCGCAGTCCTTGCCTTCTCTTGTCTAGCTGCTGTGATTAAGTGGTGATGCTTTTACTTCCAAAATGACAAATCACATGCCATCATCTTGTTTCACAGAATGTTAAATTGAGCTGAGCACATGATCATTGATGCTACTGTTGGCATATTTTTGCATTATATGTCTTTGCAATTCTATTCATTTCGAAGCTTTGCATCTTTTACATGCTCCTTGATGCTTGCATTGCCAAAGGGGGAGAGATTTGCTATGTTCTCTGCCGCAAGAAGGCATAATTTCGCAAGGGGAGAGATTTTTGACATAAAGGGGGAGAAAAATTTGCTTAACTCAGGGGGAGTTCTTTTCAAGGGGAGATTTGCCAAAAGGGCTTTTACTCTTTGAGAAAGGGGGAGAAAAATTCTTTTATCAAGTGACATGCTTTGGCTCTTTTCTGAGTTTTTATGGTCACTTGTGTGCTGAAATTTTTTAAATTTTCTTGAACTTGGATTTGGTTGTCAATGCACTCATCAAGGGGGAGATTGAGAAACCAAGGGTGGTTTCGGTGTTTGTGATGAGTGATTGACTGGATTTACCCTCTGTTCGAAGGGTACCTCCGAAGGGGGTTCGGAGGTTGGACCTCCGAAGGTGATCGGAGGAGGGTACCTCCGGAGGGGCTTCGGAGGTGGTACCTCCGAAGGGTGTTTCGGAGGTGGTTTCACCGAAGGGTGTTCGGTGTTTGCTTGCTGCAGCCGCGCAGCGGAGTGTGCCTGTCGGAGGGGTCCGGCAGTACACGATGACTGGGTTCGTACCGATGGCTTCGGTACTTTGGGCGGTACACCGGAGTGTGTTCCGGAGGTTGTTAACCCGGAGAGGTCTCCGGAGTGCTGGATACACTTGTTTGCTTGTCGGTGGTGCGCAGGGACTTCGGAGGCGACGGACAGGGTTCGAGCCGGGTGAACCTGGGTCAAGCGGGAGGCTTGATGCCAGGGGAGCGGGGAGCTCCGTCACGGTGGCTGCGAAGGTGGTCCGGGTCGGTCCTCGGGTCGAGGCGTGCCAGGTGAAGGCAGAGAGTGCGGAGCGTGGCTCCGGCTGAAGGTGCTCCGAGACAAAGTCCTCGGACATGAGGCACTTCGAAGGTACTCCGAATGGAGTGACTTCGGAGTTGGTGGATCAAGTCCTCTGCGGAGGCAAGGTGTTCGAAGTGTGCTCCGGAGGGAGACACTCGAAGGTTACCCGACGAAGGTCTCAGAAGTCGAGGCGCATCGAAGGCATGGTCCGGGTGAGGCTCGTCGAGGAGTGTGCTCGGAGAGGCACTGCGACGGAGTGCTCATGGAATGCTTCATGCGGAGGCCTTGGACGAAGGAGGGACTTCGAAGGGTGGTACTTCGAAGGTGGGGCTTCGGAGTGTGAAGGACTTCGGAGCGAGGCTAGCTCCGGAGTGAGGATGTCTTGTGGTACTTCGGCCATGCATGGCTTCGGTACACGGACGGACGGTGGTTGAGCTCGGAGTAGCTGCGAAGCCGTGGAGGTCCATTCCGAAGGTGGTGGTGCGAAGGCCCAAGGGGCTTTGACGGCTTCGGCTCAAAACCGTCACTGTATCGAAGGACTTCTTCGGCGGAGCGAAGGCCAACAGGCTGCAGGCCTCTCGCCGAAGCTACCGCACCCTCCGGTGCGAAGGGAGGTTCCAGAAGTCAACACTGTAAAGGCTGACACTGTCTGTTCTGAAAAAGGCTGACACTGTCCCCTCTGCAGCTGACAGAGAAGCCTCCAGAATAAAGGTGGACTACCTTTTGTACCTCTTAGTTCTGTAGAGACAAAATGAATGTAAACCCTAGGGGTAAAGTAGTCACTTCCTTAGGATGAAGCCGTGGGCTATAAATATGGGGGCTCGGTAGGTAACATTTAACACTTTGAGCATTTACTGTTGAGCTCCTGTACACATACCTCGCTGGTTTTCATCCAGAGTTCAATATATTTTGTGTTCCTTGTTCAAGTGGCGA